>OX346262.1:2400000-3600000 GCA_947049275.1 Epinotia bilunana | reverse complement strand
AAATATGTTTAGCATATTTAAAAAAACAGGTATCTGGCGATGATTGTGGGTGAAGTCGCGTGAACCGCCTCACAAGTCTCGCAACACAAGTAATTTATAATAACAAGATAACATTTTATGGAAACAATGATCAACACAATGTTTTTACTTATTTATTTAAGTAAGCACTCACTCCACTTCAACACATAATGAAATCATTTTTCATATATTAAAACCCAGACATCAAATTAATACATTACAGTCGCCTCGCAACTTATTTAGCCGAGTCATTTTAAGTTTTATAAATAGAGGGTAAAGTTTTACTCTACTTCAAAAAGGGTCTGCAATTTACATGTCCAAAAACCCTAAACAAACATCATCACGCCGATATCTTCGTCTTCCTCGGCATCGTCGAATTGCTGAGCAGTGGTCACGTCTCCTGTAATAAATTCAATCTGTATACCTCGTTGCTTCCACTCTGTATACGGCGAAACTTGACAGCGGTGACTTATTCTGGAGAAATTACAATGTACAAGAGTAGCATATTAACATTTTCATTACCAGGCCTCTATTTCACCAAATTGACAACTGTCGCCTGACAATGACAATTCGACTTACATAGCTGCGTCGACAGGTTAAGTTGGTTGCTGGACAGCTTATTAATCCAGCAATACAGGGCAGAAAGTTAAAACGGGGCAGTAAGGGCAGCTACTAGATCCCTTGCCGCCACGCAAAAATGGCATTAGGATTTCATTCCTAACTTTTTAAGTGATGACAATCTACATTCACAGATTTTTGAAAAAAAGTACAGTCAGCGAGAAAATAATTTTTTTAGTGCCATTCGATGCCATTCCTATTAAATATGTCTACGCCGCTTTCCGCTACGTACGAGGAAAACCACGGGATCGGCTACGAGCGTAGCGCGCCGTAGCGATTCTTGGCATTCGTTAATTGTTAAGAACATTAAAAAAACGAATTGAAATACACAATTTTAAATACACTGTTGTGAGATTTAATACGTGAGTTTAACCGCGGATTTATAAGTAACAAAAAAATGTTAGGTGCTAAAACTGTAATGAAATAATCTGTCTTATGGGGTAGCGACCTGTCACTATAATATATAACATGTTTTCCGTCTTTAAACCCCTAAATTGATAGGAATGAAACTGAGAATTGATTTGAATGTGCTCTGTCTAGGTACCCCTTTTGACAACACTATCGTCAAAATAATAATTTCATCATCATCGTTATTGTATGTAGGTATTATGTATATTCTGTTAAAAAGCAAATTTTAATTAACAGTTGTGTCATGACGTTTAAATCCATTTTTACTTTTTAAATACCTTACACAATTTGAACTAGCCCCATTGTAAGCTCAATAAGGCTTGTGTTATGGGTACTAGAGGACGATATATTGAATACATATATAAAGGACCTTCATTAAGGAGGAGATCTGGCCGAAGGGTGTTGTTTTCCGGCCATTACGAGGCCGGCTATTTAAGCGTTTCTCAAAAAAAATGTTACTACATTTTTTCGGAGATTCTCTGCAACTTTTATGTTATTTCTACTCAAAATCGGTGTCTTTCCATCCCAATAGGAGAAAAAGGTGTCCCAAAATGTTCATACATTTTTGAACTTTCCTATTGTGTTAAAAGTAAGGTAAATGGTAACACAATAGGAAACATATCTTTGGGCCAAATTTCTGTCCTACCAAGGTCGAAAGAGCTCCTGATTCTGAGTGGAAATAGTTAACATAAAATTCCTAGAAGTACAATTAATAATTGTGGCATTTTTTTTGAGAAATGCTCATTTGACACCCAGATCTTGCGCCGCGCGTCGCCGTCTTAACGTGTTAATATGTGATATACACTCGCGGGCAAAGAATACGGGTCACCCTAAATTAAATAACTGCAATAGGTTTTTTCAAATATTTAATACTTGTTTTATTTACATAATATGCTATTCTTTACAATACCCAACTGTATTAACAATTTCCTGGATCCTATCATAAAAATATTGATATCCAAAAATCACGATTCACGATTTTTGCGATATCTCGCTCCGTTAACGTTGTTTTTTTTCATAGGTTTTTACGAGTCTGATTTTAACCTGGTAACGTTATATTTTTTACTGCTATTAGCAGTTTATATGTAAAATTAAATAAAGATCATGACAGGATTAACTGTACAACCTCTTACGCACTATTTTAGGAAATATGACGGTATTTTACCGACCCGTATTCTTTGCCCGCGAGTGTATTATAAGTTTTGTATACATATTGATATGTATGTTAGTCTGTAAGGTATTTGTAAATATGGGCCTTGTTGCCTGACGCAAATAAATAAATACTTAAATAGAAAATAACTAAGACTCAGAAACAAAGATTCCTACTCATCACAAAAATATATGACCCTACCGGAATCAAACCCACGACTGCCAACTTCAGTGTTCATGAATTAAAAATCCCTCAGAATAATCCCGCTATAGGCTGAGAGCCGACCGGCGAAGCGGCCTAATAAATGTCAAGTACGTCCAGACGTCACTGCAAATTACTAAGGAATATAATAGGTAGCTCCATTGTTATTTCGTCCTACGCAGGGCCCTTTAGGCTGTAGTGATATAGTATTATGTAATAAATATAACAAAAATAAACATAACTTACGAAAATACGCAAATGACTTCAAGCTTCAATTAATTTTTGCTGTAGGTCTTTAAGATCAAATAATGGTACAGTCAAGGGCACCAATATGTATTCACTCAAGGTTGCATAAATATGTATACAACCTTATTGTTGCAGAAATAAGGTCTGCCTATATATTTTTGAGACTGCGGTGTATACATATACCAATATGTGGGCACCAGTCTTTGACTGTACCTTTTTGACTGTACAGAAAAAAATGTGTGAATGTGGACTGTATTTCTTTACAAACTTCATACATAAAACTCAGACAGTTTTTGTAATTTTATGAAAAGTTGCTGGTTCTATCAGTCGAATACCGAATTGAGGCAATGTGTACTTTGGTCACATGTATGCTAGGTTTACACGAGTTTAGTAGTTATCATTAGTGCAAGTGCTTAGTTACTTTTCGGCCCAGAGGCAAATGACAAGTAGCTGTTTATTCACCGGTATTAAACTAGATGATGAAACGTATGTTCCAGATGTGGGTATAAAAGATCGACAAAATGTGATATTGCATTGATAGGTTGCTAGCCCATCGCCCACAACACATTTCAATCCTGGTCCCTTAGTTAAATTTGACTGCTGCTTTGTTCTTAGAAAAAAGGCATTATTCGAATACAATATTTGAATGATTTTAAAATTCAAACAATGCCTATTATTCAAATTTTGTTGTAATAATAATACTACATACCAACCAATAATCACGTAAAAAACAACTTACTTACTGTTTTTATGCAACTGACGTTACTGATCGATCCACCGACATGCGATGAGTAGTAGAATTTTGATTCGTGACAAATACTTGTCGCTTAGTAATTAAGATCGACCTCTGATCACTTATAGTTACCGTTTTACAAATGCAAAGTACTAAATAAAAAAAATAAAAAAATAAAAATAAACATTAAAATTAAAATTAAAAAATATTTATTTTCAGATTGCTTAGATCCATTTGGTTGTTAGTTACTTAGGACAAATGAAAGTTATTTATATACTCTGTCATATAGGTACTTGTTTTGTGAAATAAAGTGTTTACTACAAGATCACATACACACAAGTACTAAACATTAGTTACTAAGCACATGTAAACCCAGCATTATAGGGCCATAACTGCAAGGTAACTATTACAGTAGCAGATACACAGCAATTTATACACACAAACGACCGAGGCTTTTATGGTATCTCTTTCATACTCGCATAGCTTTAGCAAGGATCTAGAAAGCAAATTAACGATGTTCATGTCTACCATGGAAAATATACTTAGTGTAGAGTGCCGTCTCCCAGGTTCCTGAGACAGCATTGTGCAATAAGAGATATAGATAAAGCCCTTTAAGCTATCACCACAAATCCTCACACATCTTCACAGGGTCGGGAATGCGCATTATATACCATAGAGTTGCAAGCATCCATACCTTACAGCGGTCGGCAACAGGCGGCCCACGACCTTCCCTGGCTGTTTTGGTATATGGTCACAAATTACTAACAACTATAGCCCGCGCCAATTTCGTTAGTTACTATGTGGCCCTTGTCTGCTAAAAGGTTGCCGACCGCTGGACTAAGCTGTTCACTTACCATAAAAATCATTGTCCTCAGAAATAGGAAACGTTTTCATTCCCCTCTCCCTATCTTTGGCCCCCGGGTTGAACCTTCCTTTTCGGTAGAAGAAACCTTGGTTTCGTTTCTCCATGTCTAGCCAGTCGTCTCTCGTCTTCCATTGGGGTATCTTGATGATCGGCAAAAGCACCTGTGGTGAGATGACTACGTTTATCGTGTGACAACGACAAGGTAAAGCATCCGGCGCTTTCTAACGCTGCTTGAAAGGCGCTGACGGACGACCATAATACAGACTTTATTGAACAAATCAAGTTCCTGTCAAAATTCAGAACAAGCTTCCATTGTTTTCAAAAACCTGGAGCTGGAGTATGGAGCGAATGAAGTTTTTTCGTTTCATGGGCCAAAATTCTCTTCGCTACGCGGTAATGCGGCTCACCCCGCCGGTCACCCGTCACGAAACTATACCTCTGCCTACGCTTAGTTACTACGCATCGCGGTGTCAAGATATATTTGTGAGTGAGCGTTGAGGTGAGTTTTAAACAATTTACAGAATAGGGGGCTGATGTTCGATGACCAACTGTTCGTTTCTACAGGTCGCATGTCTCAGCCTACTCTTCTGAAATGTTGTGAGCAGGGGCCGTAGACAAGGTTACAATCGACAAGCGCTAACGCCAATAGAAAAAAAAAAAATGTATGGGAATGACAGATGCCGACGAAACACTTTTCGTTAACATCTGTCATTCCTATACATTATATTACTTTTCTATTGGCGTTAGCGCTTGTCGATTGTAACCTTGTCTAGGCCCCCTGGTTCGATAATTATATAGATATTTTTCGATACAGTTTTTGGAAATAATTCTTTTTTTTTAAACAGCCTCGCGGGTTCCACGCTTACAGAGCCACTAGTTTTATTTTATGCGCATGCGTAGCCCGCCCAGAGTCTTAATGTATCAGAATTGTAGATTCCTCAAAATAATTCACTTTCTAAAACATTTTTATGCTATAGGTACGTCTGGCAATATGTTGTCTTACTCGCTCGTTAATGTTATGGAATTCAACAAGGTTTTTGTCAAAAAGGATCATTGTTTCAAAAACTAAGAAAACCAAGCTATTGTTAATTATTACTGGTATGAAATAAATATTACCTACTTACAAAAAATATAGTTGAAAAATAAAATTTATTAAGGCTTTTTAAGGCTTTATTATTATTTCCATGTTTTAATATGCACAGAAACTTTTCACGTCTTGCATATTATGATATATTTTTTTCTGATATTCAAATTGAAAAACGCAACGGTTACATATATAAATATATATAAATAAGTAATAATACTTATTGTACGATGATTCACTGAGGACCAGCCTTATCTGACGGGCGTCTTAAGCATCGGTGGGTTAACGAAGTACAAGAAATACTGAACTAACTCGTCGACTGGACAGAATCGGCACTCCACAGTTATCATAAGACGGCGCGCGAGCAGCTGGACGGATAGACTATCCGTCTTTTTCTAAGTGTTTTAGAATGAGACGGATAGTCTATGTCGTCCCGACACAGCTCGCGCCCCGTCTTTTTATAACCCTAGCGGTCGTAAGTGGGACGCCTTCGGGTCTTTGCGCTACAGCAGTAAGTAAGTGCGTAAGCAATAAGTCTTATGCTGAGTTTACACGTATTAAGTTGTTAAGTAGTTAACTAAGTGCTTAATTTTAAATGTGTTAATTTTCATTAAGTGTTTACATGAGCAAGGGGAGTCTGATAGGGCTTTGATAGTTGCTCGCTCTTACAATGGCCCCAACCAGAGCCCAAAATCATATAGCTTATTCGGGCATGTGTTATTTTAGAACAACGCATTATGATGTTTTTTTTCTTTGTATTCATATTCAGTTTGACTTATTTTGAAAGAACTATCATTGTAATAAGATTTTTTTGGCAAAAAATGACTGACTGTTGAGTTTGTTTCCGCGTTTCTTCTTAACAGTGGTCTTCTTTTTCAGAAACGTTGGTAGAATGTTCGCTTGTTAAAAGTGCCATTACGGCCTACTTGCAGAGTAAAATTCATTTATTTATTCCCATTAAACTAAGAAGAACATATTAGTAACAAGTTGACTCACCTGCTTGTGCCTAGGTCGCTGAAAGTAATACATCATGTCCGGTGCCATAGTGTACTTTGTAGTGGGCAATCCGGTGGTCGTTGCCATGGTAACCATATCTGCCCATCCTAGTCTGTCTATTATATATCTATTTCTATCCAGTAGGATTTTTGGCGAGGGTGATTCGGCTGAAAAATAAGTGAATAGGAATATAAGATCTTTGAATAATCTATTTGGAGGCTGAGAGTCACAATTTAAGGATGATTCTCACACTAGATCACTAGCCACTCACTTGCTTTCGGATTTTAAAAAGGTAGCCTAAATTGCTTTCAATTACTTCACTTGGCAACCACAGTTGCCACAATCAGTTTAGGGGGGCGCGAAATTGGCAACTGTGGTTGCCACAAGCAAGTGAGTGGATAAAGCTATGACCGTCGATGCCGTAACATGACCTGACTAAATAAAAAGTTCCTCGCGAAAACGATTTTGCCGCTAAAATTATTGTTATCCGTTTACAACGCCATTTTGACGGGTATCACATTGACCAACCAATGTTCCAACGTGCAATGCGTGAATGTATAGGGGAAGTAATTTTCCAGACCTCAAAGAAAATCGATATACATATTTATATACTATCGACATCTTATTTCTGTACGTCATTCCGATGTTGAAGGACGGAGATACGGAAGTAAGAAAAAATATTGAGTATGAAAAATTAACCAAAAAATGTATCTACGCAGTAACCTAAAAAGAAGATTTGAGGAAGGTTATTGAGTTATAATGGTTAGCGTATTACAAAAAACTGCATCCATGATTATCATACCCCCTCACACTTGCTCTAAGGGTATTGTGTTACTCGTGATGAGTAATGGCGACAAAATACTTGGGGATGGGTAGTGTAATGTGTTGCGTTGACAGTGAGGGACCTGCATTTATTTGTCTCTGTCTATCGACACGACAATCCTTATAATCCTTATCATTCTCCTAATTTTAAATCAACAAAGGGTAAGCGTCGCTCTAGTGACTCTCTGAGCTGATTCGCTACGCGCTAATGCGGCTCACCCCGCCGGTCACCCGTCACGAAACTGGACGTCTATCTACGCTTAGTACTACGCATCGCGGTGTCAAGATATATTTGTGGGTGAGCGTTGAGGTGAGTTTTAAACAATTTACAGAATAGGGGGGCTGATGTTCGATGTCCAACTGTTCGTCTCTACAGGTCGCATGTCTCAGCCGACTCTTGTGAAATGTTGTGAGCAGTTGTGTGGGTGAGCGTTGAGGTGAGCTTCAAACAAGTTACAGAATGCTGGCCGGAGTCCCGATTGAGCCGGTGTCCGCTTTCGCTAGTAAACTCGGTATTAAGTTAAGTAACAACGTAGTTTCCCCATAGATTCAAGTGTTCTTCTTATTATTAGTATTTTGTTTTTGTTCTACGTCTACCCGCAATAACAGTTAATGTGGTAAGAGTGGAAAGGAGACGTGAACTGAAAACCTGCGCAGTGAAACCGCAATTACTGTATAATAATATGCCAAGTTCTTTCCTTTTGTCACACAAATAATCTTCTGTTTTTAACCCCCGACGCAAAGAGAGGGGTGTTATAAGTTTAACGTGTCTGTGTGTCTGTGTATCTGTGCATATGTGTATCTGTCTGTAGTATCGTAGCTCCCAAACGAATGGACCGATTTGAATGCGTTTTTTTTTATTCGAAAGCTGTTGTGAGCCCCAGTGTTCTTAGCCATGTTTCATGAAAATCTGTTGAGCCGTTTTTGAGATATTGGACTGAAATGAAAATGTCGGGGGTTTTTCAACTTTTCTAAGTTGTAGTTATTATCTGCATATGTATTTTGTTTTTATATCTGTTTGTGTGATAATAAACATTTTTTGTCTCTTTTTTTTTAGGTTTCCGTAGTCGACAAGGAACCCTTATAGTTTCGCCATGTCAGTCTGTCCGTCTGTCCGTCTGCGGCTTAGCTCAGTGACCCTTACTACTAGAAAGTTGGAATTCGGCATGAAAATTGTAGAATGAAAACTTGTTTTTTTTAGAGTAGGTACTTTCTCTACACTTAAATTGGGGACTTAATTTTTTCTCGTCAAACCCATTCTTGGATAACTTGTTCAAAAATATTATGACTTTTTAAAAACAATTTTTCAGTTAGTTGTCCATTTGTGTGATATTAGGCTTTTAAGCCCAAATGTTCGTAAGAGTCATGTGTCCCCACGCCCTGCCGGCTGCTACTGGGAATGTGAAAAAAATCGTGGTAGTAGTACATATATTCAATTTAAAAGGAAAACTATCACGGCTTAAGTAGACATTACTAGCTACCCAGTACGAGTACCTAATGGTCAACCAACAAAAAAATGTACTTGAAAAGGCCAAATTTCGTACAAATTTGGCAGGCGCAACCGTACCATTTGCTTGACTGAACTACGGAACCCTACACTGCGCGTGGCTCGACACGCACTTGGCCAGTTTTTCTTTGTTTCAATCAGGCAGGATTTGCCGCCGTCGCAGTATAAAAAATAAAAAAATAAAAATAGGTAGGTACACACACAAATACCTCTTACCTTTCTCTTGGCGTAATAGTTTGAACCTGGGAGGTCTTTTGACAAATTCTTTGACAGCACTCCAGGCGTTTTGAAAGTGTTCCTGAAATGGAATTCTCTTATTAGCCGCATAACATTTTTATAGGTAAGTTTTGTATGTAGTGGTGAACTGCTGATAGATCACGTAACACATTTTTCACGCATCAAGGAGCATTCTAGTTGAGTCTATCATTATATGTAGTTGAGTTGTCCTAACGCGTGTTCGAAACGTTACGTAATTACCCCTCTGGAGCCTAGGCACTTCTTGTTTGTAGTTTTGACCAGACGGTAAACACGTAAGGTTTCTAACGAGCGTTAGGACGGTTCAACTGTCATTTTCTCTATCTGGCGCGTACAATGCGTTACGTGATCGACCTGTTTAATTCTTAAAATATTAAAATATTTTGAGGTGTCGTACGACTTCATCTCACTGGTCACCTCACCTAAGCTCGTTCGAATAGAAATTAGATATTTAAAACATTTAGAACAAACCAAACAATTGCCTACTCGAATACTCCACAACTACTTAGGTACATTCCCGAGGGACCTTATGTTCCTTATTGTATCCTGTATGAATAGGCATTAGTTTTTTGTGGTAAATTTAAAATGTGTCTTTTTGAACACATTCCAACTACATAAAGAGGCCGGGAACGTGTAGCGGTATTATTTTCATGCAGCAATTCCGGTATATATTATACCAGTATCACACTTCCTATTTTATATTTTGTTTTCTGACCGACTCATCTAATCGAATTTAAACTTCCGTGAGACATGTTGAAATAATGCAAATAATTACACGTTTCAACTCACGTATTTAATGTCACGACGGGCGACATGTTTCGAACTCTTCGTGAGTGCTTCCTCAGGATGTCTTGTCACCGCCGCGAAAACACTCATCCTGAAGAAGAACTTTCGAAGAGTTCGAAACATGTGGCCCGTAGTGACATTTAATATACGTGAGTTGAACCGTGTAATTATTAGCATTATTTCGACTCATCTAATATTTCAGTAATTTTTACTTAAAACAAGTTTTAACTGAACGAGTGAGCTAAGGGAACGACGTTCTCCGGTTCAGCTTGGTTAAAAATTATTTCGTATGTCAAAGTCAAAATCATTTATGCCATTGACATACAATATGCACTAGAATATGTCTTATAACTACTTAGGTTTAATCACACAATAGATCGAAACAAAACAATACATTAAAATTAGAAACCTAAGCCTACTAATCTAAACTAAAAACTAAGTATCGAATAACCCGCCCCGCGCCACTCCAGGTGCAAAGGCTCCCATCACGCATTGCCGCGCTGCACAGCTATGGCTAACCTTTGCACCAGAAATGACCCAGAGCGGGGATCCAGGCCTCTCTCCTGCAAACGACGCCCCACTTCCCTAAAAAAGATTTTGGCCTCCGAGCACCAACACCCAGTCGTCTCCACCGCAAGCGGAACAAATAAATAATTGCACAGGCCCGAGTACTTGTCCCTCTTCCGCATTGCCGCCAGCTCAGCCGCTGCTCCAGGCGCCCGCGAGGTGCGACCAATGTGAGAAGCAGCAAAAGTGCTGACACTTAGGTTTAGGTTTACATTATGTCCGGCTGTTCTGCTCTACAGGTCGCATTTTGCAACCGATTCTCGTGAAATTTAGTGAGCCATCTCAATAATTATACAGTCTTTTTTATCGACTCTATTTTTAGGAATTTATAAAAAAAAAATCGCTAGCCCCTTACAATATATTGAAACTTTAAAATATTAATTTGTATAAATATATATAAATATCTTTTAACCTTTTTTAATAAACAAATTGTATATATACAATTACTGACATTAACTAAATTAAATTAAAACTAATTTAGCGAGGAAATGCCGCCAGCATCCTCGGTACATGCCTCGAGGGCCTTTTTTAGATTTAACTTAGTTTTAATTTAATTTAGTTAATGTCGATATAAATTGAACTTTAATACAGCTACATTTCAAATAAAAAAATGCAATTTTGGGGCATGTCGCGCATTCATGAAGATATTTCTTTATGAAGTACCATTTTACTTTATTCCAATAAACTAGTTAAAACTTACTGTTAGTCCATCGGTCAGAATAGAAAAAAAGGTATATATATTCGAATCCACACCCACTAAACACACCAGCACGACCAACAGCACTACCTTCATAACGTGTTACGTTCACAAAAACCTAAAGGACAATGGCTCGTGTGTTTTTTTTTTGTTTTATTCACGAACGTGTTGATATAATAACGTTTATATACCAGGCGATTGCGCATTCATACTTGAATGGACACGTGTCGCTAATACCGATGACTACTAGAACGTCATGCTTATGAAAACCGTGCCAATTAAGAATAGAATAGATAAAATGGTGGCTTACATATACAGTCCATCGAGTCACCATCAGTCATCGTCGGACCATCTCTAACGACAGGTTATTGAAGTTCACCGGCCAAAATCGTATTGGCAAGGTGATGCGCCTAAGAAAGCGGTGGATAGGAGATGTGCTGCGAAGGTCGGACAACCACCTGTCCAGGCGAAGTTTGAGTTGTCAAGGTTCCGGTAAATGGAAACCAGGTGGCCCTCGCACCACTTGGAGACGCACCGTCGACAAAGACGCCTCTACAGGCTTTGGCTGGAAGGAGATTGGTGTTGCAGAAATAGATGGAAACCCTTCTAAGAGCCCTATGCCCCTGATGAGGATAAGATAATACTAAATATAATCATCATCAAACATACACAGTAGCATTATGGTGTAAGCGCCATTTAAGATTCAATTCATTATTGGCGCGGCTCATACGAACGCCTGTTGCTACATACGGATTCTGAAGAAGCCGTGTAAATGTTGAGTTTGTTTGTTGGGAATAATTCCCGGAACAACTCACCCGATTCCAAAAATTCAGATGCTATGCTTCGCTTGTGTTACAATACAAATAGGTACACCTTATTGCACACCTCAAAGTACAACTTAAAGCTTGAAGTCGAGGTAAACATCAGGTAGGTAGTCTTATTACTAATGAGCGATCTCTTTCAGATAAGCTTTGAGTAACGTAGATAATTCACCATATTCATCGATTCGGGTTGTTATTTGCAACGTGAGCGGAGTCTCGCTGTTAGAAACTTATGTTAAAAAAACTTCAACATTTTTATATAGCAGAACAGCAGCGTTCCGTTGCTCTTGTAAGGCTTGTGTGACAGGCATCCGGAGTCGGGAATCGCGTCGTGTCACCTACAGCTCCAAGCTGACTTTTGCTGACTCACCCACTGGGTACACTGAGTCTGTAGAACTTAAACCACTAAAATAATAAAACAAAACCTTACTAACTCAGCGTTCATCCAATCGCGAGTCGCGTATTTGCCGTGTATATAGATCTTGATATTTAAGGCTGCACATTCGAAATTTTCGTGAAAATGAGTTGTTTTGTAACCGTTTTATACATTATAACGTAACATTTTTGCAGTCGGAAAAAATATATTATAATCTGCAAGATATGCGACGGGTCATAGTTTTCGTAGAAATCCATTTTAACAATAAAAATTAGAGAAAAAGAAATCTAAAGTCACCTCTATTTTTTCACTTGTAACCATTTTACTGCTCCATTTTTTATCAGAATAATATGAAATTTTATAACTTATACAATAATGAAAAAGGGCATAATTTTCTTACTTTCTTAATTTTTTTAAAAAAATATCTCGTTTTCTGAAATATTCCGCCTAAGTTCCTACGCCTCCCCGTTTTCGTCCATACGGTCAGTGCGGGACGAGACACGTTGCATGACGGACCTGTGTTAATTTGCGCTGCGCCGAAATTTTTAAATATTTGTGGAAATTGTGGACTATATTTGTTGCATAGAGTGGACAATCCGTTTTGTGATTCGTATAGTAGGTAACTAATAAACATTTGCGTATAGTTTAGTTTTTAGTGACAGATAATTTTGTTGCATAGAGTGGACAGTCTATTTCGTGGTTTGTAAAGTAGTAGGTACTAAGGTAGTAGGTAAAGTAGGTAAGGTAGGTAGTAGGTAGTAGTAGGTGGTAAGTAGTAAGACAGCTGACTGACCATCCGTGCACTTTATGTGCATTGTAATAAGGTTCTTGTATAAATACAGGATGGTCAGTTAACTGTGTTGGCGTTTGTACCTAATTAACATTTACGTAGGTATAGTTTAGATTTTGTTTTTTAGTTCAAGATGGGAAATAAGCGCAGGAGGAAAATACGTAATATCAAGAAATTTTACAAGAGAAGAGGAAAAAGAATACACAAGTAAATACCTATTCTATCAAAGTATCAAATATCTAAACAGTATCAAAATTGGGAAATCGCTAAAACCAGTCATTTTATTAGTAAATATATTTACAATATCTATTGCTTAGGAGCATGAACAATTATAGAAACAATATTGTTTTATCTGCTCGTATTAATGACTGTCAAGTGTTAATAGAATAAGTTCTAATAAAAATAGTGAGCTTGGCAAATATTGTAAGTACCTACCTATGGGTTGCATGCCAACTCCAAGTTAGATACAGAGTTATTATTTGATATGAAACAAAGTATGGTTAACGTACAACTAATCTATAAGTATATACTTACCCGAGGCCGATTTCTGTACAGTCAGCATAATATAGTTAGTAGCAGCCAAGTTAGCCAAATATATCGGAACGTACATTCATCGAAATAGTCTTTGTTACTATAAGTTGGAGTAAGGAATGTGTTACGATATATTTGGCTACTTTGGATGCTACTAACTATCTGATGCTGACTGTACACGCCATCATCATCAAATCAAGGAAGTAGAACGTAATAAATATACCGAAAATTAGTTTAAAACTTAACAACCTTACACTTACACAAAAGGTAACGGACAGACAGACACACTTTCGCATTTATAATATTAGTATGGAGTATGGATAGTATGGATTATATGTCTTTCCCGCTCACGGGACAATGATGTCCCGGACCTTTGGGAGACGTGCGTGGAGCTCTGAGCCAACACGTAGAGGCCCTTTTGACAATTTAATGAAATGCAAGGAGTACACCAAGCGGATGCTGTCTCTGCCCGTGTCATGGGACGCACACAGAAACAGCACCCGCTGGGGTGTAACAGTCTATTGCTAGTTGATGGAATCTAAATAAAACGGGTTATTGGGTGAAAATGATGGACTAGTAGCTGGGCTATTGGATGAAACGAAGATCGGACGCCTGCCCAATAAAACTGTTTCACATTTTATCTCTGGCAGACGGTGACTCGCTAACTGCTAGATGGGCCCCTATTAATAGCGACATTAAAAAATGGCCTAATGGCAACAGTAGGTATGGATTTTATTATTACCTTTATTTTTTTTCGCACTATTCGTCTCTCTCTTATTAGAATATTTAGTAACAGAGGTATAGTGCGAGAAAAATCGAAAGTACGTCGCGGCCGTTTAGTGCTAGGCGTGCTGAGGGCCTGCCGCGAAACGAAACCGAACTTCATTCGTGTAACTCCCTCTCTGTCGAGCTTGCTAGTTCGAGCGACAATGAGAGTTATTCGAACGAATTTCGTTTTCACTAGCACGGCTAGCACGAGACGGCCGCGACATACTCTCGATTTTTCTCACACTATACCTCTCTTTCCTAATGTTCTAATAAGAGAGAGACCGATAGTGCGAGAAAAATCGAGAGTATGTCGCGGCCGTCTCGTGCTAGCCGTGCTGACGGAACTACACTAATCGTAAGTAAATAGTATTATAATAGTACGGACATAATTCTTGAACAATATCACGACAAATATCACGTTTCAATTAAGCATGAATGTCACCCACCCACGTCCACCCTTGCATTGGTAACGATGCGCGATGACGCGTCTGTAATCTTACTAACTTAATCTATGTAACGCTTAATAAACGACGGCGGGTTGTGCGACTTGCGCGGGGAGAGGGTCGAGGCTCCGCCCATACGCTCAAGGACTTTAGCGGGTGTACAAGCCTTAATGGAGCGCAAGTCTAAAAATGACTGAGACTAGTTGAGATACTGCTGCTAGAATTTACTTCTGCATTTGGTGGGGCGGTATCGGTACCTGTGCGGTTTTATTTTCCCCTTTCTCAAGCTTACTGATGTCACTAATTTCCTTACTAACCAAGGACAAAAAAAAAGTGGTATTTTTGGATGCTGGGTGCGGGTGGCGCAGGACCGGCAATAGTTGCACTATGTCCAACAGTAGACGTCTTTCGATATACATTTTATACCCTAACTTATATACAAGATCCATCCGTCCCAAACTCCACGGAACCAGAGACACACCATTAGGTTTTTTGCCATCATCTCTGACAATACCAGTCGGCTCAAAAAGAGCAAGCACATATATGGTGGAAAGAGACCGTCGGATTATTAAGTGTCGCATGTCTAGAAAAGGAGCCTGCACTTTTTTGAAAACATATTCCTACTCCTGTTGTGTCTTCACCTTAAGCTGAAGTTGCACTAACCGCCCAGAAGGTGACTGGCATTTCCCACCACTCTCGAAATGAATGAATGGCGCTTTTCCAATGAAAAGTAGGCAATAAGTGTTTCGCTTTTTTCCATAAACGAAACTCTTTTGTGGGATGACTTGCTCTTTCAGCCGCCTTTGTAAATTCCTACACAATTCGAAAACTGCGAGTCACGGGTAAACATTTTGCTCTTTTAAAATAAAAATGCTGTTGTAATGCTGGGGTAGTTTGGTGTTGTGTTGTCATTGTGGTTAGCATTACGTTTTTATTAAAGTATAATGATAAATGTTAAGTATTATGATTCTAAGTAATTCATTATAATGTGAATGTCTCGTGACAAGCTAAAGTGGCCGATTGTCGGCACTCTTCCATTAATTGACACGTTCAAAATGATTTCAATGAATGTTTTAACTTACCATATTAGACCCAGGGTGTGCTTGTATGTTTTTGAATTAGGAAGTTTTTGAAATTCAGTTTAGCTCAAAATTCATACTGTAGTTTGTACAAAGTTTTGTAGGCGGGGTCTTAGGATGGTAGACATTATTAGTAAATTCCTCTACATTTATTAGTAGATAAGACACACACATCATCATCAGACGTTATTAAGATATCCAGACTGTATTTCGTAACTTAAGAGAACTTTTCCTCTAAAGTTACGACAAACACGCTGGCCGTCTTTGGCCCGACAAGTAAAAATATATTTTACAGTGTTCTGCACCAAATTCCCTCCAACGGAATACTTATTTTAAAAGCTTTTATTTAACTTGCACCGTCCTTATGTATGTAAGTAAGTTATCTTGTCAAATCAGTGCATTCGTTTACTACTTATAACATCCCTATTTTGCGTCTCGGTTTAAAAATCATACGAAATTTAACTGCTTTGATCGCTTTTAAATAGGTATACATATGATAGACACAATTTATACCAATATATCTTTCATCTCTTCATTGCTTATTAAGTTCAACTTCGTCCTCGTCCGTAATTCGTATCCTACAATACAGTTAAGTTAACTAAGCGCCCATAAATACAGTGAAAAGCTGCCAAGCCTCTCAAGCAGTTTACCTTCCTACGCCAAAAGGTCGTAAGTGACAAAGCGTCGTTTTGTACCAGGTGCATTCGTACATCGAACATCGCCCCCGGCCGCAACAAACGCGTGTTCAATGCACAGTCTAAACCACGGCGCAGTATACATAGATCTCGGTAACTAGATGTATTGAGAAAGGACATTCCCGAATATCCATAATTGCCAAACAGAGGTGGAGATGGGCGGGGCATGTTGCACGTATGGTGTTGGTGGACAAAACGGCTTTTGGAATGGTGACTACGTACGAACACCAGATCCCGTGGCCGTCATGCCAAAAAATGGATGGACGATATCAGGCAACATGCAGGACGAGATTAGACATGGAGGGACATCGAAGAGTCCTATGTTCTGGAATGGACTACAAACGGCTAAAGATAATGATTCCCGAATCCTGTACCAACATTAATTTGTGCTACAACGACACATGCGTCATAAAATTTGATTTTATCTTCCACACATTCTGTCTTTAATATAGCTACTGAACAGGGAAATGTGAGATCAAGTAAAAAAGTAATTTACTACAATGACAACATCCGGCGCCGCAATGCAAACAACGTCTCATGAACGATTTTTATTAATCTTCAAGCAACCAATTGGCAGTCAATCATCGCCGACTTTTCCAACCCACCTCACCATTCAACCAATATGTATAACAATTTCGAGTCATAACAACTATGCGTGTTCAGAGGTCAGACATTCACTGGTATTGCCTTGATGTGAATTTTCGGTAAACGTAGTCAATATCAGCCCAGCTTATGACAGAAAAATTTGCCTGGAGTGACGCTCACATTCACGTGAACTTCACTCAGTTTCGCTGTCGAGTACATCCAATTGCATCCAATTCTACATAACATAAAGAAATTTTGTTTGAGATACTTACTGCTTTTTGATGGATGAATAAATTATTCAAAATCCTTAGCTAATAAAAAGAGGACACGTTTATTATTCAGCCTTTTTGGACAAAATAAAACTGCAAATTTTGATGAAACGCCGGTTGGTTCAGATTGATCGGCATTCCAAAATTAACTTACCCTACAAAAGTATAAAAATGTGAAATTTAGACCCGTAATAACTCTTATCCATCAATTAAAAAACTGCAACACCAAACCAACTTTCAATCGTTCTTGTAAGTAGCCCGTTGTTCATCCTACCCGTTTCTGTGCATGTAATATTTTGCTACATAAGTTTTACCCAATCCCATGAAGTCTGAAGGAATGAATTAATATTACTTACTGCGTCTACCATAACACTGTGTCTTACTTCTCTGTAACAGCACACCTCCGAAACTAAAGTTCTGGCGTCGTGCACCGCATGCAACACGCTTTCAATCGTTCCAGTGTTTTACCGAGTTACTGCCGAACATTCTATCGATAACTAGCTGAAAGCTACAAAGGCTTATGTCAGCCAAATGTGGTTTGCGTTGAGTGCTTATTAGTTCTTGATTGGCATCCGAGCGGTCTATTTTGAGAGAGCGGGCCGCATTTGGCCTGGAATACATTCATCCGACACGGCTACTGCTATAGGAAAATAAATTATTATCATTTAGTTTTTTCACTTAGGTACATCTAATCTTAACTTAGGTATTATCAAAAATAAATAACTTAAGTTACGGGCACAACTCACTCATAAAAAATTATGGTGTCATTTATACACATAGTCTGATATATCAGACGAGGGCGGGTAAAGGGCTAATTTATCTGTAAATCTAACTGTTGTAACATTTCGTTTTAAAGATTTTTTTATATATTTATTGGGGTTATTTTACCCTTTAATTCTTTTGGGAGTTTATTTATTAAGTTGGGTAAGACTTTCATTCTAACCTTCGCCTGCCTGGTCCTGATCTGATCTTTCCGGCTAGTGGCTTTTAAAAGATAAAGTATTCCGCTGTACAGCTTATCTTTTTTCCAGGATATAATTACTAAACTGCGTTTGCCTTTCGTAAGATAATTTACTGCGGGCCTGCATTCAAAAACGGCATTCTTGCCGCTGAATAAGAACGCTTCGAACAAGTAGGTAACTTTTTTTTCAAAGCAATACGCGTCCAATCCGTGAAGAAAAAGTCAGCCAGAGGCTTACCAGAGATATTTTAATATCAAGCTACTTATTTTATTTTTAACTATTTGATTTCAGTCCATCCATACTAATATTGTAAATGCGAAAAGTGTGTCTGTCTGTCTGTCACCTCTTCATGCTTAAATCACCAAACTGATTTATATGAAATTTGGTACAGAGATAGTTTTTATCCCAAATCATCTCCTGAAATGGTGAAAGTTTGTATGGCTCTGGCATTGACTCCGTCCGCGTGGGCGACGGGGCCTCCCTTTCATTCCCTTAGAGGATGATTTCGGGGATAAAAACCATCCTTTGTCCTGGGAACTCAAACTATGTCTCTACTAAAAATCTAAATTGGTTCAGCGGTTTAAGCGTGAAGAGGTAGCAGACAGACAGGCACACTTTCGCATTTATAATATTCGTATGGAAGTATCGATTACTGAGGCTACACGTATCAAATATTCAGACAACTGAATCCAAACAGTCCAAGTTGGTAGGTAAATGAAATCTGATTAAGGCGAACCGACTAAACTTGGCGTCTCACAATAACATAGGAACGCTTTTAAGCCCCTGAATATTTTATATCGTTCGCCATCCGCCTTGCCTCCCGTGTTTTGACGGACAAGGGGGGGAAGTCGGTATCTGTAGCCATTAGTCAAGTTTTGTGCACACTTTAGATGCATATTTGCGCGTAGTGTAGCAAGGATTATTCAAATATATTTAGGCCTACCTGAGCTTACTAAGGTAGGTATTTATTGAACGTATCGAACGTAGATAGAGGATTTGATACCATGGTGTCCTAGCGTATGCCCGAAAGGGAAGATGGTAAATAAACCTTAATAAATCGAGAAGTATCAGAAGACTAATACATTCTTGACGTCTAAAGTCGTTTTTAATTTAGTCGTGTTATAATAATATAGGTAGGAAACTTTTCAGGCATCTAAGGCCCATAGACAATTACAAAATTCAAATACAAATAATTTATTGTTCGAAATGGAGTGATTATAATAGGTATGCAGTATGGTTATTGTTCGTCACAATCAGCCAGAGTATGGCACACAATATTTAATGAATTTATTCATTCATATTACATACATACAATTATAAAATTAAAGACTAAGTACTTAATTATTATTAAGGCGACGAAAGTCCGTTGCGTAGTCTAGCTCGGTGCCTCCATTTGTTCATTCATTAATATCGTAGTACCTACCTAGTAACAAAAGAGTTACATAATCCAAACAATCGATTGCGGATATTTATAGTTAAGTCGAGCCATGCTTTCGCTGAACTATGAGTGTTAATCTAGTTCGTGTTTTATCAATACCACATTTAAAGAGAAATATTAGAATATCCATCGACCCTTACTCATCCTACTAATATTATAAATGCGAAAGTTTAGATGTTTGGATGTTTGTTACTCAATCACGCTTAAACGGCTGAACCGATTTGAATGAAATTTTGCACGAAGATAGTTTATAGCCTGGATTAAAATATAGGATAGTTTTTATCCCGAGTCCACGCAGACGAAGTCGCGGGCGGAAGCTAGTATTAAATATTTTCTATTTAAATCAGTTTTAAACTGAATGGTACCTGTAATGTTATACTTACAGTACAAATACTTACTAATGTTGGAGCGGCTCACTCCGTAATTTCGTAGCGCCGCTCCAAGTAGGTGCCGGCCTACCGGCTCCGGTCGGTATGTTAGCGCTGCTACGGCACGCACGCGTTCTCTCGCAGCGCGTTGCATGCGATAGAAAGGGATGGCCACGTTTAGGCTCGTTCGGCATACGACATACATCCAATGATAAAAATCGCTGCGCTCTACGCTCGTAGCCGATCCTGTGGTTTTCCTCGTATGTAACGGAAAGCTAGTCGGCAACTATAGCGGGGTCCTGGCAGCGAAAGTGTTAAACAGGGGTTTCGTAACAGAGAAAAAATATTAATATATAAAAAAAAAAAAAAAATTAGGGGACAATCTTACACAAATCGACCTAGTCCCAAACTAAGCAAAGCTTGTACTATGGGTACTAGACGACGATAAACATACTTATATAGATCAATAAATACTTAAATACATAGAAAACATCCATGACTCGGGAACAAATATTCGTGCTCATCACACAAATAAATGCCCTTACCGGGATTCGAACCCGGGACCTCTTGCTTCGTAGGCAGGGTCACTACCAACTAGGCTAAAGCGGTCGTCAAACACCTTCTGTACTTGGTACTATTATTTTATTCTGTTCTTTAGTTTTATGAAAATGGCATTAACATAAAACTTTCGCATGGAAAACTCGAATCCAAAATGACTAAAACTCGAAGCGTGAAGCTTCATTCGTTTTAAGGACTGAAAATATATATCAAGTACCGACGTGCTCACCTTTCGTACTCTTTACTCCTCAGCGTAGCTGTTTCATTCAAATTGAGTGAACTAATGTTTCGCCCCGAACTGTGAACTCGCAATTTACACGTTTTATTAATCAGCCCCTTGTGTCTCGGCAAACATTTGACTGGTGGCCTTTTTTAGATTTAACTTAGTTTTAATTTAATTTGGTTAATGTTAGTTATGTTAGTTATTATAGGTAGTCGTTATCTTCTTGTATCATGTGACTGATTTAACAAATAAAATATTTTGGCTCACTTATTCACTTGCCAGTTCTGATCAACGGTACTCGAATTATCGTCGAACAAGCATGTATAGATTTAAATTTAGATTTCTTTATTTCATAAAATACATTATAAGTTAACTTTAAGCTAATTTACACGAATTTATTTAATGATCGTCAAATAATGAATATTAATTGAATGAAATGTCACAGGTACAATACAACATTAATATGGACATATATTACAAAATGATTCATGATAAAGTCAAAATAGGGAATATAAATATTGATATTGATATTTCGTAATGATCGTCAAAATAAAAACTAGAACATTATCAAATTATATGTACATATGTACGAGTATATGCCTACATACATACAAAGTGGCGAACAAAGGGTATTTAGTTTTTTACGAAACTAGTTACGACGGAAGATTTTTTCCTTGTCTAAACCAGGGTTATAACCTTGGTTTAGACAAGGAAAAATCTACACACATTATAGTGTGTTCGTAGCTTAAGAATAGGATTTTTTTTCAAAATAAGTTGATCTCCAATCTTCAGTTTTAATTAAGTATGAATAAACATTTATTCAAATACTAAACGGCTATCGAATACATTATTTTATGCACTATTATTTTTAAGTGGCCAGTCATCAATCATAGTCACCTGACAACTCGCGCCGCGTGTCACAAGTTAACGTAACCTAAGACTGCAACAGTACCATTACTTAGCTTTGGCTTCAATCAAATCTGTGGCAAAAATTCAACAAATTGTCGTTAACGCACGCGTGGGGGTAATTTTTAACCCCCCAGTGAGATCGGCAACACAAAGGCCCCGAGCGATTTGTCCGTGTGACGTGTCAAAAGACACTGTCAGCCCGTGACGTATGGGGCTGTGCGACGGTGGGGCGCAGAGTTGCGACTTGTACGATTCGAAGTCGACATCTAACTTTAGCTGGAAATGACACTGAACCAAAATGTTCGCATATAAGTTTAGTTTGTTTTACATAAAATGACGAAAAGTATTTAAAACCAACCATGTTTTGTTTAATTGCCTTCAAGTAGGGTTATAAAACAATTACGAATAAACAGTAGACTTCACTCCAGGTACACGTGTCAGAATTTGGAATTTGGTCTCTTTGTTATCTTTTCCTTTCATATTTAGCAACAAATTAAGTTTGTTTAATCCCACTTTAAGTGCATTTTCGTAATTTTGAGTAAGCAAACTAAATATGAAAGAAATAAATGATTTCTATAAAAACCGGCCAAGTGCGAGTTGGACTCGCGCACGGAGGGTTCCGTACCATTATCTATAAAACGGCAAAAAAAACACGTTTATTGAATGGGAGCCCCCCCTTAAATATTTACTTATTTTGTTTTTAGTATTTGTTGTTCTAGCGGCAAAGGAAATACATAATTTGTGACAACTGTCTAGCTATCGCGGTTATTGAAATACAGCCTGGTGACAGACAGACGGACGGACGGAAAGACAGCGAAGTCTTAGTAATAGGGTCCCATTTTTACCCTTTGGGTACGGAACCCTAAAAACCGTACGCATACAAGCTACTTAAAAATATTGCATGTTTGTTATTTGAGGCATCTTTGGATGCTGTGACTCAATCTTAATTAAATAAAGCCAATTACACATTTAGGTCTCGTTTAAGAGGTTTCTTTATATTGTTTTAGGAATAACGGGTTATTATCTGTTTCAACTATTTGTATATCTTTAAAAATGTATGGAAACCGGCCGTGCGTATCTCTCCCTTCGCATGTCAACACAATTCTTTCGAGCAAATAAATCGGCGGCAGGTGCGAGGTACAACATTGCTGCCTCTGTCTATCATAGATTCAAGATTATGTTTGAATAGGAAACGTATTCTTTTGTTATACTTAACTACGTAAACGTTAAATAAATCATATTATCATGGTCCATGTGTAAATTTTCAGTCACCTTTATAAATATAGGTACCTACCCTAGGTATTGAACTTATTCTGGAAATCAGTCTGGAGGAGAAAACTAAAATTAAATAAATATTTTAGGAATGACAATATAAGTATATGTAAGTTGTACATATTATATTCCATTGATGATGACGATGGATTTGTTAAAGTTGACAAATAATTATTTTCTTTACAAATATTTAAGGCTTTTCTTCATAAAATTTTAAATGCCTCTAATACTGAAATAAAATGTGTTTCGTTCCTTAAGAGTCCGCAGTAAGCTCGATTCTCCATAGAAACGTAGTTACGCTCTCATTTTAAAAGTACGTATTGGATTGTAACGAAACTTTGCATGTACAATGACTGAGGTATATCCACGTCTGTAAGTTTATGTAGCTTCTGATACCATAGTAAAAAAATACAGCGAATTTAAGTTTTACATACAAAACTTGTTTGTGCTGTATTTCGTTTGTTTTATAAACTGGAACCATATAAACTAATTACAGACATAGATATACCTCATGTCATTGTATATGCAAAGTTTCGTCACAACCCAACACGTAGTTTTAAAATGAGAACGAAACTCCGTTTGTATGGGAAGGTGAAATTCGGCCTAGCTTACTGCGGGACTCTTAATTTATCACGAACATAAATGTCGAAGTGACAAATAAAGACCAACGCAGGCATTTAGCTAAAATTAAACGTTTGTGAGCGATTATTATTTAGAAAAAGGTCTATTCAATTTAGTTCCTAGGCAATAAGTAAGGCGTACAGTCAAGTGCAAAATATGGTAATTTAGTCATAAGCCATGGCTCTTATCTCAGCGAATAAACGTTTCGGTTCATAATTGTGAGAGGATTAAATCGATACACATTTTTACACTTGGCTATACCTAAGGCGTCTTCATTGATGCATACTTATAATCTTTTCATCGTGAAAGACACTTCCAATAGATTAAACTTGACTTTGTCCTTTAACTTCATTGGAAAAGTCCCGTACTTCAGCAATGCAGTTAAATGTTTCTGCTTCCCCGCACCCTTAATGCTTCGTAAACCCGTGTCGCACCCGATCATAGCGATTACCGCACCCATGCGCTCACGACGACTGATAACCGGATTACTGACCGGTGATTGACGGCTTTGGGCCACGCCACCAGCTACTTTTAAGGCCGTGAACGGGAATTATCGACTGAACGGGAGTTGGCGTTCTGGCAAAATATAGAATTTCTTAGGTACATGATTTTTGAGTTTGTGACTGGCTGATTGGAATTGATCGATTGAGGCATTGCTGCGCGTCCAGTATAATAATGGTTTCAGGGTGCTGTTGGGTCTCCCACGATATTGTAGGGCGTCCGGTATGTTCTGCGAGGAGCAATTTCCCTTTGATCACACATTTTCCCTTTGATATCCTAGACAAATGACGAAATTTTACATTTTAAAGCGTAGATTAGATTAATGGCCTGCGCAAACCGGCGGAGCGGCGAGATCACTTTTTTATTAAAGTATACATTAGAATGCTCTTTGAAATCCCCCGAGATGCTCCGAGTTGGTCTCAGAGCATTCAAATTTATACCTTAACTAGCTTCCGCCCGCGACTTCGTCCGCGTGGACCCGGGATAAAAACTATCCTATATTTTAATCCAGGCTATAAACTATCTTCGTGCAAAATATCATTCAAATCGGTTCAGCCGTTTAAGCGTGATTGAGTAACAAACATCCAAACATCCAAACATCTAAACATCCAAACATCTATGCTTTCGCATTTATAATATTAGTAGGATGTAATTAAAATAGAAAAGAATATACATTGGTAAATTTCAAGTGATCTGCGCCGGTTTGCGCAGGCCTTGAGGCCCTTAACTGTGTATTTTTTTTTGATTTTTCACTTATTTTGAATTTGATTGCTCGAAGTATTCGGGTTAGGACTTCGGGTAAAATCGTTTATTTTGGCATAAGAACATGTAAAAGCAAGCGAGAGAGATATATTGACCCAAATCCCTTTTAAATACGAAGAGGTATAAAAGTATCCGCTGTTTCTGTGGCCCATCTCGCGAGGATATCGCAAGCTGATTGCGCATTAGCATGTCAAGCGGGCGGGTATAACCGAATCTAACTGTACCACTAATGGCCGCTAGTGATTGATACCAAATATGCCTACGTTATAATCATAGACATTGTAAATTATTGATATGATAGTACCTTTTTTATGGGGTTATTGATATCTCCGCACCACGGGGCTAGCGCGGAGGTTATGTTGGACTCGCAAGGACTAAAAGTCGCAGCTCATTAGAGCCACCCGGCACCCGACCCGCACCGCCTCGCCTCGAGCGAACTACGAACTACGGAGTTTACGTGCTAAGCGCATGCCCATACAAATCCATATAAAGAATACTAACCGCTCTCGAGGCGAGGCGGTGCGGGTCGGGTGCCGGGTGGCTCTAATGAGCTGTGACCTTATGTCCCCCGATGGTCCTCCTCGACGCATTTTGGACAGCTCTGGGAACTCCTACGGAACGCACCAGTGCCACCCTAGCGTCATGCCTCTGTGTCGATTGCAGCCCCCAACTATAACTAACGTGTACTACCCCGAGGACCCCTTTTAGTCGCCTTGTACGACAGGCAAGGAATACCATAGCCGTATTCTAATGCCCGGGCTTGTAACCCAATTCAAAGACTTGTCTTCCATTTTCAAACAAAGTTGCATTTGTTTTATTTTGTACCATTTTAAAACAAAACACGCTCTTCTCTATATAAATACTCGTAGTGCGTTTAAACATTGTTATTTTTTCGGAGAACATATTACTGTGTATATGGTAAATTATGAACACTCTCCCAATCATCATCATAAAAATCATAAACCTCTTCGCTTTGCCGCAATTGAGTAAAAAGCAACTTAGATCTTAAATCCCCGGCTATTTTTACAAAAAGAAAAATTTAAAATGTTCTACATTTGTTCAGCGCTTTTAAGCTTCTGTATGCAGCACGCAATCGGCTATTTGCTTTGTCTGTGCAGAAAGCTCGTGTTTTGCATCCGAATACGAGCTTAAAAGCTTATCGAACTAAATTTCTAGTTCCGTTCGAATTTGGGTCACCACTTTTGTTTTATTTGTTATTTACAGTTAAAAACACTATAATATATATTAGCAGAAAAAAATAGAATTATCGCAACTCCTCTAGGTAGATAGAAAAAACATCTACACTAATCCATAATTCCATACTAATATTATAAATGCGAAAGTGTGTCTGACTGTTACCTCTTCACGCTTAAACCGCTGAACCGATTCAGATAAAATAAGAGCGCATCGCCAACAAACTGCTTCGCAGTTGGCGAATCTTTAATTTAAGGTAAACTTACTTTGTTTTTTTTTTACTGTACGAATCAGTTTTTCTAAGCTTATGTACGGAATATTGCCCGTTCGCTTTTCGCTGAAGCAAAACATTGTTAGGAAACCGACCGATCCCAATAAGGTCTAGTTTTCCCTCTGGGTTGGAAGGTCAGATGGCAGTCGCTTTCGTTAAACTAATCCCGCTCGAATGTGGAGCAGCCCAACTGGGGAAGTACCTCCGCCTTGCAGATGATCACAGCCATAATAACACTACTACTTGCTCTGTAGTAGTGTTGTGTTCCTGGAGGTGAGCAAGGTCGCCAGAGCTCCCGAGGATGCATTGTGTTGAGAGCGAGGGAATTTGTTCCTTCAGCTGTCAACACGGCGAATCCTCAAACATTATAAGGGTCGGTAACACCCATGTTACTCCTTTGGAGTTGCATGCGTCTATAGGCTGCGGTGTCCGCTTACCATCAGGCGGGCCGTACGCTTGTTTGCCACTGACTGTCATCTCTATTAACATAGTGCGGGACGACTCCTCAAACTATGGCGCATATGCCGTCCTGCCCGGCGTGCCCGTACACATGCTCCAGACAAGACCTCCGTGACGCAACAGACAGGGCGTTAGCCATCGCTAATTTCTGGTCCCGCACAATCTAACCACGGCTCAAATAGGAAACCATCGACACGAGAAGAAGAAGGCGCGAGCTCTCTCGCGGCGAGATAAACTAGCCGTCTCTTTCTAAGTGTTCTAATTACAAAGTGACGGATAGTCTATGTAGCCGCGAGAGGGCTCGAGCCGTCTTGTGACACCCGTCCTGTAGGATTCCTTTTTCAAAACAGTATACATTGTTGCGTAGAACCGATCGCCGTTGGGGCGGAAGGGTTCTCGAGTGGGGACCACGTACCGGAAGGCGCGGCGTGGGTAGGCCCCCCACAAGGTGGACTGATGACCTGGTAAAGGTTGCTGGAGTCTGCTGGATGCGGGTGGCGCAGGACCGGTCACTTTGGCACTCTTTGGGGGAGGCCTATGTGCAGCAGTGGACGTCTTTCGGCTGATAGGATGATTATGATGAGGAAAGCCCCAAAGCTCCCTAGCTGCAATCACAGCGACTCCTCATAGCAATAAAGGGTTGGCATCGCGCTGGAGTCCATGGCGTGTCTAACTACTACCAGGGTGGTATTAAAATAAAATGATATAAATGGTATATTATTATTATTCTTTTAATTCATATTTAATCTTAGGCTAGGTTATAATAATTATATAAAAAGCAAGATGCTTACTCTCATCTTCTCACTGGCCCATAAGCCAGCGAATCCTGGAGCAGACATGGCGATGGACACGCGCTTCGACGGTGGAAAATCACTTGTCCCAGCAGGGTATCCGCTGTCAATCTAATGGCAGAAGACGGCCGGGACGTCCTTGGAGGCGATCAGTTGAGAAAGAGGCTGGCTCAACTGGTCTCGGCTGGAAAGAGCTGGAAGAAGTCGTGCAAGATCGTATACAATGGAGAGCTCTTCTGCCAGCAATATGTTCCTAATGAGGGATAACAGGAATACATCATCAATTCATCATCATTGTCATATTCAAAGTAAAATGTAAAACTACATACAAAACATAAAATCTTCATAAAAACCTAACCTAGTGTGCCCTCTCGGTGCCAGACATTGTAATTACCTGTAAAAATTCTGATACCCATAATTTTAATACACGGAATAATAATAAAATAGCAACCACAAAGTTTCGTGCTCGTAAACTATACAAGTCTTTTTCGGGTCAATTTATCAATTTTTTAACTCCCGACGCAAAGAGAGGAGTGTTATAAGTTTAACGTGTCTGTGTGTATGTGTATAGCTCCCAAACGAATGGACCGATTTGAATGCGGTTTTATTCGAAAGCTGATGTGATCCCGAGTGTTCTTGGTCATGTTTTATGAAAATCTGTTCAGCAGTTTTTGAGATATTGGACTTTGAAATGAAAATGTCGGGGGTTTTTCAACTATTCTAAGTTGTAGTTATATAATAAATTACCTAATGCTGCTCTAAACTTTCCAGCTCTTGAAAATCACTTGACAAAACATTGATCTCAAAGGCTTAATACCGGGTTGAGGACTATCTCACTGACAGAAATGCATGGCCCAAACCAGAGCCCCAAATAGCTTAATCATTCATATAACTTATTCGGACATGGGTTCTTGTAGAACATTTGCATTATTTTAATTATGTATGTCAAAGTCTAAGCGCTATATCGCTTTATAATGGCACAGGCCTTGTTATTGTTGTTTGAGGTCATAGAAATAGAGCTCCATTGAGAAATAATATAGTATACGCTATTACTAGTTCTCTAGGTACCTATAGATACACTATTCCATATAAGAAAAGAAAAATGGTGCGTTAATCGTCGTGTGATTTCAAGGAAAATCTATTTGAAACGCAAATATATTGTAAAGCCCTATCTATCTATCTATTATCTTTGAAAAGCCCTTAACTAATAAATAATAACTAACTAACTTACTTAACCTTCGATCTGTAACTGTCAGTTTTTTCGTGGTTTTTTAATTAAGTAGGTTAAGAACTATCATTGTAATAAGCTTTTTTTGACAAAAAATGTCTGACTGTTGAGTTTGTTTCGGCGTTTCTTTTTAACAGTGGTCTTCTTTTTCAAAAACGCTGGTAGAATTTTGACTTGTAAAAGTGCAATTACGGCCTACTTGCAGAATAAAATTTTATTCATTTCGTTTATTTCATTTACCTACTTGCTCTTCTTAATGCCTAGCAAGTTTTAACTTAAATAAAAAAAAAATCGTATTCTTTAATTTAGGTACCGTATCTTAAAAATGTGTGCGTGTAACCTAAACACACAGCCTCCGGTGTTCAAATAACAAATTACCGTTAATCCTAAAATTACAATCAACCCTGTTTGTTTAGGTTTCATTTTAATCAGCTCTGCCGCTAAGCCAAAAGGACTTATCGACACAAAACATACATGTCTAAAGCAGTAACTTATCTTAACGTTACTCTGGTTGCATCCTGAAGGACCCCAAAGTCCATGTCTAGTTCTTAGAATTGGCGTAAGCCCTAGTATCTTACAGAAGCATTCGCTTGTAAACTTCCATGCCAGAAGTGAAACCAGACCTCATTGGCTGTAGGCGTTATCTCTTAGTCTGCTTAGCAACTGCTTACAGGCTGATAGAGCTTTTAATTGACATTTCCACTAAAAAAACGCATATTTTTATCAAATATTAAAAGTCATATCTTTTTGTAATTTTGATTATTTTTGTAACTTACTGTGTCGAGTTAACTGTTTTATTTTTATTTGCCCCATTTTCCATGTGACACGAATCGCTCAGTCAGACTATTCGTAATGGTGACATCATAATTTAATGTTTAACTACTTACCCAATTGCGCGGTCAGTGAAAACGTGCACAATTGTGCCGTTTTAAACGTCTGTATGGAGTCAGGCTACTGCTAACATAGTTATGTTTTTTTATTCAATGTGGATACTATAGTGAATTACGTACATACGACTTTTATGGGGTGGACGAGGTGTTTATTTTCAATCAATTTTGCCTACTCAAAACTTTGTATTGATGTCGAATTTATAATTACTTTACACGTATTTAGATCTCAAAACGTGTTTGTGTTATAATCTTCAAATATATTACAGTACGATTACTGTTAGTTAACCACTGACAGATGGATTGCCTCCATTTAATTTTCAACTTTAATCTTATACAAATAAAATAGTTATTATTAAATCGGTAGATGTGGGTAACAGTATTCTGAAAAATTCTTATATAGCGGTTTATCTGTATGAAATTAAAGTTGAAAATTAAATGAAGGCAATCCATCTGTCAGTGGTTAACTAACAGTAATCGAACTGTATCTGTTACTAGCTTGCAACCGCGGCTTCGCCTGCGTAGACCCGGGATAAAAACTATCCTATATAATATCCAGACTATAAAATATCTAAGTGTAAAATTTCATCCAAATCGGTCGAGCCGCTTAATCGTGATTGGGTAACAAACATCCACACTTTCGCCTTTACATAGGTATATTTCGCATTAGTAGGATAATCTCCAAATTATTCGTTTTTAGTGAGCAGATATACCATACTAGCGGCTGTGTGAGCTGTTTAGCTCACAAGCCTGTCTTTCCAAAAAAACATTATGAAATTCGATAAAGTGACTCGATAAAAAAACTATATAATGAATAAACCTGCTCACCAAATTTGACGAGAATCGGTTGAGAAATGCGACCTGCGGACAGCGGACGGCGTAACAGACACTGGAATACGAACGATTGTCGGCCCAAGCTGAAGCATTAGAACTTCGTTCGCTTCGCTCGCTCGTTCGATAACCCAGACTTCTCCCGAAAACGGTGGACGTAGCATGGTTGCCATTTTATCACTTATCGTTGTGGTAAAGACGCCCATCACTCTCTGACAAGTATGCGAGTGCGAGAGTGACGGATGCCTTATCCACAACGATAAGTGATAAAATGGCAATCGTGCTACGCCCGTTGGTTACCCATCAGGCTCGCAGGTTTTCGCCACGGCAAAAAAGATATTTCTATATTAATAACAAACTGAGCTACAGCGTAAACACGGCAGTACATATAACACTATAAACACTCGTCTGGGATTATACACAATGGCAGTCATTCTACCAGGATGTTGACTTGACGAAAATGTTTTGATCGCACGCACACAGGCAAATCGTGATGCCTTACATCGATGGGGCCTATGGATGTCGGTGAAAGGAAAATAGTTATAATGAATGTGTGCGATGAAAACAATTTCGTCAAGTATAACTAACCTAACGAAAAAACCTCTGAATCTGAACTTGCAGGTCCATTGGGAACCTTTTAACGCGTATTAGAACATATATGACCAGTATTGGTAATGGCTTTTGTGAATCAAAAAAAATTCAATTGAACTGTTTATTTCAATATTTTTGACACAAATATGTTTTATGACTTAGCACAATCTAAGTTTTAAAGATTATTAGCTAAGTTTAGTTTAATATATATGTATCATAGATTTGACATTTATATTTAGTTAATTAATTAATTAAGATTTAAGATTTTTCTTCACACTAAGTATGGCTTTCTTAATTACACATTTGGCTTTATGCGGTTTATCCCCTATACTATTTATTACATTTTGTATACTAATCCTGGATATGTAACGACTGACCTGTCAAAAAAGGGACCGCTCAATCCGAGACCGAAACCATCGCTGGTTATATATATATGCACATGAGACTGGTGTCCATTGCCTATATCACAAAATCACATGCTTACCTAATTTGTGCATGTTTTGTATAATGTTTTTCTTTTTTTCTTGTGTGATGAAGTGGATTGTGTATTTTGTTTTTCTCTCGTACAATTTTGTTTTTCTGGTAGTTGTGGCGATAAACATTTTTTTTATTTCATTTATATCAACTGTCATTTTTGTGGAAAAAAGCTAGACCGATATTCGCCAATCAGCATGTGTCGTGTCCCTTGCATGAAGAGTTTCCTAACTTTCACTGTCTCTTTCTTTAATGTTACTACGACCTTTAAATTTTTTGTTTCCTACTAGAAATCCAAAATTTCAGATTAATACTGAAATATTGTAGAACAAGACACATTTCTTCTCAAGGTACTTCCAAAACAATTTTCACCGTGCCCCACTCATATAAAAAATGTACATAGAATTTTCGAGTGTCTTTTTACCTTCAAGCCCGAGCAAACATAGTGTCCCAAACATCTATACGATTTACCACCTTACGTCTTTGAGATAGAGTTCAATGATTGTGAGATCCGTCGGATTGGTATCCCTGTCCTAAACAAATGCTGACTATCCGTTTGTCCGTACAATGTCCGTTTATTGCATTATAGTGGACAAACATGGACGAGGGTCCGCAAATATTGCGAACGGGTCAGGTCGTTTTATTAGCGTTATAAACGTTTGTTCCCCCGATATTAATATCTTCAAAGTGAAGCTGTAGGTACTTACCTAGATAATATAGTAGACGTTCGAAGTCGGACATTATATACCATGATTTACACATAACACACATAATACAACACATATATTAGGCTGTAGGATTGACAAAGTAGGTATCGTAAAAGTCTATAGTATAAGCAATGTCAGCCCACAAGGCACGAAAATTAAAATTCAAGCTTGTGCATAAATAAATAAATATTTAAATAGATAAATATTTTCGGACAATCTTACACAAATCAACCTACTTCCAAACTAAGCAAAGCTTGTACTATGGGTACTAGACGACGATATACATACTTATAAAGATAAATAATTACTTAAATACATAGAAAACATCCAGGATCAGGATCAGGACCATCAGGAACACAGTATTAGCAGGATTGTCATTACGATACGTTCTACATTATAGCGGCAAACCACCGAACACATTCCAGCGGATTCTCATTCAGCTGTTTTTAATCCGCCTGATCGTCAACCCGTCGTATTACAATTCAGCGCTGTTTTGGGAGACAGCTAGCTGTAATGTAAAACGGCGGATTATACAATATGCCTGCGACATATACATCACATCAATGAAATAACGGGAACTTTTCTCAAACATGCAATGAAATATTGACGTTGTGTTCTTCATAATGGGCTTCGAAGTGTCACGTTTCGGGCGCAGCGAGACGAGAAACCCGTAATGGCATTTCATACAAAATTGGAGGACTAGGCCCGCAAGATGGTCTTTTTTAATTTCCATTCCACTATTTGTGGCACAGGATCACGGCGTTCAGCCATGAAAATTAAAGTTTGATTTCTTGGATTTTTTTAAATTTATTTCATTGCAGGTTTGAGAAAAGCACCATACATACCTCGGCGTGAAAAGGGGTTGCCGGCCTCATACCTAACTATCCGACCTCGCTACGCTCGGCCGTCTTATGTACTCGGCAGGCAACCCCTTACTTTTTACTCTAAAATCTATCAGTGTTTATAGGAATTTCCGCATGCGGGTTTCACCGATTGGCAGCACGTTTAAAACAAGACAGCGCGCGAGCAGTGCCACAGCGAGATGGACTATCCGTCTCTTTTTAAGTGTTCTAATTAGAAATAGAGGGATAGTCTTCTCCGCGACACAGCTCGCGCGCCGTCTTCTAATAATCGTGCTGATGACTTTCATTAGTCGTTACCCCAAGTAACACCCACAAGGAGAGCATGCTGTATATAGACCGACTTAACGACCAATTAACATGTTACTTATGCCAGCATAAGTACGGCCAGCCGTACACCATGCTTCCTATCGTCTAATCATCATGACGCTACCGATTGAATCAGTTAGAACTGACCGTGTGTGGGAGTGGATTGGCATGAGTCATTCCAATCCACTCCCACACACGGTCAGTTTTAAGTGATCCAATCGGTAGCGTCATGCCGATTGGACGATGGGAAGCATGGTGTATGGCCAGCATTATACGCCTTTAGTTGTGTGATATACTGGATAATAAGGATTAGTGTTATTCCCTTCTATTTATTATCATGAAAACGTTGACTAAGACTAATCAGAATAGCCTGAATTATTAATGGAAATGAATTAAAATTAGTCTCGCACCAGCGATCCGTTTCAGACGACAGTACAAATTATACAATTGACTGCTACAGAGGAATGCTCTCAGCGAGAATAACGAAGTATTTATAGCCGCCATTTATATCAGGAGGCCGGTTTATGTGTGTCGCTTCCGATCCTAATTGCATTTCAATTCGATTCGCACGCCCGCTCTCACGCGCGCTGTTCTAACGTGAAACAAACTTCGCACGAAATATATTGGAAGGAGAATGGAATATGATATGGATGAAGATAGTTAGGCCTTGCTTTGAGATTCACAAGCTACCTCAACTCACTTCACCATTAATTCCTAGTCACATTCACTAGCGCAATTTTGTAGCTAGCCGATGCCGTTGTTTTCCCTCTAAGTAGAGGAAAGCACCTACGGACAGCACCCGGTAAGCGGTTTTCTGTGAATGGAAGCGTTGACTCAACTCCCCTGGGCTGTTATTCGGTAAGCGCTAATGCGTCTCACCCCACCCGTCACGCCTAACAGAACTAGACCTCTATCTACGCTAAGTTACTACGAGTCGCGGCGTGAAGACATATTTGTTGATGAACGGTGAGGTGAGGCTATAACATGTTACAGAAGAGCGGGGCTGGATTCATAATACGAGTATCTCTTCTTAATCAGAGCTTGGACTACACTGGTCCGCTTTAGGTGAACTAACGATAAATGTGAATAACCTATTTCTCTGTAGATGGAATTAGTTTAGCATTTGCAGAAACATTGACTGCCTGCTCTATGGTTATATTCACGAAATAGCGACGGTTTGTATAACTTAATTAAAGTATATTTGTGTGTATTGATTGGATAAGGCTTTACTTTGGTGAATTAATTTGGTGCGTATAGGAAAAAGAGTTTTAATACGAACGGCAAATATTTAAATAATTGTATATACAAGATGATAGCTAACATTTACTAAATTGAATTAAAACTAAGTTAAATCTAAAAAAAGCCCTCGAGGCATTGTGCCGAGGATGCTGGCGGCATTTCCTCGCTGAATTTCAATGCTGATGCGTTGCTCGAGAAAGCCACCAGCTCTTCGGTCACCAGTTACGTCCACCAGACGTTTCAATAACTTTAAAACATTTTAATTCGTTTTGATTCGTCTTTGCATCACGATATCATCCCATTCAATCTTGCATCTGAAACCATAAAGGTATTTTTTTTCTGTTTCATTACTCTCCACGCAGCCAGTCAACCCGATCTCTGTCTATTTTCCACTCCGATCCCTAATGCGTTACCTCTAAATAAAGAATAAACCAAGTAAGACGTAGAGAAAAGGAAATAATAAATATCATTCAAAGGTAAAAGCATTTTTATGTCGTGAACACGATAGTCATAGAAATCTAAAGCTTTACCACAAATATAAAATTTGAAGAATGTTCACAATATCAAATATATTTCCATTAAAATTAGTATTATTGTTTTGAGTTAGTTAAATTATTGTTTTTATTCTTTATTATTTATCATGCTTATTACATTTTATCGACCATCACGATATAGATTCTTGTAAATTCACAATATTAACATGTAGGAAAAAAATCTAAATAATAAAAAATATTTCGTCAATGTTTCGACGTTTTTTTAGTTTTAACATCCAATCTCGTCATAATTATATTCCCTCGAAGAAAAATAAATGGGGAAAAACACAATTGTCATCATTTATGGTGCCAGGTTGGTCACTAGAGGGACACAGCAATACATTAATTTTAACTTATTACTGCATCCCTGTCATATAAAACTGGCAGTTAGATCTCCCTAAATTACGTACGCAATCGACCAGCAGGACCCATATTCAACTTACATTTATTTATTTTATTTAAAATAATTCCACAGCATTACAGTCAAAAACTAAGTCACTGTGAATTACAAATAAGATAATATATGACAGAAGAATCACATCTATCCATCACCTCACAGTACGTTAAGCATTCACGATATACAATTCCCCAACAACTTCCAAAGACGTGCACATCCGATGTTGATGCAAGCGTAACGAGAGTTTTCGCGCGCTATGGTGCGCCTTATGAGCAGCTGCTCCTGAGGCGATCAATTTTCAGATTTTCACCCGCGCAACCGGCTACTACTAGCTAGCAGTAGCCGGTTACGTAGCTAGCAGACATCTCAGGGCAGTCTGAACACCTCGCAAGATTTTGCAAGCGCTCGTTAGTAGCACACAGTTACGCCTCACCTCGAGTGAATTAAAACCTAATGAGCTCAATAGAAATTTTGTGCGATATAAAAATAGATAATGTCCACATTTTTTATTTTATGATGATGATAAAAGTGTGGTTGATGCGACACGCCCTAAGTTAGGAAGGTACTACATGTTATTGTTTTGTTTTTCTTTGCAACTACTTATCGTGAACCTTTGCATTTGTTTATTTGTCTAGTCACAATTACACAGTGGTCCTTCTTCAATTACTTGTTCTGTGACTGTGTGACAGGAGAAACAATGAATTGTAGTGCCACTTGAAGCTATCTTTGTACTATTCGAGGATGTCCTTATAAAGAAATTCCGCAAATGTGTTTTGAGATCTGAGAAAAATTCATTGTCTGCTGAACTAAGATTCGTTTATGTGTGGGATCTTGTTGAAAATAAATATTATGATTAAGATAAGGATATATGTGCTTAGCTGAAATAAAAATAAATAACGACATAAGCATGTTACAGTCAATGTAATTACTTAAAAAAAACTACGAACTGTTTTATTTAAACATACATTATTTTCTACGTTTCAATCAACATCACTTCTTTTATGGCTTGAAATATTATAAACGAATGCGATATATATATACCTCATTCCGTATATTATAACACTACTGGCTCTGTGAGCGATAGAATACGCGTCATGTCCTTTTAAAAAAAAACTAAAAAGTGGCTTGACAAAAAAGAAACTATATAATTATTGTACCTGCTCCCAAATTTTCACGAGAATCGGTTGAGAAATGCGACCTGTAGAGGAGAACAGCCAGATAGCGGGACAGACAGCGGACACCGGACAAAAGAAGCTGCCCCAAGCTGAAGCATAGAACATCGTTCACTTCGCTCGCACGTTCGAAAACACAAAACATAAAATCATTATAAAAACAACCTAGGGTGCTGCCGGCAGCGAGCTGCGGCGCTACCACGAACTTCGAAGGTCGAAGTTCAGGTATTTCTATCTCTATCGCACTCCTTTACTCGAGTGACAGGGATGCATGTATTGCCTAAGCCACCGGCGGTGGTCGGGGCGACAGAGAGAGGAACCTCTTGGCTATCCGTACACATATGTGTACGGATAGCCAAGTGTACCAATGTACCAATAGCAGGTGTACCGCCTTCTGTATCTGACCCTTAACCCAGCCATCTAGGGAGAGGCTCTTAAGACGCTGTCAACACCAAAATGCCCTTGAGGATTCGGGATACGGCGCACACTGCCTATTTGTATCGGAGTAAACGAGAGCGAGTGTTACTGGGCGGTCTTAGAAGATAATAATAAATAAATGGTAAAATTAAAAAAATGAGGATTATTTGTAAAATATGACTCGTTAGCGGTTTAGGTATGAATAAGTTGACTTCATTTTTTTAATCGCAGTCAAAAAATAAAGACATAGAACCGTTTAATAACCAATATTTGCAATTAGTTTTCTATCCAGACGATTTCCTCCAATTACCAAGTTCCACGATTCCGACCTCCACGAGACTTCCACGGTCTTTGAAATATGATGAATATTATCATTCTTTTTTTGATGTGCAAATACTGTTTCTTAAAAAACTGGTTAAATAACATCAGTTTCAACAAAATTAGGTCTTGTCAGCTTCTTAGTGTTGGTTGACACTCTTTGGTATTAAACCGTTCGCCGAAAGGACTATCGGAACGATGATCGTTGAATCAACATCCCACATGCAGGTTATCTCGTGAGCCAAGTCTAGGTACAGCAAGTTATTCAAGCAGCAATCAATACTGGAGAACTTAAGTTTTGATACGTTGGCTACGTAGGTAAAGGGTAAAGGTAAACAACATGGTTTATATTATTGGAATAAAGGGAAACATTGGGACATTTGCCTTATTTACCAAACTTAAGGAATACAGAAGGGTAATCACGTAACTTTGCAACCGCGTTTCAGGACGATTTAACTGTTATTTTTCCATATAAAAAGGGATCTAGATCTACCTGACGCGCGCGCGCATACGATGCGGTTACGTGGTCGATCGGCAGTGATACACTTCTAGTTTGCTTATTGAACTTGATAAAAAATTCCAACAAATAAATAAAACGAGCGTCACCTACATATTTATGTTTGAGATTTTTTAATGTGGCCGACTTTTTATAAAACAGTCATTCTGATTACAATCTTCCAACTTGGACGATAGAGTTGCTTTTTGAATGAAATATTGTGATGGAATTCGGCCAACTCAAATAATCTCAAGTATTGCAAAATACTTTATGAATATACAACTCATAAAATAAATTAAATTCTTCATTTACGACAAGTCAATCTCATGGGGGCAATAGTTTAATCGAACTGGGTGATAAAACGGCAGTAAAAGAAATTACTTTCAATCATATTTATAACCTGCCAGTTGGAGATTGAACGAAATGAATTAATTTATAAAGAAGCGGTTTCAGATATGAAGGTTCTATTTACTGTGGCTGTTGGTAAGATTTGTTTAAATTTAATTTACACTAGCTTCGGCCCGCGTAACAAAATAAACCCGTACAAACTTTCGCCCCCCATTTCGCCCCCTTAAGGGATTATTCTCGAAAAAAGTATTCTTAGTACATGTTAATCCAGTCTATAATTTTATATTACTACTGAAATTCATCTTAATCCGTTCATATAATTATTTTAATTTTGACACTTGGAGACCTCATACATCTCTAAAAAATAAGATTATATTTTTATCTTATTGTATTTGACATGTAAACTTTGATGTAGTTAATTATATTATGAATAATGTAGTCATAGTATTCATAGTCTATAGATAGACATTTTGACTTCTAAAAGTGCCCTCGTGGCATATTTGCTGAATAAATATTCTGTTTTTTTAAGTGAAAACTTCTTTAGCGGCGCTGTGCACTTTTTGGGATGGGGAAAATTTGTTAAACTCGCCACAGGTGTAGGAGCGTAGGAGGTCACGTGACTGTAAGATGCTGAGAGATTCGGGACGAGGCTTGGGGGCGGGAGGGGACCGATGCCGCACCGCGTCCACGCAATATAACGCTACTGCGCAAATATACCTAATGATGGCAGTAGTATACCGATAAAAAGGAAATCAGGGCGACACTAGCTTTCGGTAAAGTAAAAAAAACCGTACCGATTCCGCCCCGCCTGATGCAGATGTGGCTTTATATTTATTTTTTATTCGTTTATTTCGTTATCTGTAACTTAATTAACTGTTTCTATTCCGACAGCAATCACCATTATTTCACAAGCGCGCACCGCGCCACACAAACCAAGAATCCAAATATACGAGATCCGCGGAAACCCCGAATGGAACTTTTCCAAAGAACAACGGCCCCGGAAAGTCTTACCATCAAACTTAGTTCCAGAATTGGATCTAGAGAATCACGCCAATCCAATGGTACTAATGTTCCATCCCAATGAGCAATCGAAGCGTGGAGCAAAGTCTCAGTTACAGGACATTCTCAGGAAATATCTAAAGAAGGTTGATAGGGACCGGAGTGGTAGCAGTGGTGATGAAAATGATGAAAGTGGTGAAAATGATACTGATTTCTATGATGCTACGCGTCAATCGCTGCGTTTAGCGAAGTATATCAAGTAAATGATGTTTTTGTCATGAATAGTAGATTGTACAACAAGTGCATAAAACGCACCATTTTACGCGAGACGTTTATGGATATAAAATCGAGTGTAAAATGGGTTTTATGGACGAATTGTACACTCTACTTTTCACTCCGATTGCGAGGAAATGATGAAAATTAAAAACTAAGTTTATTTCATGAAGTTTTATTGTGTACTTTGGCTGTTGGTATCCTTGCCTTGGTTTTAGAATACTAACGAAACATAAAAAAATAAAAATAAGAGTTTATTCTATGAAGTTAAAAGTTGCGCGTGTGGCTGTTGGACCGCGATTGTCTTGGTCTTCGACGAAGATTTTACTTTAGGCTCTAGAGCATAAAAAGCGACTTTATGTCGCCTACGCACAGCATAAAGACGAACTTTTAGAGCATTAGAAGTGAAAAAGTTTTTTTTTATTATTGACATGAAGAGCGTATTAAAAACAAACCGAATATTGCCAGTTTTTCATATGAAAACATTGTTTCCATAGGCTACGGTAAGCGCTTACCATCAGGTGGGCTGTAAGCTTGTTTGCCACCGACGTGTTATTAAAAAAAAAGGCCAAGTGTGTGTCGGGCCACGCGCAGTGTAGGGTTCCGTAGTTGCCTGTCTGTCTTAGTTACATCGACGTGCGGTGCGGTTGCGTCGGCCGAATTTGTACGAAAATTGGCCTTTCCAAGTACACATTAAGTTGGTCAACTATTACTCGGTAACTCCTTATGCCTACTTGTTTGTGATAGTTTTCCTTTTAAATTAATTATATGTACTACTACCACGATTTTTTTCACATTCCCAGTAGTAGCCATTTAGCAAGCAGGGGGACACATGAATCGAACAAAAATTAGAATAGAATAGAATAGAATAGAATAGAAAAACTTTATTCAACATCACATGATATTTCTAGTTACATGGGAACCTTAAAAGTAGACTTAACATATAAAATTTAAAATGAATCCTACAGTTATCCTTATGTGATGTTAAAAAGGGGCTTGCCTCAGCATAATGTTACAGTAGTAAGGCCACTGCAACGCTGGTTTTCAGGCAGACCCTGGTAACAATATTAATCCATTTTACATTGCTCGCTGTTTGTCGGGAACGAAATGTCTCAGTTTGTGTGCGCGCGTGTGTGTGAGAGTGTGTGCGTATTTGTATGAGTGTGTGTGTGTGTGTTTGACTTGACGGAATATGTGTGATATTGTGTCGTAGGAATGTTTGAGTAGGTAATAATATTGTATGTTTGGATATGCACTGTAAACGTATTTGGCCAAAAATAATAATAATAATAATAAAAAAAAAAATGACCGCTGTCACATGTCAGACGTGTTTTTAACAATTTTATTTTGTATTCGTTGTATTCGTGTTTTATCAGTTTAAAATGGCTCGATTTTATATCGCCACTGTATTTAAACATCACACAGCCCTGGAAAACTTTAAATTGTCCAGAAAAACGGCAATTTGGTGGAGATAGCCCATTTTTGAAATATCACTGACAGCTCGCGATGATAACTAGATCACAGCGAAAAACACGTCAAGCACTAGCGGAAGAACACGCACGCCCTCCACCTCCACCTGCCTCGTCGTCCACACCATCGTCCAGCACGTCATCGTCGGGCGATGAATTTGCGACCGCGCCCGACACTAGCAGCAGCAGTTCGAGCGACGAGTGCGGGTCGCCGCCGCCGCCGCCACGACCACCTGCGCGGCGCGGGCGGGCGGCCACCGCTGCCGGCACGCTTGGGGCCTGCGGGGCATCCTGCTCCGCCCATGGCTCCCGCTACCGGTGGTATAGTGCGCCGCATGCAGTGGACGCAATCAATTAACGAAAACTGCATGCGCGCCTACTATGGGGCGACAGAGGGAGGAACTAATCTGTCCGCGTACCGTGTCCGGATGCTGCCTCTGTTCCAGGCGCTTGAACCGGCCATCACCGTGTCTGCGCAGCGTCTATCGGATCAGGTACGCGTCATCCAGCGGCACAAGCGGTTGGATGACGTCACGCTTGATCGGCTACGCCTGGAAGTACTCTCTGCTCGTGCGGCCTCTACCTTGGCACAGGATCCGCCCGCCTTGTTGCCGGCTCCAATGCCTACTCCCGACCTGGCATTGGGGGCACCGCGGGTTGATCTTAGTGCTGACGAGGAGGACTGTGCGAACCAGAGCATGAGTACCCAGACCAATGAGCAACTGAGGAGGGCTTTGGAAGATGCGATTACGAGGTATCGTTCCACAAACAACTCTAGGCCAAGACTACCACGCCTGCCCGTAAATAGACGCAATCTAGCGTTAATGGGAGCTCTAAACGGTCTGCTAGACCCGTATATACAGGCTAGTAAAGACTTACTTGATACACACTCAATCATGTATTGCGGGGCCATCGCGGCGTGCCATGTTGCTCGCGTCAAGTTTCCGGACGCTGACCGTGCACCTAGGGCCGCCGGGGGTGTCCCTGCATGGCAAGTGCGGATTGAGCGTCGTATCAATACGTTTAGGACTCTCATTGCAAAGCTGATCTGCTTCAGGGGGGGCAACAACCGCCCCCGAGTCATGCGCTTTGTGAACCAGGCCTTCGCGGGAACTGGTATCAGGCCCCGCGACTACATGGCCTGTGTCACGGAGCGCATAGACTTTCTGAAGCAGAAAGTCTATGCATGGGCAGGCCGTATTCGCCGCTACAGAGAGCGAGTGGATCGATACCAGCAGAATTGCCTTTTCCAAAGCGATCAAAGGAAGGTATACCGAAAGTGGGAGGGAGCCGACCTTCGTGTGTCCGACGGACAGCAGCCGGATGCTACTGCCATGGTTGACTTCTGGCGTAGTATCTGGTCAGTGCCAGTCGAACACACCGAAGGCGAGTGGATGAGTGTTGTCGAACGTGAGTGTGCGTTCATCGAGCCCATGGGGACTGTTACCATCAGCCCCGAGGACGTTAGTTGTGCCATCCGTTTGGCCCCGAACTGGAAAAGTCCTGGACCGGATGGATTACATAACTTCTGGCTGAAATGGTTTCGATGCTCACACCTGCGTTTGGCAACGCAGTTCCAGCAAGCCCTTGAGCTCGGTTCCCTACCATCTTTCTTGACAACTGGTATCACCTCCCTGCTCTATAAGTCCGGTAGTAGCACAGAAGCGAAAAACTACAGACCCATCACGTGCTTGCCTACGCTGTACAAGCTCCTTACATCTATTTTGAGAACAAAAATGAACGCACACATCGTTGCAAACAACGTTTTGGCCCCTGCTCAAAATGGATGTAGGGTTGGATCTCGTGGTACTAAAGAGCTCCTCCTCATAGACATGACCATTTGCCAACGAGTCCGGCGGAATAGGGGGGCCCTTTCGGCCGCCTGGATTGACTACAAGAAGGCCTATGATTCGGTGCCTCATTCATGGCTCAGGAGGGTCTTAGAGTTGTATAAAGTTGATGCAGTTCTAAGATCCTTCTTAAGTGCTTGCATGGGGCAGTGGACCACAGTCATTCGTCAACCGGGGGGAGGAGATTGCCCTTCTGGTCCGCAGGACTCTATAAGGATTGAACGTGGGATCTTCCAGGGTGACAGTCTGAGTCCTTTGTGGTTCTGCCTAGCACTGAATCCGCTTAGCACCCTGCTGAAGGATTCGGGACTAGGTTGCCGGCTTCGGAGGGAGGGTGAGGTCATTTCTCATCTGCTCTATATGGATGACCTTAAGCTATTTGCACCGAATGGACATAACCTGTTGGAACTACTGAAAACAACAGAAGTCTTCAGTAGCGCCATCAAAATGGAATTTGGTGTCGATAAGTGTGCGGTCATGCATGTACAGCGGGGGAAAGTTGTAAATTCAACAAATTTGCAACTTTCTGAGACAATGTCTCTCAAATCTATCTCCGAAGCAGAAACCTATAAGTATCTTGGTATGTCACAGTCATTGGGTATTGAGGGTGAGGGCGTAAAGCGAGCGGTGAAGGAGCGCTTCTTTTGTCGCCTGACCAAAGTACTTAATAGTCTTTTGTCGGGCGGCAACAAGGTGCGTGCCTTCAACTCTTGGGTGATGCCCTTGCTTACTTACTCCTTTGGCATACTAAGGTGGACTCAGACTGAGCTGGATGCCCTGGATCGAAGAGTCCGAGTACTGCTTACTGCGCATCGCATGCTACACCCACGCTCGTCTGTTATGAGACTGTACATCTCGCGGAAGTGTGGAGGTCGCGGCTTTCTAAATGCCAAAGACCTCCACAACCGCGAGGTGTGTAGTCTCAGGGATTATTTCCTAAACAACGAGTGTGGGATGCATCGTGACGTAGTAGCAGTAGACGGAAACTTCACCCCGCTCTCCTTGGCAAACGAGAACTGGCGCAGACTTAAAGTAATGAGCGTCGAGGACCGCAGGGCGGTGTGGAGGAGCAAGGAGCTACACGGGCGGTTCTACAAGGCCCTCACAGGGCCCGATGTAGATCTGCTCGCGTCGGTGAACTGGCTACGTTTCGGGGATCTCTTCGGGGAAACTGAAGGTTTTGTCTGTGCAATTGCGGACGAAGTTATCATGACGAACAATTACCGGAGGTATATCCTGAAGGACGGTACGGTCGACATTTGTCGGGCATGCCGCCGTCCCGGGGAGTCACTCAGGCATATTATCTCCGGTTGTGGTCATCTTGCTAACGGCGAGTACTTGCACAGACATAACCTTGTAGCCAGAATTATTCACCAGCAACTTGCTCTGCTATACGGTCTTGTCGTCTCCGAAGTGCCTTACTATAAGTACACACCTGCGCCAGTTCTCGAAAATGGTCGTGCCACGCTCTATTGGGATCGATCTGTCATCACGGACAGGACTATTCTTGCCAATAGGCCTGATATCGTGCTGACAGATCGATCGAAACGCCAGGCAGTGCTCGTCGACATCACCATCCCCCATGACGAGAACCTCGTGAAGGCCGAGAAGGACAAAGCCAGCAAGTACCTAGACCTGGCTCACGAGGTAACCGCCATATGGGATGTTGACTCGACGATCATCGTCCCGATAGTCGTTTCGGCGAACGGTTTAATAGCGAAGAGTCTCGACCATCACCTCAAGAGACTCTCGCTAGATGGCTGGATCAAGGGCCAGATTCAGAAGGCGGTACTCCTGGATACTGCGCGGATAGTCAGGAGGTTCCTGTCTCTGTCGCCCTGACCGCCGGTAGCTTAGGCCCCGTCTCGCTGCCGGCTGCACCCTAGGTTAGGTTTTTATAATGATTTTATGTTTTGTATGTATAGTTCTATATTTTACTTTTTATAAATTTATTGTACAAACCTAACTTAAGTAGAAATAAGAATAAAGAGATAATAATAATAATATTTAAATTAAATATTATAATTAATAAATTACTTTAATTTACTAGGTACTCTAATGTAAATTCACATATGAATTTAAATCTTAGGGTCATTACATATATGAAGGCACAGCTCGACTGCCAGGAGGAAGTGCCTGCTGAATTTGCATAAGGTATCGTTTCAGATGTAATTTGAAATTGCCGATGGTATTACAATTCTTGAGTGGCGGAGGTATGTTATTCCAGCACTTAGTGGCAGTGTATTTAAAACTTCCTCGGAAAGCGGCGGTATGGTGACGTGGTGGTAGCAATTCATGACAAACTGATCTGATGCCGTGTGAGGAGGACCTGTTTGAGCGCCAGGTGAACTTTTTATGTAAGTACTCTGGCTCGGATGTTTTTACCACGCCAAACAGCAAGGAAGACAGATGAAGTTCTCTTCGGTATGCCATTTTGAGAATACCCGCCGAGTTCAGGTAAGGGGTCACGTGTGATCGCGGGGGGATACCAAAACAGTAGCGCGCACATGCGTTTTGCACCCTTTGCACTATTCGGTCCGTACAAGCTAATAGCCGTGGGCCATACACCACATCCCCATAATCAAACCTCGAAAGCACCAGGGAATCGCATAACTTAACACGCAAATCTACACTAAGGTAGTCACGAATACGGTAAAGTACCTTAAGCCTGTAAAATGAAGCTTTGGCGACATTCGCTATATGACCCTCGAAACGCAATGACTCGTCCATTGTAATGCCTACATTGCGCGCCTCAGGTACTCGCTCCACTTCATCACCCGATATGATAACAGCTGGTTTATGTATATGTATCTGTTTAAGCTGGTTTTTAGAGCCGAAAATCATAAATTTAGATTTACTGGGATTTAGTACCAAAGAGTTAGAGTCGGACCAAGCTGCAATACTTTCTAAATCGTCGTTTAGTTTAGCAGCAGCCCCATCGGTATCAGCTGGATTAAATGATATGTAGATTTGAATATCGTCAGCATATAGGTGGAACTTACAATTTTTTATAACGTCTCTGACATCTGCTGTATATAATATAAATAGAAGTGGACCCAGTATTGAGCCTTGTGGCACTCCTCTGGATACAGGCAATGGTTTTGACTTTTCATATAGACCACCATTGTTCTTAAGTTTAACGACTTGACTACGGCTATAAAGATAGCTAGAAAACCACGAAATTGCCCTCAACTCAAAGCCGTAGTATTTCATTTTGGATAGCAATAACTTTGTATTAATAGCATCAAAAGCACGTGAGAAATCGAGAAGTGCCATTATCGTACCACGACCCATATCTTGCGCTGACAAAATGTTGTCCACCACATCCAGGAGTGCTGTTGTCGTGCTATGAGACTTGCGAAAACCGGATTGAAAAGTAGGAAGAACTTTATTACTCTCAAGAAATGTCGACAACTGTATGTACACTACTCGTTCTAATATTTTAGACATACAAGGAAGAATGCTTATAGGCCGTAAATCTTTCACATCAGTAATATTTTTTTTTTTAGGAAGAGGTGTTACCAATGCCACCTTCCATGCATCAGGAAAGATCGAAGATGAGATGGATTTATTAATTATGGCAGTAATTGCGGCTAATGAATGGGGAAGGGTGAGAAGAAGCATATCCAGTGAGATACCATCATCGCCTAAAGCGGCAGATTTAAGAGATTTAATAATTTTGAGTACAACGCTATCGTTTACTGTAGTTAATTGAAATTATGAAGTATTAAAGTGATTATGTTCAAAGTGGTCGAGATATGATGGAGTAGCAACTGGGTTTCCTGGAACATTTAGAAAATGTGAGTTGATAAGGTCGGGGTCGCTTAAATGTGCAGGAATTTCCGAATCGTGTGAGTTCTGGGTTATTCTGACAGTGCGTTTAAGGTTGTTCCAAAGAGCTCGTGAGTTGTTAACGTTGCGATTAATATGTTGGTTGAAATATGCACGTGTTTCGTTAAATTATGCTTTATTTACGCAGCCCTTTAGCTCGCTGTAGTACTTCTTATGCTCGTCTAAACCAGTTGACTTAAACCTATCATGTGCCTGATCACGTAAACGCATCATTTTTTTTATTGTATGAGTTATCCAGGGATAGCTTCTCTCTCTAATAATAACTTGTTTCTGAGGTGCATATAAGTCGAACAGAGACAGGACTATGCGATTAAAAGTACTAACCATGTCATTTACATTCGACAATAAGCATATATCTTCCCACTGGATACTTTCAAGGGATCGATTGAAGATGACTAAGTCAATGTCTTTTAGTGGACGTAGAATAAACTTTTGCGGCGCAGATTTAAGTTTTTTAATATTTAATTCACAAGATAGGAATGCATGGTGACTGAGAGTGGGTATATAGTCTACTTGGGTATTAAGAATGGCAAAGTTACTACAAATCACGTCTATTAATGTACTGCTATGATTAGTGAAATGGGTGGGCGTACATATTGCCTTAAATCGAAGTAGGTCATTAATTGGTTAAATTTGACGGAGTTACCATCATTAATTAATAAATTAATATTGAAGTCTCCCATTAAAACAATATAGTCGAAACCAGAGAAAGAGGATATTGTATCGGTCATTGTATCTATAAAAGTATCGACATTTAACCATGGCGGCCGGTAGGCTGTCCCAATTAATAACGTTAAACCATTGATAGATATCCTAAGCCACATTTGTTCCACACTCGAGTCGGGGGAGTGGGGGCAGCGGCGCACGGTAAGGCCATTTTTCACGTAGAAGCCGACCCCGCCGCCGCGCGCGCGCATGCTGCGCGGCCGCGGGATGTGGCGCAGACGATAGTTCGGCACCACCGGCGCCCTGCCCTCCTCCCCTTCTCGCAGCCAAGTTTCGTTTATGGCCATAATGTCGACATTGCACCGTTCAACTGCAATTATAAATTCATTATGACTAGTACCTAGAGAGCCCGCATTGAGAAGACCTAATTTCAAGTTTATTTTCTTATGCATGTCTGTTTCAAATAAATAGGTGTTATGGTGTTGTCAAAGAAGGGGACTCGTATAGTACATAATAGTAAGAACTCCCTGAAAGGCCAATTATTTTTAATTTTTAAATAAAATACATATATTATCACAGTGTTACTTAAATTGTAGGTACGTGTGTGTTTGTATAACATTATTATAAATCGAATTAAGTGTTTTACAGAGACAGTGTAGTTGAGTAAGTTTAATGAGCGTTTTTTGAATATATCATTACAAAAGAGTACCAGTTTCAATATTGAAATAAACAACAACAAAAATGGCACAGTTGCATGTTTTAGATCACAGTAAAATAATTGAAGTATATGTTTTTTATCTGCCATCAAATCAAAGAGTATACATAATGATTGAGGATCATTGATTACAAAACACGGTGTAATTATGTTCAACTTCACGATCAAATAGAAATATTCCCAAAAAATTTGGTTAGGTCTTCTTCAGAACGGATCCTATACGACGGGGTGTTCGGCTGACGCCTGGCATAAATTCGGCCGTCTCGGGTCCAAATATACTTCCAATTGAAGCGTGAGCCTTCATGGCTAGCTTTATAAAACAGCTGACGGTTGATGCGTGTGAGCCGTTCGTTAATGTAGAATCTTCTAGGTGGGCCGGGCAGGTTGAATCCGGTGGTGTCCGCGGTTCGGGAGCGCCTCGCTGCGCGCAGCAGCTCGTCGCGCAGCGCGCGCCGCGTGAGCCGCAGCACCAACGCCTCCACACTCAGCTTCTGTGCCACCAAAATCGCCAAGTGGATTGGATTTTCGTTGCTAGTCTCAATAAGACCGGTTATTTCCACTTCCGTGGACAGAAGCTCCTGGTCCCTGTCATTTAGCTCGTGTTTGAGGCGGTCCACCGTGTCCATTAAGTCTTTAATCTCGCTCGATGACGTGCTGGATGACTGATTGGGCTGCTTCTGTTCCTCCAACACCAGGACCCTCTGTTCTAAACTGCTGATGCGGCCATCCAGACCCTGGACTACATTTGAGAGTTTTTCAAAGTTTAGGCCGATATTGGTTAGCTCCTGGCGCATCGCTGCGAACTCTGATCGAAACAGCTGCATTTCGCGAACAAGGCTGCTTTCATTTTCACCCGGCACGCACCGTGGGAGTTTTGTTTCTGAGGCCAACGATGGCAGCAACGTCGCCGGTCCCGACGCCGTTTTGAATGGCTGCGGCTGCTGTGCATTTTTTTTTCGCGTCGTAACATTATCAACCGGCTGATTACGGAGTGGGGTACTGGAGTTATCACCGCCTTTCTTTGTTGCCGCTTTGCACTCAGGGCAGATCCAGCTTGACTTTTCTGATGTTGACAGTTTGTCTACATTGATACACAGGCCGTGGAAGACCCTTTGGCATGCCTGTGACTTACAAAACATCGCGGTTTTGATGTTTGTAATCTCTTCTTTGCAACCACAGCATATTCTATTGTTATCTGACATCGTTGTTTTTTGTGAATACCTCGTACCACTAGATTTATTTTTCACTTCGTTAACGATTGCTGAGCATTAATAGTAAGGCGAGCGATAACGCACAACTGTTCGCGGCGCTGTCGTGGTACGGAGGCGCACAATTATATCTACCGCGCACTGCAATTAAATGTTCGAACACTTTTTATGCACTAAATATTTGCTGATCTCTAATACACGTTTACTTAAGGCCACTATTGATTATATTTTATATGTTTTTTAGTATCTTTTGCACTAATACTATTAAATAGCAATATTTACTAATTAAATTACAGAGAGCCGACGTTAACGACAACAGCGCAGGGTTGCCATCTCAATTAGGGCTTTAAAGCCCAATATCTCGCAAACAAATAACTGATTTGAACGAGCTATCCAACGATACCCCACACCATGTTTAACGAGAAAAAAAATTACATCCCCGCTTTAGGTGTAGGGGACGTACCCTAAAAAAAATGTTTTTTCAAGATTTTATAGTACTGTTTTATCGGCGTGATTGATTTATATACCCATGCCGAATCACAGTATTCTAGTAGTAATGGTTACTGAGCTAAGCCGAAGACGGACAGACAGACAGACACACGGACATGGCGATACTATAAGGGTTCCTTGTTGACTACGGAACCCTAAAACGATCCTGATCCCGATTACAAACGTAAAGATTATCGAGTGTCTAAAGCCTAATTTGCTAATCAAAAGTCAGAAATAAAGTAAATGCTGATTCCAGCTGGTCAATTGCGTAAAGTTGATCTAACTAAAAAAAACTATGGTAAAATGGCAGTTCAGTGGTTCTATTCTAAAGCTCGGCAAAACAGTTCCACAACTACCCCTGAATAACAACAAAACGACACAATCGAAATAATTGAACCGGTCAACTGGCTCCAATTATTTAAACCGTGTAACATACCAAAAAAAAACAAAAGACAATCGCCAGCGGACGCAGCGCAATTAGGGTGGGCACAAAATAATCCCGGAGCAAATCCCGACTAATGATGACTGCTCCCGAGTCGCGTCACGCGCGCTCCAAATGAACACCGGCCGCCGGGATTCGCGGGACTTTCGCAGGTACAGTCAGCTGCGGAGAAAGCGTCGTGAATAAAATGTAAAACTTGTATGCATATTTACTTTATTAAAGCTAGAGTAGTGTTATAATAGTACATTACGTACCTAGGGCGGTGAATTCGTGAATGGCCCAGATCGCAGGTGTTCGGTTCGGGCCATAAATATGCGATCTGGGGCTTTACGAATTACCGCCCGTGGTGAGTCCACAATTTTACGTCTTCACCTGGCCACAATGGGAGTTTTAACGTACGCGCTGCGTGCGGTATAACTCGCATTATGGCCAGGTGTGACGTCAATTAACTTACTACACTGCATAGGGAGCAGTGCTCTGAATAGCGGATTTTGAAGTGACTATACAAAACTATATTTAGGTAGGTGGCTATTACACTATATTATAGTCTACACGGTCAGCGTCCGCTATTCAGAGTACTGCTATTTTTTTTGTTACTTCTCCGACTTTAATAAGTAGTTCCTAAATACCCACAAAATAAATGAACGTGGCTTACCTTCTGAAATATTTTTATATCGTGAATATACTCTTGTGGAAGAGTTCGTTTTTGCTACATTTGAATATTTATTTTGTTACTAGCTTCCGCCCGCGACTTCGTCCGCGTGGACCCGGGATAAAAACTATCCTATATTTTAATCCAGGCTATAAACTATCTTCGTGCAAAATTTAATTCAAATTGGTTCAGCAGTTTAAGCGTGATTGAGTAACAAACATCCAAACATCTAAACTTTCGCATTTATAATATTACTAATATTATTGTTATTATGGATTAGACCTTAATTATTATGGATTAGATTAGACATTTGGTCTCCTGCTATACAGGCAAATTGCTAAATAAATGTTAAGTATATGTCTAATTCATATTTGTTCACATAACACATAAAAAAGCACCTACGGCCCTGGGCCCCATAATTTTTCGCCAAGATATTCCTTGTTTTCACAAATACGATTTCATACAAATCACCCAGTATAAACATGATATAAAGTCACAAAAACCCAAGTACCTACTGAATAAATCCCGTATAAGTAAAACGAAGTTATTGGAACGCAGCCTAACCAATACATTATCCTCGAACAAAGCTAGGAATCACGAGGCAGGGACTGATACCTGATCCGGGCTCAGTATTCATTTACAGGTTAGTGATGTTCTGAAACCAGAAAGCCGTTCGGGACTGATACCTACTTGATTTGAGTTTTAATGTGTACCTACTCGAGGCTTGGATTGGAATACCCAAGGAAAGTGAAAGCGTGGCCGTCCCAAACAAACCTGGCGGCGTACTGTGGATGTGGTAGACGAGGGGAAGAAGATCGGGAAGTATTGGAGTGAAATGAATAATAATAATAAATTATAAATACTTACGGCCGTATTCATAAACGTCCTATAAGCCTGTTTTAACTAAAATGGCGTTAAAATTCGTTTGTCCTTATCTGTCACATTGACATTTGTGTTCGTAAAAAGGGACAAAGCACATTTTATTTAACAGAAGCATTTTATTTTTTATGAATAAGGGGGTTTCTCTTTATTGCACCCCGACAAGAGGAAAATATTACAAAAGTTTTCTTAATAAATAATGTTAACTACAGGCGGTCTTATCACATTAAAGTAATCACTTTCAGACAACCTTCGGGGTGCAGGAATTCATCAAGAAGAGCGTAACTAATACATCAATCTTTCAAATATTACTAAACAGGACACTTTAAAATACATACCTAATAAATCAATAAATATGCAGACATAAATATAACTATACATACATACGGCAACTTAAGGGAGTGACAGGTAGTAATGTTTCAACAGATTTTTGAAAATAGGAAGAGATTTGGTACTCCTTATATGCAACGGCAGCATTCCACAACCGAACAGCCCGACACGTTAATGAGATATTATGCAATTTGGTACACAAAGGTGGTGGAGCGAGAAGATGGTTTCAGGAAGATGAAGGCTGAAGCCATTAGAAGTGAGACGATTAAAACGCTCCATACGGTATGGAGAATTAGAGGGAACAAAAAGTTTACTGAGAGTGAAGAAGAATGTGAGAATCACGATGGAGACGAATTGGAAGCCTTGAACTTGGCGTACTTCGCTGGCTCAGCGACCCGAAGTGGATCAAGGTCCCAATTTCAGACCAAGAATAAAAGATAGACGGAACATGACGAACAACTTAGTGAAGCCAGTTTTCAACCAAGCCAAATAAGTTTAGCACACGCTCACGTGCACATAAACAAACTAAATTGCACAAAAACCTGGAAATAGGGGAACTTGACAGCATTGCGACAACTGAAGAGCTTTGTGCAGTATTGTTTGTATACAGTGTGTGACTTCCATTAGAGCATATATTTTAAGGGCCGAAAGCATAAGCCCTATGAAACGTAAATTGGTATCTCTAGTTTTTTTTCATACAAATTAAATAGGCATGCAATGTATCGGTAACAAAACTACGAGTAACAACTGTCAGCAACATTAAGCTTTGCCTCTCTGAAACGTTAAATAAATGTTAGCAGTTCATTGCTGCTCGAGTAAATAAAAAAAAACTCTCCATTAGATAAGGTAATTGTTATATTTTTTCGATAAAACTATCACAGCAATTGATCGTCACTTAAAATTTATGTTCTAATGGATGTCACACGCTGTATGTGCGCGTGAACGTGTGCTAAACTTATTTGGCTTGGCTGAAAACCGGCTTCACTAGATTGTTCGTATTCGTAATGCTCTGTCTATCTTTTTCCTTGGTCTGAGACCCCAATACGAGATAGCACCAGCGCGTCTTACTCTATGCGATATCATCCCAGCTTTTTGCGCGCTGGGCGCGTAGGTCATTGTTTACTTTGACTTTTCACCGATCTTTAAGCCAATCAACCGGTCTTCAAGCGCTCTGGGCCATCTTACGTAGGCTCTTTTTACCGCTTCGTCGGCTAGCATTCGCTCTGAATCATCGACATCATCATATAAGCCGAAATACGTGGACATAGGCCTCCCCCGAAGAGTACCACAATGACCGGTCCTGCGCAACCCGCATCCAGCGGACTCCCGCGATCTTTACCAGGTCATCAGTCCACCTTGGGTCGACCCACACTGCGCCTTCCGGTACGTGGTCGCCACTCGAGTGGTGGCATGGGTTCTACGTGCAATGTGCCTCGCCCACTGCCACTTACAAAACACTTAAAAAATAACTAACTCATCACAAATATTTATAGTCATTGTAAGAACATTTAACTGAATCAAAATAGGCATAACGGACCTTTTTTAAAAATACCTCGGTACTTATCCGTGTATCTGTCGCAGCCATAGTTGAATTAAAAAAACATTAATGACATTTACGAACCAAAACTACATGCGGCGCAACACTACAATTCCTATAGGATTATCATTTCATCAAATATTCTATCTGTAATACATAGGCAAAGTAAAATAAAGAGCGTCCCTCTGTGGTTTCAACAGAAGTAATATTCGTTCGTAATAAACCCCACTGCTCAATACAGACCTTTCGAGGGATCTTTCTGACGTAACTGGATTGAAATCAAATTTACATTTGTATTGTATGCCGTGCTCGGTTCTACGGGAGAATGGGAGAAAGCCGCAAATATAGAAGGAGAATTAAATAATATTTATTGGCTTAAATGTTTTTCCTAATATAAACGAAACATCTTTTAAGCCGTTTACCTAGCCAGGTTTCAGTGCAAATTTGCAAACACTTCTCGAATAGCCACTCCCAATCGTAATAGCAATGAAAGTGTTAATTTAAACGGTTTCAGATGTAACTGCGATCAAATGAATCCTCACCAATCAAATTTGGGTTTAAGGTTAACAAAGATTCTGAACGATAATAATGCGATATAACGACGTATGAGACTTTCATCATATCAGCCGAAAGACGTCCACTGCTGGACATAGGCCTCCCCCAAAGAGTGCCAAAGTGACCGGTCCTGCGCCAACCGCATCCAGCGGACTCCAGCAACCTTTACCAGGTCATCAGTCCACCTTGCGGGGGGCCTACCCACGCCGCGCCTTCCGGTTCGTGATCGCCACTCAAGAACCTTTCCGCCCCAACGGCCATCGGTTCTATGTGCTATGTGCCCCGCCCACTGCCACTTAAGTTTAGCGATTCGGAGGGCTATATCGGTTACCTTGGTTCTGCTGCGGATAGCCTCATTTCTGATGCGATCACGCATAGAAACTCCCAACATAGCCCTCTCCATAGCCCTTTGGGTGACTTTGAGCCTTCTTATGAGGCCCATAGTAAGCGACCACGTTTCAGTGCCATATGTCATCACTGGCAACACACACTGGTCAAAGACTTTCGTCTTGAGACGCTGCGGAATATTGGACGAAAAGATGTGCCGTAGCTTCCCGAACGCTGCCCAGCCGAGTCGGATTCGACGATTGACCTCTTTCTCGAAGTTGGACCTACCTAACTGGATAGTTTGTCCTAGGTATACATAATCGTCTACAACTATGAGACATTACTGTCTTGAAAACACAGCTGAAATACGAATGTTGCGACGGTCAGCAGGTGTCACCCTAATGGGTGGAGTACCCAATAATTATTTGCGTGGAAGTCTGAAAGTGAGACATATGCCTGAAAAGCTAGCCAAGGCACGGTTACGCTGGTACGACCATAATGAGAAAACCTGAAGACCATATGACAAGGAAAGTACTGAGCTTGGAATCGGGGCCTACCGACTCTCATGGATATCCTTAATAAATAAATATCTTAAAGACCCGCAATTAGATCCTCTGACGACCCAGGCCCTACTGGCCTGGCGAAAGGCGATTGAAAGAACCGGCCCGAAATAAATATGGGAAAAATCGGAGAAAGAAGAAGACTTTCTTATACACACTTCATCATTCGGTTGGGCTTATCCCATTTATTTATGGCTGCATCTCCAAAAGACTCCACAAGCGCGTTGCCGTTAAGTTGTAAAATTTTAAGTAGATGCAGCATAACATTCATATACCTCTATAGGTATGTTCACACAATTTGTATTCGCAGGAGCGTGGGTAAGCTTTCTTTACTCAACTGAGCCATTTTGCGAAAGTAAACGAAACTTTAAAGCAGTTTTAACATACGAGAAACTTCTAGAATGTTGAATGGAAATTGATAGCTTGGATATAAAGTTTGATTGATGACGTTGGTACTTCTAGATGGTTTTAAAAAAATACATAGGCATTAAAATGACTACACCTTGCCTTGCCTTGTGCGGCCGGGTTACATTTGAAGCCCCTGGTTACGACCAGGGGGTTCAAATCAAGGTCGACTATGAGAATCCTATACCAGCTACATTTGTCTAATTGGTTTGTAAATGGCTTGTCGAAAAATATCAAAATATTCTGGTATGTATTTTCCTTGGTCCGACCAGGCCCCGTATCATGATCGGCCTTATCACGCGATAAATGACAAGATAGAGCGTCAGTCTCGTTCTATCGAATGGTGTCAGCCAGTGATAGACGCTCTATCTTGTCACTTAGGCCGACCATGATACGGGGCCAGATCAGCAAATTGCTACCAATCCAGCTCGCAAGAGACCGAAAGACTCGGAATTCAGTTTTCCAGGACAAAGTTACCCATGGGCGAGATCATGACCCTCAGCACTGTGGAGAACGAAGCACGGAGGAGGATTTTCCTATTCAGCACAATTTACCGTAAAAGTTAATCTGCATATTCTGATATAATTCAAAACCCAACATCATTATTACACAGGGCATCACTAAACAAAAGAAAAAAAGACAATCGATGAAAAACAAAACAGACTAACCTAATTTCGTAAACACTGGCTGAATTCCATTATTAAATCTTTGGATGTTGAAAAATAAAATATAAATAAAACAATAGAAAGACGTGGGAAACAAAGGGCGGGCGCAATCAGGCCGGGATATTTGCCGAGCCGGCCTAATTGATACGGGGACGGACCGGGCCGTCGGGCCACGAAGCCACGAAAGTAGCGAATTCTAGATTACATTCAATTGAAAATCGATTGGTGCGAACAATAATGAATTATTAAAAAAAAATCTTGTTCCATAATTAGGTATAAGAAAATTACAATATTTGTTTACTCAGCTTTTAAGTATTAGGACCACTTTTGGGGATAAGCCTCCTGCAATACTTATCCTACTTTCGTGCTGTTGCGCCTCTGTGACCCAGTCTTTAGATACTTACTCTATGACTTCCGCTCAACAGGGTCAGTCAGTCTTTTTAACCATTATATTAGACTAGCTTCTGCCTGCGACTCCGTCTGCGTGGAACTCGTTTATGTCGTGGCTCCATCTAAACTTTCACCCCCCATTTCATCCCATTAGGGGTTGATATCCGGAATAAAACTGATCCTATGTCTTTTCTCGGGACTAAAATTATGTCTATACCAAATTTCATCTAAATCGGTTCTGCGGTTTAAGCGTGAAGCGGTAACAGACAGACAGACAGACAGATTTTGTAGCTGGCTTGATTGGTATGGGGACTGATCGGAATAGAATAGGGAAAAAATATATATAAAACCGTGTAGGTACAAACTGTACAGAGTGACTGAATGGTCAGCCAGAGTAGCTGATTCTATATTACTTTCCGCATGACATTTGTGAGCAAGCTATACTGGCAACCAGTTTTGACAATAGGAGAGAAGCTAAACCTTTCCCATTGAAAGGTAACAAGGGGCTGCCCAAAATAAATTAACTGACGAATAGGCAGAGAGAGAAAGAGATACATCTAAGTTAGTCAGTTGGACGAGAATCCAGGTACAATAAGTCTGCAGCTTGAACTAGATTTATTTTGTAAAACAGCGTTCGAAAACTTGTTTATACTTCAAACTACAAATTACGATTTTTAAAGTCACGCCAGAATAATGAAATTGGGATTCTAATTTTATCTGCCAGTAATTTAACAAACCCTATGGAGACGTAATCCCCAAAGTCCGCTTATTTCATGGCCGCGGCGTGACATTTCAGTTCGTTAGATGCCGCGTCATATCTATTTCAGTATAAACACATACATACACAGTACATACAGCGAGCCGCGCATCAATTATCACACTAACTGATGCAAATTGCATTGTCATTGGGTTCCTGGATTGGATTAATTATGTAACCACGGGTTACATAACAATAACCTGATTAGAGTTTGCTCCGATAAGTTTAGTACTTGGACTCAATTTGTGAACGCGGTTTTCAGCTACTTACCGGTATCCGAGTGACCTGCAATTCGGCATGCCGTAAAGGCCTCCACCCACCGAACGCGTGTCGTGCGCGGCGAGTGTCGTGCGCGGCGCGTGTCGGGCGCGGTTGAAGCGGTATATTCACACTGCAAGCGGGCGGCGTGTAGCAACGCGGGCCCGCCGCTTCAGCGACGCGTTAGCAACGCGTGTGCAGCGCGGGCCCGCGCGGGTCCGCCGCGTCATGCCTCACTCACTACCTACACATTTAATATGTATCTCACTGTCTCTATCACACTTAGCAGCTCGGCAGCAGCGCGGGCCCGCGCATCATATCTCTCTCACTACCAACACATTTAATATGTATCTCATATATATCGATGTGTGTTTGAAGTGTAGTTAAGTTAAGTATTGAACTTCACAACTTGCGCGGGCCCGTGTAGCGCACGCGCCGCGCACGACACGCGTTCGGTGGGTGGAGGCCTTAAATTCAATGGCAAATCCGTGCCAGTGCAATATAGTAGGTATCAATCACCGATGTGATCAGATGATGAAGAATAGCAAGAATACAATACAATACAATACAATAAAAATACTCTTTATTGCACACCTCAATAGTATTTCAGAACAGTAGCACAAAAACAGCGAATATAAGAGCAGAGGCATACAACAGGCGGTCCTATCGCTAAATAGCGATCTCTTCCAGACAAACTTTGGGTAGCGGAGAGTAAATAAGTATTTATTATTCATTGGTGGTGCAACAAATACTAGCATAAACTATACTATCATTCATACCTATACCAAAAACTTAAGTGTTAGCCTACATAAAAGTACAAACCAGTATACCAATTTACACTATACTTATTGTAAAAAAAGCAAAGAATAGAGTTTCGGATGAACATCAGATTTAGAACTCAAAATAAAACCGGCCAAGTGCGAGTCGGACTCGCGCACGAAGGGTTCCGTACCATCATCTATAAAAACGGGGGAAAAAATCGTGTCTGTTGTATGGGAGCCCCACTCCGACTCGCACTTGGCCGGTTTTTTAGTATTTGTTATTATAGCGGCAACAGAAATACATCATCTGTGAAAATTTCAACTGTCTAACTATCACAGTTCATGAGATACAGCCTGGTGGCAGACGGACAGACAGACAGACAGCGGAGCCTTAGTAATAGCGTCCCATTTTTACCTTTTGGGTACGGAACCCTAAAAATACGCTTCATACCGCCCCGCTTTCGCGCAATACTAACTCTCATACGGGGTGAGTTTTTAATGAGTGTCCAAATTGTTTGTAGGCATTTGGTATCACTACACTAATAGACTCCATTAAAAAAAAAACTGGTATGTATTTTTTTAATTATAAATTGTCTATCCCGAAAGAATTATCCGTACAGCGTGATTACTCGGAATTCAGTGCCGCGCGGAGCGGGGCGGGCCGGGGGAGGGGGAGGCGTGCTGTGTTAACCCTTTCTACCCGCTGAGGTGCCCGCGCGGTAAGGTTTTTTTTAGGATAACTTTAAGCAGCAATTACTAAAAATGTTTGTACTGAATGATATGAAGCAAAAAAACACGTATGTTTTAATTTTTGCTGAATAATATTATACTTGAACTCATTAAAAATTCACCCTGTATAATACCTACTCAGGCCAAGAAAAAGATAGACAGATCATGACAAACAACTTAGTGAAGCCGGTTTTCAGCCAAGCCAAAGAAATTTAGCACACGCTCACGCACACATAAATAAATTCAATCTCACAAAACTCGAAATTCAAGATCTTGACCGCATTGCGACACGTGCCGAAGAATTTTGTGCAATTTAGTTCATACATGTTTGCGTGAGCGTGTGCTAAACTTATTGGGCTTGGTTGAAAATCGGCTTCTCTAAATTATTCGTAATGCTGTCTTATGTTTTTTTTGGTCTGAGATATAATACTGACCAGTAAGAAAATACGGGCGACATGAATAAGCCCTCGATAAAGTACAAATTACCGAATAGGTACAGATTCTGCCCCGCTAAACGCCCCCCCTGATGAATGGCTTAAACATGATTGATTGGGTCGGTCTAATGACATTTCACGCGTTCGTAAACAAATGTGTGGTATATAGGTATCCTACATAGGATACTAACTAATTGAACATACATACTCGTACATATTGAACATCCTACTAATATTATAAATGCGAAAGTTTAGATGTTTGTATGTTTGTTACTCAATCACGCTTCAACGGCTCAACCGATTTGAATGAAATTTTGCACGAAGACAGTTTATAGCCTGGATTAAAATATAGGATAGTTTTTATTCCGGGTCCACGCGGACGAGGTCGCGGGCGGAAGCTAGTACATACATAAAATCACGACTGTATTCCCTAAAGGAATACCTATCTAGAGGACATGAAATTCATTTAATGACAATTTTAGCAATGGCTAGTTTACAGACAGTGTGATAAATTGCATGCCCGTCGCCTTCCATACACTTCAACCCTCTTTGTACAGGGTAAAACCTAATTCGTGAACACATTTTTTGTTTCTATCGCATTATTTTAAGGCAAACTCATTGCATTAACTCTAGAAGCAAAAAATTAGCTTTATTGATTAAAAAAAATAGCAAAAACACGTACTAGTAGCTTAAAGGGACAGTTTAACGTAGCATTAGGGTGACCATGACACTCAGTATTTAAAAAAAAATATATTTAAATAACGAATTAACAAACGTTGTTTGTAACCCCCCGCCCCGACGCAAATGAGAGGTTATATATCAGCCGAAAGACGTCCACTGCTGGACATAGGCCTCCCCCAAAGAGTGCCAAAGTGACCGGCCCTGCGCCACCCGCATCCAGCGGACTCCCACAACCCTTACCATGTTATATTATCCTACTAATATAATATAATAAATTCGTAAGTTTGGATGTTTATTTGTTTGGGTATTTATATGTTTGGATGTTTAGATATTTGGATGTTTGTTACTCAATCACGCTCAAACGGCTCAACCGATTTGGATGAAACTTTACACGAAGATAATTTATGGCCTGGATTAAAATGTAGGATAGTTTTTATCCCGGATCCACACAGACGAAGTTCGCTATGTTTGTTTGGTTGGGGTGTTAACCAAGTTTTTAATTTATGAAGTTGTCAATAATTTATATGTATTTGTATAAGAGTTGGTTCTTACAACGACTACGGGAAGGAACAGTTATATTCTATGAATTGGATTTTTTTATACATTTTTAGGTGAAAATATTTAGTTGCATTGACCTAATTTGAGAAGCAAAAAGAACAGTTTTACTTGTACATCCATAGGGTGACAGATTGGTTTTGGCATTGCAAGATATTCAAAATTATTCCACCAATATCTTTTACAATCTCGAATAAAACAATCCAATTGCGCAAATTCAATATTCCCTCCAAGCTTCATCTCCGTAATACAAAAAGACAAAAGAGGCGCGACGGACTGTGAGGCGATTTCATTACCGTCGCCATCGCAAAACAAACTGAAACCATTTTGTATATATAATTACGACTAGCAAAAATTATACGGCCGGGGCAGTAAATATAAGCAAACACCATAGCCATAAGTCATTTATTCATTAACAATATAAGTTGTATTTGAAATTTTTAAAGATGATTACATTTTATAGTCTAATTACTAATTATTAATTTTATCTACGAAGCAAGAGGTCCTTGGTTCGAATCCCGGTAAGGGCATTTATTTGTGTGATGAGCACGAATATTTGTTCCTGAGTCATGGATGTTTTCTATGTATTTAAGTATTTATTTATCTATATAAGTATGTTTATCGTCGTCTAGTACCCATAGTACAAGCTTTGCTTAGTTTGGGATTAGGTCGATTTGTGTAAGATTGTCCCCTAATATTGATTTATTGATTTTATTTGGATTTAATATCTAAAACATTTTAAAATATGACCACTAAGTATGATAATTTTATTTTATTTTATTTCTCACGGGCTTAAGTTTAGCACGTAAGAAATAAACATAGAAATAAACAAGCTATGTGGCGATTTCATTACCGTAGCGTGGACTTCATTACCAGCTAACCACCGTGGAGACCATGACACGGTGTCGACCCGTGCACGGTGCGGCAGGCTAGGCACGGTGTTGTGCCTCAGACCATCACCAACATCATCCCTAATATTCAGAGCAATGACGCGTGGTTGCAGTGTCCATGAGGTAAAGGCAACCCGATGGCTCGCGGTATTTGAGCTCCCGAACATGACATGATATCTGAATTATTAACAGACAATCAGACATATTAAATATTTAAGTTAATTCCATATACATTACTATTGTAAAACATACCGGTTGACATACCATTTAGAACTATCCTGATATTGTGAATTCATTTAAGTAAACCTGACTCGTAATTTATATTATCAATAAAATGAATATGAATATGCAAAAGATTTTTTTGTTGCCAGGCAGCCGATAGAAACCCCAGTTGCCTGAAAGTGTGTAAGGTAAACGCAGGTATTGACGACCCTCTTAAGGCAATTTTAAAATCGACCTTACTTTTTAAGTATACTGGTTGCCATCACATTTAGTTTTTCAATTTTATATGTTAGTGTTAAGTATAAAGATTATATTTGCTCGGTCAAATGGCTATAAATAAAGGATTATCGTATAAAAAAAAAAAGAAGTGACGAAGTCGATTGCTGCTATTACCGTCCTAAAATAACGGCTGTGAATCTATTAACGATTTTTATGCAGCTATTACCGATCGTAACCCGGGTATGTCCTATAACTACGACTATAAATTGCCCACATTTTATCATTTTATGAGTCGGTAATACATTGTCCTTACATATTTTATTACGGACCCATAGAAGTCGGTAATGGCAACCATAAGAAACTATTACCGACCCATAGAAGTCGGTAATAACTACCATAAGAAGCTGTTACTAATCGTTTCTTATGGTTGCTATTACCGACTCATATGGGTCGGTAATAGTTTCTTATGGTTGCTATTATCGACTCATATGGGTCGGTAATAGTTTCTCATGGTTGCTATTACCGACTCCTTTGCTCGGGTTTGGGTCGTTAATAAAATATGTAACGACAAACATAAAATTTATTATCCGACTCATAAAAAGTAGGTATTTTTTATTAAATCGACCTTCTGACTACAAAATCGATTGTTAGTGATTAATATCACAAAAAATATGAACAAAATAATACGGCTTTAAACGAGAAACAATCATTTACGAAGATTACTATAAAATATCGACCTACCGAAATTATCATAATTTTGGTTAAACTGACAACGCTAAAATAAGAAAACTGGACGACAATTTATGTGTCGCTAATAGATTATTACAAAGACTAATTGTTTAGCTTCAAACTGGTAAACAAAAAACTTGTGTTATAATGCAATATAACAACATAAAAGAGAGAAAAACTAAACATTAGGTACTTTGCGGTCATTACCGACTCAGGGGTCGTTGATAGCTGCCACAACAAAAACTGGCGAAACTATCACCGTCCTTTTTAATTCATAGTTTTAGCGGTTTAAATGGTTTTTTTTCAATAAGATGTTGTAAGAAATCGAAAGCTGACACTTAAACGGATATAATTAATAATACACGATAAATTATAGGGTTCACAAATTAGTATAAATGTCTTAACCACTCACTTGCTTCCGGATTTTAAAAACCACAGTTGCCACCATCAGTTTAGGGGTGCGTGAAATTGGCAACTGTGGTTGCCACAAGCAAGTGAGTGGTTAAGTTGAAAAGTCACGTAATTACTTGGAGGAACAAGAGCCAGTATTGCGCGACCTGCGTCCGCGCTTCCCCCGCAGAAACTGACGAGTTTTATCTCTTTTGCCCACTACTACACACACTAAAGTAAAAGTATACGATGCTCAAGGAACAAGTGCGTGTATAGCTTTCCCTACTTATAGCTAGAACAGTTCTGGAAACGTAAAAATAATAATAACTATAATAGGTCGGTAATACCTTTCGATTTTCAATGGGTCGTTACTAGCTGCGCTTACCTCACGCTGTTTATATAATGAATTGCTGTTTCAATCGAATGGCTGGATGATTTTTTTTTCACTCCCCGTCCTATTCCCGCCTCAGTCCAAGTTGGCTCAGTTCGGGTTGCACATGGCGGTTCCACATGCTTCGGGAGCTCAAATACCATCCGGTTGGCTCTCCGACACTGAAACTATGCGTCATTGCTTTAACTATAAGACCTAACCTGAACCAGCACAAACCAGGCTGAAAACTTAAACAAGAACATGCGAAATCAATTTCCAATACTCCTGATAAGCCAACTTGTTTAAAGTTAGTTTCCGTTTGACGCGATACCGCCTTGACTTCCGCTTCCGGCAGCCGGCGACTTCCGGCAAAATGGCGTCGCTTTAATGTTCGGAAGCAGCTGTCATTGTTGGGGTGAAATGAGTTAGAAATGATTTGGCTCGTGTAGTTTTTTGTGAGGAAATCCTTAGTATCCAATAGTCTGTAATCCCGAAAAAATCTCTTAAAACAGATTTAAATTTATATACATACAATGCAAGCTAATTCGCGGGTTTAATATAGTCTTTATCCGTTCGCGAGGTCTATTTCATACGGTGAAAGAATTTATGAAATCGGATGACAAACCGCAGACACTAACTTCGTGCCACAGACTCTATGTAATTAAACGAGTGAGCGATATATAAAAATAGAAATATCGTTACATTTTTATTATCTAATACCATCATGAACGAGTACATTGTTCACGAACGATAACAAGCTTTGTCATGCTTACTATGACATTAAAGACTTAATATATTTAATTAAGATCCTGTTTACAATATTACAATACAAAATAAATCCTTTGTTCGAGCTAACTAACTTATTAACTACACTCTTAAGGCAGATACTGTGCATGTATAATCTGATTTCATGCACCTAGTCTCGATACAGCACTCGGCAGCTGAGATTATGTCACTACTACAATATTCTATTACGATAATGTAAAATGTGGATTCTTTCGTACTATCCGCAGCAGAACCTAGGTACGCGATAAAGCCATCCGAATCGCTAAACCTACGTGGCAGTGGGTGGGGACATGGCTCGTAGAACCGATGGCTGTTGAGGCGGAAAGGTTCTTGAGTGGCGAGCACGTACCTGCAGGCGCAGCATGGGTAGACACAAGGTGTACTGGTGACCTGGTAAAGGTTTGAGAGTCCGCTGGATGCGGGTGGCGCAGGACCGGTCATTGCGGCACCCTTTTGGGAAGGCTTATGTCCAGCAGTTGACGTCTTTCGGCTAATATTATGAACACATCACTGTTAACATTGTCTAAGCGCTTTGCCCGTAGCCGATGCCGTGGCTTTCCCGCTAAACAGCGGAAAGCGCCTACGAACAGAGCGTCCGCTTAGCGGGTTCCTGGCAGCGAAAGTGACGTTCGCTTAAGATGGTCCTTAAGATGTGGGAATAGGACACCCTCATTGCGCTCCCTGTTGTATTTAACTGCCACGAATGACGCGACAGGAAGCAAAGACGTGTCCCATTCCCACGTTATTATTTATTACCCTAAGCCGAACTACGATTCAATCAAATCCCTAGATTTTTCCAGGGAAATTATGAAATGGAACAGCCATGTTAACATTAAGAGTTTGTACAAATTCCAGTTTTGATTATTTCCCTGGGACATATATATCGTCGTAACCCGTATCTACATAATGCCAGAAATAGACTATCTACAATTTCGCCCGCTTAGCGCGTACGAAGTTTAATCCCACATTAAGATATAAGTTTATATCGATAACTTCGCAGTTGCATTCGCTCTGGTGTGCGATTCACAATCTATCCCTGCACTCACTGTTCACATTCCTAGTGTTACTTGACCCGGAAACTAGATCAGTAAAAGTCAAAGCTCTATAATCTGCAATTAAGGTATCAATATTAGTGCGAGAGGAATGGAGAGGGCTATTCAGCACGTCTAGCACACGACGGCCGCGACATTCTCTTCTTCTAAGTGTTCTAATAAGAGAGAGACGGATAGTGCGAGAAAAATCGAGAGAGCTCGCGCGCCGTCGCGTGCTAGCCGTGCTGGGCGTTTCTCTGCGTGATCGCACCAGAAATGAACGTATCCGCAGTAGGACCAAGGTAACCGATATACCCCTCCGAATAGCTAAACATAAGAGGCAGTGGGCGGGGCATATTGCACCTAAAACCGATGCACAGTTAAAATGGGAATGGGCCTATAATCTGTGTGTGTAAATCTATGGAAAAGGCAGTAGACGCTATTATGATGAAGAATAGAAGTGAAGAAAAATATAACATGTACTTCTGAAAGTCAACTACTATCGATTCAGAAATAAATTTCGCCACGAAACGAACCGGCGCAAGAAACTTTGCGAGGTAGTGTTGTGATTTAGCGCTCAGCTGAGCCCTGAAGACTCGAGCCGTTAAAGCTAAGAGTATCGTTATTATAATCATCATCATCAACAAAGTATCAGCTGTAAGACGTCCACTGCTGGACATAGGCCTCCCCCGAAAAGTGCCACAATGACCGGTCCTGCGCCACTCGCATCCAGCTGAATCCCGCGACTAGCGTTATGCAGTAGTAGTGCACCAGTGCTGAAAATACTCGCGTTAGCCCTGATGACTCGAACCTTTATGGCTTGGCCTAGCTCTAACACTATTGCGAGTTATATATTTTTCGAGACAGTGCACATATATATATTGGTTTGCCTACAGTGAGCTGTCAGTAATTATTAATAATACCAGCCCAGTTTCCGTCAGCTAGCTATCGAAGTTGCTGAGAAGTTGTTGAGTTGGAAATCTGCAGCTTCGCGTGGCGTTAAATTGTTTTAAGACAATACTGAGCCAAGTCAGTTATAACTCTTATGTAATTAAAGTAGTTACGTAAGTAAATTGTTACTGTGTCCTACGAGTACCTTTGGTGTCGTAATTTCGTATTTATTTTTACTTTTTACAAATAATCTCTTTAATTCTCCGCGATCTTTTATTCTCCCTTCTTACGGTGTGAAAGCGGACCCCGGGCTCGTTTAGGGCACAACCGGGAATAACGCTAGGAGGATGGATGGATGAACTCCTCTTTGTACCACTTTCAAGATTATGTTCTTTAGTAATTTCATATAGAGTATTTTATTTGTGAATATCAAATTAAAGGAAATAAAAAATGCTCCGAGCCGGATTCGAACCGGCGACCATAGGCATACATGTGTTAGGTGAATTGATTAAATGCGCCTGTCCTAGGATTATCCTGTATCTCAGGCAATTCAAATATTCGTTGCAACCATGGTATCGTAGGCGCGCAATAAAGACTGATAGTTGACGCTGGCAGCTCATATCTTGCCGAAACCGGACAGACTTCGGAATTAGCCTAAAACGGCCTCTAGACTTGGGTAAATGAAGTGCACTAACTGGGGGAGGGGAGATAAACCATCTCGCTCTAATCAGTGAGTGTGAGTGCACTTAGTGCATTGCATTTGGCCAGGCCTAAAGGCCACTCAAGTTTGGTGCGTGTGGGAATGAACGTAGCCATAAATATCAAATCGATTTCACTTCAAAACGTTTAGTTAAGTACACCCCAGATCTGATCCGAAAAACGGCCCGTCTGCCGAATGGAACTCATTTAGATAAACGTATAAAGGTTCTTTATACCGCGTTATTTCAACTTCAAAGTGCCGAATGGTCTCATTTGGACGCGTTTCAAGTGCCATGCATATTGCAATGTCTGGAGTGTTCTCGGAGATTCTTTGTGACAGTGTCTTTACATACAGCGGAAAGCAATGTTTTGTCGCATTAAACCTTCACGACATTGAAATAGTGTCGAACATTGAGAATTCTGGAGTCCTCGATCGTAGAAACTAAGTATTTTTCACTGTTTCAATGATCCGTGTCATTTTATTGTTATTTTTACATGATTTTATTTAGCTTTCGTACGTACGTAAGTTGTCTCTCAAAATTAATTTGCTAAACATTTTTCAGCCACTCGCCAGTATCTAAAATTAAGCATACTTATGTTAGTTCGGTGATAATGTATATATAATGTATATATACGGTGATAATCTTTTTGCCTGTAGCTGGATCACTTTATGTGACGAGTGCATGAAGTTCTGCGAGGCGATGGATAAGTGGCAGTCGTCTATTGCTAGTTAAGTCGTTTTCTGTTTTATACTTAAGTACTGATGTTTCTTGCTTTTCGTACTTATTGTTGATAATTTATAAATCCCGCAGTGCTTTAGTTTACTGTTACGCTGTGTGTAACCGATATAGCCCTCCGAACCGCTAAACTTAAGTGGCAGTGGGCGGGGCACATTGTACGTAGAACCGATGGCCGTTGGGGCGGAAAGGTTCTCGAGGGGCGACCACGTACCGGAAGGCGCAGCGTGGGTAGGCCCCCCACAAGGTGGACTGATGACCTGGTAAAGGTCGCGGGGGAGTCCGCTGGATGCGGGTGGCGCAGGACCGGTCATTGTGGCACTCTTTGGGGGAAGCCTATATCCAGCAGTGGACGTCTTTCGGCTGATATGATGATGATGATGCTGTGTGTCTTTGGTTGGAAAAAAAAATGCAATATTATAGAACAACCGAGCTGATTTGCTGACGGAGATAGGCAGCCATAGCAACTCCGCTTTTTTTCATACCACGTCGGTGGCAAACAAGCATACGGCTCAATGAGGTGTCATGGTAAGTGGTTACCGTAGCCTATGGCGGCTTGCAACTCCAGGGGTGTTACAGGCGCGTTGCCGACCCTTTAAGAATTTATACACAATTTTTATGAAGAACCCCATAGTGTAGTCCCTCGGGAAAACCTCGGCAAGGGAGCTCATTCCACAACCGGAGCGTCCGAGGGAGCACATTTCTCTGAAACCGTACGGTCTGCGACCATTTAGATTCCAGAGTGTGAGGATGAATGCCCTGCCGACGGCGAGCGGTGCGGTGGGAGAAAGCAGCCGTAGGCATCGTGTCGAATAGTTCTTTCGGAGCACAACCCGTTATACAACCGATACGTAACATAAGATAGACCAGTCTTGTTTGGGTCATTCGAACCACCTTAACCAGTATGTTGTATCAAAAATGTTTTTTAAGGCAACTTAACTAAATCAGGGTCGGCGGTTCTCAAAGACAAACTTTATAAGGTGATGAAACTTTTCACCTCCATTTGCCATATCAAAATTGATTATTATATACCAATATCATTGCTACAGTTGATTTTAAAAATCATACTTACAAGCAGTACCGTTGAAAGCGTTCGTCATATCTCCTATAGTCGTTCCTGGTGCACTTACGACATTTTAAAGTGTCCATTAACCATTTTACAAAATATTTTCTACTTCAGAGTAACAAATGATTGCGAACGAAAAAGGAAAAATTTTGCTTCCCGTTTCAATTAATCAAAAACAAAAAGTTCAAGAAGGAAAAAACAATTGAACCTATTCTTCAAAGCATCCAATACCGACGGAGACAATGGATCGGAACTGATAATCTCGCTGACCCTTTCTTATCTTTTTCATTTTCGAAAAACTGTTGACCAAACATAAATAGAGGTTGAAATGGGTTTCATCCTACCAAAGATTGATAACGCCTCTCAAACACCCGCTGGGTGCGATTCAGACCAGTCCACTTACACTTTTTTTCCTAATTTCCTGCGGAACCACTCCAAAATGACCTTTAAACGCGGCAGCACTAAGTTTATTTTAGATTGTTCTCCACTGGTCATGCGTGCTTATACGCAGTATCGGAAAATTGGTCCCATTTTAAAAGAATGATGGGACATTTTTTCTTGGAACGATCCGCGATTGCTCCGCTTTATCGGTTCTCGGTTGTAAGAATGCAATCGTAGGTTTTAGGGCTGTTTTATTCGTGTTATACGGCCATAATGCGGCTGTAGTGGTAGTTAAATGTGTGCTGGAATTGGCAAGGTTTCGATGAATGTTGAGATTATGATAAGAGGCGTACTTTCTGTCTATTTGTCCGTTTTATGGTAGCAGCTAGCGTTCTTTTCCAGATGGCAGGCGCTTTCGTAAAACTAGTACCTACGCCAAATCTTGGAATTAGGTGCCAAAGCAAACCCCGGGAGCCCTTTAAGTCACAGCCGGTAAGAAACGCTATGACGATGACGCTATCGTTCTTTTGCGTCGTTGCAGTTGCACGATCAAACTTATATAATCGTTCTGAAAACTCCTTAGTTCTTCCAGAGTTGTCCCATGTAATTTAAATACAATAGAATAATCAACAGTATAGAATGACATCTCATTGATAAAATCAAAGCAAAGTAAAATAAAGTAAAGCAAACTAAAAGTAAAACTTTAGTTAAATACTACACGAACAATGATAATGGATCTTGAACAATATTTGACAGGGTCACATTCAAATATTGTTCAATATACATTGTCTATCCATACCCCGTCACACATTGTAAAACAAGTAAGGTTACATCAAAAGCATATTCTCGCGCCGTCGTAAGTGGCGAAGTAATATTTCACCCTACGACACGAACATTTTACCTGCATTTTATTCCGACACGTATGTACGAAGGGTTTCCAAGTGATTTAACCGCTCCACACTGGCGCAGTCAAAAGGACCAGAACAGTAAGGCGAGAATAAAAGAAAAGAACAGTTGGGTGATTGGGAGCGAGGGCCATCACAGAAATGAATTAATAATATAAATATAAAGTGGACGCCAACTAGCTAGACTACACTCTACTGAACTAGAAACAGGCCATCTTAAACTGTGTAACTCTTTATTTAGATTTTACGAGTATAATACAAAAAATAATGTTTTATATTATTTTCAACTTCACCAGAGTTATGGTGTCACGGGTTAGGTCTTTGATACTACTGAGTTTCCTAATCGACGAAAGGAGACAAAGATGAGTGTTTAAAAATCTTGGTGTCCGATTATTAAATCCTTTACCCCACGATAAAAAACTATGTCCTCTTGGGAAAATACTATGCCGTAAGTGGTGATTGCGGCCGATATATACCTATAAAGTATATGTAAAAGTAAATAAACTGTAAAAAGAATATTTAAAAAAAGTTTTTACCGACTTCATAATAATAATCATAACCTCCTCCTTTTATGAAGTTGGAAGTGGTTAAAAAGTCGTTTCCTCTTATCCTTATGGACAGTTTATATACGAGGCCCTTTAATGCTACTGTTCTAAACTGTATACCGGGCGACCGGTACTCTGAATTTATAATGTTCGACTTGAGTTCCGGTCTGTTTCGCTCAGCGTATGCAAGCCGCCTGAAAAATAAACACCACCAATTCGCTTTGTGGCGCTTCTATATTTTAGTTGGTCGGAAACTAGTTCTATCTAGTTCAAAGCAGACCGGAATGGGGAAGCCTAAGCACTAGTGGGGTTGGAAATCGATGTGAGATGATTTTAGGGTGAAGTTGACAGATCGAGGAATACTTTTTAATAATGTAGTCAAAATATTATGTCCATCCATTTTTGCCGAGATAAACGGCGTGGTGCGGCGTCTCCAACTCCATATAATATAAGATGGTTTATATATAATCAGTGTTTTTAAATAATCGTTAATTTTGGTCTAATATCTGCTGGAAAATGATCATACATGATCTGCTGGTGATGCTGTATTGAGTTAATCATTTTTCTGCTGAAAAAAGAGTTAAAAAAAAAGGGAAAATTAACCACTTATTTTTATATTTCGAAGTTTATTTTTAAAACACGCCTGGCTACGACCATTTATTTATATACTTACTAATATTATAAACAGGCAAAGTCTGTGAGATTGTAGCTTTGTTTGTTTTTGCATGTGAGGGGCCATATCAAGAACCATTTAAGTATCCGATTTCATAAATGAGGTGTGCCAGTGTTATGTGCCCAAGCACATAATACATATAAAGGACTAGCTTCTGCACGCGACTCCGTCCGCGTGGAACTCGTTTATACCGCAGCTCCATACAAACGTTCACCCCCCATTTCACCCCCTTAGAGGATGATTTCCAGGATAAAAACTATCCTATGTCCTTCTCCGGAACTCAAACTATCTCTATACCAAAATTCATCTAAATCGGCTCAGCGGTTTAAGCTAGAAGAGGTAACAGACAGACAGACAGACAGAGACACTTTCGCATTTATAATATTAGTATGGATAGTATGGATGTTAGATATAGGTATACATTTAATTAAAATAACAACATCCGAAGTTGATAGTATTTTCCAGTAGCATGGCCACATCAGACCGCTAATGGCAGCCCACTTCAACACACGGTCTGCCTGCGCTTGTACTCGAATATAGCTTACATACAGGACGCCCCAAAAAAAAAAAAATATTTAGTAGTCAAATTAAAAGATTTTTCATGAAACCTTACTGCTTTTTTTAACCCCCGACGCAAAGAGAGGGGTGTTACAAGTTTAACGTGTCTGTGTATCTGTGTATAATATGTGTATATGTTATATCTGTCTGTGGTATCGTAGCTCCCAAACGGATAGCCCCATTTGAATGCGGTTCTTTTATTCGAAAGCTGATGATCCCGAGTGTTCTTAGTCATGTTTCATGAAAATCTGTTCAGCTGTTTTTGAGATACTGGACTTTGAACTGAAAATGTCGGGGGTTTTTCAATTTCTAAGTTGTAGTTATTACAAGTATGTAAAGTCTATGTCACTCCCAGGATTAAGAGGAATGCAACACATCATATATGTCAAAATCCATTTAGCCGTTTGACTGTAGCCCATGATTTAGAGTTATTCTTGTCCACATACATACGCTCGAAAAACATAACCCTTCTTCTGAGGAAGTCGATTAAAAAGGATTTCACTTTAGTCCAACAAGAGATGACAATTTTGTTTGTACGATTACCTACTTTATCAATAATTTGAAGTCACTGCGACCATTTTACAAAAAGTATTTAGAAACAATAAGAACAAAAACCGGCCAAGAGCGTGTCGGGCCACGCTCAGTGTAGGGTTCCGTAGCCCGTTCCGTGAACCGAATGTATGAGCAAGGGAGTTCAAATTCCCAAATCCAATCGACCATGTATTATAGACAGACACAATACAAGCCATACGTAGCGAACAATTTTATTATTAGACAACTAAGGCAATTCGGGCGCGACAAATTTTCGATCTAATGTATGCTCCGACCCCATTACATCAGGAAAAATCTTAATGTGAGCGTTCCGCATACAACGACATCTATCGGCAAATTAAGTAAACTATTGCGCGCGAGCTTAAAGTATGGAAGATGATTTTTATGGGATAATTCTTTATTGCGTGAACCGATTTTCACCGTTTTTTTACTTTATTTGAAAGCACGTCATTTCATTGTGATTTTGTAGAAATTACAGGTACAATAAACACCTGCTTATACGGTTAAATTATAAACTTAGTTCAGATATTATTTTCTATTTTTTTTTCCAAAACTATTCAACCTATCAAGTTAAAATAATTTTCCTAGAAAGTTTTTATAGTTCTACTTTTGAGACTTTTTCATATTTTTAAAACTTATGTTTCAAAAGTTAGGAGGGGGACACATTTTTTTTTTTACTTCTGGAGCGATTATCTCCGAAAATATTAACATTATCAAATTATGATTTTAGCAAACCCCTTTTCATTTTTAAATACCTATCAGACAATATATCACACGTTAGGGTTGAAATGAAAAAAAAACACTCGCCACGTTACGTATAGGGGAGGTACCTTAATTTTAAAAAAAAAACACTTTTTATTTTACCACTGTCGCCGTGATTCATGTCCATATTAGTACCAAATTTCAGCTTTCTAGTGCTAACGGTTACTGAGATTATACGCGGACGGGAGGACAGACAAAGCGAAACTATAAGGGTTCCTAGTCGACTACGGAACCCTAAAAACTAACTGAGTAGAGCGTTTCTCAAAAAAAATGCCACTACATTTTTTCGTAGATTTTCTGCAACTATTATGTTTTTTCTACTCAAAATCACGATGTATTTCCATCCCAATAGGAGAAAAAAAGTGTCCCAAAATATCCATACATTTTTGAACTTTCCTATTGTGTTACCACCATACAAACTATAAGGCAAATGGTAACACAATAGGAAAAATATCTTTGGGACAGTTTTTTGTCCTACCAGGGTGGAAAGGGCTCCTGATTCTGAGTGGAAATAACATAAAAGTCCAAGAAAATTGCACAATTAATAATAGTGGCATTTTTTTTGAGAAATGCTCAGTAACAGGCAAAAATTTTTTTTAGAGATTTTTACGTTTTGAGTACGGAACCCATCTAGTTTCAATCCAACTCGCACTTGATAAGTTCTTAATTTAACTTTTTTTATCTATGCCGTTAAATGAATTAAATGAAATGATTTCACGGGCATAGGGCTCAGCCTATGATTCTCAGACCCACAATGTAAATATAAGTAATATAATAGTAGTATAACCGAGGCCGCTGCAGGAGATCGTGAGTTCTGGCCGAAGGGTGTCGTGTTTTGGCGGTTCTGGGGCAATCCACCGAACCCTACATTGGAGCTGACGACGCAGCAGAGCCACGCCGTTATGTTAATTGAAGTCACTTATATTGGTTTTATGCTTGTATGTATGTTAATCTTAAAGATATTTGTTATAAAAAAAGGATCATTATTACGATACGTTATTTATAGAACTCAGTAAACTGGTTGGTATGGTTAAAGTTTATATGAATCATAAGAAAAAATGTGTTAGTACTAGTAACCTATCACGTATGGATCTTTGAACATCCTGTATGTAATGTATATGTGAAATGTAATTAAAGTTGTGTGTTTAGACGGCGGTCTTCGCTATTGTTTGGGTGCTGGTCCAAGTTAAACAAGGCTGTTCCTTGGATTTAGGGTGAATGGACCAGAGATGTGCGAAGATGTCATCATTTTTCTAGCTTTATTCCCGGGTGTTCCCTAAAGGAGCGCGGGTAGGAGTAGAAAAAACTAGACTATTTGGATTAGACGGGTTTCCTCCCGATGTTTTCCTTTACTTACCGAAAAACTAACGGTAAATATTCCGTACATAAGTTCCGAAAAACTCTTTGTTACAAACGACAACACTGTTAACTGACCATCCTGTGTTTATATAGAACCTTATTACAATGCACTTAAGGTGCAACGATGGTCAGTTAGCTGTGTTGTCGATAGTACGAGCCGGGATTCGAACTCACGACCGCCGCTTGACAGCCACATGCCTGAATCACGCTAGATGTGCGAAGATATAATTTCATATATTTGTCACTTCGCAAGCTGGACAGATCCCTGTGAAATGTAAGGAAACATAGCTTCGCAATTTTTTGGTAGATATTCACTTATAAAATATACGAGGTAAATAAATAAATAATATATGTGTCATTTCCTACACATGAGGAAACTTGTTTACAAAAATCGTGTGTAAATCTTCATCGGATTGCAACTAATATTATACTTGCAAAGCACTTAATGATCGAAATAAGTAAACCTAGTACAATTTATTCCTTCGATATCCTAGATAAACGAAGAAACGTAGACAAATGTATACCTACGTAGTACTGATTTAATCATAAATCATTAGGTACGGTTTCGCTCTCAGTCGCAAATAAGTTTCTGTCGAAAAATTTTTTTAGTAAAAACTTTTATTACCAACTGTACTTTTCTGTATACCGTCATTATCTACTCGTTGAGACAGGTGTATGTATATTTTAGGTTATACCTAGTTATAGTTTAAGTTTAGCAGATTCACTGGAAGTCAGCTTCGTTGTACTTCGTGTCTCGACCCAAGCTAAGCGAACTTCTTTTTTGAAGCAACACTAGATTATTTTTCTAAATTTAAACCCTAATGGTGTACTAACTGTTAGCCCTAAGGCCCCGACACCGCTTGTTACATGGAGTCTAATCCTACTCAGCTAGGTACTTGGCTGCACACACTATTATTTGACCTGGTTTCAGTGCATTCTCCGGACTGTAGAACCCCTGGTCCAAAACTGATTACAGGCAAACTAAAAAGCTAAATTAAACTTGGCAAAAAAATCGACAAGTTACGCGCTGTATCGAGCACAAAAATCTTTCTAGAAAAAATGGAAAAAGGCGACCAAAATATTGTGAATTTAAGATTACGCTGTCAAGTGTAGGGTGAAAACCGTAATGTAGCGTATGATTCAGTAATGATAGTAATCATTACTGAATCAATTTAGTCAAGAAGTACCTCAGAGATAGACAATCTAGTGATTATGTGAGGATCACTTTTTTTTTTTTTCTCATTGTTGCAACCGAAAAACAGTCCCCGCGAAGGATACGGGCGACTGCATCGCAATTAGTCTGTACTTAATGATTTCTAATGGAACTAGTGATACTGTGTATGAATGATGGATGCAATGATAGTAATCATTACTGAATCAATTTAGTCAAGAAGTACCTCAGAGATAGACAGTCTAGTGATTATGTGAGGATCACTTTTTTTTTCTCATTGTTGCAACCGAAAAACAGTCCCCGCGAAGGATACGGGCGACTGCATCACAATTAGTCTGTACTTAATGATTTCTAATGGAACCAGTGGGGATCCTGTTGTTTTACCAAATTTATTTTGGTCAAACATTTCCCAAACAAAGTTTAGCAACTATTTTGTTTGCCAATGCAAACTTTGGCACAATTTTAATACGAATATTTTCATTACGTCAAATTTTCATTCAACGAAATATTACTACGAAAAATTACATTATGACATTTGGTATTTTAGCAAATGCTAATAAGGCAAAATAACATTAGACAATAAACATTAATGATATGGCAAACTATAAATAGACAAAAATTCACATTTAATTGGGTTATGAAATTTTACCAAAATACAATTGTATTCCCCCCCCGGCCTTGCCCCCCGAGCCCCCTCAGTGGGCAGTCCTCCGTTTTATTAATTAATAAAACGGAGGACTGCCTACTGAGGGGGCTCGGGGGGCAAGGCCCCCCGCACTAAAAAGCAAACGATCGTAAAATAGTATCATTTGGTAGGTTAGGTTAGGGTTAGCTTGTGTCCCTTAGAGCGGAAATAGGCACCCCGCGAAGCGGGGTGACGTCGACACGCTGGCGGTTAGGTTAGAATCCGACCTCTAAACAGTTTCTTTGCTGATTAACCGACGAAATAGAAATGGTAAATTAAATATTGACGATACAAATCATTTGTCTTATTTTGTTTTGGTTAAAACATATTATGCAATGCAAACATATATATTGTATATATATATTAAATGAAATTTGATCAAAGTACTAGTTGGTAAACGAGATATTGTTTAAACATGAACATGCCAAACATTCGGTTTGCCAAAGAATTATTTGTCGTGTTAATTTGGCAAACGATTATTTGGCAAATCAAATTCTACGATTTTTTTTTGGGAAATGATAATTTGTCAATTTTTTTTGGTAAAATAAAGGTAACCCAACCAGTGACACTGTGTATGATGAATGATGCATGATGGTTACAATGGATGAAAGTTGTAATCGATGATAGGTCAAAAGGGGAGTGAACTACGTACCTATTACTAGAATAAGTTAGTTCTGCCACATGATATCAAGCTAAAACGTCTCTACGCATGTTCTGACCGTATATATGTTTTGACCGTAAGGTAGGAAGGTATTGGTTCTGTTTGTGAGGTAGTATTTTCATCGTTATTTATTTATTTATTTATTTATTTAGTAACATTTATACCTTAACAGCAAGGCCAAAGCGGTACAAACTTATGAATATGTAACATTAAGAAAAAGAAAAAGAAAAGCATAAACAACAACGACTCTTAAGTGTATTAAACTATAGTACTCGCAGGCATCTCGCATTCTGCCACCCTCCTGCATCCAATCATCAGTCGCGCGGTCGAACTCGCAAACAGATCACACTGTGGGTGCGCTTGGAGCACGGAGTTGAGGAACGCTAACGCGCGCGCAATGGGATCGTGCGCGTGCGCCCGCGTGCGCGCGCCTGGCACGGCCAGCAAGGGGTGACTTCGCGCGCGACCGTACCGGTCAGGGACAAAGAGACGCACGAATGCATCTATGAGACCCACACAATCGACCTTTCCTCGCACTAGATCGATGCTAAATTTAGCTAGGGAGAGTAAGCGACGCAATTGTAGTGACTCATAGCCTAAATGCCCTTGCAAAAATAAGGTAGGGTACATGTATGGGTAATAAAAGTGAACCCTCTTGTACAGCGCCCTTAAGAACATTTTCTGGACCCGTTCTAATATAAGAGTGTATTTGCTATGGTAACTGAGTTGGACAACAACAATGTTATCGTGGATGGATCAATACATTGTATATATAACAGTTAAGTAACTAATTCTAAAAACAGCAATAACATTTTTATTAGTTAGCAATATAAGTTACATATTTTACGCTACAAAAATGTAATCAGGGTAGCTCGAATTGAAATTCGGTTCGCGGAGGCCTCTGGAGACAGTTATAGTATTATTATTATTTCTCCGCGGGAAAATCTAAGTGGAAAAGGCAGTTAACTCTGTGGTTGATTAGATATTTTTTCTCGGGTTAGGTTACTGGTTCACTTCGTAAATAATAATGATATAATATCATATTTGTGGACAATCTTACACAAATCAGAGTTCCCGAGGATGCGTTGTGTTGAGAACGAGGGAATTTGTTCCTTCAGCTGTCAACACGGCAACATCAAACATATCAAGGGTCGGCAACGCCCATGTTACACTAGGCTGCGGTGTCCGCTTACCATCAGGCGGGCCGTACGCTTGTTTGCCACCGTCGCTGTATAAATTAAAAAAATCGATTGTTCCAAATTAAGCAAAGCTTGTACTATGGGTACTAGACGACGATATACATATTTAAATGGAGAAAACAATACTTAAGGCAGGGTCACTACCAACTAGATCTTCAAACCAGATTTCTTCTAAAACCGTAGCCGTGAAATACTTAAAATACTTTTTTCACCTCAGCAGCTTTTGCTGCTTGAAAACAGTGTGCAATGTGCGATTTTGCTCACTCCGTGAGACAAAGTAGTTATGTCCCTTTCATTTCATTACGAAAAAAAAAAATGGCAGACATAGGTCGATCCATACTTTGACCATCGAATTTCAAAGTACACCCCAAAAAAGCGCGAAACAAGTAACACGTTCGGAAAATAACAAAATAACAAGTTAAAATACCAAAATGACTGTACAATAGTTATTAATGCTACAAGTGTGGAAAGTAGGTGATTTCCGACAAGTGTAATTTTTTTATTAATGAGCGAGTGAAGCGAGCGAATGTATAATTCGACACGAGTCGGAAATCATCTTTACGCGCGTGTATCATACAACGTTTTACTATGCCTTGTGTGAGGAAATAGATTAAATGTTGAAAATTAAGTGTCAGTTTAAAATAGGTTAAAATTGAAGAACCTAGGTAGATTGTCAGGTACCTACTTATTATCCGGAACTGCATTTAACAACTTCTCCACATCTTTTGCTGTGAGGCTTATTCACTTAAAAGTTAAAACCATTGTATTATGGTTTTGGAACACAATTAATTTTGAGTACTAACTCAATATATTCCACAACAAAAAGACGCTGTACCGTCGTAGTTCTAAGAAACTAACTGACACTATTGAAACGCAAAAAATGATTATTTTTATTGATTAGTCACTTTCAGTCGTCATTTTTAACATATTTACATAAAACAACTCCAAAGTAAACAACAATCACAATATAGATAGTGCCTATTCACGCTCGTCTTGAAAAGATCATTCTTATGAAAATAATTACAGGATTTCACTCATAAAATTAACGTTATAACGAAAGCCGAATTAATTGTATTGCGTTGCGCAATAAATGCCATAACAATGAAAGTGGAGCGTGGACTATCAAGCTTCCCAAAAGTCACACAAGTTTTGATTTATAAAGAAAACTCTTAAGAGTCCGCAGTAAGCTCGGCCGAATTTCACCTTCCCATACAAACGTAGTTACGCTCTCATTTTAAAACTACCTGTATGATTGTGACGAAACTTTGCATATACAATGACATGAGGTATATCTATCTCTGTAATTTGTTTATATGGTTCCAGTTTATAAAACAAACGAAATACAGCAAAAACAAGTTTTGTATGAAAAACTTAAATTCGCTGTATTTTTTTACTATGGTATCTGAAGCTACATAAACTAATTACAGACACAGATATACCTCATTTCATTGTATATGCAAAGTTTCGTTACAATCTAACACGTAGTTTTAAAATGAGAGCGTAACTACGTTTGTATGGAGAATCGAGCTTACTGCGGACTCTTAAGTATTTCAGATGTTTTGCTCTGTATAAAATAAGTATAGTGAGATGTTTTTTATGTCCGAATGCTCAAAAATTGCTTATCTTTAGAACAATGCTTTTGTGTTCTTTGCTAACATCTACTGCTTATCAGTTCAAAATGAAAAGAAAGAAGTAACAAGATACTTAACGCTCACAAATAGCCATCCGATGTAAGCTATAAGGTTCAAGTTGTAATATTATTAAAACTTGAACATGGCCCTTGGACTTGGCCATTATAAATAAAATGTAGATCCACGTATATTAGAGTCTAGAGTCGTACTAAGGGAGCAGGGTTGAGTTGTGGGCGATGGGCTAGCGACCTATCACTGCGATATCACACTTTGTCGATCTTGTAAGTTTCATGTACTCCCCTTTTAGGAATAAAGGCGTGAATGTAAGCTAAAAAAAATAATTCTATGTATTTATTTCAGATAAAAAATACTTACTTAATGACATATTTTGCGAATCTCTATGCGAGATTATGTGCGCGGTCACTCGACTCGCTTTATAGGTACATCTTATATATATATATGCTATTATTGATAGTGATACAAGTGAGGTATGTTGATAATTACATCAGAGGCGGAATTATCACGCGAGCCGCAGGTGAGCGTGATAAGAGAGCCGAAGATTGTAATTATCAAAGCTCACGCGTTTCATACGACGTTTTTCAACACATTTTGCGAGGAAAAAATACTTTTCATATGATGAAAATTTGATAGGCCTGTCAAGTTATTTTCTTTACTTATTGATGTCAACAGGTTTTTACTCACATGTTGTATACATCGTCAAGAATTTCTAGTGGCGTCCATTCTTTTTATCACTTTTCTAGTCACCACGAATCAACATTTTTGTTAATAACCCAACACGCATTAACAATGTTTACAATTATCTGTGAAATAACCTATAATGGCGGGCATCAATTTTTTTTGTGAAGTTTGCGCAGTGCGCGCGCATTAGATGAAATCTCTAAACAGCCAATACAAAATAAATTAAATAATTACGTTTTAAAATGTTATCTTTATTAATTCATGTAAAATGTTATCAAAAGTGAATAGTTTTACTAAATTAACCGTTTCTATATCATATCCAAAAAGAAATAGTCAATTAATTAACAAAAAGGATTTAATTTGTTTAGTCGGGTAAGAATCCATTTGCCGAGAATTAAAAAAAAGCTGTACATTCTGTACAACCCGGTTAGTTTAAGAATGCACCGTGTGCATGCATACATCTTGCTGCAAGGTGCCAACGTGACTTAATCCGGATATAACCATAACACACAAGTATCGTAATGTTATTAAACACGCGTGTTTAATATCCAGGATTATGAGCCTAAAAGCGACACAATAAGAAAGAAAGAAAGAAAGAAAGAAAGAAAGATACATTTATTCACAAACACACAGGACACACGTATTAAACAATAAAATAATCAAAAAACAGAAAACAGATGAAACATGAAACAAGTGTGTCTCTGCGGCAGTGAACCGGACACTGGCTCAGCATTATGCTGAGGTGTCAGACACCTGCAGCGCTGATTTTCAGCCAGCACCGTCAGTGACTCACGGAAACGTCTTACAAATGTAATAAATAAACTACCTACAGTATTGGGACAGGCGAAAGAGAAATATACATAAATAAAAAGTGAGATAATACATGCACACACTACCTAGATGCAGCTTCAATAAAATATTTATATTCACAGTACACATTAAAAACAAAAACTAGATAAGAAATTGGCATATTTATTGCTGTCACAGTGCTGGGGATTAGGATTTTGATTTCTGGAGCGTCAACAAATAGCCTTTAAGCATACGCTTAAAGGTGTATCTGCTAAGCGCCCTTTGGATAGGAGGAGGGATATCATTCCACAATAAGAGGTACGTTACGGGCAATTGTGTTGAACAAATTGTTAACACTATCAGGTATTATGCGTAGTTTTTATTTAGCTAGTTTGCAAGTATTTTCCCTAGTATATTTTCTCTTGCTAAAGTATTCTTTTAAGATTTTCTTAATTTGTGAATTATTTTTTGTTTCCAATAATTTTACAAGTTCCTTGGGTCGTTTATTTAATATATCTGGGAGAATACACCAACAAGTTCTTTTGCCATATACATTGTTCGACTTAGGCATGGAGTACAAAGGTAAATACTGTAGATGGCGTAACTTTTTAGGTCTGTGTTTTTGGTAGGCAAGGTATTTTATCAAATTTCTCTTTTATAATAATACATTTTTAATTGCTTTTTTATTGCGCTAAATTTATCAAATATATTCATAACTTGTATGTATGTAGATCTACACAGTGAAGGGTTTTGCGTGAAGTAATACATGGGGAATGGTTGCACGGTTTGTGTGGCATTTTGTCATAATTTTCCGTGGCCAATTTTCATTTGGTCAGCAATCAGAATGTACAAATCAGGCTGGCCACGCCTTCTTTGCCACCGTCGATATAAAAAAAAAGGAATCCATAGCAACATCCAAAGCACACACGAAGTATCTCAAGAAGCACTAACCTAAAACGTTAAACACACAGATAATACTAACCCCAGATTTACCTAACAAAACTAAACAAAAGACGTAATCGCACCCCCAACCGAAATCAAGTCCTCACGCTCTGTAACAGAGTCCAATTTCCCGTGTAGGTTACTAATAGCACTTGATAATGCGAAAACAAGAGCATTTGCGTTACGGAAGCGGGGCTCACATCCGGTCGGGGACTTCCGGCGACGGATAGACACACAACGGAACTGTAGGAATTACGGGATAAATAAGCGTAATCGTATTCCAGTAGTCAAATATTCAGTGGGTGCGGTGAATTATGGCGTTTTTGTGGCGTTCGTCATTTTGGTACTTACGTGTGTAATGTGAAATTTAAATGTTTTTTTTTATGGAATTGAACCAGAAAAAGGATTACACAGGGTGTTTTTATTCATTTGCTTTCAATTTTAGGGCAGATTCTTTGCATCTTATGTAGATAATTTCTCAAAGAAACGTATGTCCAAACTCGCACCGTTTTCAAAATATTTCAATAAATAAGTAGTATACAGTAAAATTTACCCCAAACTGCATAACAGTTTGTTAGTGAACAGCACTCATTAACTTCCTCATGTACTGTGTAAAAAAACATCTATTAATTATAACTACCTCCTGACCTCCTTAGATGGATAAAGTCCTACCTGTCTAATCGGAGTCAGGCGGTAGCCTTGAAGGGATATACCTCTTGTTTTCTTCCCGTGCCCTCCGGAGTACCTCAAGGGTCACACCTTGGCCCTTACTCTTTATCTTATATGTCAATGACATGGCAACCTGTTTCCATAATTCTGAACACCTCATCTACGCAGATGACACAAAATTTTATAAAGCTATATCCTCAGAAGCGGATTGTCATGCATTACAGCAGGACTTAGAAAACTTTTTCCTTTACTGCTCTAATAATAGTCTTATTTTGAATGCGGAAAAATGTTTTGTAATCAGTTTTAACCGTAGAGATGACCCAATAATATTCAATTATACCTTAGCTGGTAATAACATAGCTCGGGTATCATCTATTAGGGACTTAGGTGTTATTTTGGACTCGCAATTAAACTTTAATATACACATTGATAATTTATGTAAGCGAGCTTATAAAAAGTTAGGGATGCTCCTTCGGATCGGACAGCCTTTCAGGCGCCCAAATACTTATAAATTATTATTTCCTTCGTTAGGAGTATCCTTGAGTTTGGCTGCGTTGTTTGGACACCTCAGTACCAAGTCCATATTGACCTTTTGGAGAGGATCCAAAATATTTTCCTAAAGTCACTGTGTTATAGAACAGGTAATTATTTCGAGCGTTCCGCGTCATCTGCGAAGCATTTCTGTGTTCCTTCTCTTCATAGCTGGAGACAGTTTTTAGATGTGATGTTCTTGTTCAAAATTCTAAAAGGTGTGATACACTGTCCGAACCTCTTGGAATTGGTTACTTTTAGTTGCCCGCATCATCCCTTACGTCCTAGATCTCTATTGCATATCAGTTTTGCCCGCAACAATAACTCACGCCATACTTTTTTCAGACGAGTCCCTAGTTTTTATAATAAGTATCTGATCGATATTGATCCTTTTCATCAATCATAGTTAAGTCTCAAATTGTTAGTAAAATGTAAGTTATTTTCTTAGTTCTTCCAGAAGTGTTATAATTACCTAACGTAAATGTTACTCTTCAGATCTTATATTCTTATTAGTTGCATGGTTGCAACTAAAAATTAATGAATATTTTTTTCTTAAATAGCTATACCTACGAACCTGGATATTATTATGCTCAAGCGATCGACATCAAAATCAAAGTTATTTGTTAATATTTAGTTAGTGGGAAACATTTTCTCCCGAAATGGAAATTTCATACAAAAAGTACCTATTGGCTTATTACCTGGCTATATACTATTCGTGTATGAAAGCAGCGCATGTGGAACTGGATTTGTAGATGTAGTTGTGAATTTATGATATGCTTTACGTCATTAAAATATGCTAACATATTTTAATGACTGACATATGGCGACAATGGAACAAATTTTGTGAACATTTAAATATCACTGAGTCGGTATTCGCCGGCTGTCATGGCGATATCCCTTTTTCTATGTCTCTTTTGTCAATTAAATTGCTTAAAAGTGTGGGCTATGTATGTAGTGTCGTACGTACGATATGAAACGGGTTTTCAGAAAATGAAAATTTAGATAGCAATAGCAGGACAGTTGTGTCTTATTTGATTTCCACTACCACGACTAGCTAGGCAGTTTCCCGTATATTATACCATTACATAACAAATATTATATAAACTCACACCTATATTACCGAAAGAGGTAGACAGACAAAGCTCATGACATTTAATATTCAGAGCCTATTCTAGCAATTTTCGGTTTATGAAGGATAAAATTATCCCATCGCCCATAACACACTTCATCCGTATTTCTGCAACTCATACCATTATCACCCTCGGGAAGAAAGGGAGTTGTTTTTCTAATCCGATACCTCACGAATCTTGTCATACCTGTCAAAAATCGTAAGCGCGGTAAGTATAATTATCTGATAATAATTTACTGATTCCAAGTACCTCTTCTAATTAGAGCGATAATTCACGAAATTTGCTCCAGCGCCTGCACAAAGGAAGCAGACTCCTTCCGTGCCAAGCCAAAACGTCCTACATCACTTTGTGAGACGAATGACGTTCGGTGTTTTTGGCTTGGCAGCGAGATTTAACAACCTTTCGTTAATTTATTTCATCATGTGATCCGTTTAGAGAATAATAGGACGTAATCTCATTAAGATATTCGAGCTAAGGCTTGTTCTGAACATTTGTACGCACGCATTTTAGGATTGGATGTGGAAACTGATGGAGTATTTTATGCAGTGATCTTTTTTGCGGATTTTAGTCCATTTTAAATAAAACCACCACTGAAGACATCAGTCATTGTTTACATTATGGCATTATCATGTGGGGCAATTGCTAAATGTTTATAATAATAATATTTTTTTATTGGACAGGCAAGACACCCATAAAATGTACAGCAAAGTAAAAGCAAAATACGGTAAAAAATATGATTAAACCCTACTTACTAAAAACACTGAAATAAAACACACACATACTTGGCCGTTCTCAGACCTGTGCAGTTTGCGCCAGTAGTTATTAAATTCGTCACTGTGATCCTGGGCCACTAGTGACAAGATTTCATTTTTGGTGGCTAAGAGTATCGCCCTGAAAGCCGCAGGCCTGGTTCTTAAAATGGCGAAGAAGTCAGGAACTCGCATCGGTGAACATGCCTTTCGCACTGCAGAAACGAGGCAATTTCAGCAAAATACGAAAGGCATTATTATACTGCACCCTTAGCGCGTTGAACGAGTGCCTATCTCTTAGTATCTCTTGGTTTTCTACTACATTTATGAAAAGATGATTTATGCAGCGTCCATATTAGTGCGCCACTTACGTAGTTCTGTCTTTTTTTCTGAAGACCATATATCTCTCGATTGTATCAGTACGTGACTCTGCGCGGCAGAACCAGGATTCACATAGGTGTAAATTTCACTACTGTTCTGTAATAAAGCCTCTTGGGTGCGAGCGTGTGTTAGCTTTCCTCCTAAAATAACATTCTGTAATAAAGTAATAACAAACAAGCATGCTCCAGCTCTATTTATGTGTTATTTAATCCGTTACATAACGCTCTGCCCCAGTAAGTTATTCGTCAAAGAGCTATTTAAATGGTACCCGAACGGTTTCCAAGTGATTTAACGCCGGCCGCATTTCCCCTCAGCTGAGGGTCCAGTATAAACGTTTACTTTGATACACTTCTAAAGGCCGGAGTTTGGTCAAAGGCTACTGAGACTGAAGTACGGAAATGATTTTCGATACGAGGTTGTGTCTGAGATTTTAGAGCCGTTTTAATGTAGATGTTTTAATTTTATCCACAAAATGGCTGAGTGGTCAGAACTCATTTTAATGCAGTGTTTTTGCTTGATGCTCGCATTCGTTCTGACCAGTCAGGTTTTGCGAGCGAGTTCACGATTTGATTTGATTCCAATTCAATCTCCCTTCTTAGTCGTGCACTCTAGACATAGCAGAGTCGAGGTCATATCACGGTCATTTTTAGCACCACCGCAGCTCTTGCTTTTTCCCTCCGATTCAATACATTTAGTCAAATCAGTCTCATATTATAATGAAAGTTAAGGGTGAAAATCCATCAGATATGTCCGAAGCTGTGATTTCATATATTTGACACCTCGCATGCTTGCCAGCTAGATACCAAAAATATGAAAACAAGGATCCGCACATTTCTGTTATATATTCACCCTGGTTAGGTTTTTGTATACGGAACCCTCAAAGTAAGGGGGTAAAGTTAATGCAATTTAATTTGAGTTGAGCGAAAGAATTCCGTAAAATAACAGATGATGGCATAATGTTTTTCATCATTAGTTGAAGCGACGAGGCTCAATGTGGAGCAACATTCTAGTTAAACCTCAGTTTCTACGTATTCTTCTGACCTGGCGAGTATACGTACGATTTACTACAGTACTACAGTACTAGGTACAGTACTAATTATTGCTGTACAGTATAATACAGTCAACATCAAATATATTGCAACACGTCTTTATTACCATGGGAGTAAGCGTGTTACGACATACTTATTTGGATACTTTGGCTGGTACTTAATCTACAATACGGGTGTAGACTCGACAATTATTATTATTCCAAAAGAAAGAAGGCAAAAAATATGCCTAGTGACGAAAATCCCATTCAGATATCTCAAAGAATTACGAAGGTACAACCGTTTTGATATTGCTTGTTAGAGAGAGAAAACGCAAAGAGTTTGTGACGTCACAAATTACGAGGCTGCCGCATTGATTATTTTATTTAGTGTCTACACTCCTATTCTACATAATGCTGACTATAGCGCCACGCATTCTCAATCTCATTGGGTAGGTTAGGTTAGGACTCTTAGGATACCACTCTTTTGCCCGCGACTTCGTTTGAGTAGAAGGGATGTTTGCTATTGGAGTTCCACAGTCGTAGTAATTATTGCACTATAATATAATATTTTAACCCCTCATTTTGCACCCTTCAGGGATAAAAATACGCCCATGCCAGGATCTCAAACTATCTGCACACCTAATTTAATCAAAATCGGTTCCACGGTTGAAGCGTAAAAAGGTAATAGACAGTTACTTTCGCATTTAAATATTAGTGAAGAATGGATAAAGAAAATATCCTCCGCCTTCAGCGTCCGGCTTCAAATAGACTCCTCTTCGTAAAATCCTTCTTACTGGCCTTAAAATACAATGTAGGTACTATTTGGACCCAATTATGCTAAAGCAGATATTAATTCATTACACCGATGACAACAATGACATTATGATTTCGGTATATTCACAAAGTGGAAGGATAAAGGAGCCATGGAAGATCACAACCGTTGGACCGACGTAGTGAGGGAAATCTGCAAAGGAAACTTGCAGACGTCTATCCGGATGGCTGAAAACCCATTGGCCTGGAGATAATTAGTGCGCAAAGCGACGACCTCGTGTAATCACGACCCTCAGTTATGAGGATGCGACGAAGAAAAAGAATATTGACAACTTCACCACCTACAATTATTCTCAAAACTGGTTAGTTTCAACCCGTTAGCTGAGTGAACACGTTCGTTATTTAAATATATTCCTTCCTCAGCAGAAATTCTAATGTCCGTGCGATTTCAAAATTCTCGGTACAGACTGTATAAAGTCAATGTATGTACAGTCCGCGCAATAAACGTAATCCGTTCGTGACGTCCCGAGCCCGGCCGGACTTAGCCGAACTGTGAAAAGAAAAGCTGGGGCACAAGTATAATAAAAGCAGTAGTTAAACATTTACCGGTGTCTCATTGTTAATTTCATAATCAGCATGGAACGAAAACATTGACTGGAGATCTGTTCGGTTGGTCACTTCGCGTAACAATGTGAGTTCAGTTCGTTGCACCGACTCCTTACATTTTAACTCGGCACGTGTCAAAGTTAGCGCGCGTAAAGCTGATTGTGAGCATTAATCTAGGCGCCGCACTATCAGTTTTAAGTGGAATTGTTTATTCTGAGATAAATAAATCATATCACATCTACACCGTTTATCTTAGCGGTCAAATGGATGAATTTAAAAAAATCTGACTCACGGTCCTGTGTAGTGTGTCAACACTAGCGTGGCATTTGTCTCTCTCTCTCGGCCACATAGATGCGTCTAATTGGATGGACGCTAGCGTTTCGTTTGGATACTCAATAGGCCACACCAACCAACTTTAACGCTATTGTTTTGACATTCATCGACCAATTTAGGCGTGGCGCTGCTGAAAATTAGATTTAATTTAAAGCAGTCGTGTTTAGCCAGCTTAACGTATTGAAAGCACATTTCGATGTGAAATGATGAACCAAACTGATATATTATGACACAAATTCTAAACTTCTCTAGTTTCCTTTAATTTCTAGTTTTACTACTGAACCGATGTTATTTGTTGCAGGTCTTAGGTCGCAAACATGACAAAATACAGGGGACTTACGGCGAACGATAACATACATGGCCGAGTAACATGGGCCGAGTAAAGTTGGGGAAAAACAACAGCTTTACCTTCAGTAGTATTTTACACTGTATATTTATATATGTATTGGCATGTTTTTATTTGTCTAGAATTAATACCTATTAGCTTTTGTTTTAATTGTCTCTTTGTTTTTGTACACGGTGTAAATGCCTATCTCGGTCTACCTACCTTCCTCTCAATTGCTCAAAGGTTAGCTGGAAGAGATCCCTTATAGGGATAAGTTCGCCTTTGTACTTTGATCTATTGTGTGACATGTATATTCTTTAACCTGTGATTGTGTACAATAAAGTGCTTGCATACATGCATACATACATAACTGTGATTCAATTTGAGGCTGTTCGGAAGTCGGGACTCAACATTTAAAAAGTTTAAGGCACATTCAGTGGTGTCCAAAAATGCCACATTGGTCTCTAGCTAATCAATGCTTCGAGGATTCACGATGAATCCTCGAAGCAATAATAACGTGTTTTTGATTCTTCTGGAGTCGCAAGCGTCCGTAGGTTACGGTGTCTGCTTACTACCGTATCCTTTTTTGCCATCGTAGTAGCATAAAATAGGAACTTAGGAGACTTGGGACCATTTTTGGGCAATCTGTCATAGTTTTGAAACACTTGTATATATCACAAGGGCTCTTTATCTCATTGGCATTTTATTTTTATCGCAGAATAGTTAATAAGACCTTTTTTTATAAATTAAATCATGGAGTCTGCTTTAATTCTCTGTAAAAAACATATAACGCAGTGCACAAACCCATTTACCGAACTTGTCATAGTTTTAAAACACATGTATACTAGTATATTACTAGGGCTCTATATCTAATGAGCATTATATTTTTATCGCAGAATAATAAGGAGACATTTTTTTATATAATAAATCATGGAGTCTGCATTAATTCTCTGTAAAAAACATATGACGCAATGCACAAACCCATTTACCGAACAAAATACTATTACAAATACAACATTAATCATACTACTTATCGCTAAACGCTACACTTCATGATACACTCCAGACCCGGTAGCATAGACGGCCTTATCACACGATAAGTGACAAGATAGAGCGTCCGTCACTGGCCGACACCGTTCAATAGAACGAGACGGACGCTCTATCTTGTCACTTATCGCGTGATAAAGCCGACCATGATACAGGGTCAAGATGCAAAGGACAGAGACAGGTGGCGAACTCTGATCCAAGAAAAGCTGCTTCCGCAACAGAATCGCGAAGCAAAGAGCAAAGAGGAGCAGGATTGATGTATACAGCAGCGCCAATCAGGGAGGTCTAATTGAAATGTAGGCACGCGTAAAGAAAGAATCTGGGGACCGATTTTTGACTGTCGAGCCCTCGACTACTCGAAAACGATCAAAATCAATGAAATGCAATTTTTGAAATACGAGCGATAGAAAATTGAAAAACGAGTGGTATTGACCACTCGTATTCAATTCTATCGCTAGAACATTTTGACACTTCAGTTTTACCTATTTAACTTTGGACTGACTATTAATTTAAAAGTTAGGTATATTGCGCCGAAATTATCTGTTATGCAGATGACACTGCCCTCATTTTCCACGAATCATCTTGGGAATCATGTTTCTCAGCGACTGAAAACGGCCTGGCCGAAGTATCTAAATGGTTAGCAAGGAATTTACTTACGTTAAATATTCCCAAAACAAAATACCTTTGTTTTCACAAGACGGCTGCTTCTTCTCCAACCTATCGACCTGATCTTAAAATAGCCTTAAAAGCCGCATTAAGTAACTCAACGACCGATGATTTCATAACTAACTGTCGCTCGATTAAATACCTAGGGATTCTTCTCGATGAAAAACTTAATTTCAATGCTCATGTAGTCTTTGTCCTCTAGGATTAGAAAACTAGTGTATGTTGTAAAATTGCTTAGAAATTCAGCCGGTAAAGACATCTTAAAATTAGTGTAATATTTCAATTTGCCAACCAATACTCTTATACTGCATTACGGTCTGGAGTGGTGCCGCCAGCTCGCACCTTATAGGTTTAGAAAGAACACAACGACTCATCTTAAAAGTCATGCTCAGTGCCACCCTATATAAAGATTGGGCTGTTCTCACTATTAGGCAGCTAATGTTTCTGAGAGTCGTCCTTTTAGTTCATCGTAAGACCATTTCCTTGGAAATATATCCCCAGCTACTGCGGAAAAGGGTGTACAAAATTCCAATACCGCACAGTAATACATCTTTCTTTAAACGCTTCCCTAGTTATTTTCATCCATACCTATATAATAAAGTTAACAAACTATGTGATATAAAGAATCCATCCTTTCCAGAAGCTAAGCGTAAATTGTTCGTTTGGTTAAACAGCCTTAATTATTTCGAGATTGAAAAACTTATCAGAAATGTTGTTTAGCATTTATTTATTTATTTGGTCGCGCGCACACACACGACCATACACACACACACACACACGACCATACACACACACACACACACACACACACACACACACACACACACACACACACACACACACACACACACACACACACTAAAATCGATACACAACTTCCAATAAAGTACAATTCTCTATATGAGGTATGCTGAAAAATTATATTTTGAAGAACCAGTAATTATCTACTTTTTGCATACAACGAAACGCAAAAGTATCGATAGCCAATCGCTAGCTTTCGAGTGATGATTTCAAAAAAGCTATTATTGGGTTCATGCGAAAATAATAGTGACAAATATTCGTGTACGAAAATTTTCTACCGCTCGCTTTTGATTTCGAGCGCTCGAAAGTCAAAACTCGGTCCCCTGCACCGACTTGATGAACAGCTGACAGTTTACTGATACCGCTGACTAATGCGGAAGTTGCCTTATCCAGGACTGACCCACTCTCAATTTCTTAGCGTCCTGCCTTCGCCCTACTTTCCTACCGCAATCATCGTCCTAGCAATTTTCGAGGTCCGCTTTGGTCCTTAATCCCAAGATATCGCTTTATTACTTTTACACAGCGAACGAAAAAACCATAGATTTCAAGCTCCTTACAAACTACCCAAACCCGTGCCTAAAACCCAATATGCGCATATTGGAACTAAACGGCTGCCTGGCACCGTTTTGACACCCCGCCCCCAACCCCGCGTAATGGCAATGGCACCCATTCTGTGGGGCCAATTTGCGGCGCTACTGAGACTTCTTCTTCTTCTTTTTTTTACATTAATCGTTCTACTCGTAGGTATAGCATAACTAAATAGACATCAATATGCATTGATGGGCAATAAACGTCTCATGGCGTGACTATTGTAATTTCTTTTGTTTTGCTTAGCGCGCGTCAATCTAAATACTATTCGAATTCATTTATTTACTGCGTTCGACGAACTTAAGGCGACTTCCACAATTAGTGGTGCGGAGTACCGACTCCGCGCCATGGGTATCGGTACGCTGTCAGTGAAAACTGTAGGTCAAGTCAGTACGGATTCATTACTTGATTTCATTACAACATGATTTCATAAGCGAGTTGAGTGGCGGACATAATCTCGCAAAATCACATACAATATGTTGATTACTTTTATAACACTTCAACCTCTCTTCGTTACACATATTTAAAAGATTAGTTTGTCTTTATTTCTGACGTTTAGACAGAGGTAACCGGTCATGGTCTTTCTTCAAGATTGATGATACTTTTTGAAAGAAATAATTTTAATGTCATCATCATCGTACAAACGACAACACTGTTAACTGATCATCCTGTGTTTATATAGAACCTTATTACAATGCACTTAAGGTGCACCGATGGTCAGTTAGCTGTGTTGTCGATAGTACACCGCGAGTCGTCTACTGCTGGACATTTTTATGTAAAATAGGATTGGATCTCATTTTCAATTACATCACTGCAAAACAAAAAGAATGTTTAACCCGTGCATTTCATGCTGAGATGCTGAAAAGTTATTTAACTTAAAATTAAAAAGCCGTGGCCGAATCTAGCAAAAGAACGCTCAAGCTCCTTACATTAAATGGACTGGAAAGGACAATGTAAAACTAAATAAAACTGCAAAATCGTAGAAACAGCATTTTTTTAACAATAGCGTAATCTCTGACATCGCTCGCGATGGCGGGCGGTGTTGTTTACCAGTTAATGGCCCTCATTATATCAAAAAATGTATAATTTTAAACGATTTCTCTTCGCCAGAGAGTTTACGAGAAAGCTTTGGGAGAGACTAGTAAACCATAAAGACTGCCAATGTCTACACAATGTCGTGTTCCCTTAAATTTAAAATAATCTTGAGCCTGATGTAGCTAAAAAAATCACAAATTCAGAAAATATTAAAAGAATACTTCACAAAGGGGAAATATGCTAGGGAATATTCTTGCAAACTAGCAAAATAAAAACTACGCATAATAATAGTATTAACAATTTTTAATAGTAGCATAAGATAAGATTTATAAAGCGAGTCGAATGACCGCGCACATAATAATCTCGCATAGAGATTTGCAAACCTTGTTATAATTAAGTAAGTACATTAATCTGAAATAAATCGTTTTTTTTATCTAGTTTTTTTTTTTTATCCAGTATACCTAGACGGGTCATCGCTGAAACTAAAATAGTTCATAGTGCTTTTCACGCCTACTGCTATAGTCTAATTAATAATCCCACAGAAAAAATGTAAACACTGGGTGAGCAATGAGAAGATTCATAATTTTCGCAGTTAAACGAAAATACGTCCTATTACAATAGTTAACAATATTATACACTCTAATTACCAAAAGCAAATTAGTTTTGATGACGTTAATCGTTATTTTTACAAATATCCTCCCTCATAATTATTTTAAAAGATAATACCGTTTTTATACATAAAAACGGTATTATCTTTTAAAATGTGCAGAATGGATTTTTAGCACTGGTATCACTGCTGTGATACACCGGGGTTGTGCATCTGTGGGTTGCTTACTATTTTTTTTCTTAATGCGAATGGCATAGACAATACACCATTTAACAATAATAAATAAATGCCACAAAAAGTCCTGGCTGTTTTTTATTATTAATCCTTTGATTTGTGCTTGATTTCCTAGGGCTCCGTGGACGGAAAAAAGGTTAAGAAGTGATGCACTATACAATTAAATGTTTTACTAGTAACTAGTACTACTTATAAATAATTCTCATATTTATTTTGAATTTTTCTGTTAAAGTGAACTTTAAATATTATTGCATGACCGATCCATACCCCTGATAAGTCACTTAGACAGTGACATAACTTTGTTAACATTTTTTCTGTGGGATTTTTAATTATAGTATAGGAAATTGCAAATAATTATATTTATAAATCAAAAAGACGTACCTACCTAAATAAATATTAATAATACTAAACAAAAGAGTGGCGCCCCATAAAGGCCATGGCAGGGTAAGGGAATATCTTGTGCCTTAATAGCTTTTCCGCTTGATTTTTTTCTGACGATAGGTCACGACGTTAGTAAGTGCTATACTAAATTTCAGCATTCTCCTCTTCTTATTTTGGAAGAAAATAAATAAATAAGAAAAATGAATTTTTATGAATATCTCCGCTTTAATGGAATTAATATTTTCGTGCTTCATACATATAATTCACTTAGATAAGACACATAATATGTCACTATAAGCCGCATGACATTCCATATAAAAAAATAAAAATAGATGTGTTCACATTTTTCAAAAGTTTTTTTTAATTACTTGTAAGATAGACACACTTCCATTTTTTTAACTTATGATAGCAATTTTAATTAACTATAACATATATTTAATTCAAGCTTCTAGCATTGGTACATCGTAACAAAAGAAAGGCTCGACTCAATCGTCCTCGTCACTATTTTCATTAATTACAATACTTAAGCCATTTTTAAACAGATTGCTCAGTTTCTCTGCTGGTCTTGGTATGTTATTTAAAAACCTACAATCTGATAAATAATACACGATTGCAAAAAGGTTTAATTTCATTCAGTTTTAATTACGTCAAGGAGACATACCAACTATTTTAAATAATTTTGTTACGATGAACCAATGCTAGAAGCTTGAATTAAATATATGTTATAGTTAGTTAGTTATACTGGGCTTTTTTCCGCAAGTCGACATCCATTGTGCCTATTTTGCGTGAAATGGTGGGGTAGCGCTACTCTAACCACCCCAGCTCCTCTACAAAGTTGGTGAGTGCCTTTGTGTTCCTGACTGCGTTCCGTAGTGTGTCTGGAGACCCTAGGTGCTTTTTCCTGTATACTTCTACCTGCTTGCAGTCCAGTAGAATATGTTTGGTTGTTTCCTCCGCCTCCATGCAGGCTCTGCACATGGGGCTGTCTGTGATACCCATGTTGTACAGGTGTCTGTTCAGGGTGTTATGTCCTGTTATTATTCCTACTATCTTGCGTAGTTGGTTTCTGTGTGTCCTCAGTAGTGCGGTTGTGAGTTTGTTGTCGCGTTTTGACAGAATCTCTTTGGTCTGTCTGCATGTTATAGTTAATTCAAATTACTATCATAACTAAAAAAAATGGAGGTGTCTCTATCTTATAAGTAATAAAAAAAACTTTTGAAAAATGTGAACATCTATTTTATTTTTTTATATGGAATGTTATGCGGCTTATAGTGACATATTATGTGTCTTAGCTGAGTGTGTTATATGTATGAAGCACGAATTTATTCGTTCCATTAAAGCGGAGATATTACCAAATCGACCTAGTCGCAAACTAAGCAAAGCATGTACTATGGGTGCTTAACGACGATAAACATACTTATAGATAAATAAATACTTAAATACATACATATATTCGTGCTCATCGCACTAATAAATGCCCGCACCGGGAATCGAACTCGGGACCTCTAGCTTCGTAGGCAGGGTCAATATAGACTAGGCTAAACAGGTCGTCAAATGGTCGAATCGCTGTTCAAACAGGACATTTTGAATTGTTGAACAGTTTGAATTCGTAGAAGGCCAATTCGTGCGATGTTTAGCTAACCCCAGTTTTAAAACCTGAATTCTAACCATCTTTTGCCACATTTCCAAGCAGTGGCGTGAAAAATCAATAAAATACGATCATCAAGAAAAACAAATCTTTTAAGTACGAATTATTAATAAAGTTTAAGTATCATATTTTTCGAAATTATCACCTAGTTAAATTTATCGGTAACACCCTGTATATATTTCAGGTTCGGTGCCGTTAGATCTTTGTAAGCTGGATCGCATATTTATAGCACATTCATCATAGATGTTCATAACTTAGCTTAATTCTTGCTCACCGCTAAGCAAACTAGTGTGTCGTAAAAAAAGTCAGCCTGGTCCAACCCCTCTGCATATTATGGCGTCACATTCAATCATGTCAATGTTTTTAAACGGAATTAATTGGGAACCCTCCTCTGGGGTAGAGAACGTCACTCTGAAAGCTGTTGTAATTAATTTGTTTGCCATGCAGAACGCTCGTACGCTTTTGTGAAACTCAATATCTCTTGATGAAGTTGATGGGGAACCCTCCTCTGGGGCGAAGCACGACCCTCGTGGGCTCGAATTGGAACTGCCGGGGAGTGTTCTCGGAGGGCTCCACCCGGAACCGTGAGAGGAGCTTCGCTAGACATACCCTGGATTGAACCCGTGCGAAGCGCATCCCTGGAACAAAACATCATCATCAGCCATAATAGGCAGGCGTCGGGGGGGTGGAGGTTCAGATTAAGTGTCTAGAACCAGATTCAGATTCAGATTTTTTATTGGTAAAATTAAATACATTAACAAGTCATAACATCAATTAGCATAATACAATTTATTGATTTATATCATTACAGTAATGAATTACAGTTAATTTTCAAACAACCACAGTCCAAGGATCACGTATAAATTCGTCCTCCCAAACTTAGCAACTTTTACGATTTCCCATTTCGTTGACAAAAGAGAACTTGGCCTGTTTTTTATCAATTAGCATTTTATTTCTGGTAATTCAAACAGTACATAACTGCACTAGTTTGTGACATGGGAACTTTACAAGTATGGATATAAACTAGGTGTATTTTCCTTTATTCGAATTTCACTTTAGCATCAAGTGCCCATGCCAAATACTAGTTTAGTGCATCGTCGAGTACAAAGACGTTTCCCTTAATTATGTATGTACTAACTAATGTTTATTTGTTTCGTGATAATAGTGCACGAAATACGTTTCCAATGCTTGCTGGGTTGATTATAGATGCAAATGAATACAATGTATCGGATTAAAACATTGACTTCTGTCCACTGTATCGTAATAGCGCTAGCAAAAAATGGTTTTTGTAGTTAATGTTCGTTTGTCTTCCTTGTACTGCCACCTATTAAATAAATACGAGTAACTTTGAGCATATTATAATAAAAAATTTTTTTACTCGAAACACATTATATAATCGTACCTCCTGAGATAAACCTGCAATAGTCGTGAAACTGCTACAAGCAGCATTAACCAAATAATATTCTTTGGTACACTTCTCCATCCATGATAGACTGTACTAAAATATGTGACAAACACTTACCGATGCAATGTCTAGGTCCAAGGCCAAAAGGCAGGTAGGCGCACGAGTGTCTCGCCGCCACATTTTCTGAGCTGAACCTCTCGGGGTCAAACACCTCAGGGTATGGATAGATCTTTTCGTCGTAATGAATGCCGAGCACTGGAATTTTAATCAACTGGTCCTTCTCCACGGTCACGTTAGTTCCAGGTATCTTATAAGTGCTTTTAGATTTTCTTCTCAAATCGGGAACAACAGGATACATTCTCAAGGTCTCATCAAAGACTTGCCGCATGTAAGATAAATCGTAAGCAGCTTGTAGAGTCATCTCGCCATCATGTTTTATGAGTACTTCTTTTATTTCTGCCACTACTCTGTCTTGGACCTCTGGATTAAGAGCTAGCTGATATAGTAAGAAACTCATAGTTGACGCGGTGGTTTCGTAACCAGCTGCGTAAAAACAAATACCTGTGCAGCGATAATCTCGTCAGTCATAATCAAACTACTCTCAGTATCATCATTCTCCCTTTGTGGCCCAGAAATAAGCTTTTCTTTCCTGAAATTCAATAATAAATCCATGAAGTCGTTCCGTTCCGTTGGTTCACCATTTCTTTGAGAAATCACATCTTTGACTAAATCTAAAAAGAAAGTGTTGATCTCTTTTGGGAAGAGGAAATCTCCATATCTCTTTAGAATTCCTGGATACATCATCTCGAGCTCACGGCCAAAGTTGATGTTGAATATTTTTCGGTCGATACTTCGAAGCGTTTCGTGTTCTTTGTTGAACGTGTCGATGTCCAGGCCGAAAGCGCAAGCGGCGATAGTGGCCTGCGTGAACTTTTGGCTAAGAGTATGGGCTTCTTGCTCCGGGTTTAACTGTGTGATGCGGTCCACGTAGTCCACAAACGCCTCTACCCGTTCACTGATAAGATGCATCATGCTCTTCAGCTTCTCTGGCGTGAACAGCGGCGAGAAGCAGCCACGCAACACGCGCCAGGTGTCGCCGTCCGCGTGAAATAAGTTAGCTCCGAGACCAGTCTTTTGAAACTCATCACTACGATTGACAAAAACGTCGGAGTCTTTTATTAATATACTTTTCACGACATCTAGATCTCGCACTAACAATTCCGGGGATCTCATCACAAACATCCCAACCACTTTCTCTGCAGGGTACATATCATAGATGTCCTTGAATACGACTCCGATTGGTTTTTTTCTGAGCACTGCATCTATTATATTTCCGAAAAACAAAGTTGGTTCTGGTCCAGTAACATTTTTTTCTATCCAATACTCGTTGTATTTTGTGAAGTGGATGTAGAGGAGAGTGATGATTACAGTAATTATTGTTACAATTATTACCGGCATCGTGACTGTAACTGACACGACACGCCAAGAGTCACTGTACAAAGTTTAGGCAATTCGACATTGTAGGTAAATCATTATCTTCAGTGTTATGTAAATGGTATGTTAATTTAGGTTGCGAGTTGTTGTTCAAAACATTGTGCTATCACTAAATTTATAAATAAAGACTGTAATCTACATTCAATAAAAGAGACTATGTTTGTTAAACTGTAACAAAATAATAGTATGATCTGTTTGAAATACTGATTCCATGTTTTAATTCTATCCAAACTTTCCTGTATCCATTCAAATTATATATAATCGAACGAGGCAGCGAGGCGAACGAAGTTCTATTTATTAGTTTACACGGCCTTATAGCGAACCAATACGCCGAGAAACCAGATTACTTAATTATGTACAGTGAAACAACTTACAACTAACAAATGGTATCACATCTATGCTTCAGCTTGGACCGAAAATTGTTTGTATGTCCGGATGTCCGGATGTCCCGCTTTCCTGCTGTTCTCCTCTACAGGTCACATTTCTCAACCGATTCTCTTGAAAATTTGTGAGAAGGTTCGTTAATTATAAAGTTTAACCACTACCTTTCCGGGTTTTTTTTTAAAGTTTGGCTTCCGAGTTCTACAGCTCACAGAGCCACTAGTAGAGTTACTTTACACTTATAATGTCTTCACCACTTCTATCTTCTTCTTTTCTTCTATCACTTATAAGCCGCTGAACCAATACAGATGAAATTTGGAATGGAGATAGTTTGAAACCCCATCCAAGGGGTATATGTAATCTACTTAAGGGATTAATACTACTGACGCACGTCCAAATCCGAATAGGAAATATGCTGTTAGGATGTTCCCATGTGCAGCGTCAATTATCCCACTTCCACTCACTTTTTCACACTTTTAAAGTTATTCTTGTACCATTTTTTTTTTCAAAACTTTCACGGTCCATATTTTATCTTTTATGATTTTAATTATACCTTAACGTAAATACTTCTCCCACTTGCCGTTTATATTTAAACTTCGGGGTATAGAAGCCTTTAAAGTTGACATTCGCGCAGCACGCGCCCAAATGTTGCGCGCTGCCGGCTTCCGCGAATCAGTATATCGTTGAGCTAGGTACCAACGCGCATCGCCTATGATTGTAACACTGATTAAACCTAATAGTTCTTGTTTACCCGGCTGTAGTAGCCGGGGCTAATTCGTTTCTGTGTGCTCAGTATTCGGCTCCTACAGCCGGAGCTAATTCGTTTCTGTGTTTATAGTTACTGATAATAACTTAGTATAGTGTTTTGTTGTATTTTAACCTAGCTAGTGCAATTTTGTATTAAGACTCAATAATAAGAAACTTTCGTTTCCCAATTCGCGTTGATTTATCATTTACATACGCAATAACCTACTTTGTAATTTATACTTATTACAATAATTTGATGGTTTACCATCCATTTGACAACACTTCGTTAAGTATCAATTTTAACACGTGGCAACTACCCGATTGAGGGAGGAAGAGCACAGCAGAATGTCATCTCGCTAATAATTGGAGCAGCCCAACCGGGGAAGGCAGTATTTCTCGGCGGGGTAGGCAGAGATCACGAAATTCCACTAACGATCTTGACAAACCTTTCTTGCTTCATTCGCTTTCATTACATTCTTCATACATGCTCGTCGGTGTAGGGTACTCTTTACCTGGCCTCTTTTTAGGAATTCTCCTATTTGGTCGGAAAAAGTTCGGCGAGGGCGTCCCTTTCCAACTATACCAACCCTTCCCCTCATACAATCTCTTTGTTAATCTTCTTTTATCCATCCCCTCTACACACCCCAACCATCTTAGCAAGTCCTTGTCAATTTTCGTCACTTCATCATAAGGATACAACCAGTAAAAATGCTAGGAGGAATATGAAATGCATTATGAAGAGCTTCTCGCAGTTTCTCTCTGGTAAACTTAATAACGAGTTTTCGCAGGCAAAATTTATTTTCCCATAATTGTCTGTTGAGATTCGAATATTTTTTCCGCTGGGGACATTTATTAATACAATATTTTGCATTCGCAACATTTTCGAATGCGCGCAAATTAATTGAACTATGCAAACTCATTGCGTGGTCTTCTATTGACTGTTTTAAAATCTGATTTGGGTACCTATCTAATGATTTACCTATATTCAAGTGATCTTGTGATGACAATAACTCAATCGGTTATCAAGACATAAACAAATTGTAAATTGTGTGTAGGTACTACATAGTTACATAGGACTCTTCCGCATTTTGCGCCCTTATGGATGTTGCCCAGTTAGTATCATATTTGCGCATGAGTACAGTAATAGGGGAGAAGGGTCATGAAATAGCCAGTTTACTAAATGTACTTAGCAAAAAAATAAATACAGTTTCAATAAAATTAGGCCTGAGATTTGTTTCCTAAATTATTATTAATTTATTTCACTTTGTCTTTTCTTACGAAAAGTATAAAGATAAATAAAAGAGGACGTGAAATATCAATTTTTAAAAAAGGATCTACTAACAGTGAGTAGTCAAGTAACGGACAACTAACTTATGTTGCATCGGCAATTTTTAGAAGCATAATCAAATTTAAACTTTCTTGAGACCTGTTTAATATAGTACTATTAACAATAATAGTGATTCAAGAAAACACCCATTCCGAATAAGAACTCCCGAAGAGTGCGAAATATGTCGCCCGTTGTGACATTTAATACGTGAGATTGACCGTGACATTATTAGTATTATTTTAGAAGCATTTTATGTCCTTGAAATATATTATTGTCTAGTACATGGCACATAGTATTATTGATATGTTTTATCAATTACATTTTTATTACGTTTTAATATTACGTAACCTAAATAAATAATTTACTTTAAAAACAAAGTTTTAAACGACTTCAATTTAGTACTCCGCCAAGCCACGAGAACATTTCCACATTTATTTTCTAATTTACCACATGAACTGATTTCCGAGAGCAAATGCGTTGATTATTAGGGAAAAAAAGCCAATCGCTGTATGTGGGCCGATAATATTTGAGGACTTCCGTCGATTCCACAAGGATCACCTTCGGCACTTCATTAGTTGCTATCTCAACGAAATCTTATCAGAATCTGTGATGTACATTTGTACTTTTAAGTACATAATTGAGGAATTCCATAAGTCATCTGTGGTCTTCATCATCAATTCCACTCCACCAAATTTATGATTACCGGGTGTAAATACACGAGTTAAAATAGAAAATACCAAAATCAATACACGCGTGCCTAATATAATTGAAGAGTTCCCTCAATTCCTCATGGATCCGATCATCCAATTGAATTTTTGAAAAAAGTGGGACCCACCTGGAACTACCTACTTACAAACAAAAAAAAGAATTTACGAATCGGCTCATCAATGACGGAGTTCTGAGGTAACAAACATTAAACATAATAAAAATAATAATTAAAAAAAAAACAACCTAATTGAGAACCTCCTTTTTTTTGAAGTCGGTTAAAAATAGAATGTAACAATGATTATTATTTAAATTATAATTTATTTCATTGCTGTGTCCCTACAGGGTTCATGTTGAACTGTAATCTGTAATAGACTATTTGACAAAAGTCAAATCAGCTTCTTTTTATGAAACGTCAAAAACGCTTCGTTAGTATGGAATTTGTAGGGATTACTTGCCTGTGACGTCACAATCAAACAAACTCCTTATTGTTAGTTTTTATGAATTTAAAAATCTTAAAATAGACAACTTGAAAGATTGCTAGTTTCCCAGTATTTTCGTCATTTTTATCTGTTGCTAATAAAAAAACAAATTATTTTCACTGTTGTCAAATAGCCTATTGAATTAACTGTATACTAACATGAGTGCAATAAATTAAATGAATTTGAATTTGAATTATGTATTACATGGCAATCCGCTTGGCATGGCTACCATCGCTTTCCGCTACATACGAGGAAAACCACAGGATCGGCTACGAGCGTAGCGCGTAGAGATTCATGGCAGTGAATGTGTGGCTCAACTGAGAAAAGACAGATGATGGTTTTTGGACCACTGAGTGCTCAGATATTATTGCACTGTGCTCCGTCCGACGCGCGTCACAGGCTGCAGCACGTGCCGGTCTAAGCTGCATTACGTGATCGAGTCGCTGTAGTCGGAACAGATATTATGTGTTTGCCGTCTCATACCTCAGCCGGGGCTCAAGTCACAGAAGACAGAGGTTCAATTGTTTCAAACGTTAAATTTCATGGTGTAAGGTTAAAGGCCACCCACTGACAGCGGTGGCGAAGCGGCGCGGTGCGACGCGGAGGCGGTACCGGTTGTAATGTTCGAACTATTACGAAACCCGCACAGAGCGGCGCGGCACGGCGCGGTATTCTGTGCGGACCCTTTCGTAATAGTTCGAACATTACAACCGGTACCGCCTCCGCGGCGCGCCGCTCCGCTCCGCCACCGCTGTCAGTGCGTTTCGGCCTTAAGAGTTGATGTTGATGATTGTTGAGATCCACTCTTCTTAGCTAGGCTAGGTTTTAGCGAACCAGCGATAAAACTCCCAGTATTTCGACACCACTCACACCCCAGATTCGGTTGATACCGTTCAACCAATCTCACTGGAGCGCAAACTCGTAGAGTATTCCAGTGTAAAAACTTCACCGCGTGGTCGTGCCGGAGGCTCCCCCTGGATTTTCCCCAGGCTACCCTCCAACCACGCAATTCGACCGCTATATTGGGTCCGTCCTAATATAGCAACAGTCAGGTTCAAAAAAATAAAATAATATTGAGATCTCTATTGAAGAACAGCTGCTGAAACCTGTTGGTGGATGGCGTAACTTTTTGTACGTAGGCGCGTACTAACGTGATCGATCTGTCTAATAATATTATTCATTTTTATTCATCATAGAGATACAGGGAAACTTTCGCCTTTGTACTGATTTAACCTATTTTGTCTGTATTTTTACCTGTATCTTGTGTACAATAAAGTATTTACATACATACATACATATTTGTATGGATAAATAACAGTTGACTGGCGTTCTATCGAAAAGTTACGTAATTGTTCGCTCCCGGCTTTTTCTCGCGGAAAAAACCTGCGAGCCAAGTAGCCAGTCGTCTGGGCTCCGATGCAGAGGACTTTTCACCGCGCCATTTCATCTCCCTTGGGGTCGTTAGTCGAGTGCTGTTCCTCCGCCATGGAAAACAGAATCGACCCCAGTAACCCCCTCTAGTCGCCTTTTACGACAGGTCTGACCAAGTTAAGCGACACAAGCCGTTGTCAGTTCTTGGATAGCGAACCGCTTTGTGTGCATCATTAAGCAGAGTTAGAGGCCTCCAAGCTACTTGACAGTCAAGTCGCTACACTCGACAAAAGCCTAACCCCAATGGCCCATTCCCTTTTGTCCCGCTTTGCAGTGGCCAAGCTGGATGCTGTAGACATACAGTTGAGTGCCGAATACGAAGCGGGGACAAATGGAATTAGGCCATTACAATAAGGTCTAGTTTCGCCTCTGTGTTGGAAGTGCTTGTACTCACTTTCGCAAAAACGTGTGCCTACGCCATCTTTAGAGTGAAGATACCTAGCACGAGGACCCGGAGCTCCTGATGCCATCGGAATAACGTTTATAGAGAAGGAAAGAAACTTCTTTTCTATAACCTCGAAGGCTACTTCAGCACTTGGCAGTACGGAGTCGGTGTGGTATCAGTAAGCTATATCCCATAAAAAAACATTCCATGTAAAAAGAGGCCAAGTCTCTTAACTCTTCCACCGCAAAAAGTTGTGAGATATTTGGTAGTACCAAGTCTCAGGCATTCTTAATATTCTTTATTTGCTAGCTAAATAAAATTCTGTAACTTGGCAATCACACAACTTTACTGCATTTATGGATTTTTGCATACCTAAAACTATGTAGTTTTAAAAAATTTATTTAGCTAGCAAATAAAGAATAATAAGAATGCCTGAGACTTGGTACTACGAAATATCTCACAACTTTTTGCGGTGGAAGAGTTGTGAGACTTGGCCTCTTTTTTACATGGAATGTTTTTTTATGGGATCTCACTTCTTTTTGTAGGTTATTGTGTCAATATCCCATTCTTGATTTTTTGACCCATTTTCTGCAAATATAACTTTGTAATCAAATATGTTTATATGGCATTACAAAGTTATTTATGCAGTCGGTGTATCTAGAAAACTGGACTTAAATTACAATTATTTTTAGCGTCCCCTTGATTTATACACTAAACACTAATTGTATTCTAAATTTGAAGCTTCTATGTCTGCTAGAAGTGCCTTAGACTTTTGATGATCGGTGAGTCAGTCAGTGTTATAAATCTTAAACCGCTGGTTCAAATTGAATGAAATTTGAAATATATCGTGTTTAAACAATGCGTGCTTGGTTAATGAAAATGCAGGCTTCTAGTTTTATCCACAACGAAGTTATAGAGGGGTCGAAAATGGCCTGAACTGCTTCGAGAAAAGGATGGTACGGCCGTGCCGCTGTTTTGCTCGACTTCGCGGGGGCACTGCCGTGCCCCCAGATTAAATTTAAATTAGAAGATGTGTCCCACTACGCTGGATTTTTGCAATGACAATCGATTTTTTTATGTACCAATAGTAGAAGGGGGCATTACCATATCTCTAATACAGCTGAGACCAGCTGAGGGTTCTTCATCAGATACTTCAGACCTTCGATTTTTGACATCAAATGAAGCGGCCCACCAAATTGAATATTTTTTGTAAAGGCGGTATAGATATATCTCTAATAGTTTGTTTGGGCTCTTGTGTTTTCTAATCAGGGTCACCAGGTACAGATCTTCGATTATCCTAGTTTTTATAGTGTTTTTTATAGTTTATGTGGCCATTAAACCCTAACTCTGTACCAAATTTCAGCTTTCTGAGTTTATGAGAAGTACTAGTTCTATTTTGATGATCATGAGTGAGTGAGTGTCATAAATGCGAAACTGCTTTCGCTTAACTTCGGAACTAAATGACCTACAGACTTGAAATTTTGGATTTTCAGTATGTGATTATAGCTTACTGGATGACGAAAATTTCTGCGTTCTGGTCTTATCCAGAGGTTCTCAAATAGGGGCCTGAAAATGCGGCGAAATGGTTCCAGTAAAGGATGGTACGGCAGTGTTTGCTTCGCGCTCGACTTGGCGGGGGCACTGCCGTGCCCCCAGATAATTAGATTTTTTAGCAGCCGATATTCGACAACCGTCATCCCGGTACAAAAGTGATGACATAAACTGTACTGGGATGACAGCTGTCAAATATTGGATGTAAGGGCATTTTCACAAACTGGGTGACTTTTTGCAAGCTAGTATTCTCTATTTTTAAGTATTCTAGCAAATAAAACAATTATTCTCTCGGTAAAGTACAAATAACCACATACCTTATAGGCTGTAAGCCCACTCCCAATACACCTACGTCTCATGACCACTCGTTAAAATGCATGCAGCAGGTCGAGAAAGTAGTGCTGAGATTGCTCCTAAAATTGGCTGAAAGTTAAAAAATCCCATTTTAAGGGTAGGTATATATATTTATTATACGTCATGTGACAACAGTACGAGACAAATCGCATCATTTAGCACTTTAATCGTAGAGAGACTAAACCTAAGTCTCTTAGTCCTGAAGTGCCATAAGTGGTCAATTTTAGGTGCGATAATTTTCTTGCTCTGCACAACTTTCTCGACCTGCTGCCATGCATTTTATCGTGTTGTCATGAGACGTAAGTGTATTCGCAGTGGGCTTACGGACTAATACCATTCCCGCCCAGCCAAATGCACTTGGGCCACGAAAGATGAGCTATAACACCGTAGGAAAGCTCTTTAGACGGTGAGTTAGAGATTTCTGTGAAAAACGTGATCGCAATAGCAAGCGGGGTGACAATGGCCGACGTGACAGTTTGGAAATTTTAAGAATGTCACGCTGCGTAATAGGTGTAATGTGTCACACTGGAACTGGGAATTACATGTGCGTAGTGCCTTCGCGGTAGCAGCTGTCTTAACTCAAATGTGTTTTGTTTCTTTCTCACAAATGTTTATATGACAGAAAAACACTAACGAATTTTAACGGCATTACTACCTACTAAAATAGGTTTGATGGACGTTTATGAATAATTATTAGTAACTACCATAGAAGATACCAATTGATTGCCTCGTACAGTCGGCGTCGTAGATGTGTTAACACCTTTAATAGTAGGTAGCTGTATTGATTAAATTTTAATTTTGACGCTTGGGGACCTTTAGAGTCTGGCTGATGGTTGATGAAATATGAGCCTAGAAAAGAGCGGCAATTTTAAAAACAGCGTGTTGCAACACCGTTTATAACGGGATAAAATATTAATCATACTTGAAGAATTATTATTTTTCATCAATTCACACATTGCAACTGTTCCAGCAGAAGGAAATAGAGTTATATGAAATAAAAACACTCTCCACAATGTCAATTTGAACGAGTAAAAATACACAGAAAAGATTTTTTTCAAAACAATTCACCCAAGCTGTTTTTCTATCCAGTTTCTTTAGTAATGAAATAGTTTAACTTAAGCATTAAAAAAAACTTAAATGGTACTTGGATTATTGTATTATACTAGTTTTCACCAGCGACTTCGTCTGCGTGGACCCGGGATAAACACTACTATATTTAATACTATCTTCGTGCACAATTTAATTCAAATCGGTTGAGCCGGGAAACATCAAAACTTCCGTATTTATAATATTAGTAGGATACCTAAGGCGTAGAAATTATAAATAACCATTCCATTACAAAAAAAATGTATCAGTATCGATTGATTTACATATTATAATATCTGCCTCTACTCTGTCCGCCAACTGTTTTTAAGGAAAATATTGTACAGTTATGGAAAACTACATGACAAGAATTTTGAAGCACATACAAGACGCCGCCAGCGCTGGAAAACCCCAAAAACGCGTACACAATTTGCCAAGAGATTTCATCCCTTCATCTCTCCTCTAGTTATATGAGACTGTACTGCAAATGTTACCTCATAAAAAGGCCTCCAAGCAAACGGTTGTTGACCGAGTGGCTTATACAACTGGATTATGATGAGACTGAACTCCTCATGGCCGGGCCGTGATAAAATAATTACTACTAACAATTTAGTCAGTATTGCAGTCTACATACATTCTTATTTTATTTTTTATTCTCTTATATTATGTAATTTTACGCCACGCATACTTTACGAGTATGTCATACATTCGCACACACACAATTTTAACCATTTAAAACTAGCCATATTTATTTTGTATTTTGCTCTCTCTGTACGCTTGTACAGATACGTAGGTTAAGTATTTGGAGCAACGAAACTGGGTCCTAGGGTTTCCTAGCTCAGGACACAGGGTCGTGATTTATATTGTAATGTTGCCCTTATACAATAAACTTTTTCATTTTCATTTTCATAATTTTAGTGGACTACTTTATTGCTTCAAAATCAATGAAAGAAAGGGTAGAGTGTGAATCATAAATCCAACTCGTACTTTGGCGAATTTTTAACACTCAAAACGATGATAATGCATTTTTTTTACTTATTATACGGGGGTTTCTATCATTTTATCGAAATCTCTTACGTCGTACATTACGTTTTTTTTTCCTAATCACAATCATCGACATTGTTTTTATTTAAACTTTTCATCGTTAATTGTTTCGAATTTGCCTCAAATCGTAGCGTAACGATTAATCGAATTTACCTGTCATAGAATAATTAGTTTAGTAATATTCGTTTGGCATTTTAACCTAACATAAACCTAACCTAAACGCCAGCGTTTCGACGTCACCCCGCCTCGAGGGGTGCCTATTTCCGCTCTAAGGGACACAGGATATCCATAACCTAACCTACAAATAATACCGTTGTTACCGTTGTGTTGTTTTTATACTGCGGGGGCTTCGCCCCCCGAGCCCCCGTTTCTCTAGCTGCCCTGACCTAATCTACTATATTATTACAATCTTTATACGAAAACATAAGAATTTTTGGAACTGAAACTTATGTTAAACCGAAATTATAGTAAAGGCGAATGTATGAGCGATCTAAAGCAGTTCGATGAATGATTCCTGTGATGATAAAATTCTGCGAATTGTGTATAATCGATGAAACTATTTTGGGTAAAATGATGGATTCCCCTAACGAACATTGTATACATATCTTTGACGACGACACCTGCTAAGCCAAATCACGTGCGCAGGCTTTAACAATATTTTGTTGAAATTTGGTTTGCTCTGATTTGTTCGTTTTAATTACTTGGAAATCTGTATTCGAGACTACTCGTGATATTGAAATTTTAAAAATGCAAATAATGAAAAAGTACTTGAATTTTGACTCCGTTTACTGAATTAAACTTTACATGAAAAAACGTATGCGTTTGGTAGATTGAGAGTAGGGCGCGGTCCCGTCCGCGTTGGCTGGTTGCTGACGCGTGTGTGTGTGTGTGCCTGACCGCGCTGGCTGGTTGCTGACGCGTGTGTGTGTGTACCTGACCGCGCTGGATGGTTGCTGACGCGTATGCGTGTGTGCCTGTGCTGGCATAGCACACACACGCTAAGCGTTCATCATCCTCCTAGCGTTGTTCCCGGTTGTGCCCCTAAAGAAGCCCGGGGTCCGCTTTGACACCTAATCCCAAGATTTGGCATAGGCTCTAGTTTTACGAAAGCGACTGCCATCTGACCTTCCAACCCAGAGGGAAAAGTAGACCTTATTGGGATTAGACCGGTTTCCTCACAATGTTTTCCTTCACCGAATAGCTAACGGTAAATATTCCGTACATAAGCTAACATAAGCTTAGCGAGCTTTAACACATTTAATTATTCAGTCTAGTCGACACTTACAGATTTATTTTAAATTTATAAGTATCACGTATTTAAAGTGTAAGTAATATATAGCAGCGAAACACACCACCACCACACCAGTGACATTCAGACCTACCTGCCGCGCGTACAATGCATTACGTGATCGATCTGCCGATTTGGCTTAAGTCGTATATATAACGAAGCGAGCAAAAATGCCTGATACGTCGAAAAGTGGTACACTATTTAACCACAGAGTCGTTGGTCCGAAAGCATATTTTTCCGAATTTCATAATTCCGAAAACCTTGTTCCGCTGTTTTATTTTTTTGGTCTTTCAGGATATAATACTAACATATAACCTAACCTATATGTATTTAATTTAATTATATGCATCCAAATTTTCGTAAGCGGTAAATGACGATCGGAATATTGAAATTTTGGAATAATGATGCTTTCGGACAAATGACTCTTCAGATTTTTTGTGTTCCCGTCCAAAGGGCCCTAGATATAGATAGAGTAAGAAGTATCACGCGCTTCGTTGTGGCATATATAAATGTCTGTAGTCCAAACTTCAAAAACTTTTTCCCAAGGCCAAGGTGCTGAAAATACGAGTTCACGATAATGGTGCAACAACATAGTTTCTAGAGCTGGGTCGTTTCGACTTTTCCGTGAAACGAAACGTAATTGATTTTTTTTATCACAAAACTGTTTTGAAAAACAGTTTCACAAATAACTAGTTTCTCCGTGCGTTGTCGGGTCGCCGGTCGCCAAACGAAGTGAAACGAAACGGTTCGAGTTGCGTTTTCACGTTTTGCATTGTCTCGTTATACTCGTAGCTCCTTGTCAGATCGTTTTTATAAAAACTGAGAAACTGTGTTTACGGGAAAAAACGCCCAGCTCTAATAGTTTCACTTTTTATTTAACGTTGATTTATACGCTGAATAATAGTGGGAGTTCCCCACGGGTAGTAGAGATTGAATTTTACGGGTCAAAAGCGTCTACACTAATTACAACTAAGATTAGCCCTGAAGGTGTTAAATTGTCAAATTGTGTTGCTTTATCTATTCAATGCATGTCTTTGGACGGAACATAATTCTATCAAGCAATTTGGGCGTCAAGAGCATAGGAGCGACGTCACTCAGTCCAAAACATTCATGACAACTCAGCCAACCCAGTATAAGTATGACCTGGACTTAAGCATAGTTAATACGAATTTAGAGACCAACTTCTACTGAGTTGTGAGGTGAGTCACCTCGTGATTCGCAAAGCAGTTACGTAGCGAACGAGCCGAACATGGCTCGCGTATGATTCCATTAGAGCCGAGCGAGCGAAACTTAACTAAGTGTAAAATAGTTTAATGAGTGACAGGTTACTTGCCTGTTCATCGTCGTACATTTGTCAGAGAGCCGTTGATGGATAGTCGAGTTCATAATTATATTGTACCTACGCTCTCAAAGGTTCATATCTGAGTAAAATTATGTCCTTAACAATAAAATAGTGACACCATTATAAATGTTGAAAATCATAATATAAGGAAAATTTGAGGGAAAACGGGGTAAGGAAAGAATGAAGAAGAACTGGCTCGAAGATGGCTCGCAGGACTGGCCAAGAATGGGAAAGTCTTTGCAAAGGTCTTTGCAAAACCCATAGGGCATGTCAGATAAAGAAGAATAAAATAGTGTTCAAATAAAGGGAATTGGGTAACCCTTGTATGAAAAATTTTTCGTTTTTTGTTTTTGGAGCGGCGAAGGATGTTTTTGTAATAATCTTTTAGAGGACCTCTTAATACGCCCTATGCGTATTAAGAGGTCCTCTATATAAAATTAAACGCGTTAAACAATATCGGAGCCGAGATATTTAAGTTTTAAGTTTTGTGTATAACTTGTCAATATGACCTGCGGAAATATATATTGCAAATATCTCGGCTTCGATGCATTTTAGAGTATTACATTTTTTTTGTTTTTTATTTTTTATTGGGACAATCTTACACAAATACACCTAGTCCCAAACTAAGCAAAGCTTGTACTATGGCTACAAGACGACGATATACATACTTTAATAGATAAATAGATACTTAAATACATAGAAAACATCCATGACCCAGGAACAAGTATTTGTGCTCATCACACAAATAAATGCCCTTACCGGGATTCGAACCCGGGACCTTCAGCTTCGTAGGCAGGGTCACTACCAACTAGGCTACAGAGGTCGTCAAACAAAATATATTTGTTTAAAATAGTGGCCGCTCATTTAAAAAAAATGACAACACATTTACCCAAACCCTTGATTAATTAGTGCGTGCACTTATTTTCGGACCCGACTAGGCTGTTATTCGGTACGCGCTTATTCGCCTCACCTCACCCGTCACGCCTAACGAATCTGGACCTCTGATTACGCTGTTACCACGAATCGCGGCGCGGCGTCAAGATATATTTGTGGGTGAGGCTAAAACCAGTCACAGAATAGTGGCGCTGGAGAAGCGAGACGATAGGGGTGATCACGTTTCAAACGCATTTTAGGACAAGTCAACTGTTATTTTTCCCATGCAAAAAGTGTCACTAAGATTCAAAATAGACCCATTGGATGTCAACGTGCGGAAAAGGCCCAGTGTAACTAACAAAATAAGTAAAGTATTTGTGTGCTAAACAATCTCGTGTTTTTACGGTTGAAGCGCTCAAACAAATCTCCTAAGGAAACCTTGTAAATTCACCTGAATGACGGCGGCGGACACAAAATGGCGGAACGCAATAAAATCAAGAACACGGAAAAAGCAGCGAATAAATAAAATTTACCCGCTGTGGACTTTTTTTATTAAAACCCTAAGAGCGCCATAAAGAAGGGGGGGTAAGGCCCAAATTTATTCATTTCGGGACATAATTTGGGGCGCATTTTAATAAAAACCATAGTCGAGTCGCGTTTGACTTTCATCTTGGCCGGGTCTTTGACGTCTTGGCCTTGGGTGTTCGACGATATAACATTCTCTTCGGTTTTTGCGAATGAACTCATTCAAATAAATCGTTATGTTCAAACATACTTTCTAAGAATAAGTAATAAGTTATTCTAAAAAGTTCCCTTGCTGATGACATCAAGGTTTATCGATGCCTGATTTAGGGTTCTGTAAATGTTACATATTAGATTTAGGAATATGGCTGAAAAGTGTACTATATAATAACTTGTTATAAAATACAATCTACCCTAAAAAAAATTTTGGTAAATTCATCATTATCAAGTCATCAGCATATATAAATAAATACATATTAGGGGACAATCTTACGCAAATCGACCTAGTCCCAACCTAAGCAAAGCTTGTACTTTGGGTACTAGACACCGATAAACATACTTATATAGATAAATAATTAATTAAATACAAAGAAAATATCCATGACTCAGGAACAAATATTCGTGCTAATCATACAAATAAATGCCCTTACCGGGATTCGAACCCAGGACCTCTTGCTTCGTAGGCAGGGTCACTACCATCTAGGCTAAATCAGTCGTCAGATTCCCACGGCTCGTTAATGAGCGGGGAGGGAATGGAGGGGACTAGGTTGATCAGGATTATATAATTAGGCAATGGAATAGACAATTTGACAAAAGTCAAATCAGCTTCCTTTTATGAAACGTCAAAAACGCTCCGTAAGTGGAATTTGTAGGGATTACTGGCTTGTGACGTCACAATCAAACAACCTCCTTATTGTTAGTTTACATGTATTTAAAAATGTTAAAATTACAAACGTAAATTATAGATTGATAGTTTTCGACTATTTTCGTAATGTTTAGCTGTTGATAATGAAAAACAATGTATTTTCACTGTTGTCAAATACCCTATTATTCGTATTAATACGTACACTTACGTAAAGCAACATGGTGTTTAAACCATAACGAAGGTTTATATGATGTCAAATGCATTCCTATATGTATGTCAAAAATAATATTTTGATACCTCAAAACTCGTTATTGTTCATCCGTATAAAATTGCGAAAAAAAAGAAAACCAATATTTTTATTTCCCACCAGCATTAACGTCTGATTCAATAAATAAAAAATGTCGACGGCAAAATATTTTTTTCCGTTGAACAGAAAAGTAATACGATATACGAACTGAATAGGCGAAGCATCAAATGACGGCATTAAATCAATAACTCGATATTCAAGAAAATAAATCCCCAGACAGGGTAGAGAGGGGAAAAATGGCATCTAACATTAATGACGTCATTCCGAGGCTCGCAAAGATGCTGAGCAACGCTTGATAGTCGATGGTACGCCACTAAAGGGGGTTTAATGTGAATATTATTCAGTACCCACTTTAGCCATTTACCATTTTGCCCCGGCCTCCCCCTTTGTGGCGCTAGTGTTTTAGTTGACTGTAAAAAGTTACTTTATCAAGATGTTTTATGGGTGAGCTTAGATTGGGTGGCTTTCGCTGTAATGCGGGGGAATTTACATACGTTTTATTACTTCGTCACTTCCATAAAATGTGCATGACGATTTGATAAAAGTAGATTTCTTAAAAAATCGGGACCAACGGACAGAACATTTTGTAGCATACATACATACATAGGCAGGACACATGAAACTTACGTTCCAGCGCCACTTTAAGCATAAATGTGGGTATAAAATATCGGCAAAATGTGATATCGCAGTGATAGGTTGCTAGCACATCGCCCACAACACACTTCAACCCTGGTTCCTTAGTCGACTTTACGACACCCACGGGAAGAAAGGCGGTGGTGAAATTCTAACCCGACCCCACACAGGGCACAGGGCTAACATCAGCATGTCAGGGCTAATTTGGTGTACATTTTTCTTATCGACGGGATGCTTTAATTCGTGTTAACCCCGCCCCCATACGAGAAAAAGAGATGCAACGCAAATAACTTTTCCGGACAATTCTTCTTCTCTTTCATTTCGGTCTTGGGAGCTGGTTGTGGTCACGTGGAGACATCCACGTCGGTGGAAGAGGCGGACATAGCTCTCTGCACGTTCTCCCACCAAATTTCCCTGTTCACAATTATCGCTAAATAAATATCTCACTTTGTAATTTTATATAGAAATCTTCGGTGAGTCTCAGCGGACGGAGTCACGGGCAGAAGCTAGTACTAATATAATAGTGCGAATGTGTGTCTGGCTGTCTGTTACCTCTTCACGCTTAAACTGCTGAATCGATTAAGATGAAATTTGGTATAGAGACTGTTTGAGTGCCTGGAAAGGACATAGGTGAGTTTTTATCCCGGAAATTATAATGAAGCTATGATGATGATATAAACGAGTTCCACGCGGACGGAGTCACAGGCAGAAGCTGTTATTAAAATACTAGCTTCTGCCCGCGACTCCGTCCGCGTGGAACTCGTTTATATCGCAGCTCCCTACAAACTTTCACCCCCCATTTCACCCCCTTATGGGATGATTTCTGGAATAAAAACTATCCTATGTCCTTCCCCGGGACTCAAACTATCTATATACCAAATTTCACCTAAATCGGTTCAGCGGTTTAAGCGTGAAGAGGTAACAGACAGACAGACGGACAGACACACTTTCGCATTTATAATATTAGTATTTCCTTCTGTTTCCCTTTTTCTTTTTTCCATTCCTTGGTGACCATGTTGTAATATCTTTGGACTAGGTATTTTTGCTTGTTATCCCTCATTGTAAGTGGACTGGGCACATGATGACATACTAACTCTGTTGCGGAATAAAAATGGAAAAGTATACTACCATCTCGCTCGGTCGTGGTTTTATTATTACCATAGCTTGTCCTGAGTAATCATAGGTGATGATTTCAATTAATGGTTGATTGGCACGGGATACCGCCCACTTGCGTCACAGGCACATATTTCGCCTCATCAGACCCCGTATCATGGTCGGCCTTTTCACGCGATAAGTGACAAGATAGGAGCGTCGTCTCGTTCTATGGAACGGTGTCAGCCAGTGACGGATGCTCTATCCTGTCACTTATCGTGTGATAAGACCATGATACAGGGTCCAACACAGAATATATAATATAGTACTACGTACAGAAGGCCCTAGGTTAGGCCCTAGGTTAGGCCCTAGGTTAGGCTAGGCCTAGGGTTCCTATTAACAAATCCCCTGTTTAGGTATGCCAAACGAACGTAAAAGTGGCCATCCCCATTCTATTGCATCGCGCTGCGATAGAACACGTGCGTGCCTTAGCAGCGCTAACATGCTGGCTGGAGCAGGTAGGCCTAGGTAAGCGGCGCGACGAAATCACGGAGTGAGCCGCCCGTAGTATCGACAAGCGCAGCGTGGGTAGACCCCCCACAAGGTGAACTGATGACCTGGTAAAGCTCGCGGGATTCCGCTGGACGCGGGTGGCGCCTATGTCCAGCAGTGGACATCTTTCGGCTGATATGATGATGAGTGATATTCTGGCTCCTACGCCATTTTAACGGACGGGAAATAAACAACATTACCGTCGACTCTTTTGTAGCCTTGTCTTTTCCTAATAAATTAACACGCGACAGACACTGCATAGTAAATAAGACAGATGTAAAAGATTTATTCGTTTCTGGTGGAGGGCAATCCACTTAAAGTCGGGCTTTGCATTTTAATGCTCCTGTCCTTTAACTGGGGGCTTAAGCGAGATTTTTCTGATAGTTGAGACGAGAAAATTAAATTTTCTTGTCTTTTTATAGACTAAGCAGTCCCGCGTTTTTCGTTTATCAAAGGATTCGGACGGATCCACAGGACAAAATATAGCCTAGTAGACTAGCGTTTGCCTATGACTTCGTCCGCGCCGGTAAGGGCATTTATTCGTGTGATGAGCACGAACGTTTGTGCCTGAGTCATGAATGTTTTTTATGTATTTAAGTATGTATGTATCTATATTAAGCCCGTTTATCATCTAGTACCCATGTACAAGCTTTGCTTAGTTCAGTACTAGGTCGATTTGTGTAAGATTAACCTCAAATATTTATTTATTGTTTTATTCATATCATAAAGAACGTTTTTCACAGGTACACTACATAACTCCGAAGAGGAATTTGTCCGATAGCATATTTTTTCCAAATATAATTCCGAAAACCATGTTCCGTTGATATTTTTTGGATATTCAGAATATAATACTAACCTAACCTAACCTAACCTATTTATGTATTTCATTAACAATATGCGTCCAAACTTTCGTTAAGCGGTAAATGCCGTTCGGAATTTTGAAATTTCGGAATAATAGTGCTTTCGGACGAATGACTCTTCAGAATTGTTGTGTGTTCCCGTTTTTCACAGGTAAGGTGAAATTTGAACTTGGGTCACAGTCCTTAGGAATTTGGCAGGAAACAAAATGTACGCCTTATTAGGTACAAAGTGTAAACCGATATTTCACGTCAACTGTATCGACGTACAAACTTTACTCCTATATAACTACTCTACTCATATACAACTATATAACTGCATATCAACTCCCATTCACTTTTATCCCCTTCAGGGATAACTTCTGAAATGGTATTCTGTCTTAGTGCAATTGAAATCTGCTTAACTACAAAGGAAATTAGTTTTTTTTGTGATCGTTCATTCCCTACATCACCCTTTTCGGTGGAGTAACTGAGCTGTTATTCTGTACACGGTAATTCGCCTCACCTCACCCGTCACGCCTAACAAAAGTCGACCGTTGGCCCGCTATTCTGTAGCTTGTTTTAACCTTACCACATCGTTCACTCACAAATATTTTTTGACGCCGCGATTCGTAGTAACTAAGCGTATTCAGACATTCAGAGGTCTAGTTCCCTTCATTAGCGCGATCTGAATAACAGACCTGATTACGCTTAGTTACGAATCGCGGCGTCAAGTTATATTAGCGGGTGACGTGTGAGGTGAGACTAAAACAAATCATAGAATAGCGGAGCTGCTTACTTAGCCATTGAAATTGTTCAACCTGTATAGTAATTGATGTAGCGTAAATCATTGTCAGCCTCTCACAAATATCCCGTCACAAACAAACAATTCGAAATTTCAACATTTTCAATCAAGCTCCCGTCAAATCGCACCCAACAATCCCAGACTTAGGTACTACTTCAACTTCGTATCTCTCCAAAAGTTCAGCCAAAGAAACAGCCTTATATAGTACAAAATAAAGTTCCAATTTGAAAAACAGGAAAAGACAATTACGAGGTTAGGTAAGAATGAATGTTGAGTTACAACATTACGGATTGCAATTTCTACAAATCGCTTCCTTTTAACTGGAATTCCAATTCCAAACTCGGAAATATCAAACGATTCTTCGTGAGTCATAAAACCCAATATTATGGTAAACTAAGAGGTAGGGCACGCTTTTGGCGCGGTATTTCAGCAATAATATATTTGTAGTGAAGCGGAATCGTAGAGCGTAACGAAAGCAAAACAAGAAGTTGTAGTATTTAGGAACAAACCTATATTAATAGTTATTTGTTATACAAGGGTGCAAAGTTGTATTTTACCCGCGAGTGTGAAATTGAAACACGAGCTAGCGAAAGGATGCTATAGTTTGCTAAAATAGAATCCTGAGCGTAGCGAGTGTTTCAACACACGAGAAGTAAAATAAAACATGTAACACAAAACTTTTCACCTCACTGTAGCGAGGAAAGTGCAACATGCAAAACAACTTTATTTTATTTAAATAATGGTATTTTTTTATTTTTTACAGTAATCATATCGTTAAGTAATATCAAGTATAATTTTGGTCAAGTGCGAGTCGGATTTTAGTTTTCCCATACATTTTAAGACCCAGCGCCTGATGAAGGCAACAACCATTTTTTAAAATTTTTAAATACTTATCTTATTCTGTTTTTTAGTATTTGTTGTTATAGTGGCAACAGAAATACATCATCTGTGAAATGTTTGTATTATGACCGTTTTGTTATCTATTCTTTCCCCAGTAGTGGATAAAATGCGTTTTTGGCCACTGGATTTAATGGATAAAAGACGGCTTTCCGAGGCAGTGAGGGGAAAAATTATCTTAGTGCACTAATTAATTTATTATTTATTAATTTATTCAATCATAGATGTTGACAGTAAGAAACCAAAGCACTGTACAATTTATAATTCTTAACATGTAAAAACCGAAAAAACAAAAACATAATATCTATAACATCCATCGTCTCGCAGTATCTGTGACATACATTCGCCCATCGACTAGCAAATACATCGCATTCACGTGCTTGTGACAGAAGCGAGTTCAACAGTTTTAGTGCCCGCACAGCAGGAGAGTTTCTGTGTGCTACAGTACGAGTTGATGGGACTGCCAGGAGATTGTGATGTCTCGGTCTCAGGACTGTTTTGGGCACAAAAGGTATAGTGTGCTTTACGGCTTGTGCCACTAGATCTGGGCAGTCGGTGTCGCCACGTAGGATACTGCACGTAGCCACCAGAAGATTGTAATTACGCCTTACTTCAAGAGAGTTCAAGCCCAGAGAACCTAACAGGAACCTAGTAGGGTACAAGAAAGGGTAGAGGGAGTACAGTTTCTTATACCTTAACCTATATTTCATTATACGGTGAACAAATCTGCACGATCAAAAATACATCATCATCATCATATTAACCAAAAGACTTCCACTGCTGGACATAGGCCTCCCCCAAAGAGTGCCAAAGTGATCGGTCCTGCGCGACCCGCATCCAGCGGACTCCCGCGACCTTTACCATGTCATCAGTCCACCTTGTGGGGTCTACCCACGCTGCGCCTGCCGGTACGTGGTCGCCACTCGAGAATCTTGTTCTAGACTAATAATAATAAATTAGAATTATGTATTTTTCTCGAAACTTCTCTTAGACTACGCCCCACCCCCATGAAAGTAACTGTCACTCTCATTTCTGACTTTATTAAAACTGTTAAATCGCTTTAAGCTGTTTTATTCATCAAAGTATTCGAAATAACGAAGAAAAACGATTCATTGGTCAATGAAGTAGGGAATATGATTAAATCTGTTCAGTCAATTATTATTTCCAGTGGATTCATCAATTATTAATAAAAATTACCCTCGTCTTTTACAAGTTTCTGGTTAGTGTTACTGCAAATCAGAGACGTTTTGTAATAGAATTATAAATTAACTACAATAACTAAGTTTGCTATTAAGTTTTTGAAATACCCATTTTGAAATGTGATTAGTAAAAGCTGGTAGTTCAGTCAAGAGAGAAAGAATTATAACTAGGGATTCATGTTAATTTGATAAAGAAAATATCGGTACTGACAGCGTTATCATCCGACATAAAGCATTCGTCCCTCTCGCACTTAAATACTAGCTTGTGAAGACCAAATGCTTTTACTTCCGACGTAAGCGCGATCATGCTAGCTTGATGAAAGTAGATGGTGCTATTATAACCGTATATGGTTAGTATACCACACGGGGGGGTTATTATACGAGTAATAACTCGTAATAAATTATTGGGTTAAAATAAAAAGCTTTTTGTGGCAGCCTGCAGCAGGCTCATAAGTCTCATCTCAAGTTGAGGAGAACATTGTTTTTACATTAAAGGCCCCGTCAGATCAGCTGCGGAGCGGAACGGAGCGGTTTGCACGCGGGCCCGCGCAAGTCTGGATGCACGGAACGTTATGAGCGTTGTCAGACCGACTTGAACGCGGGCCCGCAAGGAACCCAGCGGCCATGGCGACAAATAAAACGCTAGCCAAAGACTAAATAAAGTAGATGTTGAATTGAAACTGCCAACTGTGCCTAATGTGACACCTAAAAACTATCACCGGGTCGCGTTACAAGAAAAAAGTGATAAAACAGAAAATCGGAAACATCAAATACCTAAACATTAAAAAAAACTATAACCTGAGTATGGAAAAGTAACTGAAAATAGAGTTTGTTTTTCGTTCAAAAGGCAGGTCACCCGGAGCATAATTTCGAATAGATTGAATCCTCATTTATTAAAATCGGTTTAGTATCTTAAACGCTATGGTGGAACACACGTACCTATAAATACAAACATAGACTGGTAAAAACATGTTATGTCGTGCTATGTTATGCCATAGTCAGGCAGAATTGCATAGCAACTTGTTGAAATGAATTGTTGCCATTCAAGAATTTGAAAAAAAACCGCAAGCTGGTTAGACAATTCGCACTGTTACAGCAGCGCCGCTTCTGCCCCGTGCCGCCTATTCGTAAGTCTGACGAAGCCTTAAGACTTATTATTTCAAATTGCGTCGCTAATATTTTGGAAGCCTTTCAAGAGTTCGGCCGTTAATGGCGGAGCCACTCTCCAAGGGCGTTGAAGATTCTGCAAAATATTGCTTGCATAGAAATAACACAGAACTTTTATTTTTAATGGGTGAGGTATTCGAAGTAATATTAATTATAACTCTAATATGATTATTAGAACTCGTAGAACGTTAAATGTACAATTGGTAACAGCTGAATTCAACCCACGAGACAGGCCTCGCTTAGTGTGCAGGTCATAGTAAAACCTTTGTACAATGTTTTCAAATAGTAAAGAAAGGATGAAAAAATAGTACCTGTACGGGTCCCGTGACAAAATTGGTCCTTAAAAGGCTTTAAAAATTTAGTTTTGTCTTCATGAAAGATAAACACTGATTCGCACTGATTACGTTGGATAAGAAACCGTAACAACATCTCGACAGATAACACTTTCAAATTTTAAAAAAACGCACTTAAATCGATTCAACCGTTTGAAAGATACGATGCAACAGACAGATACACAAATACAACAGCCATATACACACGTTACACATATGACAGTCCTCGTTTGTGTCAGAGGTTTTTTTTTTAAATTAAGTAAGGGTAATTGCGTATCTTTTTGAACGAGCGTTACCGTTACGACAACTCAGTAGTCATTCCGTACTAAAAGCCTACCGTACTACCTACGTACAAATCGTAACTGTGACAATTCTCTTAAGCACCCCTAATCCCACCACAAAGGTAGCCCCCGAAATCACCTTCCGCGTACAACGGAGGGTTAACAAGAAAACACAATTACCGAGAACGACTTTGACATTTCTTCGCAACAACAAACTGAAAATCTCTGTTTCGCCATTTCCGTTAGATAATTTTTCAATTAACTGAGTAAATATTTATGCAGGCGTCCGGGCGGCTAATTTGAGAGGAATTTAATTTGTTTTATTATGAGTGCCCGTGCCACAAGAGGGAAGTTTCAGTACTCTGACTCCGTAGAGTCGTTTGGCGTGTGTACATAGGTAATAGAAATATGAATAAAATGGCGCCTAAAATGTCAAATGCTATTCGCAATAATTAGTGCTAGGAAACTTCGGATAGCTTACCATCATTTGCCAATCATACAACTTAGATATCATCTTCTTCTTTTTTGTATAAGCATACATAAGCATGGGAGAAGACGTGACCAGTAATGACTATAGACAACCTTAATGAATATACATTTTGCTTAGTTATTTAAATCATGGTCCACTTTGGCAAGGGCTTAGGTGACCATGATTTAATTACCTGAGCAAAACTACGACATAAATCTGTATGTGTACCTATCTAGTGGAGTCCTGGCATCAAGCCAAGCTATGAGGAGAACTTTGATCTCGGGTCAATGTTACAGGGATTCTTTCAATAACAATTAATAATTTAATAATTTATTTATTCACGAAGTAAACTTATTTCTACTAACATTTTCTTCTGCCAAACCACAATGCGGTAATTGGCCGACGATGCTCCAGTTTATGCACAAATATATGTTTACAGTCGCAACATTATGTAGGTATGTAAGTTAGTAAGTATTAAGTAGGTAACGGTAGGTAGAAAACGTACAACAACAAACAACAACAAAAAGTCTTACAGTTTTCCCGGTTGTGCCCTAAAGGAGGTTCGTTTTGGCACTTTTTGGGAGGTTTCGCGCAGGCACTAGTCTAACAAAAGCGACTGCAAACTTACCTTCCAACCCAGAGGCAAAACTAGACCTTACAATCGAAATATGTTTTAATGACGACCGCTTTAGCCTAGTTGGTAGTGACCCTGCCTACGAAGCAAGAGGTCCTGGGTTCGAATCCCGGTAAGGGCATTTATTTGTGTGATGAGCACGAATATTTGTTCCTGAATCATGGATGTTTTCTATGAATTTAAGTATTTGTTTATCTATATAAGTATGTTTATCGTCGTCTAGTACCCATAGTACAAGCTTTGCTTAGTTTGGGACTTGGTCGATTTGTGTTAGATTGTCCCCTAATATTTATTTATTATTTATTATTATAATAACGGTCAAACTCACGGATTAGTGGTCACCAAGGGCGAAATTATTTCTAACCCTTCAGTTCATAAACATGGCTTTCACGAAAGTTCAAAATCTTTGATTATGTAGATTTTCATGTGTAAGCACTTTAGAATAGAATAGAAAACATTTATTCGTGACAACACAACACTACTTAAGTAAAAGTAGGTATGGAAAAAAGGGTGTTGCACGAAATGGTTCCATCTCAGCGTGGTGCTGGCGCGATTGCCAGCGCTGATCTTCCGATGGAACCATCAAGTCATTTCCCAGCCGGTAACACATAATAAAACAAAAGAGAGAAATAAATAAAAAATAAACATAAAAAATAAATGAAAAATAAAACTAATAATAATGAACTATCATAAAAGAAAAAAAAGAAGACATTAAATCAGCAAGAAAATTACTCTAACTTCAAGCGAGCAATGTCCAGTCTTTCATATCAATTCAGCAGGAAGTCTTGTTTCTGTTACTTTAAATTGTCTGTGGACATGGGCCGAGCTCGAGTTGGAGTTTGTTTGCCGAGACTTCGTCGTTAGGGAAGTTATCCCGTCCCATAGTATTTGTATGCGTAATAAATTAGTTAATAAACTTAACTGAACGGCCGCGATTTTAATAAGCAATAATAACGCTCCGTTCACGAAACATACTATTTTGTTTTTTTCCTAGTTTCAAAGTTTTCCATGTTATTTTAGTTATGTATTCTTCAATTTAGGCACTTGCCTTTATAGTTTTTTGTCGACTCACTTTTTGGATTTTTTATACAGACTCGGGAGGTCCACAGCTCAGAGCCACTAGTGTTTATATAAGTTATCCTACTAATATTATAAATGCGAAAGTTTAGATGTTTGGATGTTTGTTACTCAATCACGCTTAAACGGCTGAACCGATTTGAATGAAATTTTGCACGAAGACAGTTTATAGCCTGGATTAAAATATAGGGTAGTTTTTATCCCGGGTCCACGCGGATGAAGTCGCGGGCGAAAGCTAGTAAGTTATAAGTAAGAAATAATAAAAAGCAGAAACTTTCCTAACGCATTTCATCCTCCAACTTTGTCATAAAGCACAGTGTCGTTCTACTTGTGGCATTACAACTCTCGAACAAAATGTCAAGTAGACAAGTGTAACTTTTCCTTCTAGTTCTTAAAAAATTGAGTGACTCCAGGCGACTGAAACAAGTTGCAACTTTCTACTTTTAAGAATGCATTCACACCTCAGGCAACTTCCGCATTTGACGGGGCCAAATCGGTACTTTCGCGGTATTTTGTACTTTACTGAGAGCTTACTGCGGTTGCCCTTACTTGTCATTCGGCACCAATGGAAAACCGTTGACACTAAATTACAATTATGAAATTGGAACAAATGTAATAACATCATAATGGAAATGATATACCATTTGTTTCCTTGTTCAAAATTAATTTAGCCAAATGGAATATTGTCCAGTATGAAACAGGTCCATTTTTAAATACGTTCAAAGGTGATGTCTAAATGAATATCCAAATTTTATATGAAAACGAATCATTGTGTACCAAATTCATATATTAGTATTTCCGATTAGTCATATTTTTGGGTGGTACCTATTTATATCCAGTACTTGTGCCAATTTTACTTTTATTATATAATTTTTCAGCATTATTCAGGTTAGACAATTTTCCATGTCGAGGATTTTTCAAATTGACATTATTTACATTCAACCAATAATTTAGTTGTCATTTTTCCATTTGTGTTATATTACTTACTGCAAATGCATATTAATGACCTAGCACTGTCAATCGACTCAAGAGATGGCAAATATTGAACCTGGCTGGAATATCAACCATCAACCTGACTCGATAAAGAACACATCAGATTATGACTATGGAGTCGGTTGCTGAAAACTTGAGAAAAAAAAACAAGAAAAAATATCATGACGGCAAAGTTGTACTCATTATTCACTGAACGGTAAAAACATTTCCACACTTCGTATCTTTCACCGTAATAGTCATTGTAGTCGTGGAAATAAAACGTTAGAGGGTTATAAAACAAACCAGCAACTTCAGCGAACCACTTACCCAGCAACTTAACTACTTAAGCTCCACTGGCAAGAATATGTACTGTTATTTGCACAATACGCAATTTACCTTACTTTTTAGCAATATTTGTATAAACTAGAATAGGAAGAGCATTTTTGAATTGTTGGGTCATTGATACAGGAAGAGAGAAAACTTTGTCCTCAAACCTCAGTTAAGAAAACATTAAGACCTTCTCTATTGACCGATAAGGAAAATCTCCTAAAACGAACAAATTAAAAGAAACTTTAACCATCACAATAGCAGTTAAACTCCAAAGTAATGTTAACAAAACGTAAAACAGGACACTGGCTAATAAAGAGTAATGGTTGGTGTAAAAATGTTCACTGCTAAACTCCTTAAACTAAAATGACGTAAACCGGGGAACAACGGTACCGTAGAATGCCTTTTGGCCTAAACAGCGCTCCAGCACGGCAATGTTGTCGAGGTATAAAGAGTAATTAACGCAGTTAAACTTGAATTATAGAGCAACTTTTTAAGAACGGTTTGATGAGAAACGGCGTGGAGGTCGTTTCTTTTCATCTTCATTAGAGCGTTTGCAGCGTAGGCATTTCAGCGTCGTCATTAAGAATCGACTTTGAGCGTGGATCCGCTCTGAGATAGTTTCTGTGAGATGAAAAATACTTTGTGGGGTTCGTCATTGAGGTTTTATGTTGGAGGATCGTTACTCCTCCTACTCAAATGGATTTACTGTACCCCGATGCAAATGAGGGGTGTTAATATGTATAGCAACATATGCTATACATATTAACACCCCACATACTACCACAACATATTAAAGACACACAGATACATATCTGTGTGTCTTTTCGTGGCATCGTAGCTTTCAAAGCACCGAATGAACTGATTTGAGTGCATGTTTTTCTGTCGAAAGTCTTGTTTGCCCATCTAGATAGTTATTAGCTATCTTTGTTGTGTCGGGGAGTTACAGTGAGGAGCCAGCTTTTAAAAATGTCATTTTCATAAAGTCACATATTCAAAATTGCAGAGTTACTTCTTGTGTTTATTACGAGACGGTTTTATCTATACAACGTCTAGCGCGACATCGCGTCGTGCGGAACTCTGTCGCACTAAGTGCTTGGTGCATTCCCCGGCGATGCATATTTCTTCTGTTTTTAGAAAATATGGCGCCTTTTATGAACAAAGTAGTGTTTTAGTATGGCGTTTAGGAAAATATACAGCTGCTGAGTGCTTTTATGCATTTTTGAGTATTTGTAAAAATATATGTAGGAGAAAAGGGAGGCAATGGCGTTAAGTTTGTCTTGGCGAATAAACGGTGAATTATAGTATAATTATCGAAGAAAATTAACTTCTAGGTGACATTTAAAAGTTATTGGCAGAAGAATATTTGTCGTTGCAATGTAGGTATTTCTACGTGATATTAAATTCAAAATCATAATGAATATTATTTTGTGTCGTCCATGAAAAAATATATTTGCAAAAGTCCAAACATGGTATTTCTACTTTTTTTTTAATCTTGACGCGCATTCCGTTTATGCCCGTGGGTTAACAAAAAGAAAAATAATTAGATATATCATGTTCAAAGAAAAATAGTACGTTAGTTTGATATCGAATGTACTTTTCCAATCCGACAGCCCTTTCGGGATTTCATGCACAACAAACAATATAATCAAACCGGATTTTCACGCCCCTTGGTAAGTAAAAATAAAAACGAAAACCTATGATACTTAGTCCTTTTCATTTAATTAGTAACTACAATTAAGAATATTCCCGATAACAGAATTAAAAAATTAAATTATATCTTCAAAAACTTACCTATGTACCTATAACATCTTGTACTTGTAACTTTAACGATAAACACAAAAATAGTGGGAAATTCCACCTCATCCCGTTAGTAGAGTTAGAGGGGATAGCAATGGGGTGATCTGTGAAAAGGTATGGGGAAAATCTTTCAAATTTCGGATTAGCTTGCCTCGACCCGCGTTCCGTCCCACTCTTCGCTCATATTTATCGCTCCTCCTCCGCATGATCGCTCCCCGCAACCATGGTTCCACTTCAGGCCACATCTTTCACCCCTCACTTCTAGACTCCACTTTTTTTTTATTATATAATTTGGCTACTCCATGTTGTCGCAAGATAAAAGTATAATAAAAATATTTTAAGAGCAACCTGCACGGCTAGCACGCGACGGCGCGCGAGCTCTCTCGATTTTTCTCGCACTATCCGTCTCTCTCTTATTAGAACACTTAGAAGAAGAGGTATAGTGCGATAAAAATCGAGAGTATGTCGCGGCCGTCGTGTGCTAGACGTGCTGGGCCAGGAAATCATTTTTGTGTATTTAGGTACATCATTCAGTCCAAGGGCACACGAGCAGTCCCATTTATAATTACGCAGCTCATTTTAATTTATTTAAGAGTAAAATAAAACAAAACTACAAACAAATAAAAAAAACGGCTCTAGATCTTTCCCGTGCGGCAAGGGGCCTGTAATAAATATTTACGTCTATTTAGTTTAGACGGCGTGAAATTGCATTGCCTAGCCTAATTCTACCCATAAACAGCGACCAAGGCATAGTAATACAAATATTGCCATAATTTGAGCATATATTTGAACGCTCCGCAAGCGCGCAGACAATCCCAATTATTTGCACAGATACACGTAAGTAGTAAAACCAATATGTACCGTTGACTTAGTTGCTCATACACTGTAATTACGTCAAGAGAAGATGATGAACTCTATCCCACTTCAGATATCGATTAAATACATAATAATATTATAAATGCGAAAGTTTAGATGTTTGGATGTTTGTATGTTTGTTACTCAATCACGCTTAAACGGCTGAACCGATTTGAATGAAATTTTGCACGAAGATAGTTTATGGCCTGGATTAAAATATAGGATAGTTTTTATCCCGGGTCCACGCGGACGAAGTCGCGGGCGGAAGCAAGTACATAATAATAAATATTGGGGGACAATCAACACGAATATAAATCTTACTTTTATAAATCTCTGTTGAGCCTACTGGTTAGCTGATAGAGAATGCGATTTGGCACCAAGCTCACCATTTGTATATTTTGTGTAATAAAATTTAAATAAATAAATAGTCTTGCCCAAACTCAGCCAAACTTGTACTAAATAGGTACTAGACTAGACGGCTAAATTCATACCTTTATAGATATTTGCCCGCGTATTGCAAAGAATGCAGGCACACCCGCGGGATAAAATATAGCCCTTAACCATCCAGAAAGGCCACACTACACACAGATTAAAGAGTTTTAAAAATCTGATAAGCTGTTACGGAGATTACCCATTACATGCAAACTTTCAAAGCGACAATCTCACACACACTTCCTCTTCGTAATATTAGTATAGATAAATACTTGAATATATAGAAAATATAAAAGCACCGGGATTTGAACCTACAACCGCCTGCTTCGTAGAAAGGTCAAAGTGGTTAATTACAGCCGTTTCTTATTGCTAAGGCTATAACCAGGAAGTGGATAATGAGTACTGATTATCGCTAGCTATGAATGTCGCGAACCACTCCTGCGGGGCGACCCCGGGGTGAGGTGGCACCTGGGGGCGGCCAAGTTTGAGTAGCGCCGCAAAATAGCCCCACAGATTGGGTGCCATTGTCATTCTGCGGGGATGGGGGCGGGGTGTCAAAACGATGCCACGACGATAGTTCGAACATGCGCATACCGGGTTTTAGGCACGTGTTTGGGTAGTTTGTAAGGAGCTCGCTTTTTATAGTTTTTTCATTCGCTGGGGGTCAGCAGCTCTCCGCATCCAACCGGTTACCGCCGCTCTCTTCACACCCCGTTCGTGGTCGGCCGTATCACGCAATAAGTGACAAGATAGAGTGTCCGTCTCGTTCTATCGAACGGTGACAGCCAGTGCCGGACGCTCTATCTTGTCACTTATCGTGTGATAAGGCCGACCATGATGCGGGGTCAGTTGTTCGCGTTCTCTACTCAAAATTATTAATGTTCACTCTAATTATTTATAATAATAAAACTTGCTCGATGGAGCAGACGGGTTTTGGAGTCTCTAAGAAAAAAACGCCACACCTACTGTCACTTCAGCTAGCTTATAGCGCTATGTCAAAAACCTGGGTTCTCCGTCGGATATCCTAATTCCGGATTTTAGAGAAATTCAGTGCATAGCCCTCTCCGTGGCATAGTAGGTATAGATGTGTTAAATACTACAGAGAAGACTTTACTCTCTTATTTATATGAAATTCTGCATCGTAAAAACCCCTGCGACATAAAAACAGCTTCCCTTCATTATTACGCCATCATAAGCCACACACTTAAGGGGCGTCCACACAGCTTCATTAAAATGTCGCGGCACGCTCGTGTGAAGAGGCCTTAGCGACCTCTCGACTTGTTACATTCAAAATAAGGCGAGTGCTGGCTGGTCTGTACTATATTGTATGTACATGTTGCTTTAAATTAAGCTAGCATTTAAAGTCGAGCAGAAAACGAACAAATTGAAAAATAATTCAATTCCATTCCAGGCTCACAGGATTTCCAACCTCCTAACCTAACCTACCCATATTACCTAACACTAGAAGATACATAGGCTTAAGAGTCCGCAGTAAGCTCGGCCTAATTTCACCTTCCTATACAAACGGAGTTTCGTTCTCATTTTAAAACTACGTCTTTGATTGTGCCGAAACTTTGCATATACAATGACATGAGGTATATCTGTGTCTGTAATTAGTTTATATGGTTCCAGTTTATAAAACAAGTTTTGCATGAAAAACTTAAATTCGCTGTATTTTTTTTTACTTTGGTAACTGAAGCTACATAAACTAATTACAGACATAGATATACCTCGTATCAGTGTACATGCAAAGTTTCGTTACGATTCAACAAGTAGTTTTAAAATGAGAGCGTAACTACGTTTGTATGGAGAATCGAACTTACTGCGAGCTGCGGACTCTTAAATGTGAAAACCATCCGGTACGGTACTCAGGCACAAACTTTCGAACCCGGAAAGTGTAACAATGGACCTTCAGTATGGGCATAGACTGTAAATAATCTATATCAAGGCTCCGCCTTGGTCCTCTGCATCACGGCTATCACAAGACGGCGCGCGAACTCTCTCGATTTTTCTCGCACTATACGTCTCTTTTTAAGTTTTCTAATAAGAGAGACGGATAGTGCGAGAAAAATCGAGAGAGCTCGCGCGCCGTCTTCTGATAGCCGTGCTGTAGGTATACGCGAGCGGAGCCGCGCGTATTACAAAGGGCAGCTAGTACATAAATAAAATTTGTAACGTCGGTTTTCTTATTCATTCATGCGTAAGATGCGCGTAAGTAGGTAAGTGTAGAAGAGTGAGAAGTATTGATTGTATGTAAATTGATTAAATATTGTATCCTTAATGATGCAGACTCTACATGTAGAACCTTTGCAAAGGGTTCTTCAACTAATCGTATATTCAAACCCTCAGTCATTAGGCCCCCTGACCCTCGAACAAACTCACTTGTTTTTATCCAATTGCCAACACTCGTTAAATTCGGGGCGTTTAGTCATCGTTTTATCAAGTTTGTAACCCTCCTGAGACCCATTACAAAGCTACAACTTACAATTTTACTAAACTGGCAACATTGAAGTACTTAACACTAACGACTTGTGTTGGCTGTTAGATTTGTTAAATTGTAAATTGTAGTTTCGTGGAACGAGGGCTGTTATTCGCTTCTACCCGTGACGTCTAACGAAACTAGACATATGATTACACTTAGCTACAACGAATCGCGGCGTCAAGATATATTTGTGGGTGAACGGTGAGTAGAGGAAGTTACAGAATAGCAAGGCAGTACGTTATACTAAAGGCTGAAACACACTGACAGCGGTGGCGGAGCGGCGCGGCGCGGCGCGGAGGCGGTACCGGTTGTAATGTTCGAGCTACTATGAAAGGATCCGCACAGAACGCCTTTTCCCGGCCGGTATTCTGTGCGGACCCTGTCGTAATAGTTCGAACATTACAACCGGTACCGCCTCCGCGTCGTGCAGCGCCGTTCCGCCACCGCTGTCAGTGCGTTTCGGCACAGTATAGAAGAATAATACAGTAGGTAATCTGAGGCCGTTTAGGAGCGTTCGTTACCTACTTTCGCTCTATGCGCAGGGCTGTGTCAAGTTTGTGGCTTGGCATACCTATAATACTAATTTTGCTTTTAAGTATGCAAAGTATTTCTGTTACAGTTTAATAGAAAATATTGTATACACAAAGTAATAATATTATAGATAGTTGGGTATGTGTTTTTAGCTTCCCACTTCATGGAATATTTTAATACCACTATACTATGCCTAAAATATTTCCTAGTAAGTATAATAGTTGCTAAACTGCACTAGGTTGGTAGGTGCTTAGTTACAAGCCTATTCGGCTCCTTTTGATATCGTGGCACTGGCGGCTCGCTGTCTTCATACCTACGCGGCGGCTTCTTTTGACGGAGCGAGTGAGAACGAGCGAACACCGCAACGGCGCGGCCCCGATTGAAGCATTCTCCATCATTCCCGAAGGCTATGTGTGTGTGCGTACCGAACACGCGCGCATGTGTGCAGCCGTGCGATGTACCTTTGTTCGAAGTTTATCTACTGTTCCTATACTGTGGTTTCGGCCTTAGGAGATGATACTTGACCTGACGCTATGAGAGGATGGTTCGGTGGAGAGTATGTTCGATATCGATTTTAAAACCATTTGTCTGTTCATAAAGCTTGTATCAACCTGTCGTATATTTTGTATTCCAATTTTAATTTTGAATGACCGCTTTTATCCCAACAAACACTAAGGACTAAACTCTCATAGTGGTTTTCAAATGGCATTCATTATGTCCATGTACCTTAAATGTAAGTTACACAACCATGTTAGATTGACTGCGCGAAATTCACATCGCAATATGACATGTTTATGGAAGATTCGAATAATTCAATCTCGAATTTCTAATAGAACTTTCCAAAAACGTCTGTTGAAAAAATACAAATAAAAGCCTGTTGTCGTTTAATTACTGGGCCGTTGTTCAAAACCTCTCAAACTATACATAATTAAGCATTTTAAAAGACCATTCTAAAATCCTCTAAAAGATAGAAAACACTAAGAAAAGCAACAACAAAAGCCTTCAATGAATTCCTTTTCAGGGTCCCGTTTCTAAATGGCTTAAAACTTTTCAAAATGTAAATGGATTAAGGATGGGCTTTTAAATATATGCAAAAATACACTAATTTCTTGCAAAACAAAGCAAAAGCTGTTATAATTTTAATAACAAAATACAATTTGAATAGCAATCGGAGCGGGGTATAACAATGTGACCGGTCTCAACTGGATTAAATCTGTATCTAGTATTTAGAAGATGCATTTATTAATCAAATACTATGCTAAGTACTGCTACATTATCAGGCCAGGGGGCTTGCAGTGGGCGGGGCGGGGCGCGTTAGACACCTAACGCTCGCGAGGCCCGGGGCCGCCAGTCAGTCGAGGGCCGGCCCCGCGCGAGCGAGCACACGTGCGTCGTGCTCTCGTGCTGTGATCCGCCGCCGCCGCCGTCGACTTGAACGCGACGAACCGCGCGTACCTACCTATTTTTGTCTTATTTATTACGAGGTTTTTAAAAGCACGATGAAAACGAAATAAGGCCACAGCTGCTCTGTTTATGATTGTTAGAATACCCAAAAGGACGTGGTTTATCTTACTTCGAAGTGAATACTTTATAAAGTTAATTAATAATCGCCTGTTAAAAGACGGAAAAAAACAAGGTATTATATTAAAGTACAACAATTGTAATTAAATTATTTTTATTAAACAAGACTGTTTGTTGTCTATCTATCCTATCCTTTCCTAACCTATATGCAGCACTTTACCAAATAATGTCTACCTTTCCAATGTGTTCTTGGCGTGACAGCCCTAGCGCTATACGTGCCGTGTGTGAATGAATACAAGTTATACGATAGGCAGAGATGCACAGAGTAGGCACGTTTCTTATGCCTAAACGCCGTTTTTGCTAGGAAGTGCAATTTCCGTACTTGTAATATTACTTATTCTGTGATCAGGCGAAGATTCGTGTCGCATTGTCGCGTTAAAATTGATATAAACTTCGTGTTTTTTCTACGGCCACATACGTCGCAATACAATTGTATGGCGAACTATATTGCCTCAAATATATGAAGTTTTGAAGTGAAGCCACTTGCACAAGCTTTGTCGCCGCACAGGAGTACGGGCACCGCTCGAGTTAGCCCGAATGATTCGCGTTTTTGCGAACTGTTTGGCTATTCACGTCGCGACAGGTCGAAAATTCGCCGAACCCCGATAATGTAGCCGTAGCATTATCGTAGTCTTCTCTAACTTTAAAAAAGAGGTACGATCTGTGAAATGTAAGCTATATGTTGGGGGTAAATCATCAAAAACCCATGAATCCTACCAATATTATAAATGCGAAAGTTTGGATGTTTAGATGTTTGGACGTTTGTTACTCAATCACGCTTCAACGGCTCAAGCGATTTGGATGAAAATCTGCACGAAGTTTATAGCCTGGATTAAAATATAGAATAGTTTATATCCCGGGTCCAAGCAAAGAAAGTCGCGGCGGATGCTATATATATTATCCCGTGGCTCTACCTTCTTTGCAACACGTAGAGCCGTAATATAATACTATCTTCCTAGCTAGTACAATATTACAAAGAGGATAACTCTGTGGGACCTGTGAAGCTTGGGAGTCTGTACTACTTATATACCAGACTAGTATGGATGAAGTTACTATGCAATGTAATATAACAGAGAGTAGAACTTTTGTATCATTTGGCGTCGCGACCCTCGGTCCGTGGGGTCCCAGTGCGCAAAAGTTATTTGCGGAAATCACGAAACGTCTGGTTGACGTAACTGGTGACCGAAGAGCTGGCGGCTTTCTCGCGCAACGAATCATTGCAATTGAGCGAGGAAATGCCGCCAGCATCCTCGATACAATGCCTCGAGGGCCTTTTTTAGATTTAACTTAGTTTTTAATTTAATTTAGTTAATGTTAGTTATCATCTTGTATATACTTTAGAAAATAAATAGTTTTATACAACGTTAAACAAAACACGACATGCCCGTATAATCCAAAGCTCTCCCGCAAATGCAGCGAATTTGATATTGCATTTGTACCCAATGCAGGTAAGTACTGAATACAGATAATAGAAAATTTAAGGCTTTCGTTTAAATTCATGCTCATGTTTCCGACTAAGGCCTCATTCCGGTTCAACTCCTTCGCATCGCATTTCAATGTGCTACGCGCACTTCTAACACGTTAGCTATGCGAGCGAGGAAATGAGCGCACGATACACATTGGTGTGGGATTGGGGCGAGAAGCAGCGAACGGTAATATAATATACCTCTCGGATATAATTTAGCGTGGAGTCCCTAGGGTTGGCACTTTACATAATAAAGTGGGACAGATACTTTAATATGGAGAACTGTGGTAAGCTACATGTTTAGTTTATAGCCAGGATTTTTGGCCATAATCATAAGTATCATAACGCACGTGTTTTATGTGAGACTTATCTTTGGGGAAAACAGTTTTGTGTACTGCATTACTGAGAAAAGATTATACTGTCATCCCAGTTTCGTGAGCAAAATTCACTCACAATTTTCGATAACCTTACTAACTGAATGCTACGATAGATATTAACATGATTCTGTTGCCGGCTGTGACAAAAGAGGATGTTACTGGGATATTGACCGTTACAGCCTAGTAGATGATGGGTTGTGCGCCTGCGAAGACCACCACCACCAGGACCATCAGGACCATAGGTGGGTGGGTTCAAATCCCCGTTTAAGCAAATATTTGTGTCAAGCATGAATACTTATTTGTTAGTGAGTCTCAGATGTTTTGGATGTATTTTAGTAGTTATTAACATGTATTAAATATATCGTCGCCTAGTACCTACCTATACATAACACAAGCCTTTGAGCTTACTATGGCCCCATAGTTCGATTTGTGTGAAATTGTCCCTTATTTTTTTTTCACTTCACGCTTTGTCTTTTCTCGATTGATTTTTATGTATGTGGGCTGTATAAAATAGCTTTTTTATGTTCTATTGCATAAAATAAGACCGCCCGATCGGCCACAGCGACTCGTGTGATGCTATAAGCAAAGCATCTAGGTACAATGTAATCTGAACAGTGAGACATGTCACAAAAAAATGCAGCAAATTTGAAAAAAACTCATGCCACTAAAGCAAAATGCATGGCCCGATAGGTACTTATAACTGACAGCATATTTCATAGCAAACGTGCTTATAATTTCACACGGTTTAACTCACACAATAAATGCCACAACGGGCGACATGTTTTGAACTCTTCGGGAGTTCTTCTTCAGGACGAGTGTTTTCGCGGCAGGGGTCGCTTGAAGCACACTGCCCGGCCCGTGACGCAAGCGTGTATTGAACAGGTATAATGGTTGCCACATTGACTATTTGAAAAAGTTGTGGCACTCGCTGAAAAGAAAGAAAATGCTCATCATCACCCCATATAATCCACTACTTAACGTCTACGTTTCATTTCATGAACGAAAGGTAATGAGACCATACTTGCACAATGCAGATTGAGGACTTATTGTATTTCATATTAACTTAATCATACAATTCTTAATTAAGCCCCGAAGTGATTGCTCGTACAGTCGCCTGCAATATTTGCAGCGATACATTAATCCAGCGATTACACTCCGTTCTGGCCCAGGGTAATTTATTATTATTTGGCTTCCAAATTAATTTCAACGGAACCAACCATTATTTGCATAATCTTTTTGAGTCCCAAAATAATAGCGAGTCGAGCTTTTCATATTAGCTTTTTAAAACCAAACAGTCGTATAACAGCTGGTATACAACTGTTATACGACTATATGCTTCTGTCCCTGCAGAGACAGAATAAATATCGTGGTTTAGAATTTGCCGTATTTAGCTATTGCGGTTTGGTATTCGTTATTTGAACAAATGCATAAATACGACTTAATACGGCGTTTCATTTTATAGAGACAGACTTCTTATGAATAAAATTAAAATAAATGTTAAATCACAGATCAGATCGATTGAGCAAAGCAAAACCAGTCCCTAATACCTAACAAGCATATATAAAAGATGTTTTATAAATATAACAAAAAATTGCATAAATCCGTAGTCTTTTTAATGTAATAAATAGGATACCGTACAGCATTGTAGGTATTAAGCGTTGTAGCCTTACCCCCTTATTCATAAAACTTAAAATGCCTCTGCTAAATAAAATGTGGTTTGTCCCTATCTTACGAACACAAATGTCAAAGTGACAGATGAGGACAAACGAATTTTAACGCCATTTTAGTTAAAACAGGCTTGTAGGACGTTTATGAATACGGCCGTTAGTCGGTACAACTACCTAATTTTAATTGTACTTATACCTATGGAAATTTTAAATCGCAATATTTTACTGCTTTAAAGTTGTTCATTCCACTTCCATTACGCGTCAGTTTTGAACGTTTTCTTTTTCAAAACTATACGTAGCGATGATGGTGCTTAGTCAACATGTGGTCAACATTTTGTCTAGAAAATATGTTGATATTTTAAAATCTGCCCTGTATGCAGCCAATTGATTTAAAAAAACATTTTGAATTATTGTCTCACGGGTGTCACAGCATCATTTTGAGTTAAGTAAATACAGTTAGCTGATTTGATGAAACCCAAACTAGGGAATATTTCCCCGAAACTTCGCCGCAGCGGCCAACGAGAATATCAAACGCAGCAAAAATTAACACGATATAAATAGTATACTTAGTGCATGTTGTTACGGCATTCCGTCGAAAAAAACTCCAGTTTCGGATATGTATTTAGTAGGTACCTATTTTGTTAGGCATGACTCCTGCAGCAGGTCGATCACGTAACGCATTGAACACGCGTCAGGTAGATCCAAATGTCACTTTTTGTATGGGAAAATGACAGTTGAGTTGGCCTAACTTGCGTCCAAAAAGTTACGTGATCACCAGGCAGCGGAACTTAGGTGCCGATGACATCATTATGACGCAAAATAATAGGGATATAGGATGTTCTTATAAATTATACACAACATAACTATTAACTTTTATCACGCTTTGACAGATGCAACAGTTGTCACTAGCTCGCCGAGTTAATAGCAATGTCAAACTTGATAAATGTTGTACCTTATCAATTCACATTTCTAAAATTCACGAACAAAAAATCATATAACGATGTACAATATTGTTTTCGATAATTTTCTGATGACAATGACAATAAGTTGTTAGTGATTAATGATTATCTATCATCTAGATAAAAACACTCTGTGTACAGCCGCTACGTCATGCGTCTGTCATCGGCACCAAAGTTCCGCTGCCTGGTGATCACACATCTGGACCCCAAAATTGCCGGGGTACACCCGACCAGTGTATGATTTGGATGTAATTGATATTTTCCAAACGTGGCCGCAGCTATTTTGAGTATTTTGATGACGTCATTACTGGGGAGACCGATTACTTATTAGAGATTTTCTCCTGATAGTTTGGGGCCCAGGAGACATGCCTATCAACATACTGTGTTACATTTTACGTCCGAGATTAAAGTATTAACTATAAACACATGCACTTAAAACATGCACGTAAGAGGTTATTTATACTATTTATTCAACTGGTGAACGGCAATTTTAAGTACCTAACATATTCTAGGAGACACATTTTTCTAATTTTACTTTGTTGCTGTCACGTCGACTTTAAATTGGCGTCATCTAAATAGTGGTCCCTAATATTAGCGTTATTTATTTGTAGATTTCACGTCTAAAATATAACCAAACCGTCTAATATGTCAGTTAAATTACACCGTAACTGCGCACAGCGAAGCGAGTGTTCAGAACAACAAACACAAAGTTTAACATGATATAAATACCGCTTTAAAGTGCAGCCGCAGAAGCTGTATAACTGTCACGTATAAGGCTATTTATGCAACGTCTGACAGCGCACAACTTTTTCAAGTGAGATATTTACATAGGTTCACTTCAGGCTTCTTATACGGTACTATTATTGCCAGGCCCGTACTTTTTGTACCGATGATGTCAAACCACACATAAGATGATTTCAAATATTCTTTTCGTAAACAGTTACGACTTATCAACTTCGTTTTTAAGCGATATTGGCACTTAAAATGGTCAAACCCTTTGACTGACATGTCATTCAGATGAACAAAAAGTTGAAGTTATTCTATTTTGACATTAATATGTGGTATTTATTATTACTACTGTATAAAAAAGTCGCTACTCTCATCTTTACAAAAATATTTTATGTATGATAATTTCCTGTGTGCAACATGACGTCATTTTTACGTCATCAGCATGAAAGGTATGAGGCCCGAATTGATTGCAGTCTACTTTTTTGACATAAGTAGACGTCTTTCATTAGTTGATTTAACTTTTCCTAGATGTATTTCTCAGTAGACCCTACTACTAGGTATTTCGAAAGTATGACACGGAAAATAACAATCATATTAATTTCCACCTTTTACGGCGCAGCGAGCAAATGAACTAACGAAGACCTCGCAAGACGTTCTCTTACGCTTTATGACTTCTAAAAAATTTATATTTTCGCGGTTGACCGTTTTCACGCGCGCCAAGTCAAAATGCGCCAGAAAAAGTGCGAAACAGGCGTAAATTTGAAAGAAAATTAATTCCGGAATTTCGGACTTGTGATTGAAAATGAGTCAAATAAGAAAGCTCCAATAACGTGCTGATTTTTCAAATAGAGAATTCAAGCGCGCGATTCCGCGCTGTAAGCGCAGCGGCGCGGGCAACGCTGTGATAACAGACAATAAGTGGTCTTAATCAGGGGGCTTGCAGTGGGCGGGGCGGGGCACGTTAGACACCTAACGCTCGCGAGGCCCCGCGCCGCCAGTCAGTGCGTCGTGCTCTCATGCTGTGATCCGCCGCCGCCGACTTGAACGCAACGACCTACCTATTTTTGTCTTATTTATTACGAGGTTTTTAAAAGCACGATGAAAACGAAATAAGGCCACAGCTGCTCTGTTTATGATTGTTTGAATACCCAAACGGACGTGGTTTATCTTACTTCGAAGTGAATATTTTATAAAGTTAATTAATAATCGCCTGTTAAAAGACGGAAAAAAAACAGGTATTATATTAAAGTACAACAATTGTAATTAAATTATTTTTATTAAACAAGTCGAGGTTAGGAAAGGATAGGATAGACAACAGTCTATCCTATCCTTTCCTAACCTATATGCAGCACTTTACCAAATAATGTCTACCTTTCCAATGTGTTCTTGGCGTGACAGCCCTACCGCTATACGTGCCGTGTGTGAATGAATACAAGTTATACGATAGGCAGAGATGCACAGAGTAGGCACGTTTCTTATGCCTAAACGCCGTCTTTGCTAGGAAGTGCAATTTCTGTACTTGTACTATTACTTATTCTGTGCTATATGATTTAAAACATAGATATAAATTCTCAATAAATGCTTACTTTAAATTTTCCTCCTCTTTCACTATATTTTTGTAATTTCAGCCAGCAATGTGTAAGGTTACCTACTGCAGTACATTTTAAGTAAGTTAGATCATTTTAGCTGTTTTTATTACGATGCTCTATTAACAGTAACAGATTCACTGTGAAGAATCACTACGCGTTACGCTCGTAGCCGATCCCTTCCCTTCAATAAATTCAAGATATTCAAAATCCAATGCCACCAAAGCTTAATGTCAAACTTCAATAAAATTACTCTGACGACGCGTGGCCGGAATGACAGCTCTCGATCAGAGGGTTTGCGACAGCTCGGAATGGAAACAATATCGAGTAAAATAAAGTATTTGTCTGATCATATATAATTATCAACTTTGTTTCCTGTGCCCTACGATTACGATACGATACGAATTTACCCATAATTACCTACCCTTATTTAGTCCCTTTGAAATGCAGTGGCAATTATTCTCCCAATATTTCTAAAATACAGGGAGCTGTACGCAGATTTAAAGGCAGCATGTCTAATTACTTCGGTATAATGACATTTTGAATAGAAGCACGAATTAATAAGCCGAACTGTGCGCTCGAACGAGGTACATTAATTAACTTCTACCCATGCTAATATCCAAAAACTCAGAGGCATCATTTTGCGACCAACAATATCATTACGAACGCAAAATCATCTCAATACTTATAGGCGCGTCTCTCTTTCGTGACGCAGATTGCTAGCTAGAACAAATTGTCGTAAATGTGGACATGCTAGACAACAACCACCAATTAAGCTTTAAGTTTTTGATAGGAATCAACTCCGCCGTCGGCCATATTTAATTTTATGGCGGCCATTTTGAATTATATTAATTATTAATTGGTGTCTAAATATACATATTTGGGGTCAGGGAATTGAACTAGATATTTTTTTATGGTCGAGTTCCCAAGGGATACCAAACGCAACCCTGTAGGTAGTATCTAAGCCTCCACTGTGGGTCCGTCTGTCTGCATGACAGTAATACAAATATTTGTTGCTTTTGTCCGACGTGTCCACTACTTACTTTATTTTACTATATACAGTCCATCTGCCTAGATAGCATTATCACGTTTAGGTATGTTGGACATAAAACATTCGTCCTTCTCGCCTATTGTACGTAAGTACTTAGCAAGTAAGGAATGAATTCTGTCTAAGCGTTTACGTCGACTTCTTTATTGCGGACGTAAACGCAATCATGCTACCAGTGCCGCAATAATAATAAGATCTGGGGCGCTTTACTTCATAAATCAGATTGTGTCAGATATTTTTACGCGCCTCGTCCTGGCAGTTTCCTCCAGGGTCGTTGCGTAACTTTTCGAACGAGCGCTAGTAATAATAATAAATATATTTATTCATCCACAATTGTTACACATTTCAAAATAACAGTTGATGCCTCTTTTTAAGAAAATTTCACCTGTGTTAAGAGGCACCGCTCTTCATTAATCAGTTGGTACAAAACAATTGTAGATCGAGAGAATAAGACATAGAATCAAGATAAATAAATGAACAGCCCAATATAAGGGGGTAGTTACCATATTTAACAAGAACTAGTAATTTAAGTACTTATTTATTTTTATTATTTATTTACTTATTATTACTGTGTAATGGGATACAAAACTTAATCTAATACATTTTCCTGCAAAACTGTTTTAACAGTTTGTCTGCAGGTACGAGTCTCTATAAAAACTATCTATCACAATATTTAACTTTTACACTATGATTTTAACTATGTGTCTAATATATATAATGCATAATGTACGCACATATAGCGTCGCGCTAAAACATTTGTTACGAAGAATTTACTTGTTAGCATTTGTCACTCAAGTGTTCGGAGTAAGTACTTTTTTTTTCAAAGATTTTTTGAATTTAAGCTTATTTAGCTCGTGTCGAATGTCTTCGGGCAAGGTGTTTAGTAGGTACGGAAGTCGTTTAGCTAACATTCTATCTCCAAAATAGTTATTTACACGAGGTACTTCATACTTACCCGCAGACACCGATCTAGTGCCATGCTTATGCTCTATAAGTATTGGACTATGTACCTGACTGCCATGGTTGTTTACTGCTAGTAGATATTTATGTTTTAAACTAATTGGAAGGATTTTACACATTTTAAATAATTTTGAATAATCTCCCTTGCAACTTTTTTTTGTTTTCCTATTGACTAATATTTTTAAAAATCTGGTTTGCAATGCCTCCAGTTTATCAATGTAAGATTTAAATGTAAGTCCATAAAAGTCAAGGGCATAGCTCAATATAGAATCTACTATTGCAAAGTAAAGACATTTCAGTATGTTACTAGGAATTTTAAAACTTAGATGGTAAAATTTTCCTAAAAGAATTCTTAATTTACTGGAAATATAACTAATTTGTTGGAGCCAGGAAAATGAAGCATCAACCTTGACACCAAGATATGTTACACAGTCTACAGTTTCAATTGGTTTGCATTGACAATTATTTAGACTACTATGAAAACATTTAAAGCTATGGGTATACATTAGTGGCGGAGTTTCTGCTATGGATAAATATGGTGATTGTATGATGAGAAGTTTTGTTTTATCTGTGTTTAATATGATGTCATTATCGTGTTACCATTTCACAACCGCATCTATATCCTGCTGAACCAAGCGACATGTCTCAGTAACATCGGTTCCGGCTTACTAGCCGCCTACTGGGTGCATAGATCGTCAGCAAACATGTGGGCGGAACAGTGACGCAGTACTCCACACAGACTATTTACGTGCATGAGGTAGCACACGGGGCCACACACGGAGCCCTGGAGGACCCCGCAGTGCACACGCGTTTCGTCACTTAAGTCGTCACCTATTTTGACACGGTATGAACGTGATGTGAGGTAGTCCCGGAACCAGCAGTTCAGCGGCTGCCCCACACCACATTCGTCCATTCCATTTAAAAGCGTGTTGGTTTCCAAGGTGTCGAATGCTTTTTTTAAATCATAGAATATGGCTACGACAAACTTCTTGTCTCCTAGGTATGAATTTATTTCATCAGTGAATCTGGACAAACGAGTAGCGGTGCTTTTATTTTTCTGCAAACCATGCTGACTTTCGCTAAGGACGTTATTTTTATGAAGAAAAGAATTTATTTGGTTTATTACACTTTTTTCGATCACCTAGTCAATGCTAGAGAGAATGGATATAGGTATATAATTAGATAATACTTTGCGGTCACCTTTTTTATGGATTGGACGGACTAAGGATTCCTTTAATTTGTCAGGATATTTATGTTGGGATACTGATAAATTGATTAACCGGGCTATAACTGGACTGACCTCATCTATGACTAGCTTCAGGTCGGACATGCGTACAAGATCGCTCCCCGGTGCTTTATTTTTATTCATTTGGCGAATGACGCCATCTTATATACACGTCCGTCCTATTCACATAACTATTTCGATCTAACCATTTTTCGTTACATGTATGTTTGATCTGTTTAATCTCATCAGAGAAGTTAAATGCAAACTTATCACAAATATCTTTAATACTACCTTGTTTTTCTATGTTACTAAGGACAGAACTATCCAAGGATAGTTTTTTATTACCTAATAGACTATTAGTTTTATCCCAGACTCTTAATATTATTATTACAATTTAATATACTTTGCTTATCATAATAATTCCTACATTTAAAGGTAGCTTTATTATACCTATTTCTATACTTAGTATAATTAAGCCTCTTTAACATATTTTTTGGTTCATTACTCCATACTAAAAACAACCTATCACGTTCTGAGATATTTTTTTCAGATTATCACTTATGCAATTCTTATTGTTTCTATTACAGGAATTATCGCTTAAAACTCTATACTTATAACAATCCTTATAAATATTTTTGAACAAAAGAGTGTAAGCTTCGTATAGCTTGATTGGACATTGTATATTTAAAAGCTCGTCGAAATCTGTCTCTAACAATTTTTCCCTTACTAAACTATTTTTGAACAAAAGAGTGTAAGCTTCGTATAGCTTGATTGGACATTGTATATTTAAAAGCTCGTCGAAATCTGTCTCTAACAATTTTTCCCTTACTAAACTATTATCGAGTACGCGCCTAGTACTCCAGGCAAAATACGGTTTTGAAAAACATTAATTTATAATAGCGTTTTTTTTGTTGATTTCATTTTAAAATTGTATTCTAAGATGATTTATTCAAGAATCCGGCAAACTTTCCACCCGGAAGTAATTATGTAGCTTTAAATGAAGCATGCATTGTGTTTTTTTGTACGATTTATATTGAATATTATAGAGCAAATGTAAATGAACCAAAATAAAGACAAACATGTTTATTAATATTTTTTCTGACTTTTTAGAAGCTAGTTAATTTATCATTTTTTTGATGTCTGAAATTTTGTCGGATTTTGTCGCTGGGTAACTATTTAATTGATAATATATCCGTTACACATCAAAAAGAAGCTATTATAAATTATTTCCAAAATTGACATTTTTTCCATACAAGTTGTCAGTTCATTGACTGGACTATAGTAGCAGTTTGCGCGGGCGCGGGCTCACCCGCCGGACCCGCAGCGCGCGCGCACGCGCCCTCCACCGCTAGGCTCTGTTTCCATTGTATTGCAACTGAAGTTAAGTAGTGATCTGAAATCTTGTGAGTAATTACTGCAGCATCTATAACGGACGATGGTGCTCTGACATAAATGTGATCTAACTAAACACATCTCTACAAGATTTCCCGTAACAATCTCTCTCCGAGTGACATCTTTAATACATCTTGAAAAGCCATATTCCGCCATGATATTTTAAGTTAAGTTATAACTCGGTTATCCTGACAGTTTAATAAGTTGATATTTAGATCGCCACTAATTATTCCTTTGAATTTCTAGGTAGGCTGTTTAAAAGATTACGTAACTCAGCTAAAGACTCTAGTACTCTATCATGTTTATTATAACGAGGAGGTCTGTATATGGATATGACATAAATATGTTCGTTATTATTAAAAAGTGAAATGGACACGCACTCTGCCGATCGCGTGGCAAGTGCGCCCGTCTCACTCGCACGCGCTTGAAGGCGCTGTTTCGAATAGACAAGCACTCCTCCGCCGCTACGGCCTTCGCGGGTATAGGCATTAACTTTAAAGCCATCAATTTGAAAGAATGACAATTGGGACTAATGTATATTGGCTTCTGTGATTACTAAGATATCTATGTGCTTTAAATGGTCATTAAGAGTGATGAGAAGCTCATTAAAATGTTTTTTTAGGGAACAAATATTTACATGCAAAATACATAAATCTTTAACGCTAAAATTAATCTTCCATTCCGATAAACTTTCTATGCATGCATAATTGACATTTTCTTGTATTATATTATCTAAATTATTTAGGTCCATGAATGTACCTATAAACAAAAATTAAACACGTTAAGTAGTAGTAATGTAGGTATTTCACTTGTCTTTGAGGTCGGTGACATCGCTCTCAGCACGAATGCTTATATGATTTTGTCGCCGTCACTCTTTTTAACTAATATTTTTCCGCTAGACACCCAGATGTACTTGGAGATACCGTTTAGCTGTTTTTGTGTTCCATAGGGTACGAACAGAGTAAGTTAAGTCCTCGTTGATGTAGTTTGTTCATTGCCGATCCAGTAGTAAGCATATTACTCGTCAACTCTGCCACCTTACGCCGCTGCGTACTGCGTACTTACCTCTATGAATTAGGTACTAAATATTTAAATGTGTGTTAATGTTAGAAAGTATGTGCGTTTGTGGACATTTTACGTTACAATTTTAAAATAAGTCTTCCATTTCATGATAACTTTTCAATTTCAACCAGTTTGTTGTCAACCTTTTACACTAATGAATGGTAATGAATGTTGATATACTTATTTAAGAAATTATTTATTTTGCCGCTTTATAAATGTTTTGTCTGCTTGCAAATGTTATTTGTTGATGTCGTTTGGATCCTACTAATATTATAAATGCGAAAGTTTGGATGTTTGTTAATGAATCACCCATAAGCGGCTCAATCAATTTGGATGAAATTTTGCAGGAAGATAGTTTATAGCCTAGATTAAAATATAGGAAAGTTATTATCCCAGGTTCACGCAGACGAAGGCAAATAAAGGCGTAGGTAGTCAATAGAGTTCATGATTTCCCGACATTTTTTTTTTCATGCGTTTTTCACTTTGGGGAATTATAGAGCTTTGAAACCGTCAAATATGTTTTATTTCAACAGGTAGGAGGTATTAACACGTTCACGGACAGTACATCGAGAGACGTAAATGAAGACCCTCGTAATATGGCACTACGGCTGTAGACGGGAATTTAAATGTCACCAAAAGTGGAGCTCCGTCCATAGCCGACTATTTTTCATAGTATTTATAGGAAGCATATGACTCTGTGCCGTTTTTGACTGTAACACAAACCGCCACTGCCACAGCAAACACGCCTGCTTTTGCAAACAAGTTACCTCTGTCACGCACACATTGAGAAAGCATGTGTTGTGACACTACGTCTGAGGACGGACGATTTCTGTAGCCGATTTCGTCTCTGGCCGTTAGTGCCGTAACACAAGTCTAAGTACTCGCTTGATATGAATGTCCGTCTACAGGCGGTCACGTCTCTGACCGTTACTGCCGCAACACAAACATTCAAAACGGAGTAATACGAGAATCCGTCCCCAGATGCAATGCCATTTTGTATGGAGAATTTCTGTGTCGTCACAAGTAATTCGAGATGGTCTTGAGTCCGTGAACGTGTTAATCAATCTGACGCAGCTGTGTCGTAATTGGCGACGTATGTGGACACTTCCATTCGCCTTAACCATGTTGTCACCTCAGCTCCCCAACCATTAAATAATCCAAATCAAAAACATTCCCAAAAGCTTTAATCTAATGAGCCAGGCAACACCGCGTTTAACATAAACCGGCTTAGGCCAACAGTCCAATTACTGCAAAAACGGCCACCAAACGTTATTAATATGTGAGTGACCGCTCATTACAAAGTTGGGAGCAACTATTTGTTCGCTTAACGAGCCCCCTGTCTTGTAACGCGAACGCGGTGCTAACTCCCGTCATTACTACTGGTTCTCATAAATCGAAGAACAAGTTAAATGTATGCCTTGCAACACATGTTCCAACTCTCTGAACTTTTCGAACTCAAAGACGTTTTGGTGAGGTAGGGCACAGCGACATGTCATCCCGCTCGAATGTGGAGCAGCCCAACTGGGGAAGTACCTCCGCCTTGCAGGAGACCACAGCCATAATAACACTACTACTTGCTCTGTAGTAGTGTTGTGTTCTTGGTGGTGAGCAAGGTCGCCAGAGCTCCCGAGGATGCGTTGTGTTGAGAGCGAGGGAATTTGTTCCTTCAGATGTCAACACGGCGAATCCTCAAACATATCTTGATGCCCCCACCCACCACCCACCACCCTTGGGTCGGCAACACCCATGTTACTCCTTTGGAGTTGCATGCGTTTATAGGCTGCGGTGTCCGCTTAACATCAGAGGGGCCGTAAGATTGTTTACCACCGCCGTTGAATAAAAAAAAAAACGTGCGTGACCCGTTTCATTGTTTCATTATATTTTAATAGGTAGGTAAAGTAGTAAACTATGTACTATCGTATCCCAAACACTGAAATCCGACGCAATACAAAAGTAGCTGACACTGAGACGCTGACATTCGAACGTCATCATGGATTTAGAATTGTTTCGTAGCGTGCTGTATTTTTCTAGTGAACACCTTTTATTTGATACCCATATTAAGGGGGTTATAAAAAACTTTAGGTAGGTAATCCACAATTTTGTTTTGAAGGCCATCTTTAATTTAGAATTGTTTTGAAGTGTACTGACGACTGTATTCTACTAGTCAATACCTTTCACCCTTAATGAGGGGGTTTAAAAAAAACATTAGACAATCCGCCATTTTATGTCGGACACATCTTAGATTTGAAAATGTTTCGGAGTGTGCTGTATCTTACTAGACAAGCCCTTTTATTTGATACCCATGTTAAGGGAGTTTTAGGGGGGTACATTTACAATTCCTAGATTTGAACCATGAAAGTCGAACTAAACCTACCTAACCTAGTAAGGCGAAGACATGGCGCTGTATGTTCACCAGAGGACTGGCCATTCGCTGAGGGTTTTCCAGCTGCGTTCGCGCCACTACGTGCACTTCAGCTCGTTTGTGGTGCGCGTGCCGCGGCCGCTGCAGGAGACCATCGCGTGTGCTGACTTCTGGCCGGTGTCGTGTTTCGGCGGTTCCGGGGCAACCTACAGAATTCTACACCGGACTTGACGACGCAACGGAGCCACGCTGTTTCGTCACCTAAATAATTAGTTTTTATACGTATTGTATGTATGTTAGGCTTTAAGGTATTTGTTGCTATAGGCCTTAGATGCCTGAAATAAATTATTTATTTATTTACAAACAAAACCGTTTAAAAAGAAACGTTAGGCTTTGTCACGAAATGACACGAATAGAAAGGAAGAAAGACACACACACATCTCTAGCCTTGAAATACAATACCCTAGCATCTGGTTTACGCTCGTGTACACAATTACCATTAAAAGGCATTAACGATAAGAATCTAGAATCGTTAAACCTATGTAAGTATCACGCACACTACGATACACAAACTGTATATAAAGCCCTGTTTCTACCTAAATAAAGGTTCATTATATCACCGAGTTTCGTTCTATTATTTACTCCTCTACGTACTACATCTCAGAGACAAACGGAGTACAAATACAATACAATTGACACATAATGTGTGTGTCTTCGCGGCAGTGAATCGGTCGCTGTCTCAGCATTATGCCAAGGTGTCAGACAGACACCTACAGCGCTGATTTTCAGACAGCACCGTACGTGACCCACGGAACGCAACACAACATACTGCCGATACAAACGTATACACATAATAAATAAATAATTAATATACTAAATCTGTTAAATATGTAACACAAGCACAATGGGATGAGAGACAATGTGAAAAACGCGAAACGGGAGGGAGGGGCGATTGGGAGGTTTAAAAAATAAAATGGATAAAAATTAAATAAAGTGCTGGATGGGTTAGGGTTGGGATTTTTGGAGCGCTTTTCCGACCAAGTAGAAATACGTTCTAGGTCTGCGTTGAGTGTATTGACCGCAACAGATATGTCTGTGGGTGCGCTAGAGAAGTATAATTGGAGGTCGTCAGCGTAAAAGTATCGGCGATGGTATCTACTGCCTCTTATATTGTGAGTGATGTCAGCACTATACAATATAAAAAGCAGGGGACCCTGTATTGAACCTTGCGGCACACCTCTTTACACAGGGCAAAGAGCGGACCGCAAAGTGCCACCGTCCATCCTACGCAACGCCACCGTCTGCACGCGGCCGGAGAGATAACTATCAAACCACTTCACCGCAGAAACATCAAACCCGTAATATGACATCTTCGATAGAAGTAAGGACACATTTATACAATCAAAAGCCTATATACGGCGAATGGCCTATATACCTCATTAAAGTGCAGATGGGCAGGACACTTGGGGAGGAGAAACGATGGGTTGTAGTTAAACGGGTTGTTGAATGGTGGTCCAGGTCATCAAGCAGACCACCAGCCCGGACCGGACCGACGATATCTGCCGGATGGCAGGTAAACACAGAACCAGAGGTTATCACAGAACCGAGGAGGGTGGCTTAGTAAAGAAAAAGCCTATACCTAACTGTGGGGGGATGTTGAATAAAATAATAAAAGTAAATATATACAGTTGGTGTACTACCTCATAAAACTTCAGTACTTAGAATCATTATGTCCGGCTACGTGCACTGCGGAAGACCTCATGGAAGCTACAACCCGAGGGATATAGCACACCCAAAGAAAACAGAAGACTGCCAAGTGGGGGAAATAATCCCTGTAAAAGCGAACTTTGATATATGTAGTTGTTGTAATAGAGGTGGCAAAATAAAACGTAAATAAAATTATTTGATCACTTCACATGAAGAAGAAGACGTTGGTAGTTAAAAGTGACTATGTATTCCCATTCGTAACTAGCGCATATTTTTTGTTCTGCCAACTACACTCTTTTCATACAGTCAGTAGCAGAAGTAGCTACGCGTATGAAAAGGTCAAAATTACCTACACACGTCTTTTTAACTAGGCAGTAGTTTCATCTACTGACTGGAACGTTACTTGACCGGAAACCGTTTTTGTACATCCTATTTATCTTTGACAGGGAATTCATTAATCATTCATTGTTATTCAATGAATGAAAAACAAATATTAATTACCAGCATCGACCTTTCTTCGAAATATGATGAAATATTGTGCAAAACTATTTAATGCGCGAAATATATACTGCATTCCATTGTAGATAACACGGCAAAGACAAATAATAAGGTAAATAGTAGTGGTATTCGAACGCAAACCACAAACGCTGCTCAATAGGAGTTTCATCGAATATTCGGAACCCGAAACTGAAGTACACAACGTATGTACCTAGGTTTCACGCCCTCAGTCTAAAAAAGCACTAAGTCACATCCAATCGATGTGACGCTTGAGCCGTTTTTAAATGACAGATGCAAACTGCGTAGGTAGGTATACCTTATTCAACGCTCATCTGAGTATTGATCGGAAATTCCTATTGTATGTATGTACCTACCTATTTTTAGCTCTGAATGATAGGAAAATTGAAAATATGTCAGAGCATTCATTCCATCAGGGTTCGGCAACCTTAGAGAGCTAACAAACATGACGCGGGCCTACTTACTTATTTGTAACTTTGTCAGGCAATTCCAAAATTTAAGGGTCTCGCGGGCAGCCCCGTTCCCGACCCCTACTGCATCTAGAGATTCTATAGCTTAGGTCTTGTAATAAGTACAGTCGAAGGCATACATGTACGTTCCCAAAGTTTCAAAAATCGAAGCACCATTATGGCCATAATATACCACCACATGTCTATAATAAAGTGGTGTTTACATATTTCTGACCACTTTTTCCGTGCACATATTTTCGAACGCGACTGGTAGGTATACAAGCCAACTTGACTACTTCACCAGCAGGGTAATTGTATAACTTTTCGACCCAACATCTTTTGAGATTGAATTTGAAGAGATAGTTGGTTCTTTATGTCCTGACACTCGTCCAAAAAGTTACGCAATCAACATTGCTGGTGACATTGTGAAGTTAGTAAAATAAATGCCCGCGGGTAAGTACATTTGTCGCCGCGACACAACGCTAAACGAGTTTACAGAGACACGTATTTGAGAATTTAGGGTTGAAGAATTATTTTTTTTCCCAATAAGAAATATACATTTCACTTACAATGAGAAAAATTTCATTAAAAATTTACATATTATCATTATAAGCTGTTTTTCCAAGGCAATATAAACATATTCATTCCAGCAAACATGCATTAGTAATTTAGAACTTATCTTAATCCTACTATCCTACTAATATTATAAATGCGAAAGTTTAGATGTTTGGATGTTGGTTACTCAATCACGCTTAAACGGCTGAACCGATTTGAATAAAAAATTTCACGAAGATATTTTATACCCTGGATTAAAATATAGGATAGTTTTTATCCCGAGTCCACGCAGACGAAGTCGCGGGCGGAAGCTAGTTTTATTATACAATCGAAATATTTTATTGATACAATTTTGAAGAATTTAAAAGCTCAAATAGCTTAGCTTTAAAAGCTAGTAACCAAGCGTAGGTAGAGGTCTAGTTTCGTGACGGGTGAACGGCGGGGTGAGCCGCATTAACGCTTAGCTAATAACAGCCCTGCAATGCCGGTCTATATCGCGGTACACCACAACTGATTTTATGCTGGTAAATACTTAAATACATAGAAAACATCCAAGACTCCGAAACAAGTATTCATGCTCTTCACACAAATATTTGCCCTTCCTTGCCGGGATTCGAACTCATACATTAATTTTCAATGACCTTAGGGTGCAGCGTTAATACCAACTGTTATTTTTGAAATAGATTCAATGTCAAGATGTTTTTGAAGACGTTTAAGTACTTAGTAAAGATTACTGTCCAACGATCACACAGACAAACTAAATATTCCTACAGTTTTGTGAGACCCTGGTAAATATAAATCAAAATCAAATCATTTATTATTAATAATGCTTTTATACACTGATTATAAAATAAGTAATAAATAAGACGTTTCTGCAGCTGAATTTAATTACACAATAAAGGAAAGAAACACCAACGCCATCTATGTAGAATTTGTAACATGCACCATCGTATCGTAAACAAAACACAAGCGAGGATTCTCTAATTACAGACCGTACACCACTCTAGACGTTAGAGGCATTATTCTGCCCGACACATTAACAGAAATGCACCTGCATTTGCTAACGTCTTCCGTTAGATTTATGCATCGAATATGCATAAGCAGGCTGCGGTTGAACGTAGTGATTATATTAACTTCAAATTTTCTTCTGCCTGTTTTCGTAAGGTTAAATTGAATGTAAGCCTTGCTTTGCTCCGTTGATTAACTAACTTCTATTTTTTTGGAAATATAGGTAAATGGAAAGACTAGCACGAAAGTTTAGCAATTTCTTAGATTTGTGTTATTGTTTGGCATTTAAGTCCCCTTAAGTTTGGTTTTATTCTGCTGTGTTATCACTTTAATAAATAAATAAATAAATAAAAAATATATCTTGGCTACTATAACTAGGTGAAATCGTGTGGGATTATTCTAACAGATGCAATGTACTTAGGTACCTAATTTGCCACCATTTTGAATTATCTTGCTTACACAAAATGGCGCCTCTTGGTAATTAATACTTGTCACTTACGTCCGTCCGTGTTCGGTGATATCACAGGTAAATTAACTAGTTAAAACAGTAGAGCAAACGTTTCAAGAGCGGTTTACAAAAACGAAGAATCATTAAGTACACTGCTTTATGTTGGACAGTCGTGTAAAAAGGTTTTTTCATTGGTGGGAAGCCAGTTCTGTGAAGCGGCTTGCCAAACATGTGGCAACAGCAGGCATTGAGTATTCTTCGCATAATCATTGCAATGATACAAGTCACCGAAACGTGAAATCGAGTTGTGATTGGAAGACTGGTCATTGGAAGATCGTTGGAAGATATGAAAGCAGTAAGAATGCTCATATAAGGATGTACGCGCGGGCACCGGACGACAGCGGGGGTCGGGACGCGAGAGGAGAACAGATCAAGCGGCGGCGCTCGCGCACCGTCAGTCGGCGAGCCTCACCAGCATCAAGCGCATGTCGCGCGGAGCTATTTTCTCATAATATTAACTTAACGTGCTAGTTTTCAATAAATGTGTTAGTCGAAGAAAACTGCATTATTATTGTCCGCCTGGACAAGGATCCTGCGGTAATAGAAACGCTTCGGAACTCAAAAATACTAAAAAATGCTTATGCATTTTAGAATATAAAAATATGCCTCTATGCTTTGCCTCTATGCGCTATGCTTTGTAGAATATAAAAATATGTGAGGGAAGAATACTACGTACTCGTCCATACAAAAAGAGAAACCGTTTTTTACTTCTATATATTTTCAATCTCAATGCTTTTTTAAAAAAAAAAAACCTATAACACTAGAATATATTATTATGCTGAAGTGATTGACATCAAAGTGATTTATAGATTTAGTTAGATGCAACCGTTTTCTCCCGAAATGGATATTTCATCAAAAACGTACAAAGCTATTCTTTCCTCAAGTAGTTAATGATTGAAATAAGAACTGTAAAATTGATAGCTAATTTATTTTACAATTATAATTGTTGTTGGTTGATAATAGTCGATTGGAATTGGTCATTCGTTTCTGTCAGAAGAATTCCCGAATTGAGTTTTTGATATCATCTTTGTACAGGCGCTCCATTTTCTGTGTAAACTGAACTGCACCTATCTGAAAATACCTTTATTAATTCAAGACAAGATTTGTGTAAACTGAACTATTCGTTTCAAATTGAAAGCACTCTTTTTATTGAAAGCACTAGTTACGTTACTGTTCTAGCGAATATTTATACTGCGGCCGTGTGTTGTTAGATGCATTCGTTATGCACCGAGTAATTCAGCCGGTACTTATTGTACCTATAAATTCGTGGGATTCCCCCATTTGTAGGTTTTAATGGCGTGAAATAATCGTACCGGGAAAGATGTATGAGGTGCTTGGAGGAGTGAATGATTTTTATGAGTCAGAATAAGGCTGTGTTATTGCGCCGAATTGATATCTTGGAAGGTAACTATAAGTAATATTATTTTTTCTCATTTTGCACTCACTGATATGATGAATATAGATCTAACTGTCGATTACCGTAGTACCTAATATTTATCAGTTAGCGTGACAAGGCAGCCATTTTATCACTTATACGAGTATAAGAGAATGACGGACATTTTATCGACAACGATAAGTAATAAAATGGCAACCATGCTCAACAAGTGACACTTTTATGGCTGTAATTGCTTTCCTGGCGTGTCATTTTTGAATTTGGACAGCTCGTGACTTGGTCATTTGATCAAAGTAATTATGATAGAAACATGTCAGAAACTTTAGTAAAATTAAACATGTACCGTTTTTCTCCTTAACATTATAAATGATGTGTCACTTTGGCACTCTTTGGGGGAGGTCTATGTCCAGCAGTGGACGTCTTTCGGCTGATATGATGATGATGATGATGCTGTAATGTTTCACAGTTTTGGAAGATTATGATTTTATTCAGAAATCGCCCATCACTCGTATCAATCAATAGCTTACGAGTATTTGCCCTTAACCGAAAGCTATGATTATTATTATATTATAAAAGAGAAATGGTTAGCCTCTATGGCCTTTGCCAGAGTCAGTAAGCGTATAAATTAACTACGAAATTAAAGCCATGATTTCCAAACGCCGCTGTCAAGCAATTAGCAACAAACGCATTTGCGTTCACTGTTGTTCGCGTTACTGATTTCAGTACAATGCAAATTTAATCACAAGTAATAAACAAAACTCCAAGTCGTGTCGATTATGGCCAGCGTCGTAAATAAAATAAATCGCTTTGTATTGAGGCTATTGTAGAGTTAATTAAGTCGGTTAGAGATTCGGCGCTGTACGGAAAGGGACCCCGTAATGGACACGGAGGTGCGTTCCGGAAAGGACTCCTGAACTTAGAACTCGGCAACTTATTTATAGTTTGTTTTACTTAAAAGTAAGAAAGAAAGTTGCTGTCGAGTTGTCAGCGGGAGGCTGGCAGAGAACAAAAATCAATGGTGATTACTCCACCGACAAGAGATGATGATGATGATTTACATAAAACGTCGAAAAGGCACTTAACGTGGGATCTTTTGTTGCTATATATGAAAGGAGAAGATAACAAAGAGACGTCATAATATAGAACAGATCGAGGTGTGTGTGTGAATAGCTATACTGTTTGTTCTATTGTTTATGCGTTATTGCTTTACAACCGTGATGACAATTAAACTAAAGATGTCGATAATGGTTGTTTTTTATAAGTATATTTCGTTGTTTTATGAGTCCGCAGTAAGCTCGATTCTCTATACAAACGTAGTTAAGCTCTCATTTTAAAACTACGAGTTGTGGATTGTAACGAAACTTTACATATACAATGACATGAGGTATATCTATGTCTGTAATTGGTTTATGTAGCTTCAGAGACCATAGTAAAAAAATACAGCGAATTTCAGATTGTCATAAAAAACTGGTTTTTGCTGTAGGTATTTTGTTTGTTCTATAAACTGGAACCATATAAACTAATTACAGACATAGATATACCTCATGTCCTGGACTCATTGTATATGCAAAGTTTCGTCACAATCCAACACGTAGTTTTAAAATGAGAACGAAACTCCGTTTGTATGGGAATGTCAAATTCGGCCGAGCTTAACTGCGGACTTAATAAGTCGCATTAATTTACAAAAGTTTCCGTAATAGACTAGAGTCTAGACTAGAAAATCCTTCTTCACCGCAAACTTGTTTAATGGCGTTAAATAAATAGGACGCCGGCTTATCTGCCTGAAAACAATGGAGGAAAGAAATATACGACGGCTCGACAGGAGCGGAGAACAAAGGAGAATAAAGCCACTAGTCGACACGCACCCAAGTTGCGTGGGGTTAAAGTTCTGCACTTTACATAAAATTACAAAAAGTTATAATAAGGCTTGTGTTATGGGTACTAGACGACGATATATTTAATAGATACCAATACTAATACATATACCTACATAGAAAACATCCAAGACTCGGAAACAACTATTCATGCTCATCACACAAATATATGCCCTTACCGGGATTCGAACCCGGGACCTTCAGCTTTACAGGCAGCGTCACTACTGAACTGGTCGTCAGTAATGTTGAAGGATTATGTGCAGATTTTTAGCTTACGAAACTGCAAAAGCACGCTGACTATAATTTATCCTACTAATCCTACTAATAAATATTATAAATGCGTAAGTTTGGATGTTTGGATGTTTAGATGTTTGTATGTTTGTTACTCAATCACGCTTAAACGGCTCAACCGATTTAGATGAAATTTTGCACGAAGATAGTTTATAACCTGGATTCAAATATAGGATAGTTTTTATCCCGGGTCCACGCAGACGAAGTCGCGGGCGGAAGCTAGTATTATATAAATATCTCGATATACAAAAAGTATAATTTTAATTTCATCATCATCATATCAGCCGAAAGACGTCCACTGCTGGACATAGGCCTCCCCCAAAGAGTGCCACAATGACCGGTCCTGCGCCACCCGCATCGAGCGGACTCCCGCGACCTTTACCAGGTCATCAGTCCACCTTGTGGGGGGCCTACCCACGCTGCGCCTTCCGGTACGTGGTCGCCACTCGAGAACCTTTCCGCCCCAACGGCCATCAGTTCTACGTGCAATGTGCCCCGCCCACTGCCACTTAAGTTTAGCGATTCGGAGGGCTATATCGGTTACCTTGGTTCTGCTGCGGATAGCCTCATTTCTGATGCGATCGCGCAGAGAAACTCCCAACATAGCCCTCTCCATTGCCCTTTAGGTGACTTTGAGCCTTCTTATGAGGCCCATATTAAGCGACCACGTTTCCGTGCCATACGTCATCACTGGCAACACACACTGGTCAAAGACTCTCGTCTTGAGACACTGCGGAATATTGGACGAAAAGATGTGCCGTAGCCTCCCGATTGCTGCCCAGCCGAGTCGGATTCGACGATTGACCTCTTTCTCAAAGTTGGACCTACCTAACTGAACAGTCTGTCCTAGGTATATATAATCGTCTACAACTTCGAGCGTAAAGTGTCCGATTGAAATGGGGGTTGGTACTACATGGAGGTTTGACATGATCTTTGTCTTATCCATGTTCATCCTTAGACCAACTCGCTCGGAGGCGTTACTGAGGTCATCGAGCATCGTGCTTAAGTCCTCCATGGTCTCAGCCAAGACTACTATATCGTCAGCAAACCGAAGGTGAGTGATGTACTCGCCGTTGATGTTGATGCCTAGCCTTCTCCAGTCTAGAGTCTTGAACACGTCCTCCAGTGCAGCGGTGAACAGTTTTGGGGAAATAACATCCCCTTGTCTGACACCCCGCTGCAGCGGAATAGGCTTCGAACTCTGATCCTGGAGTCGGACTGACATAGTGGCGTTCTCGTACAAACACTTCAGCACTTCGATGTAGCGGCAGTCTACTTGGCACCGTTGGAGAGACTGTAGTACAGCCCAGGTTTCGATCGAATCGAAGGCTTTCTCGTAGTCCACGAACGCTAAACAGAGAGGCAGGTTATACTCCTCAGTCTTTTGTATAACCTGGCGGAGCGTATGAATGTGGTCTACGGTACTAAAACCTCTTCGGAAACCGGCTTGTTCGGGAGGCTGGAAGTCATCAAGCCTGCGTGCGAGGCGATTCGTAATGACCCTTGAAAACAGCTTATAGACATGGGTCAGAAGTGAGATGGGTCGGTAGTTCTTCAGCAGAGTGTTGTCACCCTTTTTGAAGAACAGCACCACCTCACGTCTGTTCCACGCCTTTGGCGTTCTACCTTCCAGTAGGACGGTGTTGAATAACTTCTGAAGGGCCGTAAGGATCGGTTTTCCACCCGCCTTCAGGAGTTCGGCTGTAATTCCGTCTTCACCGGGTGCCTTGCTATTCTTAAGCTGTTTCAGAGCCATTCTCGTACAGGCTGATGTCCGGGATGTCGTCGGTGTAGTGTCTGGTAAGTCTAGCTCTAGGGTCTTCTGCCGGACCAACTTCGGGTTTGCGAGTTGACGTGTATAGCTGTCCGTAAAAACGCTCTGTTGGTTATGTATTTGCATGTGTGAGTGTCTTGTATTAATGTATGCATCGAGAGTAGTCTAAAATAAATCACCATACAGTAAACACGTCTTTCAATTAGTAAAAATCCCTACATAGGACTTTAAACCTTATCACGCACAACATATGGTCGACATCGAACCGGATCCAAGCCAAGATAAGCCAAGTCCAGCCGGCCGGCGAATACAATAGAGGACTGCATTCCTGAGCCTAATCACTCGTCGCCTGCTAACTATTTAAGTGAATTTAAGGATATTATTTGATCGTGAAGATTGTTATGAAGTGTTAATTACGTGAATAAACTACTGAATAGTGCAATATTAGTTCGTCTGAACAATTATTACGTGTTTTGGAGGATACGGCCAGTTCTATAAGGAGGACCGAAATCAATTTGAAGAAATGTCCTAAACAACGATTAACCAAAGGTTATATGGAATCTCGTGCACAGTGTATCGAAGCATATTGGAAAACATTTGTGACTGCGCATCAACAGCTGATACAACTTACTACAAGAGAGGAGCGCGGCGAGATCCAATACTTTCTGAAGGAAGATTATTATGCTATCGAGGAGTTATATATATGTTTACAAGGCGATATAAAGGACGCGCTCGCTGCTGCCGCTCCCGCGCAAGGTCAAGGGTCATCTTCGCTGGATTGTACTATGTTCGAAGCGGTGCAACAACAAGTAAAATTACCTGCTATTGTTCTACCTGTATTCTCCAATAATTATGAAGAGTGGCCAACCTTTCACGATTTGTTTACATCGTTGGTACACGACAATACAAGCCTCAGCAAGGTTCAGAAACTGCACTATTTGAAGTCAAGCATCGCTGGTGAAGCCGCTGCATTACTAAAGCATGTTACTATTACGGAACAAAATTATGAACCAGCCTGGAAGACTCTAAAACAAAGGTACGGTAATAAGAAGATAATTGTTAACTCCATCTTGAAGAGATTGTTTAATCAACGAAAATGTACTACGCAAACATCTAGTCAAATCAAGAGTTTACTGGATACAACTACGCAATGTTTAAATGATTTACAAAACCTTCAAGTGAACATCGACGCGTGCAACCCGTTCATCATATACCTAGTGGTGAAACGACTCGATCCTGAAACTCATAAGGCATGGGAGGAGCACTCCTACAATTCAAATGCTGATCAGCTGCCTAAGTGGTCAGAATTAAGAAAGTATCTTGAGTCGAAGTTTCGCACGTTAGAACTTGTTAACCCTGTTACTGCTACCAGTGCTACCGTACCTAAAGAAGCAAGACCTATTAAGGAGAAGTCTTACCATGTTACAACATCAGCGAGAAGTTGTGTTTTATGTAGGGATGAACACACGTTATGTCACTGCAAGGAATTTACACAAATGTTACCCGTGGAGAAAATGGACTATGTTAAGAAATCAAATCTATGTTTCAACTGTCTCCTTCCCGGACATTCTGCTTCACGATGTCGCCTTTCTTATACATGTCGTCTATGCAGGAAGCGGCATCACACGTTGATCCATCAAGCGCAGAATAAGGAATCAGACAGTACCCAAGCTCACCACAGTCAAATTATGCACTCTGATGAAGACCCTCACAAGGATAAAGTGGTAGAAATCTCGTCCAATTTGGCATGCAGGAAATCTACGGCCTTGCTAGCGACGGCAATGGTCTCCGTAAGGGACGATGAGGGACACGTGACTCCACTTCGTGCGCTAATCGACCAAGGGTCACAATCAAGCTTCATAAGTGAGCGTGCAGCACAAGCGTTGCGAGTCAAGAGGGTACCCGCGAAGGGAACTGTTACTGGTGTCGGCTCGACACAGAAAACAATCAACGGCATGGCACATCTTCAGATATTGTCAAATCAAGATGACAATGTCAGGCTGAATGTTAAGGCCTACATAATGTCCTCGAAGCTAACATCACAATTACCAGCAAGCAAGATCATGTATGATACTCACGCCTGGCCACACATTCAAGGTCTCACCCTGGCTGATCCAAACTTCCACCAGCCAGGGCAAGTAGACATGTTGCTAGGTGTTGAAGTGTGTGCACAAATATTCAAGAGTAAGATTATCCAAGGTCCACCTGGTTCACCATGCGCCCAAGAAACAAGCCTAGGTTGGATTCTATTTGGAAGAGTAAAAGGCACAGCACACACTTCCCAAGACAACATAATTGTGGTGCATCATCAAGTCAATGTGGATGACATGTTAAGGGCATTTTGGGAGATAGATACTACAGATACGAAGAAGAGTAACAAGAGAAGAAGAGGAATGTAAAACTATTTACAAAGAAACTCATACAAGAACGGAAGAAGGAAGATACGTTGTAAGTTTGCCATTCAACAAAGAAGAACCTCTATCTCCAAAAGGGCAAACAAGAGACATCGCCATGCTGAGACTAAAACAACTAGAAAGAAGATTCGAGAAGGATGCTAGTCTAAAGAAGGAATATGTTAAAGCAATGGAAGAATACATTGAACTTAAATACATGGAAGAATAAACAATGCAGCAGTATACCTGCCACATCAGGTTGTAAGAAAAGAAGAAAAAGAGAGCACGAAGACTAGAATTGTGTTCAATGCATCATCTAAGGGCTGTAATGGCGTATCCCTGAATGAAGAGCTTCTAATCGGTCCACACCTGCAAGAAGATATGCGAAATCTAGTCATGAGATGGCGTTTGCGACGTATAACAATGATATCAGATATATAGAAGATGTACTTACAAGTATTGATGAATCCCGAGGACACCGATTATCAGAGGATACTATGGGCAAAGATGCAAGCGATCCAGTGAAGGACTATCCGCTACTACGAGTTACCTTTGGAACAGCTTCAGCACCTTATCTCGCTGTAAAGACACTCCAACAAGTGCCCGAAGATGAAGGAAAAGAGTACCCGATAGCATCACAAATTATAAAGGAAGACTTTTTCATGGACGATCTGATGACCGGATTAGATACTGTAGAAGAAGCCGTGGATACTGCTAAACAGATTTGTGAGATCTTGAAGAAGGGAGGGTTTACACTGCAAAAATGGGCATCCAACAGCTCGGAGCTCCTACAAGAATTTGCACCGTCAGAGAGAAGTACACATGTGAAGATAGACATCGAGCTTGGCGGTACAATCAAGGCCTTGGGACTGTGCTGGAATATGGGTGAAGATACCTTCCAATACACGTTGAAGCTGTCAAATCCACCAGAGGTCATCACAAAACGAAACATCTTGGCTGACATTCAACGACTCTTTGATCCGCTTGGCTGGATATCCCCTGCTTTATTGCCTGCCAAAAGGATTATACAAAAATTATGGCTTCTGAATGTTGGTTGGGACGAAGAAGTTAACACAGAAATAAAGGAAGAATGGCTACATATACGAAAAGGACTAGATGAAATAAAGAATATAAAACTAGACAGGTGGTTAAATACCACATCAGGCTCGATGAATAATGTGACTATAGACGGCTACTGCGACGCTTCTAACCCTGCTTATGGAGCCGTAGCTTACCTGCGTGTACGAACCCAAGATGGAGAATACAAGACGTTTCTTCTTGCTGCCAAGACGCGAGTTGGGCCAGTCAAGCCTATGACGGTTCCCAAGCTCGAGTTATGCGGTGCAGTTTTATTATCAAGACTGCTAAAACAAAGTGAAGCAACCCGTATACCCACAAGCCAGATGTTCGCATGGACCGACTCCACTATAGTACTGGCATGGCTGCATGGAGATCCCACACGATGGCAAACCTTCGTCAGAAATAGAGTTGTAGCTATACAAGACATTATTCCAAACCGATGGTACCACGTCCGAACTTCGGAGAATCCTGCAGACATTGCATCTAGAGGCATGACGTTAGGCAAATTGAACAATTGCAGCATTTGGTGGCACGGACCGCAGTGGCTGAAACATAAAGATATAAAGTTAGAACAGCCAATAATTGAAGAAACTGACCGGGAAATGAGAAAAGCAATAATAAATGTAAACCTAAACATAAATAAAGGCATAGAAGTATATAAAACCTTACCTGAGAAGTTTGAAGAACATGAGTCTTTACCTGATTGGCTGAAGTACATCGTATACGCTAGAAGATTCTTGACAAACCTGAAAGAGAAGACTAAAAATACAGAACAGACAATTACAACAGAAGAATTAGACACAGCACTTCAAATATGTATAAAGACTGTTCAGGACCAATGTTTTAAAGAAGATATAGAGAGCTTAAAAAAAAGGAACAGAGTGAGCACAGGAAGTAAATTAAGAACTCTAAACCCTTACCTTGATCAGAACAACATCCTCAGGGTGGGCGGTAGGTTGTGCCATTCTGCGTTGGACGAAGAAAGAAAACATCCTGTGATTTTGAGCAAATGTCACCTGACTTACCTGATTATAGACGACGTGCATCGTCGAACCTTACACGGACGATACCAACTAACCCTGAATTATTTACGATCAAAATACTGGATGTTAAAAGTAAAAGGTCTACTTAAAACTTACATCAGAAAGTGCCTCAAATGTGCGAGACATAATGCAGCTACTAAAGAACAGCTGATGGGCGATTTGCCAAAGCAAAGAGTGACACCTGCAAAGCCGTTTTTGAACAGCGGAGTTGATTTTGCTGGACCCTACCAGATTTTAATGTCCAAAGGCCGAGGTTCCAAAACAAGCTAGGGTTACATTGGCATTTTCGTATGCATGGCTACCAAGGCTATACACCTGGAATTGGTGAGTGACCTGACGTCTGAAGCATTCATCGGTGCCTTTCGAAGATTTGTAGCCCGACGAGGACGCTGTGCACATATCTGGAGTGACCGGGGCCGAAACTTTGTGGGAGCTAGTAAGGAGCTCGCTGATAGTTGGCGGGAAGCTAAGCTAGAACTAGATGGCGAAGTTGCAGAGAAACTAGCCCTCAATGGAACACAGTGGCATTTTGTGCCGGCTTATAGTCCCACGTTCGGTGGCCTATGGGAGGCTGGCGTCCGCTCAATGAAGTACCACCTGAAACGTATTTTGAACACCCACTTAACATATGAAGAAATGAGTACGGTTCTATGCCAGATAGAATCCTGTTTAAACTCGCGACCTCTGTGTCCGATAGACGATAAAGATATCGATAGTATGGAAGTGCTTACCCCTGGCCACTTCCTTCTTACCGAAGCACCTATCACTGTACCATCTCCATCTCTTAAGGACGCTAAAATAAGCAGTTTGAGCCGTTGGCGCTTTACACAAAAACTTGTTAATGACTTTTGGCGGCAGTGGCAACAGGAGTATTTATGTCGATTGCAACAGCGGCCCAAATGGCTTAAAAGACAGGAAGAACTTCAAGTAGGTCAGATAGTGGTAATAAAGAGTGAGAACTTACCACCCGGGAAATGGCAGCTCGGACGCATAGTGGAGAAACACCCTGGCGCAGATAATCTCACCCGCGTTCACAGTGTTAAAAGCGGTGACTCAGTAATTAAAAGAACGATAACTAAATTGTGTCTTATGCCAGTTGATACAGTCGTAATTTCACTACTAATACGTTTTGAATCCGTTTGCATGTAACTACATTACAGACGATATTTGCGATGTATAACTTTAATATCGAATCTTTCCTACAGCTTACTTATTGTTATACTCGATAGATATTAACTCATACTTGCCATTCCTTGCTATACCTGGTGCTATAGTTAGCTAATGCAATTGCATGTCAGCATGTAGTTGATCTTATCATACAATTTGTTATAGTGAGTGCTATGTACAACTTTGTAGATATTTTATGTACTTTTAGGTATAGTGTTAGAAAAGGCCGATGCCCTTTTGGTGAGCGGTATGTTGGTTATGTATTTGCATGTGTGAGTGTCTTGTATTAATGTATGCATCGAGAGTAGTCTAAAATAAATCACCATACAGTAAACACGTCTTTCAATGAGTAAAAATCCCTAAATAGGACTTTAAACCTTATCACACACAACACGCTCTATCTCACTCAAAAGCTCAGGTTTGGAAGAAACGACTCTGCCGTCCTCAGTTTTCAACCTTGCGAGCTGGCTCTGCCCAATAGACAGATCTCGTGCGAATACTTTTGAGCCCTTATTTCGCTCGATGGCCTCTTCGATACGGTTCGTATTGAATTGGCGCAGATCGCGGGTAAGGGACTTGGAGATCCGTTTATTGAGCCGCCGGTATAAAGTCGCATCGGCAGAAGACTGCAGAATCATTTCACTCCTTTCCTTCATGAGCTTCTGAGTGGAGCTAGAGACCCTTTTAGTTCTGTTGGGCCGCTGGGCCTTTAAGAACTTAGACCCAGAGGCACGGACAGCTTCTTAATTTGAATTTGCAGAAATCTTATTAGTAAATAGATACTAATTTCATAAAAACTTAAACCACCGTTTACTGTTATACTGTAGCGTTTATGTTGCCTACTAAAAGTTATGTATGCCGCATATTGGAGTGTTCTCTTAGAAGGGTAGACCAGCGTCAAAGTACTCACAAGGAACCTTGACATCAAGCTGAGAGGAGACCATTTCAATGACGATTTAAAATTCTCATTACCTGTTACTTCTCTTATGTAGAAGCCTGAGTCTTAAACACGTCATGAATAAACTTATTCTCTCCCTTTCATTCAATTCGCGGGCATAGCCTAATGTTTCACAATTTTATACAGAAAATATAATTTGTCTTGCGACCATATTAATCAGACCAACTTATTTATGCCTTCACACGTCTCATAAAAAACATTCCTCCACGTGTCACAATGCTATCTCATCTCAAGAATCACAATTTGGAATGAAATATGACAAAAATCCGTAGCAACACTGTCCCAGATGAGATATTGCTCTCAATTTATGAATCTCCATAAGATATTCTGAATAAGAAGAATAAATCGTGGCCATAAGTCACGCGGCGAAGGGGGTGAATTACGACCTGCGTGCGACAGAAGGGGTAGTACGTAGTGGTTTTAAAGTGCACTGCGATAAACTGTAGGCTTAAAGGTTTAGCCGTGTACATAAAAAGGAGCTATAAAGTTGCATTTTCACTAAAGATACATAAGTATCGTATCGCTTGCCCGAAGTTGACATGAAAGTTCGGGTCAACTGCGTCCGCCAGGCGCCGTCACTGCTGACGATTTGGTGTTTTCCTTCCTTTTCATGCGCACGTATTATACTTTAAATTGATGAAAGATAATCATTTCATCATCATCATATCAGCCAAAAGACGTCCACTGCTGGACATAGGCCTCCCCCAAAGTGCCAAAGTGACCGGTCCTGCGCCACCCGCATCCAGCGGACTCCAGCAACCTTTACCAGGTCATCAGTCCACCTTGTGGGGGGCCTACCCACGCCGCGCCTTCCGGTACGGTACGTGTAGGGTATAATTATTTATTAACCCTTAATGAAAACGACCTACTGACGAAGGCAACGGGCCTTAACGGTGAAATCTAAATAAACCTGCCAAGAGCGTGTCGGGCCACGCTCAGTGTAGGGTCCCGTAGTTTTTCGTGCGTAATTATTTTGTAATTTTTTTCAAAAACTATTCAACCTATCAAGTTCAAAATAATTTTCCTAAAAAGTTTTTATAAAGTTCTACTTTTGAGATTTTTTTCATATTTTTAAAACTTATGGTTCAAAAGTTAGAGGGGGGGGACACATTTTTTTTAACTTCTGGAGCGATTATCTCCGAAAATATTAACATTATCAAAAAATGATTTTAGCAAACCCCTATTCATTTTTAAATACCTATCCAACAATATATCACAAGTTAGGGTTGAAATGAAAAAAAAACACTCCCCACGTTACGTATAGGGGAGGTACCCTAATAAAAAAAAACACTTTTTATTTTACCACTGTCGGCGTGATTGATATTAGTACCAAATTTCAGCTTTCTAGTGCTAACAGTTACTGAGATTATCCGCGGACGGACGGACGGACAAAGCGAAACAATAAAGGGTTCCTAGTAGACTACGGAACCCTAAAAAAGGGCTACCACTACCACAATAGATCACTTGCTGGTCGAAGCGGCATATAAAGGCCCACAAATCAACAATGATAATAATAATACTGACGAAGGCTTTATTTCCAACATAATATTTACGCGATCATGCCTAGCTTATGATGTCCCTACCTACTTAACAAAATATGGATCGATTAGGTCATGAAATAAATATATTTTATTTATTTCACTAATATCGTCAGCAATATTAAACTGAAAAAAAATATTTTTGAACATTCTTGAATTCATCTATGTGGAAACCGACTAATGCGTTGCAGCATTCATTGGTGTACAGTCGACTGCAAAGAGCTCGATACGCCAAAAGTTACAAAAATACGTATACACGACTTTATCGACTTAACATTAAGGTCGAGTATACATATTTTACATTAACTTGGGCCTCTTTGGTGGCATCGATCTCCTTGCAGTCGACTGTACAGTCTGCCACTTTTGAGCATTAATGTAACAATAATAGAGTCAAACAGTGGCAGACTATTTTCTTGGCTTACTGTAAACTACTGCAAAGGTCTATCTGTTCACCACCCCGGGATGTGACGCCCCTCCCGCTTCCCTTTTACTTCGCCACGCTCGCGAATTGCGATATGCGCGTTATACTGTTTTCAGAATGCCGATATGACGTCACGCGGCGAGGTGCACGGATATTGTGACGGGGTCATATAGTAAAGCATAACTGTAGTGAAGTCATCTCTTCATATACAACTTGGTCGCTCTTACAACTTACGTGGAACTTGATTGAATTCCCGGTCATAGTACTCCAGGCAAAGTACGGTATTGAAAAACATTCATTTATAATAGCGTTTTTTTGTTGATTTCATTTTTAAATGTTATTCTAAGATAATGTATTAAAGAATCCGGCAAACTTTCCACCCGCATGTAATTATGTAGATTTAAATGAAGCATGCATTGTCTTTTTTTGTACGATTTATCTTGAATATTATAGGGCAAATATAAAACCATTTTTCACCAAAATAAAGACAAAAATATTTATTAATATTTTTTCTGACTTTTCAGACGCTAGTTAATTTATCATTTTTTTAATTTCTGAAATTTTGTCGGATTTTGTCGCTGGCCAACTATTTAATTGATAATATATCCGGTACACATAAAAATAAGCTATTATAAATTATTTCCAAAATTGAAATTTTTCCATACAAGTTGTCAGTTCATTGACTGGACTATAGGTACTACAACGTGCGATAGAAACAGAAATATCTTTTAAGTATACAGCTATGCGGTTTATTTCGCGGTCTGAGTTCCATCATATAAGTTTAATATCTAGGCCCTAATATCATTCGTCTTTACTAACCGAAGGGACATTATCCTTAGGGTAGGTATCACTTTTATTTAATGTCCGCGTCATTACGATTTTAAAAGATATTCACCTAAAAGTGGGAATATCCCAAGGACTACCTTGACACGGCGTACGGCACATTTTTTAAGTCGAATACTCGCCTCGGGTCGCGATTCCATCAGTCTAGATTGACGTCCCCAGGATATGACTTTTGCCTTCATCTGTGTCATTCTCATTTTAAAATACGGAGACGTAACAGTGGGTGTATCTATTCTCATAATTTTATCTTAACGTAGTCTTAGCTAATGTACAGGCTGAATTCCTTTCGCGCCGCGGACTACTGTCTTGTGTCTTCTGATAATTGCATTCCCCGTCCGATCCATTTCCATATTCAATTCGAGTTTAGAGTTCCTATATTCTGTTCTGTTCTACCTGTAATTATCTTGGAAAACAGATCTTAAGCTGCGTGTGTGTGTGTGTGTGTGTGTGTGTGTGTGTGTGTGTGTGTGTGTGTGTGTGTGTGTGTTTGTGTGTGTTTGTGTGTGTTTAAAGACGTGGGTGTCTCCAAAATCCGCTGACAGCATGCGCTGCACGCTTCGCCTGTCTTTAAACGAAGCTTTAAGCCTTAGTCACCCGATACAGCGTGTTTCCTCCACAGATATAGCCGCACTTCCAAAGAACGCGGCGTGCGGCGCCAACCGGAGATGGATGTTTAAATGTGTTTGGCGCATTCGCCATTTTGTAACAAACAAATACAATACAGTACTATCACATCATTATTAGCGTAACCGTTGCCAGACATACGGAGAAGTCCGTAGTTCTACGGATTTTAGTTTCTGTGGCCAGGCCTACGAAAATTATTGGAGAACCTACGGTATTTCAGATCATTCGAATTTTGCAACATTTTACTAACTTTCAACATCATTTAAGGCTGCATCCCCACGTAACACGACGTGACTTAAGTGTGCATATCATCAGGCATGTGGTGCCTCGCGTCGCCCCGTTTCATGTCGGGCGGCACCATGATACCTGCAACACACGGCGCGGCCTGCGGTGGCGGTCAATAGTAAATTTGACAGCTAATGACAAGTTTACTATTGACCGCCGCGGCCAGGCCGCGCCAGTCTGTGAGAGGCCTTAAGCTTCAGTGGAATGGAATAAAGGCATTGAAATAAAAATCTGTAGAACTACGAATTTTTTAAGTGTCAATCTACGGAATTGTAAAGATTTTTAATTCATGCTCTACAGATTTTCATAAATCTGATCTGGAAACACGTAAGCTCCAAATGCATTAAGGTTCCTCACACATGTAATGCTAAATTAGCTAACATAAAACTTGTTTAAGAAATTTGCATGACGGCATTGTAACTATGCAAGAATATATAGGTATCATTTGAAAATAGCATTTGAAATATCAAACGAACATTGTACACACAGTAATCTTTATTGCCAGGTTGCAGATGATTTCAAAATCAGTCTCACTTTTAGTCTTAGTCCAACACAAGAATCACTTCAAGGTGCTTATGGTTTAGTTATACCCATCCGTAGACGCATAGAATACTCCAGACGCATTACCAGGATTAGAATACCCTGCTATGGTAACCTCGTTTCCAGCGCATTTGCCTTTAGAGAAAGATTTGTACGAATCACAAGCCCACGCTAAATATGCCCCGGGGTTATGTACTGTCTTAGCCCAGAGTGTGACGCAAGCCTTATGGCTACATTTAGCCTGGTCTGAGTCACCCTTTACTGGTATAAGGCTTTCGTGGCAATCGGGCTGCTTGTAACCTTTGTTGAGAAAGAAATCTGCGTCAGCTAGCACGCTTGTAGTCCCCAAGCCGCCGGCATTACAATGGTATACTTCTACGTAGTCTGCCAAGCCTGCGCGGATTTGCTCGTCGATAAAGCTGTTTGAGAAGCAAGGGCCGGCAGGATCGATACCTGTAATCCTCCAGACTTTCTCATTTGTTAATTTATTGTAAGCATCGCCAGCGTAACCAAGCATCTGGCTTCCGAGACTGTGGCCGAGGCAATGAATTTTGGACGATGGGAATCCTTTCTTTCTCAAATCTGCTAGGAACTTTCCTAACGCCTGTCCGATGTAGTATACGTGAGACACTGCTCTGCCGTAGCTATAGCTGTCTGATTTGCCTGCTACTAGAGAAGTATACGAAGAATGATCGATAATGATTACATAGGTGTCAGGCACGTTTTTGAAAGTTTGACGGATGAGTTCTTCCGTTTTTCTGGTAATGTTCGACTTGAAGCCTGGGACGAAGAATATTAACCGTCTGGTGACGTCTAAATTGTAGTTTTTGGTGATGTCTTCAGCTGCCGTGGCTATCGGGTAGCTCATGGTGAAATCATTTTTGAAGTCGTAGAAGAACACTTGAATTGCCGAGATGTCTCTGTTTAGAGTTTTGTTGTGGTCACCTGGAATAGAACAAGTCAATAATTATTTTTTGTTTTAGTCCTGACTAAGAATAAGTTTCCTATTTGTTGCTTTGGTTTGAGATTCTTAAAGCGCAAATTAGGGTTGTATTCCACTTGTCCAAGATCATTGTCCAATGTGTATTTGCGTCTCATTAAAGAGTGAGTGAGACGCAATGCACATTGGACGAAGATCTTGGACAAGTGGAATACCACCCTTACACATGCCAGAAATGGCATGCAAGTTTGACTACATTGCGGGGTTTGATAGATAAAATGCAGTATATGTACCTCGGTAACCCGCAATGTAATTAAGTTTGCATGCAATATCTTGCATGTGTAAATGGCGCTTAAACGTTGCCGCAGCTTTTCTTCTACTGTTTTTGCTTTTCCAAAAGCGTAGTGCCTAATGTCGCTTTAAGATTATTTTCTGGTAGACGTAAGGCAGCTAATTATATTCCAGGGAAAGAGTTTAATTGTATCTACCACCTTTTTTGTTCTATTATTGTAGTTAAGTAAAATAAACCAAGCATGCTGTAACTTCAAAAATAAAATATTTTGTATAGTTTTTTTTTGTTAAACCGCTTGGAACTTATTGCTGATCGGTTTTTATAATACACGTTTCATTGATTGCTCCTATTACAGGACACACCTGTAGGTATATTGTACATTAACAGCTATTCCATTACCAAACTCATCACCAAATTCCATTTAACGAGCGAATTAGAGCGACCATTAACTTTTTAACTGGCCTTTTAGGGCTCATTGACAAATGACAACATAAGATGTAGGTACTTAACTGGAGTTTGAATCAAGTTAAAAACGTAAGTTATGAAAAACAGAAACTAAACTTATTCAATTATTGGATCAGTCTAACCTAAATTCGAACAATTTAACTAAAGATCTTACATTCGAGGATTCCGTTATAACATTCACATGTAGGACGTAGGTAGGTAATAGTTATTTATGATACCTACAAGTGCGGAAAAGTAGGTAATTCCCAACGAGTGACGATGATCAAAAAACAACCCTCAGGGAGTGTTTTTGATCGACACGAGTTGGGAATTACCAATCCGCACGTGTATCATGCAACATTTTACAATGCATCATGCGAGGAAATTAAAAATTATACATAAAAGGTGAAATTTGAATTGTCCTGAAATCTCATTCTCGCACGTGTGTGGGAATATTGGCCCGAAATCCATTCCCGCACGGCCGCTCCCCGGCCCGCCCCGCCGTGGGGGCATGGAGGGCTTCCCCTGATTATGTTGAACCACATAAAGGCGCACTTTCAGAGCAAGTGCATTGTAAATAATATTTACAATGATGCATGATGCATTGTAAAATGTTGTATGATACACGTGCGGATTGGTAATTCCCAACTCGTGTTTTTGGTCATCGTCACTCGCTGGGAATTACCTACTTTCCGCACTTGTATCATAAATAACTATTATAACATCGGCATAATGATCTTTCCGAGTAAGTGTCGGGCAGAAGCAGGGCATCACTACACGCGACCTTTAGGTAAACATTTTTATTTACATCCTTATCATTGTCCGAAAACCGGTCACGCGACTTGCATGATAAGACAAATTACACTTAGGCCGTATTTATGGACAAACATTGCGATCAGCGGCACAGAGCCCATTTCCAACCACGCTACATCAAATACATTACGGCGTTGCCTAGGAGCGTTCGGCCGCGTCTGTACCTACTTGCCAATTATAGTTAGGTAGTTGGCAACAGTTAAAGTAAATTGTTCCAAATAGTTTAAAGGCACAATAATAAAAAAATCGACGCTGTTCGATATAAATTGTCCATGACGTCGCTTGTTCCTATATACTTCCCTACAATCTTCTTAGGCCAAATTGCATCAGAGTAGTGCATTCAAACAGCAACTCTGTCGACTAAGGTAAAAGATTACAATTCCCCTGACAGTTTTATAAAAAGTCGGCCACATATGGCCACATTAAATGCTCAGGCACTTCACGGACACTTTACGCTCGAAGTTGTAGACGATTATGTATACCTAGGACAGACTATCCAGTTAGACTTCGAGAAAGAGGTAAATCGTCGAATCCGACTCGGCTGGGCAGCGTTCGGGAAGCTACGGCACATCTTTTCGTCCAATATTCCGCATTGACAGCGCAGTGGCAACACACATTGGTCAAGACGAGAGTCTTTGACCAGTGTGTGTTGCCAGTGATGACGTATGGCACTGAAACGTGGTCGCTTACTATGGGCCTCATAAGTAGGCTCAAATTTACCCAAAGGGCTATGGAGAGGGGTATGTTGGGAGTTTCTCTGCGTGATCGCATCAGAAATGAGGTGGATAGCCAGCAGCAGAACCAAGGTAACCGATATTAGCTCTCCGAATCGCTAAATTTAAGTGGCAGTGGGCGGGGCGCATAGCACGTAGAACCGATGGCCGTTGGGGCGAAAAGGTTCTCGAGTGGCGACCACGTACCGGAAGGCGCGACGTAGGTAGGCCCCCCACAAGGTGGACTGATGACCTGGTGAAGGTTGCGGGAATCCGCTGGACGCGGGACCGGTCACTTTGGCACTCTTTGGGCCTATGTCCAGCTGATATAATGATGATGGTGATGAAATGATCTCAACCGCGTTTTTGACGTTTCATAAAAGTTGCTGATTTAATTATCAGTCCGACTTCCGGTCGTGTCAGACAAAATGGCGTATCGTGCGCTGGTTAGTTATATTTTTTGGTGATTTTGTTGCTTAATATGTACCTATTATTATTGCATATTATTTATGCAGCGCACTAACGAATCAGTGTGCAGCCAATCAAGAATTCATCTGGAATCGCGTTGCTAAATCTTTAATTAGGTATATTTTGTGTACTTTTATTATTCTTTCTTTTTTGTAATGTTTACTTATTAATGGAATGTGTGATATTAATAATATATCATAAAGACTGAAATGTTCTAATTATTCCTACCTAAATTGTTGCTGTTTTTTTAAAGTATATGTGTACCTACCTCATAAGTGTTTTGGTTATAAATTGTTTACTTGTGTGTGCGAATAAACACAATCCCATAAAAACATTCCATATAAAAAAGAGGCCAAGTCTCGAAACTCTTCCACCGCAAAAAGTTGTGAGATATTTGGTAGTACCAAGTCTCAGGCATTCTTATTATTCTTTATTTGCTAGCTAAATCAAAATTCTGCAACTTAGTTACTTATTTTACTGCATTTATGGATTTTTGCATACCTAAAACTATGTAGTAACTATTGTGTGATTGCCAAGTCACCAAATTTTATTTAGCTTGCAAATAAAGAATACCTAATAAGAATGCCTGAGACTTGGTACTACCAAAAATCTCACAACTTTTTGCGGTGGAAGAGTTTCGAGACTTGCCCTCTTTTTATATGGAATGTTTTTTATGGGATCTCACTTCTTTTTGTAGGTTATTACCCATTTACTGCAAATATAACTTTGTAATCCTATATGTTTATATGGGATTACAAAGTTATTTATGTCGATGTATCTAGAAAACGGACTTAAATTGCATTTTTTTAGCGTCCCTTGATTTATACACTAAACACTAATTGTATTCTAAATTTGAAGCTTCTATGTCTGCTAGAAGTGCCTTAGACTTTTGATGATCGGAGAGTCAGTCAGTGAGTGACAAAATTAAGAAACTTTGACTAGTTATAAATCTTAAACCGCTGGTTTAAATTGAATGAAATTTGAAATATACCGTGTTTATACAATGCGTTGGTTAATGAAAATGCGGGGGTCTAGTTTTATCCACAACGAAGTTATAGGGGGGTCGAAAATGGCCTGAACTGCTTTGAGAAAAGGATGCCGTGCCCCTGTTTTGCTTGAATTGGCAGATTAAATTTAAATTATAAGATGTGTCCCACTACGCTGGATTTTTGCCTTGACAATCGATTTTTTTATGTACCAATAGTAGAAGGGGGCATTACCATATCTCTAATACAGCTGAGACCAGCTGAGCGCTACGCGCTAATGTGGCTCACCACGCCGGTCACCCGTCACGAAACTAGACCTCTACCTACGCTTAGTTACTACTTACGCATCGCGGTGTCAAGATATATTTGTGGGTGTGCGTTGAGATGAGCTTAAAACAAGTTACAGAATAGGGTGGGCAGGTATTCGTCGTCAATGTCTCTCCGTAAAGAATGCTATCGCTTTGCACGCAGGAAGGCCTCCACAGTTGACTGAATTATTAAAGACACTGACTAAGACTAAACAAACGAACAACGATTGAACTTGACTATCAGTCGTCGAGGACTTTACATTTTAAGGTGAGCCGTGTTTACGTGATCTGTAACTACTTAGATATATTGCATTTAAGTAGAAACTTCCGAAGAAGAGAGAGACTCAGAGCTTTACTGACTACTTACTATAGTAATTATCAAATGCGGATTTAGCACATACCCGACTCACAGTAATGATTAAGTTCTACATGTGATCTGGCTACTCATAGCCCGGCAACTAGCAGTTGCACTCACTTTCATGCGCGTCCCCTGGGGCCGCCGAGCCTTCTCCCAGACTCCCTGGTTTCTCACGAAACCCGACCTCCGATAGAGTTGATAGCCTACCGCGTACTCACGGACTACTTACCACGTAAGTAGATACCGATTTCTACCGAGCTACTTTATTAGCACATATTAAGGTCGCAAGTCATTTAAGAATATCTTCGAATGTGCAGTTGTTTAGTTGAAGAGGAAAAGCGTTCAATAATGCCGTCTTCAATGCACTGTTATAGTCGCGACAGAGGGCAATGTGCTTAAGTTCCTTATTGATAAGGTAAACGTACTTATGCTTGACAACTTTTTATTTATTTAATACCTAATCATAATTTGCTTAAAATTTGTTTAAGATAATGAAACATTGCCCCACAAAATTGTACTAGCAAAATTTTAACTGTGGGTGGCAGTCTCGTTGAGAGAAGAGAACACAGTGGTTTTGTCGTGTGTAATTTAGGAGACAAAAGCTGGTATATACCTTAAGGTAACGTTTAGGTATACGCCACCTTTTGTCTTAGTCGCCAGATCAGCTTGGTAGTGCTATGCTATTGCATAGTCATCTAACCACCAGTATGCCAAATTTCAACTGAATCGGACACCGGCAAGTGGGTGAAAATTTTACAGTAAATTTTGAAAGATAACTTACACGTAGGTACATACGAACGGTGCAAGTAAAAAGCTCGTATAATCAGATGATTAAATATCGCATGATTATAATTTATTGAAATCGAAATTATTCTAAATGTAATGTAAATAATTATTATTTAAGATGACATGTAAATTACAATATTTTATCAAGAAATAAATGAATGAATGAATTTCGACACTTTTATACCTACTTTATGGGACTGTGATAAGTTCCAGCTGATTTATTAATTTGGTCAAAGCATTTCTGTCACCGACAATACGAGGATAAGTAAGTGACTACAATACAAGGTCATCAGGCGAAGGAAAATCGAGTCTTATTTCCTTAAATATAAACCGTAAGGTTATGTTGTATAGTTAACAAGATACATACAATAGCCTACCTAGCTAACATGATAGCTCAGGCATAAATGATTCGTCCTATACCAGCGATCGCCTAAAGCCGACTGCAGCGCCATGTTTTTGTCGTTTTTAAACGTTAACCATGTTTTTCTATCAATATCTGTTTGCCAAAGCTAACGGATAACATGTTTGATGTTTAAAAAACTTCGAAAACGTTGGCACAGCGCAGCGCACCCAGCTTAAGTGAGAGAAAGATGAATTATTTATGTCAGTCGTAAACGCGATCATGCTACTAATGCTGGCATTATAGGCATGGGCCATGCGGACTAGTTCTATCATATACCACTAAGTAGATGTCGCTAGTCAGTACTGGCCACTGATGTCTCCATTCTCAGTATATAGTCCTCTTTGATTATAGAGTCCCTAGCAAGCCCGACTACGTAAAGGCGTAGTTGAAAAATGACATGCTGGAATAACATGAAACTTTGTATGCGCAATGAGACCCGCCATATCTAGATCGAAAACTAGTCTCTGTTGCTAGAAATAATAGTAAAAAAATTGATAAGTTTTTCATACTAAACTTCTTTTCTTAGTTGTACCTGTAAAATGGTACAACTAAGAAAAGAATTAATTGCATGAATATAACATAATTTATTATGAATGTTACATACTTATTGACTTCTGACAATTTTAAATCTAGGAAGGCCTGGCCTATTATTAATATTCTGACATTGACATTGTACCTATATCAATAAGTATGTATTTAAATTGTTCCTATTGCCTTATTATTAGTATTCTTGTTTCTCATGTTTGTTTTAATTTAAAATTGGATTTTTATTGACTATTATTTACTTGTTATTGTTTTTTATTCTTGTACACTGACGATATTTTTGTGAATCCATGCTATTTTATTTTTATGAAATGATATGTAAATTTTCAAAATAAAATAAAATAATCTAATCTCATCTTTGCAGAGCCGACTTGTGTCGAGCATCCTGGGAACTCTTTATAATTCAATGTATTTTTATAGAGCTGAAATTAAACGTGTTTTTTTTAAAGGTTATATTATAACGTTCAGTTATTTGATCATAAGGTTTCCATTGACGGTAACTGATTGATGTTCGAATCTTAACCAATCGTCTTTTTCTCTGTAGGTATTATTACACGTGTACACACGTACCTATTGTACGTGCTTTCCCTGGCAAAAACGAGCGTTTTCGGCATTACGCAATTTGGAGAGTAACAAAGTCTAATTTTCAAACTTGCTTAAATAACCTAATCCGTCACAATACGAGTATATAAGAGTGCCTACCTTAATATGCTTGAATCAAAACATATACGTTTTTAACTTCTGTATGTAAACAGTTACACTGTTTTATGTTATCTTCCTATAAAAAGTCATATTGCGAATAAGTGCAGCGCAGTCACAATCACATAGACTCATCATATATAAGACAAGTTTCTCGTTTTCAAAAACATCTTGAGCAAGTTTCTTATAAGTTAAACGTTTTCAGATCACGCAGTAGGTAATGCTTTGAATATATATTTAGATGTATTCGAACAGTTTTGCATAGGTAACCTACCTACATATGGAAGAGTGGAGCATTCGGAGGTACCTACCTACGAGACTGTCAGGCGAGACGTTACGCGAGGACTGTCAGGCGAGTATGAAAACGCTCACGCCTGCACATAAACACTCCTAGGCAATGCCATATGTTTGTAGGCATACCTATATGCACGAGTTCAGACTCGGACGCGTTCTCCGCCCCGCCAATCGCTCCGTATTAAACATTATGGCCTTGTGTACCTACACAATATCAGCACGTCTATCATGAGACGGCTGCGACATACTTACTCTCGATTTTTCTCGCACTATACCTCTTGTTCTAAGTGTTGTAATAATAAGAGAGAGACGGATGGTGCAAGAAAAATCGAGAGAGCTCGTGCGCCGTCTTGTGATAGCCGCGTGCAGCTGTTAATCTGTCATCAAATTAAACTAGTAACTCGTAACTCAAGTTTAATCAACACGAAACGATTTCATTATTGACACTATTTCACATGACACACTTCAATTATATAACAACATTTTACACTTACATGTAACGGAATGGTTTAATAAACTGTTGAACACCCAATCGCCACTGATACTGGCCAGTAATGTTAATATTAAGAACACTGAGATGAAACTTGATATCATAAACTTGAAATTGGCCATGGCGATAGCTGACAGCCGCCCGCGTCGGCGGTCAAGCGATAAATACACAAACACACACACAATAAGCAACGTGGTTCGACTGTTAATGCAAACTTGTTCTTATAGCTTTGTGTTAACGTGCATTGGATAAACTGCTTGTAATGTAGCCAAGTTTGGGACAATGAGCGATGCGTATTAGATCAAAATTTGTTAGTTAACTGGTATAACTGTGTAACTTATACAGCGTGAACGTTAAGTCGTTTTGTACAAAAATATGAATGATTGCGTTCTCGGGGTTTATTAGCAAGTGGGTAGCATTTTTAAATGGCAACTTGATCGATCGAGTCGATACCGTTATGTTTACAGCTTTATACCTAAGCTTCCAGGGCCAATGTTGTCGCAATAATGAAGGTCGCAGCTTCCCTAGAGGTATAGATACAAAATTTATTTGTGACAGTGCGCGGGTCAACCTCGACATGACTGTGATGGGTAAGCCACTTCCTAGTTTCCGGTCTGGAGTCAGTACGGTTACGGTGTCATCGAGACTGCAGATTCTTTACTGCGCGTCAACATTTTAGTAAGTGTTTCTTAATTTGCCTGGGATGCACGAAAGCGGGACGGTATGGCTTTATTCATAAACAACGCGCGACACGACGCCCGCGTATGAAGTCGCTGAAAAACAAACTAATGCGTTGCTTAGAAATGTTTATGCACAGCGTGAGCGTTACCATACTCGGTGAGAGCACGCGTCGCCTGTCCTAAACGTAACATTATAGCCTCAAATAAATGTTTACTCCGGTAAGGATTCCTATCACACTTTACGAACGCGTGTACCATTTGTTTTTGGGTAAGGCCGCGGAGCGTTTTAACCGCCACATTTTTATGTAATGATTTACTGCCGAATAAAACCTCATGGTGGCATTAAGTTTAAATATATATTGCAAGTAGAAAAGCAAGCTTATTTGTTTTCATTCAAACTTGGTGATTTTGTTACGCCAGGCCCTCCACAAATCGTTACATAAAAGTGCGGCGGTTGAAACTCTCCGCGGCCTTACCCTTTTACACGACTGCCCAACAAAAGGCAGTGTACAAGATCGACACAAATAATATGGCGCTCGTCAAGGTGCTTAAGTAGTTGACCGAGAGGCTATTATTGCTTAACTCACGCGCCTTATTGTTACTAGGGTCTTGCTATACGTACTTAATTTTTTCAAGGTACCTATATGTAGGTACCTATGTAATATGGGTTTCTGTACTGGGCTGTTATTCGCTACGCGCTAATGCAGCTCACCCCGCCGGTCACCCGTCACGAAACTAGACCTCTACCTACACAGCCCCCCTATTCTGTAACTTGTTTTAAGCTCACCTCAACGCTAACCCACAAATATATCTTGACACCGCGATGCGTAGTAAGCAAGCGTAGGTAGAGGTCTAGTTTCGTCACGGGTGACCGGCGGGGTGAGCCGCTTTAGCGCGTAGCGAATAACAGCACTGAATAGGGGGGCTGGTGACAGGAGAGACGTTTCAATGTAGGTATGACCTAGTTACCTACACTTAAAATGCTCTTAAACAACCTCAACAAAAGTTGGCCAGGACGGGAAATCCGTTGAAACTTGTAATTAAGCGAGTTAATCACCAGGGCGATAGAAGTTTTTAATTGACTTTTCGACGCCCGCGCACCCCGGCTCATTAATCTCGATCCCCGACCTGATAATTGCAGATTCAACACGGCGGTCTAAACTAAAGGTTGGAGCCACGTTTTAACGGTGGCAAAAAACTACCTAGTTACCTGCTAATATATATGATATACTGGTGACCAGCCCCCCTATTCTGTACATTGTTTTTAGCTCACCTCAACGCTCACCCACGTATACATCTTGACACCGCGATGTGTAGTAAAGTAACTAAGCGTAGGCAGAAGTCTAGTTTCGTAAAGCGTGACGGGAGGGGTGACCCGCATTAGCGCGTAGCGAATAACAGCCCTGGTAAAAGTCGCGGGAGTCCGCTGTATGAGGGTGACGCAGGACCGGTCAATTTGGCACTCTTTGGGGGAGGCATATGTCTAGCAGTGGACGTCTTTCGGCTCATAAGATGATAATGATGTGAGAAACTATCCAGTTAGGTAGGTCCAACTTCGAGAAAGAGGTCAATCGTCGAATCCGACTCGGCTGGGCAGCGTTCGGGAAGCTACGGCACATATTTTCGTCCAATATTCCGCAGTGTCTCAAGACGAGAGTCTTTGACCAGTGTGTGTTGTCAGTGATGACATATGGCACTGAAACGTGGTCGCTTACTATGGGCCTCATAAGAAGGCTCAGTCACCCAAAGGGCTATGGAGAGGGCTATGTTGGGGGTGTCTCTGCGTGATCGCATCAGAAATGAGGCTATCCGCAGCAGAACCAAGGTAACCGATATAGCCCTCCGAATCGCTAAACTTAAGTGGCAGTGGGCGGGGCACATAGCACGTAGAACCGATGGCCGTTGGGGCGGAAAGGTTCTAGAGTGGCGACCACGAACCGGAAGGCGCGGCGTGCGTAGGCCCCCCGCAAGGTGGACTGATGACCTGGTAAAGGTTGCTGGAGTCCGCTGGATGCGGGTGGCGCAGGACCGGTCACTTTGGCACTCTTTGGGGGAGGCCTATGTCCAGCAGTGGACGACTTTCGGCTGATATGATGACCTCAGAACTCCGTCATTGATGAGCCGATTCATTTTTTTTTTTGTAAGTAATTAGTTCCAGGTGGGTCCCATTTTTTTCAAAAATTCAACTGTATGATGGGATCCATGAGGAATTGAGGGAACTCTTCAATTATATTAGGCACGCGTGTAGTGATTTTGGTATTTTCTATTTTAACTCGTGTATTTACACCCGGAAATCATAAATTTGGTGGAGTGGCATTGATGATGAAGACCACAGATGACTTATGGAATTCCTCAATTATGTACTTAAAAGTACAAATGTACGTCACAGATTCTGATAAGATTCCGTTGAAATAGCAACTAATGAAGTGCCAAAGGTGATCCTTGTGGAATCGACGGAAGTCCTCAAATATTATCGGGCCACATACAGCGATTTGGTTTTTTTCCCTAATAATCAACGCCTTTGCTCTCGAAAATCAGTTCATGTGGAAAATTGGAAAATAAATGTGGAAATGTTCTCCTAGCTTGGCGGAGTACTAAATTAAAGTCGGTTAAAACTTTGTTTTTAAAGTAAATTATATTACTTATCATTGTGGATAAGACATCTGTCAGTCTCGCACTCGCATACTTGTCAGAGCGTGACGAATGTGATCCACAGCGATACGTGATAAAATGGCAACCATGCTGCGCCCATAGTACTACACTAACTAAGGACTAAGGGAGCAGGGTTGAAGTGTGTTGTGGGCGATGGGCTAGCAACCTTTCACTGCGATATTACATTTTGTCGATCTTTTATACCTATATACACATTTTTGCTAAAAGTGGCACTGGAATATAAGTTTCATATGCTGCCTGCCCCTTTAGGGAATAAAAGCCTGAATATATGTATGTATTTAGCCAGTAGCTGACACAGTTTTCTTGGGTGTAAGCGCGTTGCTTTCCCATTATTTCTGGCCTGCTGGCGTAGGTACCTATGTGTTAACGCAATAAGAGACCTGCATTAGGTCCCTCTCAAAATAGCACATTACTTGGTCCGTCTATCACAGGCAGTTTTTTAACTCCCAACGAAAACCAGGAGTGTCGCTAGAAGTATTATCATCCATAGTGCAGTCTCATCACGATTACAACGACCAAGAGTGAAAACGACGGAGAAGAGAAGACTTAATACGATCGGTCGTCCGCTGATCGCTCCATCGCCGCACCGCCGCCTGCCTCTTGCATCTACTCCCCAGCTATCACGATAATTGGAATTCAACTCGCACTCTAAATTTGGACTAATGGTTAAAGAGCTCACTAAGTTGAGAGGTAAGTAAAGTGAAGAAAGCTGTAAACTTGGCAAAAGTGAGCTAGTAGACTGCCATCTTTCGAAGATGTTTGATTCGTATTTTTACATCCGTTTTTCTTGCAAATGAATATTTTTAACCGCCAAACGTCAAGTAATATATGAATAAGAATAGAATAAGAATAGTTTATTGCCACATAGCCATTAAATACGAAAACAAAATAATATTACAAAGAAAAAGAAAAAAAAACAAGGTGTCACTTACACCGTTACTTTGTCTACTAATACTTATATGTATCTATCAGACGTTGGCGGTTAAAGGGTTAATTGCTACTATATTTTTAAGTAGCCTAGTGGTTCAAGCATTCGACTGCTAAGCGGCGGTCGTTGGTTGGTATCCTGGCTCGTACCAATTAGGGAATTGGAACATAAGTACCTAAGGAATATAATTTTATGTGAGACGTGAGAAAACATGTAGGTATACTTACCTGCATATGCGAAGAAATTAAATGGTGTTTGTCATGTTAGCACCCAGTCCGCAATGGGCCAGCGTGGGCCTGTACCTTATAGCAATACTAGCTTCCGCCCGCGACTTCGTCTGCGTGGACTCGGGATAAAAACTATCCTATATTTTAATCCAGGCTATAAACTATCTTCGTGCAAAATTTTATTCAAATCGGTTCAGCCGTTTAAGCGTGATTGAGTAACAAACATCCAAACATCTAAACTTTCGCATTTATAATATTAGTAGGATGATATGACGTAGGTATATAGATTACTAGCTTCCGCCCGCGACTTCGTCTGCGTGGACTCGGGATATAAACTATCCTATATGTTAATCCACTAACTATCTTCCTGCAAAATTTCATTCAAATCGGTTCAGCCGTTTAAGCGTGATTGAGTAACAAACATCCAAACATCTTAACTTTCGCATTCATAATATTAGTAGGATCTAACAATACTTTAGTGAAGATAGGTACCTATCTACTTCATTGAGTAAAATTGCCAATAACTCACATAGGTTCACCTATAGCCCCTATATGTACGGTCAAGGTCTTTAGTTGTTAGATCATTTAGCTGTCAACTAATTTTGGTTTTTAATAGTACCTAAGCTTTGAAGTGTCCCGTATAAAGTGAGCCCTAAATGGCTCAACAATTAAAATCATTGACTGTGCAACCTACATGCAGTTTGATGTTTACTGTACAACGGTCCCCGAAATTCTGCCTATGAAAAGAAAAAAAGAAGATAGGTAGGTACACTCGTCAGAAAAAATGCGTACAAAGACCTTTAACAAAATGGCGTCGGAAGCGACGGAATCCGTAGGCATAAAGATTAATGTCAAGATGGCATTTAAAAAATAGGGTCCCGTTGTCTCATTCGTTATGCCTCTATTCACTGATGAATATATTCAGTCAGATATATTATTCATTCATGTAAAATAAAATAAATCAGGTCAACTGCATTCCCGGGTCCCAAGATACAGGCTTTGCCTAGTTTGGGGTCCACCAGGTACTGTTCTTAGCTGTAAAAAATGTATTTTTGGTCAATAAACCAATTTCTCTTTATCTTATCTTATCTATCATATACGATATACTTATACTAATTAATAAGGAAGTAAAGTTTCTAAATGTGAGCTTGTCTATTTAGGCCACTCCTGGCCATAACATTACAAAGGTCTGTGAAATGATTGTCATAAGACGTTGGTATTTTGGAAGCGGGCTCGCGGACCAAGTAAATAAATATGTAGTACGTGATCCCGCTCCCAATTAAAATATCAACGTCTTATGACATCACGATAAAATGCATAGCGCATGGTCGAAAAAGTTGTGCTCGCCCAGCAGATTAGATTAGATTAGAAGATTACCGCACCTATAAATAAATGTAACCTTTCATGTGTGAGGCTGACTCGGACTTGGCCGGTTTTTTCTTCCTTAGTTCCGGCCGAACAGCCTTTCAAATGGTTCTTAAGTTAGTTAAAACGTATAAACATTATCATGACAAAATGAGCGACTAAACGCGGATTAAACGCTTATGCATTTTTCTATAATGATTACTTCCTACTTACAGCGCAACCGAAGGATTCCCAAAATCCACCATACCTGATGGTTCTACAAGGGCCCTCATTCAACCAATTACGAGAGCAAGCATATTATAGGTACTATTAGAGGACAATCTTTTTTTTAAATCTTATATTTTAAAGAGGCTTTTGAACACTCGTGGTGACAATGCCAGCCTCATAGGAGAACACACCTTCCATACCTTTCAGCTAACTGAAAATCCTAAGACTTATTTCTAGGCATTTAATATAGAACGTATAGGTTTTCATGGCATCATCAGACATAGGTTCAGCAAGTATCAAATTTATACATGAAGCATTAACCAGTAAATTTCCTAACATTCTTTGCCTTTCACAACTAAACCTGGTGCATTCTATCAAAATATGGACTAGATCTTCTACTTGGCCACAATTATCACATATGTAGATTATCATCTTTTCTTCTCATTAAGTGATAGAATTTATTACATGGTATGTGTCCTGAGAGGACAATCTTACACAAATCGAACTAGCCTCACAGTAAGCTCAAGGCTTGTGTAGAGACTAGAAGGTGATATATTTCGTAAATATAAATACTTAAATAGATAGAAAACGCCCAAGACTCTGAAACAAATATTTGTATCACACAAATATTTGTTTCGGACACACATTCGGACTCGGGACCTTCAGCTTCGTAGGCAGCCACTGCGCTAACCTATCGTCGATAAAAAATTGGCCATAAGTATTATAATTTGAGAAAATCTTACACTTGCGGTCAACACTTTAAGGGTAGGTATAGTTACGTCATTTAACGTCAACACGACACCGGCATCATTTAGCCCTTTAATCGTAGAGAGAGTAAACATAAGTCTGTCAGTTCTGAAATGGCCGGAAGTACTTGTTTGACAGACGGTGCCAAAGATTGAAGCAAGTCGAGCTTATAAAAACTGTTTTGCTTTGCAACTACGGAACCTCTTTAATGCAGAACCTTATAAACAGTGTCGGATGCGGGCCGTCGTCGTAGGAAATTAGGCGTAGCGTCATGATGGATGTAGTCGCGTGCCGCGTGCGTCCGACCGACATCACAGGTTTTCAATTAAATCCGTATCCCATAAAAAACATTCCATGTAAAAAAGAGCCCAAGTCTCGAAACTCTTCCACCGTAAAAAGTTGTGAGATATTTCGTAGTACCAAGTCTCAGGCATTCTTATTATTCTTTATTAATCTTAATTTAGTCGGTCGGTCAGAGCGATAAGGGCGGTTCGTTTACAGGGTTCGCCTGTAGGCAAATAGCATACCTATCTAACACATTATTTATTTATTTACCTAATCTTTGAGCAAAGAACTTTTAAGCAAGCGTATTTTCAAAGCGTCTCTGCCGTCAGTTACATCAGCGTTGGCCAGGAAAAGTCTTACATTTTCTCATCCACACAGTATACAATAACATTTGCAATCATCTTAATATTAAAACGTTACCAGTGGCACTAACGCTTTCATATACTTTGACTGAAAACCTAATACCTATTTATAACGAAAACAACACCACTCACACACGCACACGCGCACGCACACGAAATATGTGCACGGACAAAGTAATCAAAAATACGTGAACACGATTTTATTGTTAAGGGCATAAGGTTGCATAGATATTTAATGTACCTTTGGGAAGGAACGCTAGAGAAACAACAAATTCATGACACATAGAATCTTTATTTATTTCTATTGCATAAATGGTATATATCGGTATTCCATAGCTTGAGACATACATTATAGAGGCATACATTACTACAGAGGTCGGAAAAATATGGATTGCCGGCCAAGTAATTACAGGGATACGAGGCTGGCAATCCCTTTTCACGCCGCGGCGTATTTTCTCTTACTTTCTAGTGGTTTTATTCTACTGTAGCGACTTTCAACTCGATCAATTAAGGATATTTCGCATAATACCAGTTTGATTTTAGGGACCACCAGAGATGTGCGAAGCTATTATTAACCGACTTCAAAAAAAAGGAGGAGGTTCTCAATTCGGTGGCATTTTTTTTATTATTATTATTATTTTTAATGTTTGTTACCTCAGAACTCCTTCATTGATGAGCCGATTCGTAAAAATTTTTTTTGGGTTGTAAGTAGGTAGTTCCAGGTGGGTCCCATTTCTTTCAAATATTCAATTGGATGATGGGAACCATGAGGAATTGAGGGAACTCTTTAATTATATTAGGCACGCGTGTAGTGATTTTGGTATTTTCTATTTTAACTCGTGTATTTACACCCGGTAATCATAAATTTGGTGGAGTGGAATTGATGATGAAGACCATAGATGACTTATGGAATTCCTCAATTATGTACTTAAAAGTACAAATGTACGTCACACATTTTGATAAGATTCCGTTGAAATAGCAACTAATGAAGTGCCAAAGGCTTGTGGAATTGACGGAAGTCCTCAAATATTATCGGGCCACATACAGCGATTGGGTTTTTTTCCCTAATAATCAACGCATTTGCTCTCGGAAATCAGTTCATGTGGTAAATTGGAAAATAAATGTGGAAATATTCTCGTGGCTTGGCGGAGTACTAAAATGAAGTCGGTTAAAACTTTGTTTTTAAAGTAAATTATACCATATAGTATCAAAGAATTCGAATGATTATTATCTTATATTAGTGTCACATTGAATATAAATAAATATTTGCGGACAATCTTACACTAATCGATTTAGTCCCAAACTAAGCAAAGCTTGTACTATGGGTACTAGACGAAAATAAATATATTTATATACATAAATAAATACTTAAATACATAGAAAGCATCCATAACTCAGGAACAAGTTTTCGTGCTCATCACACAAATAAATGCACTTACCGGGATTAGAACCCAGGACCTTTTGCTCCGTAGGCAGGGTCACTACAAACTAGGCTAAAGCGGTCGTCAAAAAATATTGTCTATACTGGTTATTTGTAAAGGAATATAGTATTACAATTTCCTACATATCAATAAATAGGTTATGTAGATACATTTTGATTTAATCCCGAGTTGACTTAGCACCAAATTTTGGCATAGGTAGTTCTTATAATATAAGATAAATATCTAATAGTCTATACACACATATAGACATTATAGACAAATAGTAGTTAAAGCTTAGAAGGTCGTATATTGTTCTTAAACCCAGGTGAAATAAATATACACTAATATTATTGGGAAATATTTAAGACTAAGTTTGTATGTGTAGCCCGATGCTGACAATTGTTGACTATAAGATGACAAATAGGGGTGTAGACTCTAAATAAAATAATCAATCCATACTAATATTATAAATGGGAAAGTGTGTTTGTTTGTCCGTCTTTCACGGCAAAACGGAGCGACGAATTGACGTGTTTTTCTAAGTGGAGATAGTTGAAGGGATGGAGAGTGACATAGGCTACTTTTTGTCTCTTTCTCACCCCCCACTTCCCTAAAATGGGGGGTGAAAGTTTGTATGGAGCTAAGATATAAAAGAGTTCCACGCGGACGGAGTCGCGGGCAGAAGCTAGTAATAATGTATTTTCTTAAAAAATTAAGAATGTAGTCAAATGGAGAAAAAAGCAACGCAAGAGGTTAAATAATCACAAAGCTATAAGTGTCCAAAGTTTTAAGAGGGAGTATGTCTATCCCTTTACCGCAAAACGCACCGACATATGAAACGATCGTCATTTACTCTAACGCTCGAGCATCGTGACGTCACGATCTGCTAGCGTTTTCTCTATAAGGTTGTAACTTCGTAATTTTTTGAGATATTTAAATGGCATATTCTTTTCGCTGGCTCGGTCACCTACTCCGAATGGGAGAGGATCGTGCTGCCAAGGGAGCGTACGCGGGACCACCGCCCGGTCGTTCGCGGGGGACCGCGTGCCCCGGCGCCGCCCGGCCGGCTGACCGGCGCCGCGGGGGACCGCGTGCCCCGGCGCCGCCCGGCCGGCTGACCGGCGCCGCGGGGGACCGCGTGCCCCGGCGCCGCCCGGCCGGCTGACCGGCGCCGCGGGGGACCGCGTGCCCCGGCGCCGCCCGGCCGGCTGACCGGCGCCGCGGGGGACAGCGCGCAGGCAGGCCTGCGACATCTCCAAGTCGGCAACTGGCAACAAGTTGCGCACGATCGGGACAGATGGCGCGCTCTCGTTTCGGAGGCCAAGACCCTCTTTGGGTCCCTGAGCCGGATTAGTTAGTTTTTATATTATTTTGAAGTAATAATAAATTTTGAATCTACACCCCTGTTATTATGCACATCATTTCCATATGTAAGTTATTTGTAGCAACACCATGTCAGGGTTATAAAGTAACTAAGGCTATGAATAAATAAATATTAGGGGACAATCTTACCCAAATCTAACTAGACCTACAGTAAGCTCAATAAAATTTGTGTTATGGGTACTCGACGACGATATACTTGATAGACATAGATACTTAAATATTCGTACTATCGACAACATCTTAAGTGCATTGTAATAAGGTTCTGGTTCACAGGATGGTCAGTTAACAGTGTTGTCGTTTGTACATAGAAAACATCCAACATCATTATCAACATCCAAGACTCGGAAACAAATATTCATAGCACAAATATTTGTCCTTACCGGGATTCGAACCCAGGGCCTTCAGCTTCGTAGGCAGCGTCACTACCCACTAGGCTGACCGGTCGTCACGGTATAAGTAGTATTTTCCAAGCAAGAGCAATTTTGGCTTACTTTTTCCTACAATCCATTACGTATGGCGATAGGAATCGAGTTTTACGGACCGACGCCGCTGCTAGCGTGTCTGATATGCCATGACCATGATACACATTCCTTTCTTCTTGAAGTTACATTAAATATGTGCAACAGATAGTTCCACGCTCGGGAAGCCATTTTTTTCTACGCGCGATGATATCCTGAAGGATAGAAAGATAAAGACATTAGGGATAGAATTTAAATAAGTAAAAAAAATGAGATTGTATTTTCAACCTGTGGGTTCTGTGGGGTCCTGAAACCTATAGAAGGGGTTCGCAGCTATTATCAAAGTGATGTTAGGATTTAATATAAGTACAGTCGATGTCCATGGGATGTTTACGATTTTGCACCTTATTACGGCGCGCGAGCAGGGCTCGGTCTCCCAGGGACTCATACCTAAGTGGGCTTGGGTCGTGGCCACGGCCTGGCCTTGGGGCTGACGCTGGCGTCGCCGCGCGCCGGGCCCGCGGCGGCGTCCCGCAGGCGCGCGAGCAGGGCTCGGTCTCCCAGGGACTCATACCTAAGTGGGCTTGGGTCGTGGCCACGGCCTGGCCTTGGGGCTGACGCTGGCGTCGCCGCGCGCCGGGCCCGCGGCGGCGTCCCGCAGGCGCGCGAGCAGGGCTCGGTCTCCCGGGGACTCATACCTAAGTGGGCTTGGGTCGTGGCCACGGCCTGGCCTTGGGGCTGACGCTGGCGTCGCCGCGCGCCGGGCCCGCGGCGGCGTCCCGCAGGCGCGCGAGCAGGGCTCGGTCTCCCAGGGACTCATACCTAAGTGGGCTTGGGTCGTGGCCACGGCCTGGCCTTGGGGCTGACGCTGGCGTCGCCGCGCGCCGGGCCCGCGGCGGCGTCCCGCAGGCGCGCGAGCAGGGCTCGGTCTCCCAGGGACTCATACCTAAGTGGGCTTGGGTCGTGGCCACGGCCTGGCCTTGGGGCTGACGCTGGCGTCGCCGCGCGCCGGGCCCGCGGCGGCGTCCCGCAGGCGCGCGAGCAGGGCTCGGTCTCCCAGGGACTCATACCTAAGTGGGCTTGGGTCGTGGCCACGGCCTGGCCTTGGGGCTGACGCTGGCGTCGCCGCGCGCCGGGCCCGCGGCGGCGTCCCGCAGGCGCGCGAGCAGGGCTCGGTCTCCCGGGGACTCATACCTAAGTGGGCTTGGGTCGTGGCCACGGCCTGGCCTTGGGGCTGACGCTGGCGTCGCCGCGCGCCGGGCCCGCGGCGGCGTCCCGCAGGCGCGCGAGCAGGGCTCGGTCTCCCAGGGACTCATACCTAAGTGGGCTTGGGTCGTGGCCACGGCCTGGCCTTGGGGCTGACGCTGGCGTCGCCGCGCGCCGGGCCCGCGGCGGCGTCCCGCAGGCGCGCGAGCAGGGCTCGGTCTCCCAGGGACTCATACCTAAGTGGGCTTGGGTCGTGGCCACGGCCTGGCCTTGGGGCTGACGCTGGCGTCGCCGCGCGCCGGGCCCGCGGCGGCGTCCCGCAGGCGCGCGAGCAGGGCTCGGTCTCCCAGGGACTCATACCTAAGTGGGCTTGGGTCGTGGCCACGGCCTGGCCTTGGGGCTGACGCTGGCGTCGCCGCGCGCCGGGCCCGCGGCGGCGTCCCGCAGGCGCGCGAGCAGGGCTCGGTCTCCCAGGGACTCATACCTAAGTGGGCTTGGGTCGTGGCCACGGCCTGGCCTTGGGGCTGACGCTGGCGTCGCCGCGCGCCGGGCCCGCGGCGGCGTCCCGCAGGCGCGCGAGCAGGGCTCGGTCTCCCAGGGACTCATACCTAAGTGGGCTTGGGTCGTGGCCACGGCCTGGCCTTGGGGCTGACGCTGGCGTCGCCGCGCGCCGGGCCCGCGGCGGCGTCCCGCAGGCGCGCGAGCAGGGCTCGGTCTCCCAGGGACTCATACCTAAGTGGGCTTGGGTCGTGGCCACGGCCTGGCCTTGGGGCTGACGCTGGCGTCGCCGCGCGCCGGGCCCGCGGCGGCGTCCCGCAGGCGCGCGAGCAGGGCTCGGTCTCCCAGGGACTCATACCTAAGTGGGCTTGGGTCGTGGCCACGGCCTGGCCTTGGGGCTGACGCTGGCGTCGCCGCGCGCCGGGCCCGCGGCGGCGTCCCGCAGGCGCGCGAGCAGGGCTCGGTCTCCCAGGGACTCATACCTAAGTGGGCTTGGGTCGTGGCCACGGCCTGGCCTTGGGGCTGACGCTGGCGTCGCCGCGCGCCGGGCCCGCGGCGGCGTCCCGCAGGCGCGCGAGCAGGGCTCGGTCTCCCAGGGACTCATACCTAAGTGGGCTTGGGTCGTGGCCACGGCCTGGCCTTGGGGCTGACGCTGGCGTCGCCGCGCGCCGGGCCCGCGGCGGCGTCCCGCAGGCGCGCGAGCAGGGCTCGGTCTCCCAGGGACTCATACCTAAGTGGGCTTGGGTCGTGGCCACGGCCTGGCCTTGGGGCTGACGCTGGCGTCGCCGCGCGCCGGGCCCGCGGCGGCGTCCCGCAGGCGCGCGAGCAGGGCTCGGTCTCCCAGGGGACTCATACCTAAGTGGGCTTGGGTCGTGGCCACGGCCTGGCCTTGGGGCTGACGCTGGCGTCGCCGCGCGCCGGGCCCGCGGCGGCGTCCCGCAGGCGCGCGAGCAGGGCTCGGTCTCCCAGGGACTCATACCTAAGTGGGCTTGGGTCGTGGCCACGGCCTGGCCTTGGGGCTGACGCTGGCGTCACCGCGCGCCGGGCCCGCGGCGGCGTCCCGCAGGCGCGCGAGCAGGGCTCGGTCTCCCAGGGACTCATACCTAAGTGGGCTTGGGTCGTGGCCACGGCCTGGCCTTGGGGCTGACGCTGGCGTCGCCGCGCGCCGGGCCCGCGGCGGCGTCCCGCAGGCGCGCGAGCAGGGCTCGGTCTCCCAGGGACTCATACCTAAGTGGGCTTGGGTCGTGGCCACGGCCTGGCCTTGGGGCTGACGCTGGCGTCGCCGCGCGCCGGGCCCGCGGCGGCGTCCCGCAGGCGCGCGAGCAGGGCTCGGTCTCCCAGGGACTCATACCTAAGTGGGCTTGGGTCGTGGCCACGGCCTGGCCTTGGGGCTGACGCTGGCGTCACCGCGCGCCGGGCCCGCGGCGGCGTCCCGCAGGCGCGCGAGCAGGGCTCGGTCTCCCAGGGACTCATACCTAAGTGGGCTTGGGTCGTGGCCACGGCCTGGCCTTGGGGCTGACGCTGGCGTCGCCGCGCGCCGGGCCCGCGGCGGCGTCCCGCAGGCGCGCGAGCAGGGCTCGGTCTCCCAGGGACTCATACCTAAGTGGGCTTGGGTCGTGGCCACGGCCTGGCCTTGGGGCTGACGCTGGCGTCGCCGCGCGCCGGGCCCGCGGCGGCGTCCCGCAGGCGCGCGAGCAGGGCTCGGTCTCCCAGGGACTCATACCTAAGTGGGCTTGGGTCGTGGCCACGGCCTGGCCTTGGGGCTGACGCTGGCGTCACCGCGCGCCGGGCCCGCGGCGGCGTCCCGCAGGCGCGCGAGCAGGGCTCGGTCTCCCAGGGACTCATACCTAAGTGGGCTTGGGTCGTGGCCACGGCCTGGCCTTGGGGCTGACGCTGGCGTCGCCGCGCGCCGGGCCCGCGGCGGCGTCCCGCAGGCGCGCGAGCAGGGCTCGGTCTCCCAGGGACTCATACCTAAGTGGGCTTGGGTCGTGGCCACGGCCTGGCCTTGGGGCTGACGCTGGCGTCGCCGCGCGCCGGGCCCGCGGCGGCGTCCCGCAGGCGCGCGAGCAGGGCTCGGTCTCCCAGGGACTCATACCTAAGTGGGCTTGGGTCGTGGCCACGGCCTGGCCTTGGGGCTGACGCTGGCGTCACCGCGCGCCGGGCCCGCGGCGGCGTCCCGCAGGCGCGCGAGCAGGGCTCGGTCTCCCAGGGACTCATACCTAAGTGGGCTTGGGTCGTGGCCACGGCCTGGCCTTGGGGCTGACGCTGGCGTCGCCGCGCGCCGGGCCCGCGGCGGCGTCCCGCAGGCGCGCGAGCAGGGCTCGGTCTCCCAGGGACTCATACCTAAGTGGGCTTGGGTCGTGGCCACGGCCTGGCCTTGGGGCTGACGCTGGCGTCGCCGCGCGCCGGGCCCGCGGCGGCGTCCCGCAGGCGCGCGAGCAGGGCTCGGTCTCCCAGGGACTCATACCTAAGTGGGCTTGGGTCGTGGCCACGGCCTGGCCTTGGGGCTGACGCTGGCGTCGCCGCGCGCCGGGCCCGCGGCGGCGTCCCGCAGGCGCGCGAGCAGGGCTCGGTCTCCCAGGGACTCATACCTAAGTGGGCTTGGGTCGTGGCCACGGCCTGGCCTTGGGGCTGACGCTGGCGTCGCCGCGCGCCGGGCCCGCGGCGGCGTCCCGCAGGCGCGCGAGCAGGGCTCGGTCTCCCAGGGACTCATACCTAAGTGGGCTTGGGTCGTGGCCACGGCCTGGCCTTGGGGCTGACGCTGGCGTCGCCGCGCGCCGGGCCCGCGGCGGCGTCCCGCAGGCGCGCGAGCAGGGCTCGGTCTCCCAGGGACTCATACCTAAGTGGGCTTGGGTCGTGGCCACGGCCTGGCCTTGGGGCTGACGCTGGCGTCGCCGCGCGCCGGGCCCGCGGCGGCGTCCCGCAGGCGCGCGAGCAGGGCTCGGTCTCCCAGGGACTCATACCTAAGTGGGCTTGGGTCGTGGCCACGGCCTGGCCTTGGGGCTGACGCTGGCGTCGCCGCGCGCCGGGCCCGCGGCGGCGTCCCGCAGGCGCGCGAGCAGGGCTCGGTCTCCCAGGGACTCATACCTAAGTGGGCTTGGGTCGTGGCCACGGCCTGGCCTTGGGGCTGACGCTGGCGTCGCCGCGCGCCGGGCCCGCGGCGGCGTCCCGCAGGCGCGCGAGCAGGGCTCGGTCTCCCAGGGACTCATACCTAAGTGGGCTTGGGTCGTGGCCACGGCCTGGCCTTGGGGCTGACGCTGGCGTCGCCGCGCGCCGGGCCCGCGGCGGCGTCCCGCAGGCGCGCGAGCAGGGCTCGGTCTCCCAGGGACTCATACCTAAGTGGGCTTGGGTCGTGGCCACGGCCTGGCCTTGGGGCTGACGCTGGCGTCGCCGCGCGCCGGGCCCGCGGCGGCGTCCCGCAGGCGCGCGAGCAGGGCTCGGTCTCCCAGGGACTCATACCTAAGTGGGCTTGGGTCGTGGCCACGGCCTGGCCTTGGGGCTGACGCTGGCGTCGCCGCGCGCCGGGCCCGCGGCGGCGTCCCGCAGGCGCGCGAGCAGGGCTCGGTCTCCCAGGGACTCATACCTAAGTGGGCTTGGGTCGTGGCCACGGCCTGGCCTTGGGGCTGACGCTGGCGTCGCCGCGCGCCGGGCCCGCGGCGGCGTCCCGCAGGCGCGCGAGCAGGGCTCGGTCTCCCAGGGACTCATACCTAAGTGGGCTTGGGTCGTGGCCACGGCCTGGCCTTGGGGCTGACGCTGGCGTCGCCGCGCGCCGGGCCCGCGGCGGCGTCCCGCAGGCGCGCGAGCAGGGCTCGGTCTCCCAGGGACTCATACCTAAGTGGGCTTGGGTCGTGGCCACGGCCTGGCCTTGGGGCTGACGCTGGCGTCGCCGCGCGCCGGGCCCGCGGCGGCGTCCCGCAGGCGCGCGAGCAGGGCTCGGTCTCCCAGGGACTCATACCTAAGTGGGCTTGGGTCGTGGCCACGGCCTGGCCTTGGGGCTGACGCTGGCGTCGCCGCGCGCCAGGCCCGCGGCGGCGTCCCGCAGGCGCGCGAGCAGGGCTCGGTCTCCCAGGGACTCATACCTAAGTGGGCTTGGGTCGTGGCCACGGCCTGGCCTTGGGGCTGACGCTGGCGTCGCCGCGCGCCGGGCCCGCGGCGGCGTCCCGCAGGCGCGCGAGCAGGGCTCGGTCTCCCAGGGACTCATACCTAAGTGGGCTTGGGTCGTGGCCACGGCCTGGCCTTGGGGCTGACGCTGGCGTCGCCGCGCGCCGGGCCCGCGGCGGCGTCCCGCAGGCGCGCGAGCAGGGCTCGGTCTCCCAGGGACTCATACCTAAGTGGGCTTGGGTCGTGGCCACGGCCTGGCCTTGGGGCTGACGCTGGCGTCGCCGCGCGCCGGGCCCGCGGCGGCGTCCCGCAGGCGCGCGAGCAGGGCTCGGTCTCCCAGGGACTCATACCTAAGTGGGCTTGGGTCGTGGCCACGGCCTGGCCTTGGGGCTGACGCTGGCGTCGCCGCGCGCCGGGCCCGCGGCGGCGTCCCGCAGGCGCGCGAGCAGGGCTCGGTCTCCCAGGGACTCATACCTAAGTGGGCTTGGGTCGTGGCCACGGCCTGGCCTTGGGGCTGACGCTGGCGTCGCCGCGCGCCGGGCCCGCGGCGGCGTCCCGCAGGCGCGCGAGCAGGGCTCGGTCTCCCAGGGACTCATACCTAAGTGGGCTTGGGTCGTGGCCACGGCCTGGCCTTGGGGCTGACGCTGGCGTCGCCGCGCGCCGGGCCCGCGGCGGCGTCCCGCAGGCGCGCGAGCAGGGCTCGGTCTCCCGGGACTCATACCTAAGTGGGCTTGGGTCGTGGCCACGGCCTGGCCTTGGGGCTGACGCTGGCGTCGCCGCGCGCCGGGCCCGCGGCGGCGTCCCGCAGGCGCGCGAGCAGGGCGCGGTCTCCCGGGGACTCATACCTAAGTGGGCTTGGGTCGTGGCCACGGCCTGGCCTTGGGGCTGACGCTGGCGTCGCCGCGCGCCGGGCCCGCGGCGGCGTCCCGCAGGCGCGCGAGCAGGGCTCGGTCTCCCGGGGACTCATACCTAAGTGGGCTTGGGTCGTGGCCACGGCCTGGCCTTGGGGCTGACGCTGGCGTCGCCGCGCGCCGGGCCCGCGGCGGCGTCCCGCAGGCGCGCGAGCAGGGCTCGGTCTCCCGGGGACTCATACCTAAGTGGGCTTGGGTCGTGGCCACGGCCTGGCCTTGGGGCTGACGCTGGCGTCGCCGCGCGCCGGGCCCGCGGCGGCGTCCCGCAGGCGCGCGAGCAGGGCTCGGTCTCCCGGGGACTCATACCTAAGTGGGCTTGGGTCGTGGCCACGGCCTGGCCTTGGGGCTGACGCTGGCGTCGCCGCGCGCCGGGCCCGCGGCGGCGTCCCGCAGGCGCGCGAGCAGGGCTCGGTCTCCCGGGGACTCATACCTAAGTGGGCTTGGGTCGTGGCCACGGCCTGGCCTTGGGGCTGACGCTGGCGTCGCCGCGCGCCGGGCCCGCGGCGGCGTCCCGCAGGCGCGCGAGCAGGGCTCGGTCTCCCGGGGACTCATACCTAAGTGGGCTTGGGTCGTGGCCACGGCCTGGCCTTGGGGCTGACGCTGGCGTCGCCGCGCGCCGGGCCCGCGGCGGCGTCCCGCAGGCGCGCGAGCAGGGCTCGGTCTCCCGGGGACTCATACCTAAGTGGGCTTGGGTCGTGGCCACGGCCTGGCCTTGGGGCTGACGCTGGCGTCGCCGCGCGCCGGGCCCGCGGCGGCGTCCCGCAGGCGCGCGAGCAGGGCTCGGTCTCCCGGGGACTCATACCTAAGTGGGCTTGGGTCGTGGCCACGGCCTGGCCTTGGGGCTGACGCTGGCGTCGCCGCGCGCCGGGCCCGCGGCGGCGTCCCGCAGGCGCGCGAGCAGGGCTCGGTCTCCCAGGGACTCATACCTAAGTGGGCTTGGGTCGTGGCCACGGCCTGGCCTTGGGGCTGACGCTGGCGTCACCGCGCGCCGGGCCCGCGGCGGCGTCCCGCAGGCGCGCGAGCAGGGCTCGGTCTCCCAGGGACTCATACCTAAGTGGGCTTGGGTCGTGGCCACGGCCTGGCCTTGGGGCTGACGCTGGCGTCGCCGCGCGCCGGGCCCGCGGCGGCGTCCCGCAGGCGCGCGAGCAGGGCTCGGTCTCCCAGGGACTCATACCTAAGTGGGCTTGGGTCGTGGCCACGGCCTGGCCTTGGGGCTGACGCTGGCGTCGCCGCGCGCCGGGCCCGCGGCGGCGTCCCGCAGGCGCGCGAGCAGGGCTCGGTCTCCCAGGGACTCATACCTAAGTGGGCTTGGGTCGTGGCCACGGCCTGGCCTTGGGGCTGACGCTGGCGTCACCGCGCGCCGGGCCCGCGGCGGCGTCCCGCAGGCGCGCGAGCAGGGCTCGGTCTCCCAGGGACTCATACCTAAGTGGGCTTGGGTCGTGGCCACGGCCTGGCCTTGGGGCTGACGCTGGCGTCGCCGCGCGCCGGGCCCGCGGCGGCGTCCCGCAGGCGCGCGAGCAGGGCTCGGTCTCCCAGGGACTCATACCTAAGTGGGCTTGGGTCGTGGCCACGGCCTGGCCTTGGGGCTGACGCTGGCGTCGCCGCGCGCCGGGCCCGCGGCGGCGTCCCGCAGGCGCGCGAGCAGGGCTCGGTCTCCCAGGGACTCATACCTAAGTGGGCTTGGGTCGTGGCCACGGCCTGGCCTTGGGGCTGACGCTGGCGTCACCGCGCGCCGGGCCCGCGGCGGCGTCCCGCAGGCGCGCGAGCAGGGCTCGGTCTCCCAGGGACTCATACCTAAGTGGGCTTGGGTCGTGGCCACGGCCTGGCCTTGGGGCTGACGCTGGCGTCGCCGCGCGCCGGGCCCGCGGCGGCGTCCCGCAGGCGCGCGAGCAGGGCTCGGTCTCCCAGGGACTCATACCTAAGTGGGCTTGGGTCGTGGCCACGGCCTGGCCTTGGGGCTGACGCTGGCGTCGCCGCGCGCCGGGCCCGCGGCGGCGTCCCGCAGGCGCGCGAGCAGGGCTCGGTCTCCCAGGGACTCATACCTAAGTGGGCTTGGGTCGTGGCCACGGCCTGGCCTTGGGGCTGACGCTGGCGTCACCGCGCGCCGGGCCCGCGGCGGCGTCCCGCAGGCGCGCGAGCAGGGCTCGGTCTCCCAGGGACTCATACCTAAGTGGGCTTGGGTCGTGGCCACGGCCTGGCCTTGGGGCTGACGCTGGCGTCGCCGCGCGCCGGGCCCGCGGCGGCGTCCCGCAGGCGCGCGAGCAGGGCTCGGTCTCCCAGGGACTCATACCTAAGTGGGCTTGGGTCGTGGCCACGGCCTGGCCTTGGGGCTGACGCTGGCGTCGCCGCGCGCCGGGCCCGCGGCGGCGTCCCGCAGGCGCGCGAGCAGGGCTCGGTCTCCCAGGGACTCATACCTAAGTGGGCTTGGGTCGTGGCCACGGCCTGGCCTTGGGGCTGACGCTGGCGTCGCCGCGCGCCGGGCCCGCGGCGGCGTCCCGCAGGCGCGCGAGCAGGGCTCGGTCTCCCAGGGACTCATACCTAAGTGGGCTTGGGTCGTGGCCACGGCCTGGCCTTGGGGCTGACGCTGGCGTCGCCGCGCGCCGGGCCCGCGGCGGCGTCCCGCAGGCGCGCGAGCAGGGCTCGGTCTCCCAGGGACTCATACCTAAGTGGGCTTGGGTCGTGGCCACGGCCTGGCCTTGGGGCTGACGCTGGCGTCGCCGCGCCCCGGGCCCGCGGCGGCGTCCCGCAGGCGCGCGAGCAGGGCTCGGTCTCCCAGGGACTCATACCTAAGTGGGCTTGGGTCGTGGCCACGGCCTGGCCTTGGGGCTGACGCTGGCGTCGCCGCGCGCCGGGCCCGCGGCGGCGTCCCGCAGGCGCGCGAGCAGGGCTCGGTCTCCCAGGGACTCATACCTAAGTGGGCTTGGGTCGTGGCCACGGCCTGGCCTTGGGGCTGACGCTGGCGTCGCCGCGCGCCGGGCCCGCGGCGGCGTCCCGCAGGCGCGCGAGCAGGGCTCGGTCTCCCAGGGACTCATACCTAAGTGGGCTTGGGTCGTGGCCACGGCCTGGCCTTGGGGCTGACGCTGGCGTCGCCGCGCGCCGGGCCCGCGGCGGCGTCCCGCAGGCGCGCGAGCAGGGCTCGGTCTCCCAGGGACTCATACCTAAGTGGGCTTGGGTCGTGGCCACGGCCTGGCCTTGGGGCTGACGCTGGCGTCGCCGCGCGCCAGGCCCGCGGCGGCGTCCCGCAGGCGCGCGAGCAGGGCTCGGTCTCCCAGGGACTCATACCTAAGTGGGCTTGGGTCGTGGCCACGGCCTGGCCTTGGGGCTGACGCTGGCGTCGCCCCGCGCCGGGCCCGCGGCGGCGTCCCGCAGGCGCGCGAGCAGGGCTCGGTCTCCCAGGGACTCATACCTAAGTGGGCTTGGGTCGTGGCCACGGCCTGGCCTTGGGGCTGACGCTGGCGTCGCCGCGCGCCGGGCCCGCGGCGGCGTCCCGCAGGCGCGCGAGCAGGGCTCGGTCTCCCAGGGACTCATACCTAAGTGGGCTTGGGTCGTGGCCACGGCCTGGCCTTGGGGCTGACGCTGGCGTCGCCGCGCGCCGGGCCCGCGGCGGCGTCCCGCAGGCGCGCGAGCAGGGCTCGGTCTCCCAGGGACTCATACCTAAGTGGGCTTGGGTCGTGGCCACGGCCTGGCCTTGGGGCTGACGCTGGCGTCGCCGCGCGCCGGGCCCGCGGCGGCGTCCCGCAGGCGCGCGAGCAGGGCTCGGTCTCCCAGGGACTCATACCTAAGTGGGCTTGGGTCGTGGCCACGGCCTGGCCTTGGGGCTGACGCTGGCGTCGCCGCGCGCCGGGCCCGCGGCGGCGTCCCGCAGGCGCGCGAGCAGGGCTCGGTCTCCCAGGGACTCATACCTAAGTGGGCTTGGGTCGTGGCCACGGCCTGGCCTTGGGGCTGACGCTGGCGTCGCCGCGCGCCGGGCCCGCGGCGGCGTCCCGCAGGCGCGCGAGCAGGGCTCGGTCTCCCAGGGACTCATACCTAAGTGGGCTTGGGTCGTGGCCACGGCCTGGCCTTGGGGCTGACGCTGGCGTCGCCGCGCGCCGGGCCCGCGGCGGCGTCCCGCAGGCGCGCGAGCAGGGCGCGGTCTCCCGGGGACTCATACCTAAGTGGGCTTGGGTCGTGGCCACGGCCTGGCCTTGGGGCTGACGCTGGCGTCGCCGCGCGCCGGGCCCGCGGCGGCGTCCCGCAGGCGCGCGAGCAGGGCTCGGTCTCCCGGGGACTCATACCTAAGTGGGCTTGGGTCGTGGCCACGGCCTGGCCTTGGGGCTGACGCTGGCGTCGCCGCGCGCCGGGCCCGCGGCGGCGTCCCGCAGGCGCGCGAGCAGGGCTCGGTCTCCCGGGGACTCATACCTAAGTGGGCTTGGGTCGTGGCCACGGCCTGGCCTTGGGGCTGACGCTGGCGTCGCCGCGCGCCGGGCCCGCGGCGGCGTCCCGCAGGCGCGCGAGCAGGGCTCGGTCTCCCGGGGACTCATACCTAAGTGGGCTTGGGTCGTGGCCACGGCCTGGCCTTGGGGCTGACGCTGGCGTCGCCGCGCGCCGGGCCCGCGGCGGCGTCCCGCAGGCGCGCGAGCAGGGCTCGGTCTCCCGGGGACTCATACCTAAGTGGGCTTGGGTCGTGGCCACGGCCTGGCCTTGGGGCTGACGCTGGCGTCGCCGCGCGCCGGGCCCGCGGCGGCGTCCCGCAGGCGCGCGAGCAGGGCTCGGTCTCCCGGGGACTCATACCTAAGTGGGCTTGGGTCGTGGCCACGGCCTGGCCTTGGGGCTGACGCTGGCGTCGCCGCGCGCCGGGCCCGCGGCGGCGTCCCGCAGGCGCGCGAGCAGGGCTCGGTCTCCCGGGGACTCATACCTAAGTGGGCTTGGGTCGTGGCCACGGCCTGGCCTTGGGGCTGACGCTGGCGTCGCCGCGCGCCGGGCCCGCGGCGGCGTCCCGCAGGCGCGCGAGCAGGGCTCGGTCTCCCGGGGACTCATACCTAAGTGGGCTTGGGTCGTGGCTACGGCCTGGCCTTGGGGCTGACGCTGGCGTCGCCGCGCGCCGGGCCCGCGGCGGCGTCCCGCAGGCGCGCGAGCAGGGCTCGGTCTCCCGGGGACTCATACCTAAGTGGGCTTGGGTCGTGGCCACGGCCTGGCCTTGGGGCTGACGCTGGCGTCGCCGCGCGCCGGGCCCGCGGCGGCGTCCCGCAGGCGCGCGAGCAGGGCTCGGTCTCCCGGGGACTCATACCTAAGTGGGCTTGGGTCGTGGCCACGGCCTGGCCTTGGGGCTGACGCTGGCGTCGCCGCGCGCCGGGCCCGCGGCGGCGTCCCGCAGGCGCGCGAGCTGGCGCAGCACGGGCGCCGGGAACGTGTCGAGCCACTCGCGCGCGCTGCGGGACCCCGTCAGCGCGTAAAGGTGCCGCGTCAGCGAGGTGTTGAGGGTGCTTAGCTCTAGGAGCAACCTGGGAAAAAAAAAACATGTATTTAAACTTTCACGATTCCCACATAAACTGTCTGTAATGTTAATCGGGGTTCGTTAATCTTTACGTATGGAAAGTTTCGATATAAACTGTAGTACATCACAATGCACAAAGTAACACTTATTACTCAGACCAAGTCGAACGCCCAACATACGATATAACTATACAATATGTACATTACAATGTACACTAACGTTCTCCTTACATTTCATTTAAGTTTTACCGCCATCGGCCATTTTGATTAAACGCTCTAAATGACAGATGACAGGAGTGACGTTTGATACTTGATGACATTTGTAGTGTCAAAGAAATCCATAGACATCGGCCATTTTGTCTCGACCATGCCTAGAGATGCGCAAAACGTGTCACTGAAGTGAAAGGAGCGATTCATATCTTCATGTCGTAAAGATATGTAACACTCTTTTCGTTCATTTCGTTCAATTCGCTCAGTTCATCTATAGACTCCTAACAGCTCTCGCTCAGTTGATCTGTGGACTCCTAACAGCTCTAAATCACTCACACACACAAGTATAAATGAGTGACTCACACATTGACATGTTTTTCTATCAGTAACGTAAGCGTGCACGCGTGAGTGCGAGATAGGTTTATAGCTTCGACTCGTAAGTGCGAAGAGCGCAACCCACTCGTACATCAGTTGCTCGGTTGAGTTGAGAGCGGAAGAGCGGGGGAAGGACGCATACTGAACTGACATAGTGAGTTAGTGAGTTGTTTCATCCTCAGTCAACGAGTGAGCGAGTGACATAAACGAAAAGATGCAATTCATTTGAATCTCTCACTCCTGAGTTACACACCTCTAACCATGCCACTAAAGCGGCTGTCACGCAAGTTGAATCTGGTTTTATTAGTTGAATTGAATCTTGTGTTTTTTTATAATAAAAAACTTATTAAACATTAAAATAAAGACACATATGTATAACAGTAATTATTTAATATTTTAATGAAATATGGTGGTTATCTATTTTTCACGTGTTGTTGAAAAAACGTATGCATCGCAGTTCGCCTATTGTACAGGGCGTTAGTCACTATGTAATGAATTTATATTGGTTTTTATTTTAAATCTTAGAGATGAAGACATTATTACTCTCTTGCTCGACGAATCTGAAATCGAGGACTTCATTCCCATCGGACGAAGATGAAGATGATACAGAGTATGAACCTTTGGATACAATTTTATAATAAAGATGTTAAGGCTGTGCATTGGCAATTATCGCGTGCTTTGAAACGCCGTTCTGACTAGATTAAGAAACAATAAGGTCTGATTTTCAGATATATGATTCTTGACTATATGATTGTTTATCTGATTTAAACGATACACGATTGCTTAAAATTTCCTCTATAGAAAAAAAAACCAATGTTGGGTCTGTATTTTCATTTTTTTACTCAGCCTACTCAAACGATACATTATTTTACGACAGAATCAAGTTAATACTATAGTATTTTATCTCATCTAAAATCTCACTTTATGAAATTTAAATAAAACGCCTCTAAGTTAGGTATTTATCTTCCGGAACCAATCTTACCCCTGCCACCAAGCTATATATACAATCAACTTGACCTATACACCAAAGACCTACACCAGATACTGCGAGGATATAGACACATGCAGACAGACCAAAGAGATTCTGTCAAAACGCGACAACAAACTCACAACCGCACTGCTGAGGACACACAGAAACGAACTACGCAAGATAGTAGGAATAATAACAGGACATAACACCCTGAACAGACACCTGTACAACATCGGTATCACAGACATCCCCATGTGCAGAGTCTGCATGGAGGCGGAGGAAACGACCAAACATATTCTAATGGACTGCAAGCAGGTAGAAGTATACAGGAAAAAGCACCTAGGGTCTCCAGACACACTACGGAACGCAGTCAGGAACACAAAGGCACTCACCAACTTTGTAGAGGAGCTGGGGTGGTTAGAGTAGCGCTACCCCACCATTTCACGCAAAATAGGCACAATGGATGTCGACTTGCGGAAAAAAGCCCAGTAAAACTAACTAACTAGGTATTTATCGAAATTTGTCCAAAAAAGCCATTCCCGAAGAGTGTTACATCTCTTTTCCTCGTGCGCGGAAGACATCAGCGTGTCTCTGTCTAGGGGGCGTGTTCGACTCAAATAGGCATCGCCTTAAAACTGTTAACGGATTATGATAATTATTTCGCTAGCTTAGCTTAGTTTTTGTATAGATGATATTGATGATTCTACATACCTTTTGATAAACATTTAATGAATCTAAGATCTCAGAAGAATGTGATTTGTTGCTAATGAGAGTATTTAGTAAATAAAGTAGGTATATAAAGCGATCTAATAATTATTATTTCAACTAGAGTTGAAAAATAATAATTTTAAGTTATTTAAATGTTTCAATCGTTTATTTGCTTAAACATGGTACAAATTGGTGGTTTAAAATGTTTTTTTGACGTCATTAAAAAAAACGAATTTATAATACTGCTTTTTATTTCAAATTTAATAAGGCGTAAAGACCCAATGTTCATTATAATTAACAGCACCGATGGGATTCAAATCGGTTGCATTCGACCTGTCTAGACCATAGAACAACTAGAAAAAAAATCATCGGCAAGTTCTTCAATAAAATAAAAAAAATAAGTCTTGGGCCATGGCATTGGGCATTTATAGATATTGTACATTAGAACGATCATTGAGCGTTTAGATCTTGTGGCATAATTTGAGTTTGGATCTTACGAGGCTATGGAATGACATCTGCCGGCGCCATATTTAAAGTTGATCGGTTTGTAATCGTAAGTTGGTGAAACCCACCCTATCGCGTATACTCGTAATTAACTTGTTTACTTACCTCTATCTAAACCTCTTGCAGGTTCCCCGACGTTTCGGATGTGTTACAACCAGAGCCCGGAATTATCACGGCAAAACAAAAGACTGTCCCAATCTTACTAGTGTATTATCGAATATTTTATAATAATTCGAGACAGTTATATGTAAAAAAAAAAGAAGTTATATGTATATACATATATAATATACGAGAAATATCAGAAAAAAATACTCTACCTGAACAACATAGGTACGTTTTAAAATGAATTTTATAAAAATATGCAAATATTGCTTCAAAACTTGCAACATATTTTTCAGCTACTTGCAGTGTTATCATCGCGAAAAAAAGTTTCTTAAATTAGTCCTTTCAAAAAGTAGTCAGTCAAAGACTGCACATAAAGAGTACAGTCAGCATAAAGTTAGTACAATTTTTCGACTAAAACAATTATCAAATCACTAACCACAAAATATAATGTCAACGAAACCAAATATAATGGACATTAGGGATATACATAGACTATATTTTATACTGCGGGTTTGCCTGCGTTCTTTGTAATATGCGGGCGAAGCTGCGCGGGAAGCTAGTATTATTTGTAGTCCATGAGCGACCGAGCTCAGCTCGGTTGAAATTACAAGGAAAACTAATTTTCTAACTAGATCGATTTCTCGCCCCCTACCCCTATATTCCAAATTTCATCGAAATCGTTAGAGCAGTTTGCGAGAACGTATAATATATATATATATGTGTGTGTATAGGTATATATATCATCATCATCATCATATCAGCCGAAAGACGTCCACTGCTGGACATAGGCCTCCCCCAAAGAGTGCCACAATGACCGGTCCTGCGCCACCCGCATCCAGCGGACTCCCGCGACCTTTACCAGGTCATCAGTCCACCTTGTGGGGGGCCTACCCACGCTGCGCCTTCCGGTACGTGGTCGCCACTCGAGAACCTTTCCGCCCCAACGGCCATGAGTTCTACGCGCTATGTGCCCCGCCCACTGCCACTTAAGTTTAGCGATTCGGAGGACTATATCGGTTATATATTATATATATATATATATATATATACAAATATTGCTCGTTTAATAGTATTTTGTACTTACTGTTGTGCAGTGATCGCGAGGCTCTCTACTTGGACGGGATTGGTGTAACAATTTTCTATTTGCCAAGCGTTCAGCCAGGTTTTCGTTCTGAAAGGAAATTCATTCTTCATTAAATACAATACAATACAATACAAATAATTTGATAGACAGAATTACATTTCTTGTCGCAAACCGACGAATGTGGGTATATAGATATGTGGGGGGGACAATCTTACACAAATCGAACTAGTCCCAAAGTAAGCAAATCAGTAATCAGTAATCAATCATTTATTTGCTTAAACGTGGTACAAATAGGTGGTTTAAAAATAAATACAATAGAAATAAATGTTTGGTCACAAGGACATGCAAGTATATATAAGAATGTCATGTGTGCCATGCATAAGTTGTTAATACTAAGAATGTATGTCATTGAGGTATTCTTGGATAGAGGCTTTGGATGCTAAAAAGTTATATAACGCAGTCTTAACGCAGCAATGCTTGAACTTGAACGGGTACTAGGCGACGATATACATACTTATATACATAAAAACATCCATGGACGCATGGTGGGTGCTCATCACACAAATAAATGCCCTTACCGGGATTCGAACACAGGACTTCCAGCCTCGAAGGCAGGGTCACTACCAACTAGGCTAAGGCTAAAATCGCACAAGCTCGCGGACTAAAACGAAAAGTTTGTCGATTGATATCATTAAGCCTGGATTACACTGGTGCGGCCAGCGGTGGCGGTCAATAGTAAACTTGACAGTTATTGTACATTTTACTATTGACCGCCACCGCAGCAGCGCCAGTCTATGAGACGCTTTACTCGGGCGGTGATGCGAACTCAACTCGACTTGCATACTCGCGGAATCGCAACGCCATCCGATTGACCCGAGTCCAGTCAACTTGAGTTATCTGAGTCGGAAATAATCCTAATCGTTAGTGCGGTGGGCGGTGTGAGTGATATTGTGAACAGCGCGCGCTAGTTCCTCGCCTGGCCACTGCTCGCTTGGCAGGACTTCGATCACACACGACACATACCGACACACATCTGTATATTGACTGTGGACTCACTGGTCTCCGTGCACGAAGCTGAAGGTGCGGTCTCGCAGCACCACGAAGGAGTGAACAGCGCGCGCTAGTTCCTCGCCTGGCCACTGCTCGCTTGGCAGGACTTCGATCACACACGACACATACCGACACACATCTGTATATTGACTGTGGACTCACTGGTCTCCGTGCACGAAGCTGAAGGTGCGGTCTCGCAGCGCCACGAAGGAGTGAACAGCGCGCGCTAGTTCCTCGACTGGCCACTGCTCGCTTGGCAGTACTTCGATCACACACGACACATACCGACACACATCTGTATATTGACTGTGGACTCACTGGTCTCCGTGCACGAAGCTGAAGGTGCGGTCTCGCAGCGCCACGAAGGAGAGAACAGCGCGCGCTAGTTCCTCGCCTGGCCACTGCTCGCTTGGCAGGACTTCGATCACACCCGACACATACCGACACACATCTGTATATTGACTGTGGACTCACTGGTCTCCGTGCACGAAGCTGAAGGTGCGGTCTCGCAGCGCCACGAAGGAGAGAACAGCGCGCGCTAGTTCCTCGCCTGGCCACTGCTCGCTTGGCAGGACTTCGATCACACCCGACACATACCGACACACATCTGTATATTGACTGTGGACTCACTGGTCTCCGTGCACGAAGCTGAAGGTGCGGTCTCGCAGCGCCACGAAGGAGTGAACAGCGCGCGCTAGTTCCTCGCCTGGCCACTGCTCGCTCGGCAGGACTTCGTTCACACACGACTCTGCAACACACCGAGTCTTAGAAATGAGCGGCGGACATAGAGCAGGCCCATCCTACTGTCATTTTGGCGCGAAAGGACACTTATCTACGGGAACCTCCTGTGGAGGTCTAGCTAGGGCTGTACACCGATGCCAATGACGTTTCATATCTTCGTTAGTACCTACGTAGTACAACATAAAGTCATCGGTCATATGAATTTTAATTTTACAAAATTTTGCTATTATGTGTTGTTGTATTGGGTGTTGATGGGGCTGCCCCGTTTCTGCAGCGCATCGGGGATGTTTGCTGAGGCAGGAATGGACTGCTTTTACGCGACAATGCGCAAACGCAGCGCGTCCCTGATGCGTCGGGTGCGGGCCAGCCCCAACAATATCCTGCAGATGTTAGCAGGTAGGGTGGATTGTGCATATTTACGGCACTGTTGTGATATGCACAAGCCAATCACTACCATTCTATGGTAAGAAAATAAAATAGCGTAGGTAGGTAATTTATTTCTTAATTTATTTCTTTTTATTGTCAAACATGCTCCTATTCAATATTGATTTAATTTTAATTCTAATTTTGATTTTATTATATTGTATTCTTATGGGTCTAAGATATCCGAATTAAAAGATTTTTATTTTTATTTATTTATTTATGACGAAAGAAGTAATCTAATTGCAAATTACGAGTATGAACTGTTCTGAAAAAACTTAATCTGTATTTATGTAATTTTTTATTCAAAGCTGACTTCCCGTCTATCGCGTTTTTTATCATCACACCATATTGTCATTTCCGAAATGGATGATTATTTCGATAACAAACATAGTGAATAAAACAATTATAACTTTGGATGTTCAGTTATGTGGTCCGTCGACAACCCTGTCCCACTCTACGATTGTCTATGACATGACGGTAGTCACGTAATATATGGACAAACCCTAAAGTGTTAATTACTCGCCACCCTTCAATTACTGGCCTAGTTATAATAAGCTCAATTCTGTTTGTAGGGGAACAGAGTAAAATTTTGGTATGAGGGCCAGTTATTGGCGATTTACTCTAATAATCACTACATAGTATAAAACAAAGTAGCTTCCCGCTCTCTGTCCCTATGTATGCTTAGATCTTTAAAACTACACAACGGATCTTGATGCCTTTTTTTTAATAGATAGAGTGATTCAAGAGGAAAGTTCATATGTATAATATAGTATGTACCCGTGCGAAGCCGGGGCGCGTCGCTAGTAATAATAATAAGCCTGTATTTCTCACATTAAAGGTTAGTGTTAAATACAGTTTTCTTTTTTTTTTACTAGCGAGGTACCCATTTTTGGGCAAAGGCGATTTACTCTACATAATTATATTCATTATATATAATTACCAATAGACACGTCGTCCGGTTTGGTCCACACCTGGAGGCAACTCGCCAGACTGGGCAGAGACACCGGTAGCAGCTCGCACAAGGTCGCGTAGTGGTCGAACCTAGCACAAACCTGCTTACAATACCGCGCAAACTTTCAAGTTGATTGTCCAGAACTCAGACTGGGCATCCACTAGAGATGTGCTAAGCTAGCATTTCTATACATTTGACACCGAACGCATTGGATTTTTTTAATAAATAATTATTATTATCTTACACAAATCGACCTAGTCCCAAACTAAGCAAAGATAAATAATTACTTAAATACATAGAAAACGTCCATGACCTAGGAACAAATATTCGTGCTCATCACACAAATAAATGCCCTTAAGGTAGAATCAGACTGTTCACTTGAATGAATGTTCACTCGAGTGAATGCTTCATTTTTCTATCATGTTTTGTTTCACTTTTCGTTCAGACTGGTCACTTTGAGTGAAAGATGCAAAATGAAACAAGAAAATGAAAGAAAAGTGAACCGTCTGATTCTACCTTTAACGGGATTCGAACCCGGGACCTCCAGCTTCGTAGGCAGGGTCACTACCAAGTAGGCTACAGCGGTCGTTTTGGCGACGGACTTGTTTGATTCACTTTGGAGGGGGCGAGTCACATTTAACACTGCACATCTCTGGTGGATGCTTCGCCTTGTTCGGAACAGAAATTGCTGAGCCCCTCAGAGTGGGCACACCAGTACATTTGTAAACTAAGCTTTCTGAGTCACATTTAACACTGCACATCTCTGGTGGATGCTTCGCCTTGTTCGGAACAGAAATCGCTGAGCCCCTCAGAGTGGGCACACCAGTACATTTGTAAACTAAGCTTTCTAACACTTCATATGTAGTAATAAAATTCGATTGCCTAGGGTGAAGGACCCTAGACACTTACCTTGACCAGCCCGTCAGGATAACTCCAGCGAAGCTGATGCTGTTACTATACTTCTTCACCTCCAACCTCCAAGCTTCCTGGTTGCTGACATACCTTCTGACTGGTGACAGTATCTAAAGTCAAAACATATAATTTACAATAGAAACTTTATGACAAAATGTTCATAAGTTGGTACAATTTTTAAGACGCCACAGTGACAAACAACCACGCGGCCTGCCCGATGTTTAACGGACACCGCTTGCGACTTCCTTCTTTATTGTGATTTGAAAAAAAATACCAATTTGTGCCTATACAATCTTCATAATAGGACTCTAGACGTAGACTCAAAATTTATAATTACTTCAAAAGAAAGAAGGCCAAAAATATGCCTAACGACGAAAATCCCATTCAAATATCTCAAAAAATTATGAAGCTACAACCGTTTTAATGTTGATTGTTAGAGAGAGAAAACGCTAGCAGATCGTGACGTCACGTGATTACCTGGCAACTCCCGTTGGCTCCTTTGAAGGCAGACCCGGCCCAGACCTCCGGGAATACCTGCCGGTAGCTCTCTCACGAGCTCGGGTCTATCTGGAAGTACCCCATGGCATTATTGCCAGACTTAAGATCACCTGGCAGCTCCCGTTGGCTCCTTTGAAGGCTGACCCGGCCCAGACCTCCGGGAATACCTGCCAGTAGCTCTCTCACGAGCTCGGTTCTATCTAGAAGTACCCCATGGCATTATTGCCAAACTTATGATTACCTGGCAGCTCCCGTTGGCTCCTTTGAAGGCAGACCCGGCCCAGACCTGCGGGAATACCTGCCGGTAGCTCTCCCACAGGTATGGGTCTACCTGGAAGTGCTCCAAGGCATTGTATTGCCAAACCACTGGCTGAACTAGCTCGCCGAGCTGATACGCTGAAAAAAATTTAGAAATGAACTTTTAGTTTTTTTTAACAAATGATGAGTACTTATATTTCAATTGTAAGACATTCAACAGATATCTATGGGAGTCAAAGGCCAAAAATTACTCTGATTGTTTATTAAAAGACCTAATAAATAACATCTACTTTGAAAATAAATTCGCTATAAGATAGTTCTGTATAATGAACCACAAATAGATTTCCAGTTACACACTACTACTTGCTCTGTAGTAGTGTTGTGTTCTTGGTGGTGAGCAAGGTCGCCAGAGCTCCCGAGGATGCGTTGTGGTGAGAGCGAGGGAATTTGTTCCTTCAGTTGTCAACACGGCGAATCCTCAAACATATCAAGGGTCGGCAACGCCCATGTTACTCCTTTGGAGTTGTATGCGTCTATAGGCTGCGGTGTCCGCTTACCATCAGGCGGGCCGTACGCTTGTTTGCCACCGTCGTTGTATTAAAAAAAAGTAGTATATTATGATGAGAATCTCCATATTCAAAGTAGTGGGTTCACTGACGGTCAGGTATGTATAATATCGCATTCGATATCAACTCTATTGACTAACTGATAGTGATAACTATATATATGAAATAACTTCATTTCGAAAACGTGGCACATAATGTATAACTGAACTTTCAAAATGATAAAAGTAACTAGTATGTCATACACAAATTTAAAATACAATGTTTTATACAATACTAGCTTCCGCCCGCGACTTCGTCCGCGTGGACCCGGGATAAAAACTATCCTATATTTTAATCCAGGCTATAAACTATCTTAGTGCAAAATTTCATTCAAATCGGTTCAGCCGTTTAAGCGTGATTCAGTTACAAACATCCAAACATCCAAACATTCCCATCCTACTAATATTATAAATGCGAAAGTTTGGATGTTTGGATGTTTGTTACTCAATCACGCCTAAACGGCTTAACCGATTTGGATGAAATTTTGCACGAAGATAGTTTATAACCTGGATTAAAATATACGATAGTTTTTATCCCGGGCCCACGCAGACGAAGTCGCGGGCGGAAGCTAGTTTGTAATATTAGTAGGATTTTCTAGAGACTGCACTTACCCATTAAAGTGTCAGTTTTGACAGATCGCAGCATATCATCCCACATGAGCACAGTCAAATTTGGCCTCTTCTGTTTAAGGAATAAGACCAGTTCTCGTATGTGCTCCAGATACAAGCTGGCGGTCTTGTGGATGCTTTTGGATGCTCGGCTCTGGCATTCTGGGCATATTGCTGTGTGCCACACCTAGAATTTATTAAAAAAAAGACTTCTTTCGCAATTTTAAGCCGATTTGCATAATACAAGTTTATTTATTGAATACTAACGTAAATACTTCTCCTACTCGCCGTTCCACGCGCGCCAAGAGACCCAACGGCCGCTATTTAAACTTCGCGGCATAGAAGCCCTTAAGGTTGACATTCGTGAAGCGCGCGCCCAAATGTCGCGCGCTGCCGGCTTCCGCCAATCAGTCTATCGCTGAGCTAGGTACCGACGCGCATCGCCTATCATCATAACACTGTTTAAACCTAATAATTACCTGTTCACCTATTAATACTGAGCCTATAGCCGGGGCTAATTCGTTTCTGTGTTTAGTTACTGATAATAACTTCGTATAGTGTTTTGTTGTGTTTTAATAACCTAACCAGTGCCAATTTTGTATTAAGAATTAAGACTCAATAATAATAAACTCTGTTTCCCAATTCGCGTCGATCTATCATTTACATACACAATAATACCTAATTAGTGAAATGAAAGTAATTTTTATGTGTTTGGTGGCGCAGGTCCCGCCATTGTGGCACTCTTTGGGGGAGGCCCATGTCCAGCAGGGGACGTCTTTCGGCTGACATGACATGAATACATATGTATTTGTAACTATTAACCTAACCATATTCATACAACTTAACAAATCTCTGCAAACTCAATTTTGTTTTGTCCTTTTCTCACAAACATAAGTTAAAATGACAGAAGAACGATACAAGAACATGAACATTCACGGCATTTTAACTAAAGTAGGTTGTAAACGCAGTTATACATTTATCTATTCCTGTCCTGACACAGGAGCAATTAAATATATATGTTTTTTTTTGATATGTATAAAAGATATATTCTACTAGCTTCTGCCCGCGACTCCGTCCGCGTGGAACTCGTTTATATCGTAGCTCCATACAAACTTTCACCTCCGATCTCACCCCCTTAGGGGATGATTTCCGGGATAAAAACTATCTTATGTCCTTCCCCGGGATTCAAGCTATCTCCATACCAAATTTCATCTCTATCGGTTCAGCGGTTTAAGCGTCAAGAGGTAACAGACAGACAGACAGACACACTTTCGCATTTATAATATTAGTATGGATACGTCACTATATCCCACTCCCCCTTCACCATTCTTGACCATACTTCAATTATCATAAAGAATACAGAAACATCATCAGAACTGCTTTATACGTAAATACTTTGTTCCAAATAACCCAGCTTCCATTTCATGATCAAATCTCATTTTACCTCATCAGCCCCAATATGCAGGTACTCCGCATCAGGCTGAGCATCCAGCGCCTGGTCCAGCATCATGGTGACCAGCAACAGGGCTTCTGGCCGGGACGGGCACAGCACGGCCGGCGAGCGGGGCAGCTCCCGCAGGCTGTGGTATGCGGGGTGCTTCAGGACGAACTCCATGTGACCGATGGTTTGGACTAGTTGGATCTGACGATTGGCAATTGTGGTTAAAAATGTTCTGAAGTGTTCATTCGAATTTTGAACGTGTAGGTACTTTACTTACAAAGAGATTTAAATGAAACCAAAGTAAACAAAGAGACCGAACAAGTGCGAGTCGGACTCGCCCACCGAAGATTCCGTAAGAAATTACAAATATACAGTTTTCAGATTTTTCACTGAACTTGTAGTTTGTAGTATAAGATGATATTGCTTGGAAAATTTCAAAGTTCTATAACCTATCGCAACGGTAAGGTAAGTACCCCATAAATGTTGATTCAATTCAATTCAATTCAATTAATTTTATTTCGGACCAAGTCCATAACGTGTTAGTAACATTTTACTTAAATCTAGGGTTAATATTATATTAATACAAATTAACACATAAGGGTGCATGCAGTTGCACCCAGTGCTTCAGCCACGGTGAGTCCCACCTGTCGACCAGCGTGCACAGGATGGTGTTCGAGCTGGCGCGCCACCTTCTTAGCAGCGAGCTACAGCGCTCTCTGATGATCGCGTGGAAGCCGTCGACCCGACTCTCCGCGAACATGCCCGATTCCCTTGAGAGTGTCGAAATATACGTTTTTTGCGGCATAAACGGCCATCTAAATTTTTTACCTTAACTTAGAAGTTTTACTTTTTTACAGCTTGAAGGGACTGTAGACTTGAGTATATGGTGTTAATTTCAACTCGATACCTCCACGCGTTCCCGAGAGAAAGGGTCTTGACAGACAGACAGACAACAAAGTGATCCTATAGGGGTGCCATTTTTTCCTTTTGAGGTACGGAACCCTAAATAGATCAACCCCAACCCAACAAAAATAGCTACAATTCTAATAAACATTGTGACAGACAAGATTTTCGATTTAAAAAACTGTACTCAAATCAGTTCATCCCTTTGGGAGCAAAATGCCACAGACAGACTAAACAATGGACTAACAATAAAAATAAATAAAATGAACATACAGGGGTGTTTATTTTTAGGGTACAGGCTTTTCATTTTTCTCCAATATAGCTTTCACTACCAGCGCGGGTGGCGCAGCACCGGTCACTTTGGCACTCTTTGGGGGAGGCCTATGTCCAGCAGTGGACGTCTTTCGGCTGATATGATGATGATGAGCTTTCACTTGTATGTGCTAACTAAGAAGTGGCACAGGGTTCAGTTCTCATACATTGTAAGCATCAATGTACGAATGTAAGAACCTTCATTAGTAACATAACATAGGTATACATTTACGAAAAGAAACGAAATATGAACGTGTGTCAATCAACTTTTTCTTGTCCCATAGTTTTTTCCTTGTCAGTTAAGTACATGTGTATTTGATAAAATAAGTTTTAAAAAAAACCGGCCAAGTGCGAGTCAGACTCGCGCACAAAGAGTTCCCTACCATTATCCGTTGAATGAAAGGTAAATTGCGGTTTACGATTTATGACGTATTAAAAAAAACTACTTACTAGATCTCGTTCAAACCAATTTTCGATGGAAGTTTGGTAATGTACATCATATATTTTTTTTAGTTTTATCATTCTCTTATTTTAGAAGTTACAGGGGGGAGGGGGGACACATTTTACCACTTTGGAAGTGCCTCTCACAATTCAGTTTAGAAAAAAATAATATTAGAAACCTCAATATCATTTTTGAAGACCTATCCATAGATACCCCACGTACGAGTTACACGACGTATGGGTTTGATGAAATGAGCGTTTCTCAAAAAAAATGCCACTACGTTTTTTCGGAGATTTTCTGCAACTTTTTTGTTATTTCTACTCAAAATCACGATGTCTTTCCATCCCAATAGGAGAAAAAAAGTGTCCCAAAATGTCCATACATTTTTGAACTTTCCTATTGTAGTAATTTAAAGTATATAAGGTAAATGGTAACACAATAGGAAAAATATGTATGGGACAGTTTTTTGTCCTACCAGGGTGGAAAGAGCTCCTGATTCTGAGTGGAAATAGTTAACATAAAATTTGTAGAAGTACAATTAATAATAGTGGCATTTTTTTTGAGAAACGCTCAAATATATTTGTTGAGTTTCAGTTCTAAGTATGGGGAACCCCCAAAATGTATTGTTTTTTTCCTATTTTTGTGTAAAAATCTTAATGTGGTTCACTGAATACATCTACTTACCAAGTTTCAACAGTATAGTAATCTCCTTCTAAACAGCAAATAGTAGAAACGGGAAGGACACTAAAAAGTTGATTCACCGATGTGCAAAACAAATCTTATCTATGCATGGCGACAATACAAATATTCTTATTTGTCTAAGAAATAAACTTACAGGCTCCAAGCCATTGTCCTTGATGCACCTCAGAATTTGCCTAACTTCTTCTACGCTGTACATCCCATCCCCGCTGCTGCCGCGCACACTGCCAATGTCTGCCAAGGCGGCAGAGTACGGGAAGGTGTCCTCCCATTCTAGCAATATGCCCGTTGCTCCCCATGACTTCGCAGCTACCAAGACCTTGATAATAAAGATGTCAATAAATATATATGGGCTTGACGATTTTTAAAGTAGCTTTAATTATGTTATTAGGTATTGGGAAAAGCATGCTCATACTATATTTTGTTACACCTTCGGTTAAGACATGGTGATACCAAGCTGCATTTTATAACATATATTTAGCAAATAAATACTTTGACTTTGACTTTTACTAGAAGTTTTATTTGAATTAATCATCCATTTATTTATTTCCAACAAAAAAACACATAGCATAACAATAAATTTCTGACATTGTGGAATTTATAAATTATTACAATTAGTAACAATAAGTATGAACTTAAGTATAGGGGGACAATCTGTTGCTCGCATCCGCAGGATTTGCTTACCAGAACCCTGCATGTATCCTCTGGGTGGTGCTAAATGAGCAACAACACTTTTGGCGAAATAGCGCTCCTATCAAAATATCACGTTGATATTCGCCTATTCTACAGATCGCCATACGATTAAATAAATTAAGTATAAAACAATAGACAAACAAAAAGTCTTCACTAGCAATCAATGATTGCCGTTTATTGATCACCTCGCAGAACTTCATACACCCGTCACATATTGTGATCCATCTACTAACAAAAACATCACTTGCCTGTGCTTATTCAACAAGCATATTGATACAGCAGAGCGTGCGAGCAAGAGGTGTTATGCCGAGGGACACAGTGGGTTCCCGGCACTGCCAATAGCTGACGGGAGCGTTTCCAGAGATTAAAATTGGCCTCCGCCAGTGAGAGGACAAACATGCGAACCAGTTGATAGTTCTCGGAGTTACAAGCGTTGTGAAGATGTTGGTTTTCACACAATAACTACCACTGATCTTAACAACATTTTCCAGTAAGATATCTTACACAGCAGAAAATCATATAGGCTATAATCTAGACGCGTAGTAAACCGAGGATCGAAGCTACTTTTTAAATGCCGGTTGGCTGTGGAGTCGCACAATTTAACACTAAATAAATATGTTAATAATGTACGTACCCTCTCTAGATAATTTCCTTTCAAAGGTGCGCCTTTAAAATCCAAGTGTACTATTCTAAAACAAAATAATGATTAACTAAACTACTTTTTAATACACTGATTTTCGTCTGCTTTTTTAGTTTAAAACACTTACCTGTGCATTTTAAATTAAATACCAATTGGTTATATTATTGAGAAATTCACCTTAAAGAAAATCAGTGTAATCAAAAATGCAGCTGTTATTATTTTATAATTAATTGAAAACATGCATATTTATTTTGTTAATGGATCTGATAGTTTCAACCATGAATAACATGAATTTGACCATTTGACATTGACAGTGACAGAACTGTGCAGACTGCAGAGACGTTTTTCTTTTCATTTGTACGTACTAATGTGACGAACGAAAATTTGATTAAAAAACTGTTTTTAGGCCTCTCTCAGACTGGAGCGGCCTGCAGTGGCGGTCAATAGTAAAGGCAACTAATGACAAGTTTAGTATTGTCCGTCGCGGCCAGGCCGCGCTAGTGTGTTGCGGGCTTAATTCAGAAAGTTTGTTTATGTAACCACCCAAACTCCGAAGGGACAACGTCTACGGGTATGCTCTATTAGTCTAGACCAGGGGTTCCCAAAGTTTACTGCGATTTCGATTTGAGGCTCACCTCTGCCATGTAGAACAACGGGTGTAAGTAAATAAATAAAGCACATTTAATTTTTTTTAGGGCCCGCTCAATATTCGCTCGCGACCCAGTCGACCCAGTAGAGGGTCGTTACTCAAAGTTTGGGACCAATGAACTAGCTATATAGCTAGTTCATTGGTCCCAAACTTCATATATATGCTAGATGCTGTGAAATAAATAATTAAATAAATAAAATAAAATATCTCAATCTAACCTACAGCAGCTCTAGAATACTTTGCGTCAAGTTGGCCGTTCCTTTGCTCGGTGTGTACGCGCCATTACGTATTTCTTTTTAAAACGAGTACAAACACCTTGAAGTCGAGAAGTTGAGTCTCAGGCGAGGGATGCCATCAACATGGTCTTCCCGTTATTTGGGGGAAATCGATAGGAAGGAAATACGTCTACTAGGAATATAAAAAAATGGCAAAGAGCAAACTTTAATTAGTAATAAAGTGTTAATCAAATTACAACTTATGTAAATATTAGGTAAGTAGAGTCAACAAACTTATTGCATAGAATACTTTAAAAACAGTTAAAAAAGAGTAAATTCAATGTTTATAAAATCGGTGTGTCGAGTTCGAATTGGCAAGGTCGATTTCCACCTTCTCAATTCCCGCTATTAAAAATCGACTTAATCAATTTATTTTTACCCCAGAGACATAATCATTCATAATGCAATGATCTCCCAAAGCAACTAGGTTTACCCTCTACAGACTGGTACAAAATATTAATAAAATAATACAAACCAACACGTTGAATACAAAACTAAAATTACATTGAAAATACTCAAACCTCAATGAAGGTTTTTCAAAGGTAGAAATAAATAGCTTCAATCTCAATTTCACAATCATGGTATTACCTAGCTAACACATTTAATAACGGTAAAACACCATATATGTAGGTATATACATAGAAGTATATTTTAGTTGCCTGATTTAAAAAGTGCATATTTTCCATTTGTAATAGTTTAGAAACACATTTATTTTATATCTGCCTAGGTACTTATAAATTTAAAGTAATAGGCACATTATCAAACGTTATATAAGTACTACCTAAAATAGATACAGTTGATTATAAACGGAGTTTTTCGACTAAAACTAGGCCAAATAGCTATAAAAAGAACATACAAAAGTATGCAGATCATCACTAATAGTTTAACTCCTATGTTTTACAAATTCTAAGGCACACTCGACCAAACACATTCAGAAACTCTGGGTTCGCATACAATTCTTTACTTAAATTATATGTCTCATTTAAAATTATCTTAATTTCTTCCATCTCGAGAGCGCGATTACGCTAAGTGCAAATAATTCAGCACCTCCATCGTTGATAAACGGTGGATCTAACATCCATTTTTGCATTACACACCGAACATTCCAGGTCTGATACTGGTAGAAAGGCGCTTCCTGATGGGCGAGCATTGCACTCCTGCAAGATCTCCCTATCTGGCTCTATATTTTTCTGGCTATGGCCAGGACGCGCCTCAACGTCTATGGAAAAGTGCCTTTGAATGCTGACTTAGCGTATGGTATTCTCTAGTGAACTATGATCCTAACTCCCGGATCGGGCTCCGAGGCGACGTCCTTCGCAAGCGGTGCGCTGCCACAGATGCGGAAGTTCTTGGTGAAAGGGATCACGCCAACCAGTACGCCGGAGATGATCACCCAGATGCCGGCCACGTAGAACGCGGCGTCCCAGTTGCCGGTCATGTCTTTCAGGCCACCTGGAATACAATGAAACGTTTCATCATTTTTGGAAATTTTCAATATCTTACTTGTACAGTCTGTAAAGAAGTCCTATGCAGGTAGCATATCCTATATTATATCAGCACGGCTAGCATGCGACGGCGCGCGAGCTCTCTCGATTTTTCTCGCACTATCCGTCTCTTTCTTATTAGAACACTTAGAACAAGAGATATAGTGTCGCATGCTAGACGTGCTGTAGCATGTTATATTCTCCTTTGTTCCGTCTCTAGATGCAGTAAAAATAAAAATGTTACATCCCACCTTTATTTCCAAAACACTCATTCATTACTAAAATTCTACATTTGTAATTCACAATTTGTGCTCGTTTTTATGTAAATAAGTACATAATAGAAACGCCTGTGTGATATATTAAAGGTAAGATGGAACTTCCATACCTATTTTCGAAATAATAACGTGTTAAGTATAATTTAGGTTTGTTTTATTTACCAGCCATAGGTGGTCCGACGAGATGTCCCAAGCCCTGGCTCAGCAGCACCAGTCCATAAGCCATGGTGAACCGCTCCAACGCAATCAGCTCCACCAAAATACTCGGCGTGTACGAATAAGAACTTGAAAATGTCAGTCCGAATATCACAACGTTCACTGCTATTATGTAGAAGCTGTGGGGTGCTCCGGGGTCCATGATTCGTATAAGGACGGGGAACAGAATAATGGAACCGCCACAGAGTATGAGGCACATTGCGTAGGTCTTCGTAATGTTGACCCACGGCAAGTCGCCCATCCAGCCCAGTCCTGCCTGGAAAATGAAATGTTACTCAGTTGATAAAAAATCACAATCAGTAGAACTACGTACTTTTAGTAAGGAACCAAGCAAAAGTTTCTAAAAATTTTTTCCCGATATTTTTTTCGGCACATTTTTTGGTTTAATAATCTTTGGTCGATTGTTTTTATGTCGAAAATTGTTTGGCCGAAATTGTTTTGCATATATTTTTTTGGTCGTAAATTGTTTAGTCTAACATTTGTATGGAATAACATTGTTTGGTCGAATGTATTTTAGGCATAAACTTGGTATTCCGAATATTGGTGTCAACTACATCGCATCCAAACTATCGCATTTATTGAATTAATATTACTTAGATTTCCTATTACTATTATTTTCTATAACTTACCTAAGCCTTACCTAACCTACCTATATCTGAGGCCAATTCGGTTTTAACTAACCTACTTACCTGGCAGCAGTTTGATTCGGGTTAGGGGTCATAATCAGTTTAAATTATAAAATATATGGATAAATAGTTTGCTGTGATTGCGGCCATTGCTTGTTTTGTTTTAGGAGGTTTTATGTTAGGCTAAAGAATAATTATACCTAACAATATTATACTATTCGCCTTTTAGTAATAAAAAGTACCAATACTAATAAATTTTAGGTTAAACATGTTTTAGGACAAAAAATATGAATGCAAAAAATCTTTATGGCAAAGAATAAGTATACCATTAAATATTATACTAAACATTGTCGTCCAAACAATTTTAGAACATAACATTTTAGACCAAGCGAAAGGCACTCCAGCAAACCTAATGTAGCTAAAATGGTGTTAAAACTCATCCCATAAAAAACATTCCATGTAAAAAAGAGGCCAAGTCTCGAAATTCTTCCACCGTAAAAAGTTGTGAGATATTTCTTAGTACCAAGTCTCAGGCATTCTTATTCTTCTTTATTTGCTAGCTAAATAAAATTCTGCAACTTGGCAATCGCACAACTTTACTGCATTTATGGATTTTTGCATACAGTAGTAACTATTGTGTGATTGCCAGGTCACAAAATTTTATTTAGCTATCAAATAAATAAATAAAAGAATGCCTGAGACTTGGTACTACGAAATATCTCACAACTTTTTACGGTGGAAGAGTTTCGAGACTTGGCCTCTTTTTTACATGGAATGTTTTATATGGGATCTCACTTCTTTTTGTAAGTTATTATGTTATCAATATCCCATTCTTAATTTTTAATTTTTTGTCCCATTCACTGCAAATATAACTCTGTAATCCTATATTTTTATATGTGATTACAAAGTTATTTACGCAGTTGGTGTATCTAGAAAACTGGAGTGAAATTGCATTTTTTTTTGTCTTGATTTATTTATACACTATACACTAATTGTATTCTAAATTTGAAGCTTCTATATCTGCTAGAAGTGCCTTAGACTTTTGATGATCGATGAGTCAGTGAGTGACAAAATTAAGAAACTTTGACTAGGTAGTTATAATTTTTAAACCACTGGTTCAAATCAGATGAAATTTGAAATATATTGTGGTTATACAATGCGTGCTCGGTTACTGAAAATTCAGGCTTCTAGTTTTATCCACAACGAAGTTATAGGTGGGTCGAAAATGGCCTGAACTGCTTCGAGAAAAGGATGGTACGGCCGTGCCGCTCGCTGTTTTGCTCGATTTGGCGGGGGCACTACCGTGCCCCCAGATCTATCTTTATGCGCCACTTTGGCATACGTGTTCGTATGAGAAACAAATAAATTTTTATTTATTAGAGGCATTTTAAGTTTTATGAATAGGTACGGTTAACTTATATGTAGGTATAGACGGAATTAGAATTTTTAGATATTTCATTCATATTTTAATGCAATAACTTCTTAAGGTGCTTAATTTGAAAAACTCGTGGGTTCAGCTTCGGTCGGGTTGAAAACGGGTTTTACTTATAGAGAGAAAAAAATTGTTTTAAAAGTAATTGGAAAATTGAGTCCATTTGAATATGCCAGAGATAAAGATATAGGTACTTATTTGTTATACAAGGATGCAAAGTTGTATTTTACCCGCGAGTTTGGAATTGAAACACGAGCAAGCGAAAGAATTCTATAGTTGAGCGTAGCGAGTGTTTCAACACACGAGAAGTAAAATACATTTGCACCCGTGTGTAACACAAAACTTTTCACCTCACTGTAGCGAGGAAAGTGCAACATGCAAAACAGCTTTATTTAATTTAAATAATACTTAATGTATTATTTTATTTTTTTAACAAAAATAATAACATTAAGTAATATCAAGTAGAATTTTGGTCAAGTGCGAGTCAGATTTTAGTTTTCTTATACATTTTGAGACCCAGCGCCTGATGAAGGCAACAAGCAATTTTTTAAAAGTTCTTAAATATTTATTTTATTCTGTTTTTAGTATTTGTTGTTATAGCGGCAACAGAAATACATCATCTGTGAAATTTTTGTATAATGAGCGTTGTACGTTTTGTTATCTGTCAAAAGCTACTTAACTAACCTTAGAGAGTCCAATGTCAAATTACTTTCCCCACGAGTGGATAAAATCGGTTTTTGCCCACTGGTTCTAAAGGATAAAAGACGGCTTTCCGAGGCAGTGCGGGGAAAATATATTTTTAAGAAGTTCAATTCAATGAATACTCACTATACCAATAATATTAGCCACACCAAACACCGACAGCATCACCGGCCCCTGGTACTTGGAGTATCCCGTCTCCTCCATGAAGCTGGGCAGGTAGAACAGGGGCACGATGAACCAGACGAACAGCACCAGGGTGGAGATATTCATCATCAGAAAGTGGAACTCGGTGAACATGTTGAAGTCGAAGGTTTTGTTCACCAGGTCGAGGAAACGCTTGCCCCAGGAGCCGCCAGTCTGAAAACAGCAGGTAATGCAATAACAGATGTAAGATCTTCATCAAAACAATCACAAAGTATAATATTCCCTTCCATCTCCTTTGCCAAATAAAGTAAATTTTACTAGTTGCGTTTCTTTTCAGTTTCGCCTTAAGGTTGGCTGGTATAGAATGCCCCACGGAATTAAGTCCGCCTTTTATGCGTAAATATTTCTTTTTCGGCAATAAAGATTAAATAAGTAACTAGTGTAAATATGGGGACATCGGCGGAGGCGGCTCTTTAGGGTAATCGTTGCTGCTTGGATTGTCTAAACTATTAGCATTCAATAGTCTTGAATCCAGGAAGATGCCCGATTTGGATGCTGGCCTTGACTAAAAACTAAATATTTGAATGTAGCGCCTACATTGATTATATACATATATAGTTCATACCTAAACATGTAGCTTCAGCGATAACTATGTAGGTACTGACTCGTTTATTTCTACCCCTCTAAAAGTATATCGTCATATTTACCTCTTGTTCCTCCATTGACCACATAGAGTTTCTATAAATATCAGGGCATGACGACGCACGCAACTTGTACTTCGCAATGTTCATCATGGCACCTCGATGCATGATGGAGTTGCGATGCACCCTGATACCTCTCAGGTAGTTATGGCCAGTTGTCAAATTCGCCAGCCAGTCTTGACGATCGGTTCTCGCAGGTATTATGGCCGGTTTATTTTCAGGAATAGGGTGTAATAGATTCTCCCTCGCAATGTCAAGTTTTGTCTCAAAGTCTTTCTTTGCTTTTTTTTTATTCAATTTTAGTTTCATTGACATTTTAATCGGTTTATTTTTAGCCACGTCTGTCGCTGGTTCTATTGGAAGTTTTTGTTCAGAGTTGCTTCTCAGAGCGAGTAGTGAAGGGTAGTTTTGTAATATGATGTTGTATAGACGTTTGTTAGACGACAACTGATCTAAGACCTCTACTGGAACCTGTAACAAATATCTAAATTACAATTACTATTTACTAAGCAATCTACAATATTAATACTTTATATTACAATCTGGCAATATTACCTTTTCACTCTGTCGTAAAAATGTAGGTAGATTAATGACAGAGCTAACTTTATTCACATGTGATAAATCCGCGTTCATTTTGGTCGTTGCTTCCACTTGTTCTGCTTCAGCTATAGAGGCTACCAGTGCCGTCAGTATGTATTCTGGTGTCTCCCCACTCTTCATTAATGATTTTAATTCCTCTGTGCCTGGATAAACTGACTCGCCGCCGCCTGATCTTGCCGATTTCGCAGAAATTGATATTGAACTCGATGCTCTTTTCGCTTTACTTAATTTCCTATTCCTCTTCTGCTCCTCAATCAACCATTCAGGGTCTCTCATGATAGCACCACATATGCACACATTAAGTACCGTGCCTGCTAATATCAGAAGTGTTCCTCTCCACCCATAGTAGTCTAACAAAAACGTTGTTAAGGGTGAATATACAAAAGTCCCAAACCCAACGCCACAGGAGCCAAGGCCGACCGCTAAATTTCTTCGCTTCTCAAACCAGTATGCTATGGATACGACAGCGGTGACATACAAAAGCCCCATTCCTAGACCAGCCATAAGACCATAAGTCACGTAAAGAACTCCAACAGAGTCACTAACTGCTGCAGCCACAAATCCGATTGTCGAAGCCACGCCTCCAACAATTGTCATTTTTCTGCATCCATACCGATCTACAAGAGCACTCATTATGGGTCCGGCAATCAATGGGACTGATATAAACAAACTTCCAATGAGAGAAACCTTGGCTTCGGTCGTATTGAAGTGCTTTACCCACTTTTCGTTTATTAATCCATACGAGAAAGCTAAACCGTCAGCGACGGTCGCGATCAAGAACGATGCGAACACCACTACCCATCCCCAACCACCGTCAGGTATCTGTGGGCCCTGCTCTTCGGGCGGGCTGCTCGAGCAGATGCTGTCCGCATCGCCCAGACCCAAGAACTTAACTCCTTCGTTTGCGGATACTGCATCTTCATCTTTTTCATGCTTACAATAAGCCACAGCCAAACTATCCGCTTCCCTAGCATTATTCGTTTTCATAGAATTAACAGTATTTAGATCTCTATCACGTTTGTCGTCGTTGTTTAACTTCTCGTCATTCGCCGCATCTATATACTTGATGTCGTCGGATTTATAGAGTAACGGAGACGTAGTCTTCTCCTCTTCAGACGGTACTTTTTGTTCATACTTGAATGCTTTCTCTTTCCCTGGAATTCCATTGGCGTGGGCTCGCTGCGAGTCCATTAGTTTTTAACGCGAGCTTGTATTAAGTACGGATCTAAGTACGTACTTCTGTGCTCTAATTCACTCCTCTAAGGAACGTTGATTTCTACCGAATTTGGGTTTGACCCCGTGTCCGACTTTCTACGTCGAAGAGATCGTGATTTCTCTTGACCAATGTCTTAATCTCGGGTCTCTAGCTGAATAACGACAAGGTCTTTTGGATATACAAAGTGTTAGGGCGCAAGGATTGTAAGTTGTCGGGTTCATCAAGGACCGGCTAGTCCTCGATTTCACACTTTCGAAATGGTCACTTTTATTGTCTTCTCTCGTTCGACTCCTGATCCCTCGAAACTTTATTGACATGAAGATTTAAAGTTTCGATGAATGCAACATTTCAACTTTGCGACAAACAGGATCAAAATCTGAAACAAAGAAAAAACATCTTTAGATTCGTTGAAATTCAAAAAACTTACCTAGCTCTTAATTATTATGATTGTTACTTGAACGAGCTAGAGAAGCGAACGTAGTTTTAGCTTGGGCATAAATTATTTTGTATGTCTGGCTGTTGTGCTCTAAGTACAGGTCGCATTTCTCAACATCAGTTCATCATCAGGGATCACCCCGTGAAGTTTTGCTAGTAGGTTCAATAATAATATATAGAGGTATAGAATGCTAACGGCATTAAGTCCGCCTTTTGTACGATAAATTGTTCTTTTATGCAATAAAGATTAAATAAATAATTATATATTGTACCTAAGTACCTGCCAATTCAGTTTTTCAAAATGAAGATCACTCAGTCTCTTAGGTTCTACAGCTCACAGAGCAACTCATGTTATGAGTTTATAGTTAAATATTTAAAGTTGATAAACTATCTATAGATTATTGTTTTCATTTCGAAAATATATTTTAGGGTCTTTTGATATCACAGCTGTGGCAACCCTGATTTTCTATTGTTATGTTTGACAGCAAAGGCGCCGGCGCCAATTTTCTAATCGGTTTAAAGGTGTGATTACTCAAGTAGTAGACAAGTAACAAGATGATGATTTCTTTTATTGGATTATTAAATTAAGTATGTACTTCCCGCCGTTTTTAGCCGATTAAAGACAATAACACGCACGACTATATTTAGGCCCGTTATAGAGGAGTCGGATAATTTTGCCCACTTATTTCTGGCAGAAATTAAATACTAGTAAGATGCTAGTAAGTAACTGTTCATCTCAAACACACTTCGTCAGTAATAAATAAAAAGGCTATGGTGATACAAAAAGTAATGGGAACCTACTGCAAAATCCTCCCAATCTTGCATCTGATAATAGTCTAACTCTAATAACGATCAACATATTAGGCTATCCTATACTTGTGTATATTTTTAAGATAAGATAATTAATATTGTTAGAACTGTGTACGTAAAAGAGATAAACCACTCTATAATCTTACAAAACACTAAGTACTTTCACTATTGATACTAATATTAGAAAGTGTGTCTGTCTGTCTGTATATTACCTCTTCACGCTTAATTATGAAATTTGGTACGGATATAGGTTGAATCCCGGGAAAGGACATAGGATAGTTTTTATCCAGGAAATCATCCCATGAGGGGGTAAATGGGGGGTGAAAGTTTGTATGGAGCTACAATATAAACGAGTTCCATGCGGACGGAGTCGCAGGCAGAAGCTAAATGAGATAAAAACGAGACAGATTTTTCCAACAATTCTTAAGCGTCATATTTTGTCAATTGTTCGTGGTGGACGGGACAGGAAATTATTTTAATAGGGCGCGAACCCAAGGCCGTTGCTTTCCGTACCATTAATCTTACGAACATTAATGTTTGTTGAATAAATCACAGAAATTAATGGTTGCCGAGAAAGATAGTGGTTGACAAAAAAGGTTTATCGTTATATTCATATAGCTGCCCGCGCCCCACCCCCATCTTACAAATAGCCCAGGCATACACGATAAAATATAGCCTACTAGCTTTCGCCCGCGACTTCATCTACGTGGACCCGGGAAGAAAACTATCCTATATTTTAATCCAGGCTGTGCAATTTCTTCGTGCAAAATTTCATCCAAATCGGTTGAGCCGTTTAAAGCGTGATTGGGTAACAAACATCCAAACTTTCGCATTTATAATATAACTAGCGACCCGCCCCGGCTTCGCACGGTTACTATATTATACATATAAACCTTCCTGTTGAATCACTATCTATTGAAAAAAACCTCATAAAAATCCGTTACGTGGTTTTAAAGAACTAAGATAGGGACAGACAGCGGGAAGCGACTTTGTATTATTATTATTATTTTTTTCAATGTTTGTTACCTCAGAACTCCGTCATTGATGAGCCGATTCATAATTTTTTTTTTGTTGGTAAGTATATACTTCCAGGTGGGTCCCATTTTTTTGAAAATTCAATTGGATGATGGGATCCATGAAGAATTGACGGAACTCCTCAATTATATTAGGCACGCGTGTAGTGATTTTGGTATTTTCTATTATAACTCGTGTATTTACATCCGGAAATCATAAATTGGTGGAGTGGAATTGATGATGAAGACCACAGATGACTTATGGAATTCCTCAATGATGTACTTAAAAGTACAAAAGTATATCACAGATTCTGATAAGATTCCGTTGAAACAGCAACTAATGAAGTGCCAAGGGTGATCCTTGTGGAATTGACGGAAGTCCTCAAATATTATCTGGTCACATACAGCGATTGGGTTTTTTTCTATAATAATCAACGCATTTGCTCTCGGAAATCAGTTCATGAGGTAAATTGGAAAAGAAATCTTCTCGTGGCTTGGCGGAGTAATAAATTGAAGTCGGTTAAAACTTTGTTTTTAAAGTAAATTATATACTATAGTATGTAGTGACGAGGATTAGAATGTCCACCTGACACCTCATCCCAAGATTTGCAGGCAATAGTTTTGCGAAAGCGACTGCCATATGACCTTCCAACCCAGAGGGAAAACTAGACCTTATTGGGATTAGCTTAGAGCGGTTTTCTCACGATGTTTTTCTTCACCGATATATAAGTACTTAAGTATATTGGTGAAATAATTCGGCAGGGCAACTACCAACTAGGCTAGGGTCGTTTGTGTCTACCTACGCCCACATTTTAAGCTAATCAATCAATAGTCCTGATGACCTGGTGAAGGTCGCAGGACCGGCCATTGTGGTACTCTTTGGGGGAGACCTATGTCCAGCAGTGGACGTCTTTCGGCTGATATGACGATGAATCAACAGTCTAACAATTTACGTGAGTAGTGTTAATGTTATCACTTACACATATACATACCTCTCCGAAAGCTGGCAAGCCTATCTACCAAAACAAAGAAAACTCCTCAATCACGGTACAATTGCTAACGATTATCCGATAATGTGACTTTAATCCTATTTGTTTATGAGTCAATCAACTATTTCTTGTTTCTTTACGATAATGTACAGCAAAACCAGATTTTAGTCCGGTAAACGATTGTGAAAAGAAGTCAAACTATCTTATCTTTAACAGTATTGTGCTTGCTTATATATGATAACTTTATCTACCGATATCGTGTTGATGTGCGTTCGATAAGATTGCTCGATCAATTCTGGTTTGGTATTCCCAACGCTTTACAGGCTTAAGTCTTAAGCACACTACAAACGATGCAATTTGTCACACAAACTTTCTATAGTTTGAATGGAAGCAAGATGAGAGAGATAGAGAGATGTTCTGCAATCTCATTTCAACTAGGTAAATGCTTGTGATAAAGATGAACTGGATGTGTATATAATGGCCTTTACATATACACAGCATAGTTAGAATAATAGTACATTACTTACCTAGGGCGGTGAAACAAAGAACTGAAACTCATTTTTTTTTTCATCAAACCCATACGTTTGGGGTGGCTATCTATGGATAGGTCTTGAAAATGATATTGAGGTTTCTAATATTATTTTTTTCTAAACTGAATAGTTTACGCGAAAGACACTTCCAAAGTGGTAACATGTGTGTCGTCGTCGTCGTCCCGCCCCGTAACTTCTAAAATAAGAGAATGACAAAACTAAAAAATATATATGATATGATGAACTTCCACCGAAAATTGTTTCGAACGAGATCTAGTAAGTAGTTTTTTTTTAATACGTCATAAATCGTAAACCGCAATTCACCTTTCATTCCACGGATAATGGTACGGAACCCTTTGTGCGCGAGTCCGACTCGCACTTGGCCGCTTTTTTTTCTTTTATTTGTTTCATGTAACATTACCCTTGGTCTTCCCCTTCCTCGCTTACCAGAAGGTAGAAACCATGCCTTCTTATGGTGTTATTAATAAAAGCATCATGTCGTATAAGGTGACCAATCATTTTCCCTCTTTTTATGATATAATATAGGGGTGTTTAAGTACCTACCAACCGAGAGTTGTGAATAGAATAGCTGAATATATTTTTCACACCACTGTTCGGAAATGTGGCAATAGATGATCTAAAACCAAGCTGGAAAGTAGGCGATAGCTGTAGCACCTGAACCACATCTACTACAATGTTTCATTGTAGTAGTGGTTGTTATTGTTGGACAGTTTGAACAGCAATTCCCCAACCACAGCTTGCAAAATAAATCAGACTTGATTATTCCCGTAAATATGGTTTATAACAAATGGTTTATGTTAAATGGTGGTTTAAATATATATTTTCGCTTTTTCATTTGTGGATTGTGTGTTTTAGCGGTGGATTAATTTTGGTTTGGGCCTGACCCCACTAAAATTAGATTTGTAGAATGTAAGATTTGTCCCGGAAGGACTCAGGTGGTTGGGGGGAAATTTTTTCTCCTTTCAAACGAGGTTTACCATAAACATATTGTGGTATTCGCCCAATAGAAATTAGAATAGAATACGAAAAAAATACCAATCAGCCTAGGCTGTAGTTAGGGCTAGGCATATCTGGCCTTATTCAGCGAGACCTGTCTCACTCACACCGATTAGAAATAGGAGGGCAAGATATTCTCGTCTCACGTCGCATCGCGGTGTCAGTGGAGCTGGCAAGTCAGAAGATGAGACACGGGAATAACGTCACAGCCTCCTACTGCCTCTTAATTTGGGACATATATATTCATCCTACTGCCACCCCCTACCGAGTCAAGGCCTTATCATTCACTCGTACAACTCGGCTGAGTGTGAAAATAATGCTAATGTATGTTGGAGTAATATAAGTCCCCAATCGTGAGTAACCCGTAAGTGGAGGCCTTGACTAAGTACAAAAATTGCATAAGGCTCACTAGCCTAAAACAGTGGTTTTTTTGAGGATTTGTAGAAATCTATCTTTAATTGAAGATACCTTGTCCTTCAGGTCGTCACTTACTGAAGCAGTCCCCCTATTCTGTAACTTTTTTTAAGCTCACCTCAACGCTCAACCACAAATATATCTTGACACCGCGATGCGTAGTAACTAAGCATAGGTAGAGGTTTAGTTTCGTGACGGGTGACCGGCGGGGTGAGCCGCATTAGCGCGTAGCGAATAACAGCCCTGGTCGCGTAACCGGCATAATAGGGGTGGACACTACATAAAATAATGAATAATAATGTATCTTCTTGAAAAAGGATTAAGAATGTAGCCAAATGGAGGTATTCCCGCAGGGCTGGGCCGGGTCTGCCTTTAAAGGAGCCAACGGGAGTTGCCATGTAATCGTGTGAATTATTAAGAATGTATATGTAGTCAAATGGAGAAAAAAGCAGCGGAAGAGGTTAAATAATCACAAAGTTATAAGCGCCCAAAGTTTTAAGAGAGGGTATGTTCTGTCCGTTTTGCGCAATATGCACCTTCGTATGAAACGATTGTCATTTACTATGACGCTCGAGTATCGTGACGTCACGATCTGCTAGCGTTTTCTCTCTGTAACAAGCAACATTAAAGCGGTTGTAACTTCGTAATTTTTTGAGATATTTGAATGGGATTTTCGTCATTAGGCATATATTTTTACCTTCTTTCTTTTGGAGCAATACATTTTTTTTGAGTCTACACCCCTATTGCCCTATACGGTGTCATTTTTAGTCATCGTCAATTTATCACAAGCTGACTAATTGCTATTGTCTGGAAGCGTGCTAATCCAAGTGTCAAACAAGTTGTGTTGACAAATTGCATGCACTTCCGAACCAACACAATTGGGACCATGGAAATAATTATTGATCAGCCAAATATCCGTCAAGTAATATTTCCATTTTCCACACATTTATTAAATTTTATTGTATTTTGATGGTGTTATAGTATAGTGGTATAAAAACACACTTTACGGTGGGATTTTTATCATCACGTAGCGTCATACTTTGGAAATTAATATGAAAAAAAATAAGTAATACTTATCATAATCATGAGACAGACAGTGTTTTATTATGGCAATATTATTTTGACTAAATGGTACCTATCCCTAAATTGGTACAATTTCGCTCAAAATCCATTCGACATATAACAAGTGAAAATTGACAGGTCTATAGAACGCTCAAGGCGTAGGAAAGTCTATGACCAGCTGTAGGTCGAGTAGGTAAAGGCTGATGATAATGTTGGAAATTAAAACATTAGTGAAATTAAATAAATTTTTACCTTACGTCAGTCCTTTGGCAATCCGTTTTTGTAATGCCACTTTACAGAATCTACAGAAAACTAGGTTGAACTCGTAACAATTTCCGTAAGCCAGGTAAACAACAACAGGCGACCTTCTCATAATCTAATCATCTCAAACCGGTGAGAACTGAACAACTGCTGTAACACCGAAGTCTCTTGTCCTAGTTATAAAATGTCGAATGTCCATACAAATTTTATAGACACTACTGGTTACGCGCTCAGTGATGTGCCGTTCCCAGGAATATTCCCCAGGAGGGAATATTCCCGGAAATATTCCCAGGAATATTCCCATACAAGGGAACATACGGGAATATTGAATTTTTGTATGTTTATATATCTTGCTATTAGGGATTCTTGGGCCCTTGATTTTTTTACCAAGACATTAACCAGTGTAATTCACCCGCAAAAGTAAATTCCCAATGTTCCCGGGAATATTCCCCGGAACAATGGGAATATTCCCGGGAACAATGGGAATATTCCCAGTTATTGGGAATATTCTCCCAGCAGAAAAAAACAAATTTTACAAAAGTACTTCTGAAAGTAACAAAAACAATACAAAATTAATAAAAAAAACAATAAAATATTATACGAATACACAATATGAAAATATTTACATATTTAATGGTAATTGAGATAAAAGTCAGAATGAGTGCAATAATGCAGTTTTTGGCGAATGGCACTTTATTTGTCGGGGCACTATTCATTTTATTTACTTTTATTACAACTTTAATTTTCCTAATTTGTATTTCAATATTCCCATGTTTGGGGAATATTCCCGGGAAATTCCCACAAGGGAATATTCCCGTTCCCGGGAATATTCCCCGGCACATCACACATGCCTCACCCGTCACGCCTAACAAAATTAGAACTACCTACGATTGGTTACTACGAATGGCGGTGTAGAGATATATTTTGTGGGTTGAGCGTTGATGTGAATTTAAGGGCGTTTTTCAAAATTGCGCAATTTTGAAATTTGGCTACTTATTTAATAAAAAAAGCAAGTTACAGAAGAGCGGGGCTTAAATGTGACAATGAAACGCCATTTAGTTTTGAGTGGATCATAAGCGTCACTTAAAACTTCTTGGTAAAGGACCGGAATGTCATATACCTAGCGTGCGCGTAATGCTGCGTAATGAGGCGTTTTTGTGCGTCACGTTTTAAATTAAAATTTTGCTGGATTATATTTTCACTGGAACGTCCCAGAAACATGCATGGCTTAAATGGAGAATATACGTAGGTATTGAATTTCACTTTTTGTATTTTCAAGATACTTACCTACCTACTCGTGTTGGAAAAAATGTGTCGTCTATCCTGGTTGTAGTCTACGACAGTAGTAGAGTTAGGAAGCTCCCAGAAGGAGACGGAGTAGAGTAGAAAGGGAGGTACTCAACTCAACTAAACCAGTGCGTTTGGGTAAATTAAATAGACGATCGCAACCAGCTGATACCCTGCCCCCCCCCTATTCTGTAACTTGTTTTAAGCTCACCTCAACGCTCACCTACAAATATATCTTGACACTGGGATGCGTAAGTAACTGCCGTAGGCAGTCTTGGGACGCCGTCGCGAAATATATCATTATTTAAGTGATTTTTTGACTCCAGAGGTCTAGTTTCGTGACGGGTGACCGGCGGGGTGAGCCGCATTATATCGGTGACTTAACTGACAGTTGACAGCTTACCGATACCGCACCGAGCCCGCACCGACAAATGTGGAAGTGGCCTAAGCTTAAACCCAATAAGGACTACTTTCCCTTCTGATTTGGTTGGACAAAGTGGCTTTCGCGAAATCATGTGCCAGCGCCAAGGCACAGAATAAATAATAGTACAACGTAAGGTGGAATCTTGTAATTGCAACTAAGTATATCTGTCTGGTAATTGCAACTAAGTATATCTGTCTGGTAATTGCAACTAAATTTAATAATGCCCTGTAATAATCACTATCCTAGAGGGCATTATTAAATTTAGTTGCAATTACCAGACAGATATACCTAGTCGCAATTACAAGACTCCACCTTACAGAAGGTTCTCTGTCAACAAATCCCCCCGTTAGGTATGCCGAACGAGCCGAACCTTGGCCATCCCTTTCTATCGCATGCAACGCGCTGCGTGAGAACGCGTGCGTGCCGTAGCAGCGCCAGCATACCGGCTGGATGTACAGTGAGCATCATATAGTTAGTAGCAGCTAAAGTAGCCAAATATATCGGAACACGTCTATTACTATATTTACTAGTAAGGAAGTGTTACGATATAGTCGTATTGGTAGAGCTGGGCGTTTTTTACCGTAAGCGTTTTCAAAAACAGTTTCTCGTACGGTAACGGAAAAACAGTTTGTGGCTAGAACCACGAACCGTTTTTTATAAAAACGATGACAAGGAGCTACGAATAGAAGGCGACAGTCGCACGCAACGGTTGCAATGCAAAACGTGAAAACGCAACTCGAACCGTTTCGTTTCACTTCGTTTGGCGACCGGCGACCCGACAACGCACGGAGAAACTAGTTATTTTTGAAACAGTTTTTCAAAACAGTTTTGTGATTTTAAAAAAACGGTTACGTTACGTTTCACGGAGAAGTCGAAACGACCCAGCTCTAATATTTGGCTACTTTGGCTGCTGCTAACTATGTGATGCTGATTGTACTATCGACAACACAGCTAACTGACCATCGGTGCACCTTAAGTGCATTGTAATAAGGTTCTTTATAGACACAGGATGGTCAGTTAACAGTGTTGTCGTTTGTACCTACTCGCAGCGGCGCGACTAAATCACGGAGTGAGCCACCCTTAGGCCAAGGTAACCGATAGCGTTTTTTAGCGTACGTGGAAAGTAATGTTTTAAAAATGTATACAAAGCTCGATAGTTCAAAGTATCTCATGTTGTTTATCAGTTACCGTAAGATTTGATCCCGTGCTCCTCTGGCTATCGGACTGACCCACAATAATTAATACAACTAATTATCATCACACCAATAATGGCTGACTTTTAACGATACCACAATTTATTTTATTTTCTTTAGCTGCAATAAGTGTCAAGATTAAAATAATAGTAGGCTAGGTACAGTCGACTTCTTTAATATCGGTACAGACAACCTTTCAAAAATATCTATACATAGTAATTGTTGTTAGACCTATTTTTTAGATATTTTTATTGAAGAACTCGAATAGACTGTACATATCTACTATTATTTTAATCTTCAGCGGCGGTAAAACATATAATGTCTTAGATCGCTGGTAGGATCTAACTTGACCCACGAGCCGAAGGCGAGGGTGATTCATATGTGATATATCTAGCCTATTGCATAAAGCAGCCGGAATAACTCAACAGGGTAGGTATCTCCGGTGGTTTGAAACCCTCGCTACTCACGTACTAAAGTCATTATCGATATCGTCCCACGATTATCACCGTAAAAGTGTGATAGAACGCCAGAATGTTGATCAAATAAAACTCAACGTTTATTCTGACCATTATGTATTTTGAAAATATTTCTGAAATAATAATTACGAACAAAACGCCGTTAAAACGCTGAATATTCACCCCTATAATCCAAACAGATCTCTAAGTAATTTATAAATTTTAAAAACTTTTTTTACGGTTTCTTTTTTTCTTGTTTTTACTTAATTATTTTGCTGTTATGAAATTTTATTTGCTGACATTTTCCTGATCTTTATATAATTAAAAATTAGAAGCATGTAATTCGTTTTATGATCTATTGTTATAGAAATAAATAAATGAAAGCTAGTGCCTGGATGCTATTTCACATAATATACCTGCACTGCACGGCTAGCACGCGACGGCGCGCGAGCTCTCTCGATTTTTCTCGCACTATCCGTCTCTCTCTTATTAGAACACTTAGAAGAAGAGGTGTAGTGCGATAAAAATCGAGAGTATGTCGCGGCCGTCGTGTGCTAGACGTGCTGTATTCATAACCCGAGCAATGAAGCAATGACAAACTGCGCCCAGTACCCAAAAGCGGCCTTCGCCACGGTCTAAAAAAACTGTCTCCTCTATTATTAGCGAGAAACCTTCAATTTACGTAAGCCTAGTCTGCGTTTCTGTAAAACGAGACGTTGGATGACGTCACTAACATAAAATAAATTATTATGTATTTGGGAGCTTCGTACCGACATATCTATAGACCTTAAACAGTTGCAATAAGGTTTAATATTGGCCCATTAACTGTTAAGCTGTATTATTTGTGCAGGAACGGTTGCTGGCATCAGTCCAGTTCTAACATACGTTTCCAGATTTTAATCATAAAATTGTAAATAACGTTATTTAGGCCGCTTTGTATAGACCGAATAACATTCAGCCGCTGAACTGAACACATGGTATACTGATGAACTGATGATTAATCTATCCCTCAATAGATAAGCTCTTTATGACGTACCGATTGTTACGTCTAGACTAAATACAGCCCCCCTATTCCCTAACTTGTTTTAAGCTCACCTCAACGCTCACCCACAACGATATCTTGACACCGCGATATAGTAACCAAGCGTAGGTAGATGTCTAGTTTCGTGACGGGTGAACGGCTGGGTGAGCCGCATTAGTTATGAGCCGTATTAGTTTTTTACTTAGTTTAGTAGTATCGGAAAAGGGTTCAGTCTGAAAATCAGCGCTGGATGGAGTCCGTTCAGCGAACGCTGAGACTGATACCCATTGCCCTGTTATTCAGTTTCTCTGTTTATATAAGTTTCTTATTAAGTTCATGTTGGAGGCAATAAAACTTTTTTTTTTGTTAACGCTTAGCGAATAACAGCCCAGGTCTTTTGTCGGGGATGCGGTCAGCGGCGGCTTCTGACGCTGATTGCATTATTGACGACTGAACAAACTACCGGACAACGTCACTTTTATAAGCAAAAAGCCATTTTTATTAGACCAATAAGTAGGTAAATACCGACAAGTTAGTTTAACATGAATTCATCCACGGAATTTCGGTTAAATGATTTCATTCGATAGATGTTATTTTAGCCTTATATCCGCCCCAACGGCCATCGGTTCTACGTGCTATGTGCCACGTCCACTTAAGTTTAGCGATTCGGAGGGCTATAATCGGTTATCTTGGTTCTGCTGCGGATCCATTTTATAACTTGACAGAATATTTTGATAAATCGTACTAAATAGATTATTGGTGTAAATAGATTAGTATTATGACGTTTTAAATTTTAAATTAGAATTTATATTTTGCATGCCAAACTATGGCGGAACATGCCCTCATGTAAATTAATTCTACTGACATGTACATTTATAACACCTGTGTATGTTTTGCAAAATAAATCATTTCATTTCATTTCATAGCCTCATTTCTGATACGATCACGCAGAGACACTCCCAACATTGCCCTCTCCATAGCCCTTTGGGTGACTTTGAGCCTTCTTATGAGGCCCATAGTAAGCGACCACGTTTCCGTGCCATACGTCATCACTGGCAACACACACTGGTCAAAGACTCTCGTCTTGAGACACTTCGGAATATTGGACGAAAAGATGTTCCGTAGCTTCCCGAACGCTGCTCAGCCGAGCGTAGCCAGCCAGCCTTATATAGAATGTTTAAAAATAAGTTTATTTCGTAAATATACAGAATACACAATATATAATCATTTTTCCTTTAGGTACTTAGATACTGCCTGTAATTAAATGTGGTTTTTGCAAGACTTCAGAAAGGATATATGTAATTTGCACACACATTGAAACAAGTTGGTTACCAGAGGGTTGTCCATTTTAAGATTGGTTTAATTTAATTACTCTGTGTAATATGCAAATCTTGTAAGTAGCTTTGCATCCACTTCCATTAGGGTGAGTATCCGACGCCTTACAACCTCGCTTGCTCAGCCCCACTATTCTGTAACTTGTTTTAAGCTCACCTCAACGCTCAGACGCTCACCCACAAATATAACTTGACACCGCGATGCGTAGTAATAAGCGTCGGCAGAGATCTAGTTTCGTGACGGGTGACCGGCGGGGTGAGCCGTATTATTAGCGCTTAGCGAATAGGTAACAACCCTGGTGGGTCCGGATACCCGCCCTAAACATAGAAAAATACGCAAAAGCGTAGTGTACTTGTACATAATAAGCTAATTTTAGGAAAGTTATGACACAGTCTTTTATGAAAATTGAAGATACAAAGATGCTGTTAATGTTTCCTAGCAATTCCTGAGGTTAAGGTAACAGTCTACCTTGACCCCGAGGATCGACGCTAATACAGCTTCACCGTAATCAATAGTTTTATTGCATGCACTCAACCACACCCACTGAACTGCCACGTTCACGCTATTGGAATCAATTTACTAATTTCGTTCAACTCTCAGGAATTGCAATTAACCTATATTTTACGCCTATACGCCGTCTAATAGAAATTAGCCATTCAAGGAAAGTGCGACTGTTTGGTCGCCGTGGGGCTTCTTAGCTTCGGTCGGCTCACGGACCAGACTAGCTAGGGCCCAAAGTGCCATGAAAATTCATATGTGTTCATCTTCTATTAAAAACCTCGAAGGTGGTTGACATGCTTGCAGCTATCTTTGGTAAGCAATCACCGTCAGGGCTGTTATTCGCTAAGCGTTAAGGCTGCACATTCGAAATTTTCGTGAAAATGAGTTGTAACCGTTTTATACATTATAACGTAACATTTTTGCCGTCGCAAAAAATATATTATAATCTGCAAGATATGCGACGGATCATAGTTTTCGTAGAAATCCATTTTAACAATAAAAATTAGAGAAAAAGAAATCTAAAGTCACCCCTATTTTTTCACTTGTAACCATTTTACTGCTCCATTTTTTATCAGAATAATATGAAATTTTATAACCTTCTTCATACAATAATGAACAAGGGCATCATTTTCTTACTTTCTTAATTTTCTTAAAAAATTATCTCGTTTTCTGAAATATTCCGCCAAAGTTCCTACGCCTCCCCGTTTTCGTCCATACGGTCAGTGCGGGACGAGACACGTTGCATGACGGACCTGTGTCAATTTGCGCTGCGCCGAAATTTTTAAATATTTGTGGAAATTGTGGACTATATTTGTTGCATAGAGTGGACAATCCGTTTTGTGATTCGTATAGTAGGTAACTAATAAACATTTGCGTATAGTTTAGTTTTTAGTGACAGATAATTTTGTTGCATACAGTGGACAATCTATTTCGCGGTTTGTAAAGTAGTACGGGTACTATAGACAAGACAGCTGACTGACCATCCGTGCACTTTATGTGCATTGTAATAAGGTTCTTGTATAAATACAGGATGGTCAGTTAACTGTGTTGGTGTTTGTTCCTAATTAACATTTACGTAGGTATCGTTTAGATTTTTTTTTTAGTTCAAGATGGGAAATAATAATAATAATAATAATAAATTCTTTATTTCAGGCCAGTTTGCCCATAGATTGTTAGTAACATACAAACTTACGATACTAGAGTTAGTACGTCTTAGCTTAGGTCTCACAAATTTTTCAATAATTATTTTGGGTCTTTGGGGTTAAATAAGCGCAGGAGGAAAATACGTAATATCAAGAAATTTTACAAGAGAAGAGGAAAAAGAATACACAAGTAAATACCTATTCTATCAAAGTATCAAATATCTAAACAGTATCAAAATTGGGAAATCGCTAAAACCAGACATTTTATTAGTAAATATATTTACAATATCTATTGCTTAGGAGCATGAACCATTATAGAAACAATATTGTTTTATCTGCTCGTATTAATGACTGTCAAGTGTTAATAGAATAAGTTCTAATAAAAATAGTGGACTTGGCAAATATTTTAAGTACCTACCTATGGGTGGCATGCCAACTCCAAGTTCGATACAGAGTTATTATTTGATATGAAACAAAGTATGGTTAACGTACAACTAATCTAAGTATATATTTACCCGAGGCCGATTTCTGTACAGTCAGCATAATATAGTTAGTAGCAGTCAAGTTAGCCAAATATATCGGAACGTACATTCATCGAATAGTCTTTGTTACTATACGTAGGAGTAAGGAATGTGTTACGATATATTTGGCTACTTTGAATGCTACTAACTATCTGATGCTGATTGTACACGCCGTCATCATCAAATCAAGGAAGTATAACGTAATAAATATACCGAAAATTAGTTTAAAACTTAACAACCTTACACTTACACAAAAGGTAACGGACAGACAGACACACTTTCGCATTTATAATATTAGTATGGAGTATGGATATGGAAGTATGGATAGTATGGATAAGACATATATGTCTTTCCCGCTCACGGGACAATGATGTCCCGGACCTTTGGGAGGCGTGCGTGGAGCTCTGAGCCAACACGTAGAGGCCCTTTTGACAATTTAATGAAATGCAAGGAGTACACCAAGCGGATGCTGTCTCTGCCCGTGTCATGGGACGCACACAGAAACAGCACCCGCTGGGGTGTAAGAGTCTATTGCTAGTTGATGGAATCTAAATAAAACGGGTTATTGGGTGAAAATGATGGACTAGTAGCTGGGCTATTGGATGAAACATCGGACGCCTGCCCAATAAAACTGTTTCACATTTTATCTCTGGCAGACGGTGACTCGCTAACTGCTAGATGGGCCCCTATTAATAGCGACATTAAAAAATGGCCTAAGGGCAACAGTAGGTATGGATTATTATTATTACCTTTATATTTTTTTCGCACTATCCGTCTCTCTCTTATTAGAATATTTAGTAACAGAGGTATAGTGCGAGAAAAATCGAAAGTATGTCGCGGCCGTCTAGTGCTAGGCGTGCTGAGGGCCTACCGCGAAACGAAACCGAACTTTGTTTGTGTATCTCCCTCTCTGTCGCACTTGCTAGATCGAGCGACAATGAGAGTTATTCGAACGAATTTCGTTTTCACTACCACGGCTAGCACGAGACGGCCGCGACATACTCTCGATTTTTCTCACACTATACCTCTCTTTCCTAATGTTCTCATAAGAGAGAGACCGATAGTGCGAGAAAAATCGAGTCCGATCGCGGCCGTCTCGTGCTAGCCGTGCTGACGGAACTACACTAATCGTAAGTAAATAGTATTATAATAGTAAGGACATAATTTTTGAACTTAATCAATTATGTAATTTATGTATGACAAATATCACGTTTCAATTAAGCATGACGAATGTCACCCACCCACGTCCACCCTTGCATTGGTAACGATGCGCGATGACGCGTCTGTAACTTAATCTATGTAACGCGTAATAAACGACGGCGGGTTGTGCGACTTGCGCGGGGAGAGAGTCGAGGCTCCGCCCATACGCTCAAGGACTTTAGCGGGTATACAAGCCTTAATGTGGCTCACCCCGCCGTTCACCCGTCACGAAACTAGACCTCCACCTACGCTTGGTTACTACGCATCGCGGTGTCAAGATATATTTGTGGGTGAGCGTTGAGGTGAGCTTAAAACAAGTTACAGAATAGGGGGCAGGACGCCAGTGACTCCAGAGTAGTGTAGACAGCTAGAGATAACTTTTCGGTCTTCACTCTCAACAGACCTCAGCTTCGGGAGGCCTGGCGACCCTAAGGGGGTGAATTGGAAATTATCGCGCGCTTTGAAACGCCGATCTGACTAGATTAAGAAACAATAAGGTCTGATTTTCAAATATATGATTATTGAGTATATGATTGTTTATCTGATTTAATGATACATGTTTGCCTATAATTTCCTCGATAGAAAAAAAAACCGAAGTTGGGTCTTTATTTTCCTTTTTTAACTCGGCCTACTCAATCAACACTTTATTTTACGACAGAATCAAGTTAATACTATAGTATTTTATCTCATCTAAAATCTCATTTAATGAAATATAAATAAAACTTCACTAAGTTAGGTATTTATCGAAAATAATGTATTGTTTGAGTAGGCTGAGTAAAAAAATGAAAATAAAGACCCAACTATGGATTTTTTTTTGGAACTTTAGGCAATCATGTACCGATTAAATCAGATTAACAATCACATAGTCCAGAATCTGAAAATCAGACTATATTGTTTCTTAATCTAGTCAGAACGGCGTTTCAAAGCACGCGATAATTTCCAATGCACCCCCTTAACTACTGTACCTAACTGCCGTAACTATAGTATAAATAGCGAGCGCATCTTAAAATAACATCACAAATTCATACAGTCCAAAAAAGGACAGCATAAGAGTATAACGTAGTCGCAAGACGAAGCGAGACAGTGGCAAAGATTTATTAATAGCATTATGCCTCGTTGAAGCCAAAGGTTCTGCGGATTACGTCGCAACGAGGTTAAGGCCCTCAGTGGTAGAGCTGACTGAATATTTTGCTGTATATTAATACTAACATGAATGTCTATGTCGTCTTTTCGTTGTATACATAACATACGGACTTTTTTGTTTTTAAATCCATATACTGCTAGTATATATATATTTACCTACTAAATTAGTACTTACCTAGGTAAATTAGTATGACCTCTAGAGACACAATCTTTATTAACTTGGATCTAAAGGACATTGCCGCGCATTCATAGTACGTTGGTAACAAAACTCTTTGTGTCACATCTAATCTAAACCTAGTGTATTTTGAGGAAAATAAACTACAGTTCCGCTACGAGTACCTATACCAAGTCTTTTTTGAATTACACAGGGAATACGTAGATATTTCAAATTAATTAAGTTATTTAGAGGTATCTTTTTGTTTACAAACAATTTTGACATATCTAATGATAATTACCAACCTACTCAGTTACAAATTAAAGTGACTTAAACCCTCGTGGATAAATACGCTATTTAATCATTTATGCATCCATCAATAAACAGTATTAACGACATGTCAAACAAAATGTCTTTATGTTATTCAGAATAGGTTGCATTTGAATGAACTTGAAAGCGAAAATGAGTGAATTTCACGTGAATGTGTGCGTCACTCCAGGCATAAGTCTGACCTTTGAACACGCATAGTTGTTACGACTCACGGAATTGTTATACATACCTATTGTATAATAGTCAGGAGGGTTGGAAAAGGCTGATCTGTCTCTCTGAATAGGTTGCTTGAAGATTAATAAAAAATCATTCATGAGCCGTTAATTGTTTGCAATGGCGGCGATGGAAGTTGTCATTGTAGTAAATTAGTTATTTACTTGATCTCACATTTCCCTGTTCATAATAAAGATAGATTGGGTAGAAAATAAAATCAAGTTTTATGACGCCAGTTTGGTTGTAGCACAAATGAACGTTGGTACAGGATTCGGCAATGTTCTTTTACGATCACCTTGATTTGACCGATCTAGTGCGCCAATATAAGGTAGTCGTACCTGTCGGCAGTGACGCTCAAAATGATGAGTCCGCAGTAAGCTCGGCCGAATTTCACCTTCCCATACAAACGTAGTTACGCTCTCATTTTAAAACTACGTGTTGGATTGTAACAAAACTTTGCATATACAATGACATGAGGTATATCTATGTCTGTAATTAGTTTATATGGTTCCAGTTTATAAAACAAACGAAATACAGCAAAAACAAGTTTTGTATGAAAAACTTAAATTCGCTGTGTTTTTTTTACTACGGTATCTGAAGTTATATAAACTAATTACAGACATTGATATACCTTATGTCATTGTATATGCAAAGTTTCTTTACAATCCCACAAGTAGTTTTAAAATTAGAGCGTAACTACGTTTGTATGGAGAATCGAGCTTACTGCTCTTAACCAGCTCAGCATAGAGACGATTTTCTGGCGTAAGAATAATCGCTTGGAAACCGTCCGTGCAGGCTCGGCGAACATAAGCGCTACCTACACTACCGTGGTAGTCCCATCAGCACTCTGAATGCATTGTTATATTGCACACGCAGATGTTGCAAAAGTAGACGGTATAGTTGGAAAAGGAAATCGGCGACGTTTTTCCGACCAAATCAGAGAAATTCTAAATAAAGGTCAGGTTAAGAGTACCCTAAACCGCCGACAAGCATGTATGAAGAATATCATGAAAGTGAATAAACCAAGAATGGTCTGTCAAGATTGCAGCAAGTGGGAGTCCGGTGGTTAGACTGGCTAGAGGGCGCTAGGGTAACGTGGTTATAGCTCTGGTGTAATTTCGCGAACCCATAATTAACCGTGTGTATACGCGGCCTAAGCGTAGCTGCATCGACCTTGGCTGAATATCTTAGAAATTCCTCTAATCATCACTATCGCCAAAGGCATCAAGTGACGCAAAAAGAGGGCTAAAAAACACTAATCTAGCTGCGAAATCACAGACAATAGGTAAATATACAGACAGACTTACGTCAAAGTTATAAAGTCTTCTGAATTAGTGGAGTCTACACCACTTATTCAGAACACTTTATAACGTAAACGTTATGACAGGACCGCCCGCGAGCAGGATCGAGATAGACTAACCGTTTCTTTCTAATTAAAGATAAAAATCTTCTTCTCGTGTCGATGGTTACCTAATTTTCCTATTTCTTTGTTTTAGATTGTGCGGAACCAGTAGCTAGCGAGAGGTTTTCCCATTAGTTTTTATGGCATATGCATTCATAAATACCTAGGTACTCCAGGCAATGGTTTTAAGAAAACCCGCTTACTTTATTATTATGCAAGTATTTGGCCCATCGCTTCACGTTTTATTATGTATATAAAATATACAAGTCATAAAATATTTTACATTTCTAGTGAACGTTCAAAATATGTTTACAAAAATCGCGGACGGTGCCAATAAACTACGAAGTCTTTAAATGTTATTTCAACACGTTATACCTGTCTGAAAAAATATTATTCAAAAGAGCATAGCATAAATAAACAACAGTGGTAAAATTTAACATTTCATTTGTTTTTAATGCGCTATTCAAAGTTTCATAAATACTTAGGTAAAGTACTAGACCCCCATACGCACCCAGAATATCACAGGGAATAACCACTTACATGTCTCTGTTTCAAACTCAGAATGCCAGAAACGTCAGAGAAAATCAATATCCTAAGGACAAATGCAATCGCGACCTTGCTGCGAGTAATCTATTCTGCATAGGTATTGTAATTGTTATAAATGCAATACGTATTGCTAATAACAGTAATAACGTTTAATTATGCATCGTTCGTTTGCCCTTATCCTAGTTTTTGGGGCCAAAGCAGGATGTTTTTTCCTCCGTACTCACCTCTCAAGGATAGGTTAGTTCTCTTCCTCAAGTTCCAGTATCCAAGAATCCATAAATAAATAAGCTATACCTACTAGCTGTTGTAGCTCCGTGGAGCATTTATTTGATCGAATTAAGTAAGTAACAGTTTTTTACATTCATTATATTTTCCTACGTAATCAGATCTACCTACGAATCTTACTGATATTATAATTATTATTATAAATGTGCACGCAGATGCTTGGATGTTTGTTTCTCTATTACCTAAAAGCGTCTCAACGGATTTGGAGGAATTTTGGCATAAAGCTAGGTTACAATTTGGATTAAAACATATTATGATATTTTTTATCCTCAAATATTCTTCAAAGGGGATTGGAATGAAAATAGGTAGGGGGGTTCACGCGGACGAAGTCTAATATTATGATTTATGTTAAATGTTTATAATCATTACAATCGTGTCTCCCGAAAGGGTCGTTGGAGCCGATTCGCGGAACCGCGAACAATACATGACAACCGGCGATGCGCGATGTCGAGAAGAATGTCGTTGTTGTGACTACCGTTCGGTGTTCATGTTACCACATTGTCTTACCTGTGCTGTTATAACTTCATTATGCTTCACTCGCCTGAAAAGTCTCGTTTCGCGTCACATTTGCGTTACCGAGTGAAAGAGTTTTAGACGATTGTCTTTCGGTTTCAGTGCTTAAATTTTGACCTTTTAACGTCGCCTTTTTTTATAAAATTGACATTGGATTTTGAATCTTCTAGTGTGGACGGTAAAGTAGCTCTGATACAGTTCGGACACTTTGAAGTACACTCCGCTTGCGTCAACCAATCAATGACGGTCTATTGTGTGGATGAATGTACTTTGCACATTACACTGCCACGGTACAAGACAAGAACTCATACTGTAACAGGATAAAATGCATGATTCATTGCATCTCAATGCAATAATTGCAATGCAGCTGTAAAAAGCATGGTACCTAGTTAGGACCGTGCGTAAAAAGCAGCATTATGCACATAACATTATGTACAAAACTAGCTTCTGCCCGCGTGGAACTCGTTTATATCGTAGCTCGATACAAACTTTAATCCCCCATTTCACCCCCCCAGGGGATGATTTCCGGGATAAAAACTATCCTATGTCCTTTCCCAGGACTAAAACTATCTCTAAACCAAATTTCATCCAAATCGGTTCAGCGGTTTAAGCGTGAAGAGGTAACAGACAGACAGACAGACACATGCACTTTCGCATTTATAATATTAGTATGGATGTGATACAGCTTAACACTAGTGCCTTTGAGAAAGTTCTTCGCCAAATAATGAGAAAATAAATATGTGAATATCAATACTTTGTATCTTAAAAACCACCCAAGGAGTAATTGGAGTACAAACAACAACACTGTTAACTGACCATCCTGTGTTTATATAGAACCTTATTACAATGCTCTTAAAGTGCACCGATGGTCAGTTAGCTGTGTTGTCGATAGTACAAACTACAAACAGCGAACGAAAAACCATAGAAAGCGAGCTCCGTACAAATGTCTACCCAAACACGTGCCCAAAACCCGGTATGCGCATGTTCGAACTAAACGGCTGCCTGGCATCGTTTTTACACCCCGCCCTCGGCCCCGCATAATGGTAATAGAATAGCACCCATTCTCAGCACCCATTCTCTGGGGCCATTTTGTGGCGCTACCTAGACTTCTGTGATTTTTTCGTTCGCTGGGTACAAATTTATATCGGGAGTGCACGCGAACAAAGTCGCGGGCAATTGCTAGTTAATTATATAATTAAGCAATCTAATAAGAAGACCGAAACAGCTAAAAGGTGCCTTATAGAGGATCGTTTTACCGATGTAGAATTATTCCGCGAACGACCTAATATGGCTTCCGAGTGATGATATAACCCACTTAGTAGTAGGTATGATGATACTTACGTCAAAAGGTCGCTTACTTTAGCATTGGCATGCTTTGATAAAATCTGGTCATGATCTAATAAGGTAGGTAGATTTGTAAATGCCTCAATCAACTGTATCTTGTTATTCTGTCTCGTTAGCTAGGAGACATCATGAAAGAGTTTCTCAGAAACAATATTAATCATAGACTTCTAATATAATAAGCATAGAAGACGGTCCAAGGTGGTTAATACCTATTTGGAGAATTGAAACGAATAAAATTACTGAATAATTTAATCCCAATAAAAGTGACCCAGGACATGTAATTGTGACTAGTAATAGGGAAATCAGAAGTGAGCATTCTACGTTGGACCCTCGACGTCATGTCCATCAATTTGGACGCATATTATGCCCATTTACGAATTCTAGGAGTGGCGTAACCAAAGGCCCTGGTAAAAAAACCCTGTGTAGGACACCGCATGTTCGTAACCAGTTACGATTGAAGAATTTTTCTTTGTGCGAAACTAGTTGCGATAGAAGTATTCTTCTTCCTTGTTGAAACCTGCTACGATCGCAAAACACTAGGTTAGGTTCGCTAGGTTAGGAGAGGAGCAATCCAGATGGCCGAAGGGCAAACAACCCAGAAACAGGAGCAAGGGGGCTCCTTCAAAACCGTCGAATTCCGAAAAACTATGCTGCAGCTGGTTTCGTACAAAAAATAAAAGGTAACTAGTTACGAACTTGCGGTTTCGTACGCGGACGAAGGGCAAAAAACTGGGCCTAACTAAACTGTACTTTCCGACGGTGCGAGCATTTTTCGCTAGTTCAATTTGAGTGCTGGTCAGGGTCCGAGGGCCTTCTGAGCTTGGGGGCCCCGAGGCACGGCGCCGTCTGGCACTCCGGTAGCTACACACGCCACTAAACGCCAACCAGTGACAACACAGCAGCCTCGGTAGTTCTGATCATTCTCTTCTTTGTCATGCGACAAGGGATGCCCTCGTCGTCGTCGTCGTGAACTCGTGACGACCAGAGGTCGTCGCTTTGCGCACATTAGTGCCCTTAATCCCCAGGCCAAACGGTTTTCGGCCATCCGGATAGACGTCTGCAAGTTTCCTTTGCAGATTTCCATCACTGCGTCGGTCCAACGGGTTGATAATCTTCCACCGTCCACGGCTCCTTGTTCCTTCCACGTGTTCTACAACAATGAGTTTTTCCAGAGCTTTCGGGTTCTCGTCTAGCCACGTGTCCGAAGCCTCAGTTCTTCGGAGTACATTTGCCAGTTCGACAAAGAGAGAGATAGGTACAATAACGAAGTTCGATTTCGTTTCGCGGTAGCCCCTCTGGATGTCGTTGCATGGATATGGTGGATAGGCGGGACTTCATTTTCCATTCGGAGATAGGTATAGAATTCCTGTTTACGCGAAATGACACTCAAGTCATGAGCACTACTCAGTGCAGGGTTCGCAGGGACGCACATTCGTCAACCTCAATTCGTCCACTTAGCCCCAAACTCGAGCCAAGTGGGCCCACAAATGCCTGTCAATAGCAACGGCCTAATTATAATTTCCTACAACGAGATATCAATTGAAGGAAATGACAATAGAGGTCCGAATGCTTTGAATCAAGTCCAGTTTCCACTGATACTGGCCCGCTAGCTCAATGCATATCAATGGTCGGACTATCTAATTTGTACGCTACTAGTAAAGAAATAAGGATTCAATTCCTTGGGAAGTAGCGGCGTGAGATAGTGTTATGCATGCACAGAATACAGAGCAATCATACTAAATATGTTGTCATATCTGTAGAGAAGTTGCGTTTATTTAAATTTGAGCTCTATGTGGAATGTATGTAGGGTTGGAATTAGAGTGCAAGATGAAACAGAGTACTGTTAGAGTACTAGTAGAAAACTAATCAGGCTAAATAGAAGTTTGTCAAATCGATTGCATACTGCAGTTAGTGCTTGGTACAGTCAGGTGCAAAATCTTCTTCGGTACCATTTATACCTGCACGATCATGATCAAATGGACTATTTGTATGGCGAGTAGATATTATATAGGTACCTACAAAATATTACCTAGGTTAATGAAAATATGTGGATTAAACTATATCTTATTCTTCGAATTTAATTAAGGGTCGTCCTGACGCTCGGCGTTCCATGTCAGAAACTAGTTTTTGGTGCTTGTATAAATAGTTTAATGTTATTCCAGTATACTTTTTTAATAAGAGTACCAAACTACGTTTGTATGGAGAGCCGACTTCAGGCGACATTGCTCCTTAACTTACCTAATCATTGTAGGCTTGAAAAGAGGCCGTTATCACTTACTACTGCTTCAAATCTACGAGTAATATTTTCGCGTTTCTTACTTACTAGCTTACTCCGAGGTAATAATTAGAAACCTAGGAATATACTTAAAGTAGGTACCTTAATCAATTAACAAGTAAAAATCGGCCAAGTGCGTGTCGGGCCACGCGCAGTGTAGGGTTCCGTAGTTGCCTGTCTGTCTTAGTTACATCGACGGTGCGGTCGGACGAATTTGAACGAAAATTCGCCTCTCCAAGTACACTTAAGTTGGTCGACTATTACTCGGTAACTACTTATGCCTACTTGTTCGTGATAGTTTTCCTTTTAAATTCATTATATGTACTACCTACTACCACGATTTTTTTCACATCGCCAGTAGTGGCCATTTAGCCGGCAGGGGAGTGGGGGGCCATGGCTCAAACTAAAATTAGGGCTTTAAAGCCCAATATCTCGTAAATGAATAATATGTTTGAACGAGAGACCACACCATGGTTTCAATGAGAAAAAAATTTACATCCGCTTTAGGGTGTAGGGGAAATACCCTAAAAAAATTTTTTTTATCATGATTTTATTGTACTGTTTCTTCTGCGCGATTGATTTATATACCCATGCCGAATCACAGTTTTCTAGTATTAATGATTACTGAGCTAAGCCGAAGACGGACAGACAGACAGACAGACAGACAGACAGACAGACAGACGGACGGACATGGCGAAACTATAAGGGTTCCTTGTTAACTACGGAACCCTAAAAACCCCTGACACAACAAACAGCTCAGAACCATCTATAGACAGACAAAACTTTCTATTAAAAAACCCGCACTCAAATCATACGTCTGGGAACTACCGATGCCACAATGCAGTACATTGTGTCAAAAACTGCACGTCTATCATGGGACGGCCGCGACATACTCTCGATTTTTCTCGCACTATAGGTACCACTTGTTCTAAATGTTCTAATAATAAAGAGACGGATAGTGCGAGAAAAATCGAGAGAGCTCGCGCGCCGTCGCGTGATAGCCGTGCTGATGCCGATTGTTTGATTATGATAAGGTACCTATCAAGCTTCGAGATGAGATGAGATCATCCCGCACAAATGACGCTGTCGGACAAATTAGTTTCATGGAATCAACGTGTTTACAGAGACAACACACACTTCCATAATAACTTGTGAATACATTGATCACTCGCTGCGCGGCCAATCGATAAAACATGAAGTATTCGAACTTACTTCTCTTATTAAGGGGATGCCTTGATTCGAGTCGAACACGCCCCCTTGACAGAGATACGCTTACGCCTTCCGCGCACGAGAAAAAGAGATGCAACACTCTTCGGGAATGGCATTTTTGGACGAATTTCGATAAATACCTAACTTGGTGAAGTTTTATTTATATTTCATTCAGTGAGATTTTGGATGAGATAAAATACTATGGTATTAACTTGATTGTGTCGTAAAATAATGTATTGTTTGAGGAGGCTGAGTAAAAAAGGAAAATAAAGACCCAGGTTTGGATTTTTTTTCTACCGAGGAAACTTTAGGCAATCGTGTATCGATTGAATCAAATAAACAATCATGTAGTCAAGAACCATATATCTGAAAATCAGACCTTATTGTTTCTTAATCTAGTCAGAAGGACGCGATAATTTCCAATACGAGTACACCCCCTTTGGCTGGGTTCACGGCATTGTCCAGAACGGCTATCACGCGTGGCGCGCGAGCTCTCTCGATTTTTCTCGCACTATCCGTCTCTCTCTTATAGTACTCCGCCAAGCCATGAGAACATTTCCACATTTATTTTCCAATTTACCACATGAACTGATTTCCTAGACCAAATGCGTTGATTATTAGGGAAAAAAACCCAATCGCTGTATGTGGCCCGATCATATTTGAGGAGTTCCGGCGACTCCACAAGGATCACCTTTGGCACTTCATTAGTTGCTATTTCAACGAAATCTTATCAGAATCTGTGACGTACATTTGTACTTTTAAGTACATAATTGAGGAATTCCATAAGTCATCTGTGGTCTTCATCATCAATTCCACTCCACCAAATTTATGATTACCGGGTGTAAATACACGAGTTAAAATAGAAAATACCAAAATCACTACACGCGTGCCTAATATAATTGAAGAGTTCCCTCAATTCCTCATGGATCCCATTATCCAATTGTTTTTTTTTTTTAATGGAACCCACCTGGAACTACCTACTTACAAACAAAAAAAAGAATTTACGAATCGGCTCATCAATGACGGAGTTCTGAGGTAACAAACATTAAACATAATAAAAATAATAATAAAAAAAAAACAACCGAATTGAGAACCTCCTCCTTTTTTTGAAGTCGGTTAAAAATGGTCGGGTACAGGTGTAAGGTACACGGTTAAAATCGGTTGGGTTAAGCATAATTTCCACCAAACGGCTCGCATCGCATCGGATCGGAACGGATTTTAAAAATTTTAAACGACATGATACTGAGTACACATCACAGTATTTAAAGACTATATTACCAAGCCGCGCTCATCAGCATGACGACCGCGGGCGTCTTCCGCGACACGCGATCGTAGCCGAAAGTATGCTGCGACTCGCGATCGGCTCCGTTCGCCTATCCGAACCGATCCTGTCTAAGGCGCAGAGGCTCTAGTATAAGTTTTACCGAAACAAAACGTTACGACCGCGTTCGCGTTTAGCTGTCAAATCCCATACAAATTGAGGGTAAAACGCAAACGCGATCGTAAAGTTTTGTATCGGTAAAACTTATACTAGAGCCCCAGAAACGGATACATTCGCAATTCGCGTACGGTGCAGACCGTATGCGTCAAACATCCTGCCGTACGCGATCGCCGCATTCGTTCGTATCCTATCCGATCCGATGCTGTGCCTGTGGAAATTATGCTTTATTCGGATCTATGCAATTCACGACGTATTATGACATTTATGACTACCTGCCTACACTGTTATTCAGTTACACCACTGATAAAAACTGTAGGTATTATATTGTTTGTTTTGTTTGAAAGCAACTCATTAGTTGTTACACAAAAGTACCCATATAACATGGACATACAACAATGTCAAATGCTATACACGACAGGACGTAATGGATAGCATTTTGAATATCATCTGCGCGATACTGTTTTACTGTGATCATTGTCTGCTGACTAGTATCATAATAACATACATAATAGACGGGAAATCAGGCTTTACCAATTTTTTGTTACCTTATTATCCATTTATAAAGCTACGGTAGCCTAGTGGTTCAGGTATGCGGCTGTCAAGCGGCGGCCGTGCGTTCCAATCCCGGCTCGTACCAATGAGCTTTTCGGAACTTATGTACGGAATATTTATACCGTTAGCTTTTCGGCGAAGGGAAACATCTTGAGGAAACCGGTCTAATCCTTTATTATTATCCATGTTTTATCCTGCAATTTAGGTTTATCAAATGTACCTATGAATGTCGATAATATAATAAAGATAATAGAATAAAGAGACCATCGCATGTGCTGACTTCTGGCCGAAGGGTGTCGTGTTTCGACGGTTCCGGGGCAATCTGCCGAATCCTACACCGGAGATGACGATGCAACGGGGCCACGCCGTTTCGTCGCCTAAATAGTAGATATTATTTGTTGTTTTTAGTTTCGTGACGCATTGGTTATTACTGTAATGTCACGTAAATGTATTTGTCAATAAATAAATTAATAAATAATGTCGGAAAGTAAACCTCTGCCTCGAGAGGAACCGGCGTAAAAAACTCGGTGAAGTATATATTTTTTAAACTGTATTTAAATATATAGTCTCAGTCACATGTGATACTGACACTTCAGTCCTATTATTTAGTGACGTTGCTACAGTAGAAAGTACATTTATTGATTAGCCGATAGATTTGCATTTCACTGTACTGCCACAGCACGCCTATTTACCTAGCTTAGAGCAGTTTTAAACAAATCCGTAAAAATATCTGATTTGACGCACTCATACAGATGCGTCACTACAATAAACTTAAGCGAAGTTCGGTGGACTCGGCGGTGCATCAGTCAATTTTTTTAATTTATAGAGTTTTAAGGCGAATTGTTCCCCAGCTGTCCGTCTCTTTATCAACCAAACTTTATGTAAGTACCGATATAAAATGTCGTGCGTACCTATATAAAGTTTCAATCCATATTATTTGAAAAAAATATTTCCATCTTGCCTAACCTAAGATTGTGTGACAAGGCGATCTATTTAATAGATATTCAATAGATCGTCTTGTACCTACCCATAACACAAGCCTTATTGAGCTTACTATGGGGCTAGTTCGATTTGTGTAACATTGTTCCGATTTATATCATTTAAAGGAAATTTCACTAACCCGCATTTGCAACATTTGTAAAGCTCTTGTTCTATTATAGTACATTACGTACCTAATAGCCCGTGGTAAGTACACAATTTTACGTCTTCATCTAGCCACAATGCGAGTTTTACCGTACGCGCAGCGTGCAGTAAAACTCGCATTATGGCCAGGTGTGACGTAATATATATATTATAAAAGTGTCACCTCACGCATTCTTCCTACCAAGCGCCACCGAATATCTCATTTCACGTAAATCTGTATACCCTTCAAATGACCTTCACCCTGTGCCAAGAACCCAGTCTAGACTGCACGTGAGTGGTTTGACGGTTTTACGTGAAAAACATTTTGTTTTGGCGCTTCGAATATATTGGTTCTTTCGTAAAATTTTATATGACGCGACGATGGCGCGACGTATGGCTTCGCTGAAATGACGGAGATAATTGAAGAAATAGCAATAACGATCGTTTTTTATTTCAGAAAGAGAATTTACTTTAAATAACATCGTACCTCATTCCATTAATCATTGGATTTTCACATCCGTCTAAGTTTCTTAGTTTATCTAGGATATGAAATATTGTACCTACTATTTTTAATGATTTCGATCATTAAATGCTTTCCAAACATATGAAACATAACATTACAAAGCTTTCCTAGTTTCAAAATGGTCTTCCTTGAAATTTATGCACTAAAAATATGCACAAACACTTAAAAATATGCACTAAAAACCGTGCATAATTTAGTCAACAAGGAACCCTTATAATTCCGCCATGTCCATCTGTCCGTCTGCGGCTTAGCTCAGTGACCTTTACTACTAGAATGCATAGAGTATATAAATCAATCATGCCAGCAAAACAGTAGAAAAAATATAAAAATATTGTTGGAAAGCTTCAAAAATATTATGGGTTTCTGAACTATTTTTAACTCAGTGGTTCGTTTGCGTTATATTAGGCCTTGAAGCCCTAATTTTTGTTCGAGGCATGTGTCGTGGTCGTCGTCGTCCCCCCGGCTAAATGGCTAACTACTGGGAATGTGAAAAAAATCGTGGCAGTAATATATTGAATTTAAAAGCAAATCTATCACGGCTAAGTATAGGCATAACTAGTTACGGAGTAATAACTAGTCGACAAACTTAAATTCGGAGAAACTACGGAACCCTACAATGCGCGTGGCCCGGCAAGCACTTGGCCGGTTTTATTCTAATTTAAATTTTCTTTAATTTTCTAAGGTTAAGTATGTGCTGTCAAACGGCGATCGTAGGTTCGAATTCGTTCGTACCAATGAGTTTTTTGCTTGTTTTTCATGTGCGTAATATCATTTTGATATTTATCATTAGGTACTTACCTATCTTTTCGGTAAAGGCATCAAATAATGATAGCAAGATTCTCCGCTAACTGATATTCTTTTATTTATCCTGCTAGATCAGTTAAAGAACCCAATGTCGCTTGACCGTTTTTTGCCGAGGCTACCAACGGCCACTCCGGCGCAGCGCGCATACTTATTGTGTACCTACAGTCACTGACAACGGTGTTCCACTAAAATTCAGGCCAATCATTTCACTAGATGGCTATCAGGTCAGTGATTCTGTGGGTGCGACTCCCTGGACGCCCCAAATCCTCTAGGAAGGGTCGTAGTTGTAATCCTTAAGTAAAAGTGATCTAAGCATTCAATATGTGTAAAATGAAAATATAATAGTAAAACGAACAACAGGAGGCGTGGGTCACGAATTGCTTTTTCCGTACAAGCATCGCACAGTGGAAAGGTCGAAAACCACTGGACTAGATTTTAGATGAGGGTTTAACTAATAAATTGGAAAAATAATAATGTTGGTACATAGTTTAGATCATGGATGGAAAACATCGTGAGGATTGGTCCTATATCCTATCTATACCTATATAGGTAAAGTTTTCTCTCGGTTGATAGATCGGGTCAGACGGCAGTCGATTTCGTAAAAGTAGTGCTAACGCCAAATCTTGGGATTAGGTGCCAAAGCGGACCCCGGGGCTCCTTTAGGATACAACCGGCCAAAAAGCTAAGAGTAAAATCGCCCGACTTTAGTGACAATATCAAAGATGGGCTCATACATAAAAGAAATCAGAAGAAAGCGCGCGCGAAGTGTTCTGGCTGTTTTATAGCTCTTAAAACAGTGCCATTAATCCCCTAGGTACGTATTTTTATCACTCATTAACCTTACACTTTAGCAGCACCATTAACAAATACGTACGTGACTGTACCGGCCACGTCTAGACAGATAAAAAAAACTGTTTCCATAATGTATACACTTAGTTGTGGAGTTCCTTATTGATAAGTTGGCTACCTTTTTATGGTCATTTTAATTTAACTACGCTGACGGATAGTAGACCCGACTGCCGAGGTAGGGAGGTTTATGTTTTTCATGTCTCGGTACCTACTGTATTATAACAGCACGAATCTATACTAATACAATACCATGAATGCAAAAGTAACTTTGTCAGTCACTTCACGCCACGTCAGTCGCTTCTTTGTCTGTACTTTTCACGCTAAAAGTGAATTAATTTAGATGACTTTTGGTATGTAAAGGTAAATTGGATTGAACCTTGAAGGAAATAAGACAACTTTTTTGGGGGAGGATGGGGAGTTGATATAGAGCGAATCCTTAAATATATGAGAACACACTCAAAAAAAGAATTTGGAATGCGTTCAACAACTATTCACTCAAAGATCATAAAGACTTGATTTAAAAACAAACAAAAATTACGAACTAACACTTAGAAGTACATGAGAACACACTCAAAAAAAGAATTTGGAATGCGTTCAACAACTATTCACTCAAAGATGATAAAGACTTGATTTAAAAACAAACAAAAATTACGAACTAACACTTAGAAGTACCTACATTTGTAGATGATCGTTGTGTTCCACGGTGGCCAATCATACGGGACGCGGGTTTAGAGAGTGTGAGACATATTTTCTTGTATGATAGACCAGGATGAGGAGCATTCGTACCGTGGACTAGTTTTATAATGTATAAGTATATATGGATGAACTGTAGGCAACCGCAGCGGAATTCTGCAAGGCAAACTTCCTGTTTACTTGCCTTATTTAATTACTAACAAATAACTTCCTTTACGCATTCCTAACCGGTACTTACAAGAAAACCTATAAATACTATTATAAGCAGTAGAACTTACATAGTTCTTTATATAAAACTATATAAAAACGGTTTTTATCCTGTATATAATGTGAAAAATACATATTGCCGTTTCGAGCCCTTTGCAGCGCTCGTGTTCAAACTGAAGACAATATCAAATAACTCCTTAATTTTTGTAATAATTCAAATCCAGGATCGTCAGCTTCGTAGTAAGAGTTACCCACTAGGCTAAACCGATCGTCAAATATAAACTGTAAAGTAACAGTTATATAAACGCAGTAATAATTTACTTTAAAAACAAAGTTTTAACCGACTTCAATTTAGTACTCCGCCAAGCCACGAGAACATTTCTTTTCCAATTTACCTCATGAACTAATTTCCGAGAGTAAATGCGTTGATTATTATAGAAAAAAACCCAATCGCTGTATGTGACCCGATAATATTTGAGGACTTCCGTCAAATCCACAAGGACACCCTTGGCACTTCATTAGTTGCTAGTTCAACGGAATCTTATCAGAATCTGTGATATACTTTTGTACTTTTAAGTACATAATTGAGGAATTCCATAAGTCATCTGTGGTCTTCATCATCAATTCCACTCCATCAATTTATGATTTCCGGATGTAAATACACGAGTTATAATAGAAAATATCAAAATCACTACACGCGTGCCTAATACAATTGAGGAGTTCCCTCAATTCCTCATGGATCCCATCATCCAATTGAATTTTCAAAAAAATGGGACCCACCTGGAAGCATATACTTACAAACAAAAAATTTTTTTATGAATCGGCTCATCAATGACGGGTTCTGAGGTAACGAACGTTGAAAAAAAAAAAAAAAACAACCGAATTGAGAACCTCCTCCTTTTTTTTGAAGTCGTTTAAAAAGGACAAAGAGTAGGTACCTATACCAAGCACACATATTTTGAAATCTTTTTCTTCTCAGTCCCGCTGTCATAACAAGTCAACCGGTATTTACAACTAGTTTCACCTAGCCTCACCGTTCAACCCTAATAGTGGTATCTAGACGACGAGACTAGTAATAATATCAACGCGTTATCGCAGGTCTAACTTACACTGGGTGGTCTGAGGTTAGGTGCAACCGCCCAAATCTTTGATCACTCGTAAACCTGAAATGTACTGACGAAGATTGCAATGGGAATCCTGAAACTTGCCAACTGGCGTTAGTAGGTATTCGTTAGGAATGCTGGAGATTAGATTAGACTACGCTATAGTAGATAAAACGGTAGGTCTATCTAGAGCTGAACATGTAAAGTAAAATTTAAGAACTGTTTACTAGTTTTGCACGCTGGACATAGACTCTTGTATAGGGTTCTTGTATAATCAGAAGCTGGATTCATATTTATCGGACGTGGTGCTTTCTGATGCTCTGGTGCATGACATAAAACTCGAACACAGCACGTCTATCATGGGACGGCAGCGACATAACCTCGATTTTTCTCGCACTATACCTCTTGTTCTAAGTGTTCTAATAAGAGAGAGACGGACAGTGCGAGAAAAATCGAGAGCTCGCGCGCCGTCGCGTGATAGGCGTGCTGGACTAGAACCACCGAACACCCCCACTAGAACCCAGCACGGTTAGCACAAGACGGCGCGTATGCAGTCTCGCGGCGAGATAGACTATCCGTCTTTTTCCAGTTAGAACACTTAGAAAGAGACGGGGAGTCTATGTCGTCTCGAGGAATGCCCACGCCATCTTGTGCTAACCGTGCACCACTAGCTTCGTAAACTGCGCCTCGTAAACACGAGTAGGTATACACTACGAACTAGGCTAAAGTAGTCTTCGAATAACGACTTCATATATGGCCGAAATACCTACCTACTATACTAGAATTCAGATGACTTCGTAAGATAAATGTCGTCAGAAATATAGCCAGAACTCACATGATAAGTTTGCGTAAATCAAGACGAATCTAGCTCAGGCATTTTGTCCAGTCGCTTCTTGGCTTCGTGTTCACTTGAATTATTGAATCACGAGGTCGCCGCCGGTGACATCTGTTATGGTTATGGCGGACATTTTATAATTAAGATTCAGGTACCTATTTCAGGTGTGAACAGCTGGATAATTAATCTGATCTGCAGAACGTTGTATCTAACTATTTTGTATTATATACTTTTACATACATAAATATACTTCTAGAGTAAAATGATAAAGAGGGAGCGAAGCGAAAACTGTTCTTCATTTCAATATACACTAAATTCTTTTTTTTGTGTCCGGCGTCTGTCCGGCTGTTCTCCTCTACTGCCCTCACCCACAAATATATCTTGACACCGCGATGCGTAGTAACCAAGCGTAGGTAGAGGTCGCTTATTATTAGCGCGATTCTCGTGAAATGTTGTGAGCAGGATCTATAATTATTTTCTTATTTTTTTTCGAAATACAACTCAAAGAGCCTCTAGTTATAATATTATAAAAATTTGTAGATACCTACAATGCAATATAGATGTGTACCTATGTTTACTTTATAGAGTAAAACTTCGATGCCGTCATAAAAGTCTGCGCTGCACAACGTTGCGTGACCCTGCCCAATATTATCAATTTATCAGTTAATTCTATCAAGTTTTATGTAATCTTGTTATGTGTTTATTTCCCTAGTAAAATGACCTTGTTATCACGTAGTATTTGTATAAAATTGCTACGAAATTATTGAAGATCCATTGTAAAACACCCATTAATAGACAGGTCACTTTACTTTAGACGTTCTTTACTGTAGACTTTCTCATATGAAGGGTCCACGAAAGAATATGTCTTTTCACTTTTTTTTCAAAATGAGATTATAATGTTACGTAATTGTTCATAACGAGCTCAACATTTACGGCCGTATTCATAAACGTTCTACAAGCCCATTTTAACTAAAATGCCGTTAAAATTCGTTTGTCCTTATCTGTCACGTTGACATTTGTGTTCGTAAGAAAGGGACAAAGCACATTATGTAGCAGAGGCATTTTAAGTTTTATGAATAAGGGGGTTAGAGATTAAAACCTTATTTAAAAAAAAAAAAATACTAGACATGCTCTTTCCGTGGATCTTTCATATGCTGATTGTATACAGTCAGAAAAAAAAGTGGTCTACCACTTTTGAACCATAATTTTGAAATAATTATTATACTTAGTCGAAAAGTGATACTCAGTTATAATATTGTAAATGCGAAAGTGTGTCTGTATGTAACCTCTTCACGCTTAAACCGCTGAACCAAACTAGATGAAATTTGGTATAGAGATAGTTTGAGTCCCGGAGAAGGTCAAACGATATTTTTTATCCCGGAAATCCTACCCTAGGGGGGTGAAATAGAAGTGGATGATACAATATAAAACGAGTTCATTTGTCTGTATGTATGTGGTCCGCACTGTTCTATAACTACCTATATTTTAAATATGTACACGTCCGGGTACTAGAAAAGTGGGAAACACAATTGGACTGGGCAGTACGCCTACGCCCACGTATTACAGAAGCCCAGGTGGAGCCGTGAGACAACTCGTGGAAGATTTTTTAAAATCTGATGAGTAGCTCCCGAAATTATTCCCTACATACAAAATTACATACCTATACGTTTACAAAGTTACTCACTCACAAAACTTACCTTTTTATAATTATTAATTATATTATATTGTATAGGTAATAGTCATCATCATCATCACCATCATATCAGCCAAAAGACGTCCACTGCTGGACATAACCCTCCCCCAAAAAGTGCCAAAGTGACCGGTCCTGCGCCACCCGCATCCAGCGGAATCCAGCAACCTTTACCAGGTCATAAGTCCACCTTGTGGGGGGCCTACCCACGCCGCGCCTTCCGGTACGTGGACGCCACTCGAGAACCTTTCCGCCCCAACGGCCATCGGTTCTACGTGCTATGTGCCCCGCCCACTGCCACTTAAGTTTATAAATTATAGTATAGAAAAGTAATTCAAATGGACTTCAGAGGGGTAATGACGTCACGTTTCGAACGCGCTAACGAACAGTTTAACTGTCATTTTAGGTTCCGTAGTCTGCAAGGAACCCTTACAGTTTCGCCATGTCCGTCTGCCCGTCTGTGCGTCTGCGACTTAGCTCAGTAACCCTGACTACTAGAAAACTATAGTTCAACATGGGTATATAAATCAATGACGCCGACAAAACAGCAGAATAAAATCCTGTTTTTTAAGGTAGCTTCCCTACACGTAATGTGGGGATGTCATTATATTTTGTTTCGATAAGCCCTTAGTGTGGGTTATCGTTAGATAGCTTGTTCAAAAATATGAGAGGTTTGTAAGAGCATTTTTCAACTCAGTAATCCGTTTGCGAGATATTGGGCTTTAAAGCCTTAATTTTTGTTCGCGCCAAGTGTCCCTCTCCTCTGCCGGCTAAATGGCCACTACAGGGGATGTGAAACAATTCGTGGCAGTAGTACATATAATGAATTTAAAAGGAAAACTATCACGGCTAAGTAGGCATAACTAGTTACCGAGTCGACCAACTTAAAATGTACTTATAATGGCTAACTTTCGTACAATTTTGGGCGACGTAACCGCACCATTTAGCTGGCGCGCGCGTGACGATGTAATAATGACAGACAGGTCAGATAGCCACCTACGGAACCGAACACTGCGCGTGGCCCGACACGCACTTGGCCGCTTTTTCCATATAAACATTTTCATTTAGTTTTACCTAACGTACAGGTCGATTGACAGGGGCTGGCGCGTAATGTCTATGAACTTAATGATAATCCTAACTAATATTATAAATGCGAAAGTTTAGATGTTTGGATGTTTGTTACTCAATCACGCTTAAACGGCTGAACCGATTTGAATGAAATTTTGCACGAAGATAGTTTATACCCTGGATTAAAATATAGGATAGTTTTTATCCCGAGTCCACGCAGACGAAGTCGCGGGCGGAAGCTAGTAGTTTTATATATTTTCCGCGCTAGCTCTCGTGAATCGACCCGTAACGTACAGTGTTTTACGTGATCGATGCTGCTCGCCACATCAGTGCTACGGTATGTATCATCATTCATCAATCATCAGGCAAGCCATATATTATGCTAAAAAATACCCCCTGAAACAACACAATCAATTATGACTAGCAACATAGCGCCCACACTATCACTTAGTTCTATTTCCGTAGCGCTATATCCATTAGTTTATTCTGGTCCAATTGCGTGTAATTGGAACAATATATTTGTGTGGTCGCACTCTGCCCAGTCAATTGGACTAATGAAAATCTAGATGGTTCTGTCAGCTGTTCTGACTCAGGCTATTATAAGTTATATCCACTAGGCAACGCGTGGTTTCAGTTCTGCAGATTGCAGTAGTTCGTTCCTCTCGCACTTATTTGCTTGCTGGTAAGGAACGAATGCTTTATGGGCGACATAAAAGCGACCATGCTAGCTAGTCAGAAATGTTCGAAGGAAGCATTTGAAAAAATCTATGATAAAAAATGAGATATTTTGCGAATAAAACTTCCAAAAGAGAACTTTTGGGACACGAGAAACTGCTCTTCCTCGACATTTCGAGTCATATGATGTGGAAAACGACTTTTACATACATACACATGCATAGATTCACGACTTTATTCCTAAAATAGGCAGAGCACATGAAACGTATGTTCCAGTGCCACTTTTAATATAATAGATCATGGTAACACGGGTATAAGAGATTGAAAAAATGTGATATCGCAGTGTTGGGTTGCTAGCCCATCGCCCATAACACACTTCAACGTTCCCTTAAAGTAGACTCTTACGACACCCACAGGAAGAAAGGGGGTGGGTGGTGTTAATGGTATTATTCTAACACAGCAGCAGAGATCTTTGTTTACTGTTAAACAGCAACCACCATTTCTGACAGATTCTCGAGCAAAATGAGACCATAACGATACTAGTTATAGGTAACTAAATTAGTAATTTGTGAGTAATTTTATTTATTTATTTATTTATTGATAAATACATTTACGTGACATTACAGTGACTATTTAGGCGACGCGAGGCGTAATAATAAGGTACGTAAGTTATTTAAACAAATTACGATCCATTCTTTCAAGGCGGCGTGATTGTTTAGGATACTGTCTACTGCTATGTTATTCTTTAGTACTTACTTAACATAGCTTTGTTCGTGAGCGATATATTACTAATATAAACTTTGTACATAACATAACCGTTATATCTTGTTTAACCCTTTCACCGCCACAGTCGGCCATAGCCGACAACGCAAAATCGTGACTACGACGCCAGAGACGGCGCTGGCCGACAAACATTTTTTGATGAATACCTATTGAAAAACAGCCCATTTTTATGGTGGCGTTATTTCTTTACCCATTTTAATTTTACCCCCGTGGCGTCGGCGAAGCAATACGCTGTGCCCAGCGTATTGCTTCGCCGTCGGGCGGTGAAAAGGTTAAGCAGTTGGCGCCGCTTCACTTATTGTTCAACTAATAAAGCTACATTACCTACATACTTATTTAAACTGACATTTGACCTCTGGAATCTGAATATTATGGTATAAGTTTTACCGAAACAAAACTTTACGATCGCGTTTGCGTTTTACCCTCAATTTGTATGGGATTTGACAGCTAAACGCAAACGCGGTCGTAACGTTTTGTTTCGGTAAAACTTATACTAGAGCTTCAGTATAGGAGACAGAACATAACGCCGAATGAAACTAAAAGAAAACCAGGGAAACTATAGTAAACAACATATCAATCAGAAATCTCGAACTAACAAAGGAATTACGAAGTTGTAGCCCAAAGTTAAATGCGTGACGACACTTATCTACAAAAGTTGCACTGTCATTCTTTACGGAGTTTCACCTGGCCAGTGGAAAAGGTTTTTCACTATACTATATTTTGCATGCTTTGCTATGGCGTATTTATTAATGCTGGTGACTGTAACCGGGTTGTATCATGATCATGGTAACTGTATAACCCGCAATACCTACAGGTGTGTATAGTTTATCAACATCACGCTAGATGGCGCTGACCCCTATTTTAAATGGCGCTATTAAGATTTTTCTGAATTTACATAAGAAGGCCAATGACACATTACATCACCAATAAACAAATCCGGATTGAATTAATAGTTGTCATTTATTAAAAAGAGCGTGTTTCTAATTTTAACAAAACCTCATATTTCCGTGTCTAACATACATGTTAGGATTAGCCTCGAACAGTTAAAACCCCCATTAGAGTCAGTTCGCACGGGTTGGACGGGAGTGCCGGCCCAACCCCACTCGTTATCTTTTAAAATAACTCGCGGATGGTTCTGGAAAGTGTAGATTCATTACTTAGGAGAGCTTGAGAATGGTATTATATTGTATGTAGGTATAGATCGTTCGACCATAATAATACCTTCTCATTGTGTTTTCTCAGTGTTTTGTCTTTAGCGAAGGCCGTTGAGAAATTTTACAGTACTTAATAAAGCATACATCACCATAACTTACATAATAACAAAAAAACATTTATTCCCTTTCTTAAAATATTTCAAGTAGTCTGAGTTGGTGTGTCTTTTTAAGCATTAAAATATGCTTGTTTTAAGAGACCCCGCTCCCATCCTCCGCTTCCACGTGGAGTAATTTTAGGTGTTCAGGTATTTTAAAGACAATAGGGTAGGTACCTACTTAAATTAACTTAAAACTTGCTTCTTAATTAAAACTTAAACAATTTATAGGGGTATTGTTTGAGAAATAGAAGGTGTTGGTAGAACTTAGATCCGCACAGACGCGGGCCTTATAAATCTTATAATGTAGGTAATAATGTGTTTTAAGACTTTTAAGCTATAATTTATACGAGTGGGCTCTATGTATATAGGTGCCAATATCCTTCAGACCAAATTAAACCAATGTCTTCAGTAACTTGCATGGAAGGAGTTTTGTTCTTCAGTATGATTAGAGCCTACGTTTTATAAAATAATGACAACGCGCACGTGGACGGATTCCACGCGACGCTGCGCAAGCGCTGCGCCGCTACGCTCCGCAGAGTGCGCGACAGCCGCCAGTCTCCTGACCGTTGTGGCCGACAGACGGGACAGTGGCCTGACACGGCACTGGTCCTCTCCGCATTTAATGGCCGCTCCACACATCCTGAGCCATCATACAGGACGCGGCTATGCAGTAGAACGAGACATAAATATGTCTTACTCCCTTTAACGCATAGTTGCGTCCTGTATGATGGGTCAGGATGGCCCATTGTGTGGAGCGGCCATAAGCTTAGCATATAAGAGTATTATTTAAGTTAATCAGTATTCGTTTTTATTTTAAGGTACTTACTAACAAAATATGGACAACATTGGTCTGAAATAAATGCATTTTATTTTTTTATTTTATACTCTGGCGACCACATACAGAGCAATTGGTGACATTGGCTGCGATCTTCGGTAAAGCGGACGTACCTGGCCTAGTTGGGCTGCTCCAAATATGAGCAAGGTGATAATCCTTAAAAAAATATATAACCTGGTTGCATAAGCCACATAATAGTTAAGGGGGTGAATTGGAAATTATCGCGTGCTTTGAAACGCCGTTCTGACTAGATTAAAAAACAATAAGGCCTGATTTTCAGATATATGATTGTCTATCTGATTGAATCGATACATGATTGCCTAAAATTTCATCTATAGAAGTTGGGTCTTTATTTTCCTTTTTTAACTCAGCATACTCAAACAACACATTATTTTACAACAGAATCAAGTTAATGCTATAAGTAGTATTTTATCTCATCTAAATTAATGAAATATAAATAAAACTACACTAAGTTAGGTATTTGTCCAAAAAAGCCATTCCCGAAAAGTGTTGCATCTCTTTTTCTCGTGCGCGGAAGGCATAAGCGTATCTCTATCAGGGGGGCGTGGTCGACTCGAATCAAGGCATCCCCTTAATATTATTTGATGATCCACATAGTTATTTACATATCTCCGTCACAGTTGCGTCTGCGCAGCGTCTAGCGCGCATCTGCTGTGGTTCATGACACTTGGGTATCGTGCGATGTCCTACTTTATCATAGTCAGATACCGTTTGCTTAAAACAAAAGATGATAGATTTTGTTAGGAATGTTTTGATGTCAGCAATGACGTGGTCGAGTTAGGGACATTTCGATTGTATCGTGGAATTAACTAAGTAAAATGCTGTATCACGGAATTAACCAAGCAAAATGATCTCAAAGCTATCTTTCACAAAGTTAATTAGAATATAGTATCATAAGTATCCAAGCAACTTGCGATTCTATGTACGAAATTATTTTATTAACACGTTCAGTGTTCACTATCCCCATAAAAAAATATCTGACAATGTCACACTTTCAAGTGTGCTTCCAGTTCGAAGCTGTGAATCCATTGTGGAAGCACGGACTCCTGAACGTGTTGAATTCGCAAATTGCGTATCGCAATCACTGCAAATACTTTATACAAAACTATTAGAATTTATCATCAATCGATTGAAAATGTTGAAATACATATTCGTGATCCTTGTGACATGTGATAATATGCTTAAGTGATTTGTTAACCGACTCAGTGGGTCCCAAGATACAGGCTCAGCCTAGTTTGGAGCCCAACGGATAGTGTATATATAATTTGTATATGTGTTTGAATATGTGTTTGATGTGTTTGATTATCTTATCTTATATGAAAATGTCTTATGAGCGAAACTTCATGAAACAACACTGTGCACAAATGCATCAATTATTTTACATTTTTACCCGGCAATAAGGTAAGAATGGAATTTGTACTCGACTGTACAGTTATTGGAAACAAGTAACAATCCTACACGTACCGTTAGTACACAAAACACCCGATCCCGGCAATTTTAGAGACCGTATTGCACAATTTCCACATGCGAATACACTTGCTGCACAATGTTTACAAACTCGCCCTCAAAACACAAGACTGTGGTAACAAACATGCATACCGATCGTGACACTATGCATAGCATGACGTCGTGTGCAACTGTGCATGTATTTTTATGTCTGTTAGTCTGAGAGATGGCTGTGAGATTGACGACCCTCCTTAAACTAGCTTTCTGTCAGGTATACTTGTCCCAAACGACGGCACGAGGGGATCTCCTCGCTTTAGCTAGCATGAAATTAATGTTCGCTCTGTTCGATTCCTATCTGTGCACCTTGCCGGGTTATGTCATATCAGGATAAAACATCCGTCTCTCGCACTGGCATTCTCGTTAGAACGTGGACGGATGGCTTAACCACAATATCTGCAGCGATAAGTGATAAAATATAATTGAGACATTAAACTCAATTCACAAACCATTACAATAGTTTTGACATGTAAAATGTAATATTCTGACAATAAGTATGAGTAAGTGTGTGTATTAACGTAATCACAGACAACCTATGCTATCTCTCCGACGGATCTCGGTCTACGTGTGCATGAACGTCTTTGAACGTTCGATGACCTAAGCTAAGAACCCGCCTAACGAGCTCTGCCGAGGAACGCCAGGTAAGGTTGGGTGCACACTGCAAAACGTTTTGCATTCTTGAATGACCTCGTCTAAACTACACTATCTATCTAATCAGCCTGTACATACTACTGCTGAGTATAGACCTCTTATTTATTTGTTCGACAGCCTAACTTCACCTTCCCGCGCCTTTTCGTACCTTCGCGAGCTTTCTACACTACAAAGAGGAAACCTACAAAGAAGGCTCGCGAAGGTACAATTAAGCTGTTTTAAAACATACCAATAAAATAATCTTCAATGGCGCAGTACACGTAGCTATAAGTTACAATTTTACAAGTCTACCTACACTGGCAACACTGTTCAAACGTCCAGCACGGTTAGCACAAGATTGCGCGTGAGCTCTCTCTCGCTCTCTCGCAGTACCCGTCTCTTTCTAAGTTTTCTAATAAGAGAGAGACGGATAGTGCGAGGGAGGTCGCCCGCCTTCTTGTGCTAACCGTGTAGCTGTTATTGCTCAAGAGCCTCGGTGTTGCCCTTGCCAGTTTAAATTCGTAAAATTGTTACTTGTAGCGTTATGAAACAGGCCTCTGAAGGTAAGATTTATAAAACAAAATAACGCTCATGTAGAGTCAGCTTTTGGGGCTTCTAATAATTTTATTTGCAAAACACTGGTTAGGACTTTGCCCATAAATAAGTGGTTATTTTAAATCAGCTATGTACTTTGAACAATGTGATTTTAATATTTATCTGTTCCTCCTTATATTAAGAGTCCCTTGCAACTTGCAATTCATACCAAAGAGAATATAACCACTACGTTTTAAGAGGCGGAACTTCATACATTGATTTTAAGATTCTCTTGTGTCTACTACCAACGTATAAAGAAAATATTGCCAATCTAATATATTCTGTATTACAGTATATATTAGGTCCATGTATTCTGTGTTTTGTTAGGTTGGCTGCAATGGGACTTCGTCCCCGTACATTTTTTCATTATAATAGTTTCCAAAGGCTGATTCATACTGAAAAAACGGCATTCCCTAAGGCCAACACAACACGGTTATCACAAGACGGCGCGCGAGCTGTGTCGCGGCGAGATAGACTATATTCTTCTCTTTCTAAGTGTTGTAATTAGAAAGAGACGGAGTTTATCTCGTCGACAACAGTGCTGTGATGCAGTTTTCTTTATTCTTTGGCTACTCCCCTAGACCGTTGCATTCTGAGAGAGTAATTCTTTCATCTGCGTGTAGAGTGGACTTTCTGGATGGTTACTGGCTATATTTTATCCCGCGGGCTTGCCTGCGTTCTTTGCAGTAAGCGGGGGAAGCCGCGGGTGCTGCTAGTATTATATAAACCCAGCTTAGTTAATAACAATTCTATTTCATCTCAAAAAAAAACAAAACGTAATACGTACCTACTCACAGTAACTCAGAACCATAGTTATTTGTAAGTAGTTATAAATAACATCAAGGGTATTCCCGGTAATCCTTCGCAATAATAGTAAACAAGTAGGTAGGTACACGCATATAGAATAAAACTTATTAACCACTTCGACGCGATGGATTGAAATATCTCATGGTTTCAAGCACTAGCTTCCGCCCGCGACTTCGTCCACGTGGACCCGGGATAAAAACTATCCTATATTTTAATCCAGGCTATAAACTATCTTCGTGCAAAATTTCATTCAAATCGGTTCAGCCGTTTAAGCGTGATTGAGTAACAAACATCCAAACATCTAAACTTTCGCATTTATAATATTAGTAGGATAAATTAATACCTAACAGGCCAGAGATTTTGAAATAACTAGGTATAAGAATTTGTGTGGGTTCAAAACCATGCCTGAAACACAGGGTATCCTAGTTCAGGCCCTCCTAAAATGTATCCCTTCATATAATATTTTAGTATTAAGCCATTATTCTGTAAAATATGTATTTAATAATAAATGAAATGAAAAGGGAAAGTACTTACCTTTCCTTTTGTAATAATATCTGGGAACACAGTCCGAAAAGTCATGTAATGGAATTTAGAAATAGGTTAGGTTAGTATTATGACTATGGAACATGGTTTTCGGAATTATTATGAAAATCGCATGAAATTATTATGCTTTCGGACAAACGACTCTTCGGAATTATGCAATGTAGGTACCTACCCATAATATCTGATAGGAAAGCAGATACATAATAATATGCAACCCTATTATGCAACCCTATTGATTTGATCCATTTAACTTTGACGAACTGTAAAGCTTGAATGGTGGTAACGGAACGGAAAACCGAACATTATATGTAACGTGTGTGTAGAAAAAACGCGATTATATCAGAATTAAAAAAAGTCGAGTACTTTCCGTAAAATGGCCCACTTACGAGGATAGGGGTTTATGCGGGCGAGAAATCGATCTAACTAGGTCTCATGTCTAGGAAATTCAGTTTTCTTAGTTTTTTCTCTTTTTTCACCCGCTCGGTCGCCCAGCATAAAACACGAAATAAATCCTGTCGGTTGAAATTAGGTACAGTCGACGTCAAAGATTCATTCATCTTACATGTAGGTATGTGTACAAAGTGCGAAGGTGTAAACATATTATCTTATGGCCGCTCCACACAATGGGCCATCCTGACCCATCATACAGGACGCGGCTATGCGGTAGAACGAGACATAAATATGTCTTACTCCCTTTAACGCATAGTTGCGTCCTGTATGATGGGTCAGGGTGGCCCATTGTGTGGAGCGGCGATTAGACGTCCACTACTGTGCCACTGTGCCTATTAAAAGATTGAGAACCTGAAAATAATGCATACGTACAAGTTGTTAAAATTGACCGTGACCAGAAACACAAACCTTATCTACCTATTATCGTAACTTAAATATTATTAGGTACATATATATTTCTAAAAAGTATCACAATCCTACGATAACCACTAGTTTTTATGACGTTTTAGAACTATAAAACAACATTTAAAACCCTGTTTAAAATTAAACCGGTCATGTATCCACTTTCGCTTCTCGACTCAATGGAAAATTTCCACCATGCTAGACCACCCTACACCAAAAGGTACTAACTACACGTCCACTTTATAGAGTAACCACTGGACATTTTGAAACATATTGTCTGTGGAGTAAGGTTCAATTTTGTATACAGATTTTTATACATATCTCTCTTTTTCCTTATAGCCAACCAGCGTTACCCAACCAAGCATACGAAGAGTCGTCTTTAACACCGAGTAACAAAGTATAATTTTGCTTGAGATAAAAGGGTTAGGTTTTTAGCGTTAAATGTCATTCATTAATCCATTGTGGTGTGACAGGTATACGATTCAGAAAAACGTGGCCGGTAATTTTAACAGCCGTTTGGCACTTGACAGCTGATCTTTCAAACTGTACACCGTTCGGTTACTTTGACTACTACAGTTATGTTTCGACGGTGTTACGGTATGAGATAATAATCTGAGGTAAAATAATAAATTGTAAAGTTCCAAATGAGTTGTACCTACAAGTAATGTTAGATGTTATTTTTATAAGGTATGTTTATATTATCTACGAATTATATTTTTCAATACCTATAAGGATTTACTTTGTCATGTTTAAATTTTATAATATACATAGTAGGTAAAGTCGGTTATTGTGGTAATATTTAGTTAAGCGATCTTTTATAAATAAAATCCTATGACAAACAATTTGATCAATACTAAGTTATTGTTAATTTTACACCAGAATCAATAAATTACCAGCCGAAAATAATTATTTATCCGGAGCTTAATGTGGTTAGACCAGTTAGCAAAATCGCGTTTACAGCTGACGTATAGCATTTGTCCTTCACTAGCAGATATAATATGTAAAAGCGAGAGGGACGACTCCTACTCTTTATGTTGGATATAAATGTGCGCATGCTACCAGTGCAGGCGACAGAACTGCGTGTCTATATGAATATTTTTACATACATACATACATACATACATATATACACGCCTTAATTCCCAAAAGAGGTAGGCAGAGCACATGAAATATATGTTCCAGTGCCACTTTTAGCATAAATGTGTGTATAAAAGATTGATATAATGTGATATCGCAGTTATAGGTTGCTAGCCGGTCGCCCACAACACACTTCAATCCTTACACCTTAGTAGGACTCTTACGACACCCACAGGAAGAAAGGGGGTGGTGTCATTCTAACCCGACACCATACCATGAATATTTTTAAGACATAAAAATACTTTATAGATATTTATATGCAATATAAATGTTATAATATAAACGTTCTGAATAAATGTTTCAATATACTCGTATCGGGCACATTGCACAATATTTCAAGTTTGACAGTTATCGTTGGTTTTCCCTAAGCAGATAGAAATTGCTTCAATTAAAATGAGTTAGCAACACAACATAGCACATACCTACATATATGTAATATAATTCGTTATCATCAATAAATAAAGATCCTCGCGTATCTTTGCTAAGACTTGTCTGAATCCAAAAAGCATTAAGACTATATGTTACATATGTTCTTATATTATTTAGTATATAAATGTAATAAGTGCATTTAATCAGAGGTAAACAGTTTTACAACTTAATACTGGTTCAGTTGTCGCTCTCATCAGACATGTGTGAGATAAGGATGGAGAATTTTAATGCATGCTACATAAAAGTCTGGATAACACTTAGTTTTCCTTGAGTGCTTGGTTGCCTATTATAGTGGAACTATTCCATGGAACGACCTGTTTCGCTATTGGATTGCTGTTTACGCACCAATTTTGTCAAATTATTGGAATCTAGTTTGAGGTTATACTGGTTATTTTAGTACAATTATGATATTCATTTTCATGTTGTTAAACAAGCGAGCGAAGCGAACGAAGTTGTTTGCTTCTACTTGGGTTAACATTTTTTCGTATGTCCGGATGTCCAGGACGGGACGTCCAACCTGCTGGACATCCGGACGAACAGGGAACAGGACGGCGCAGGACGAGCAGAACTCTCCTATTCTCAACCGATTCTCGTGAAATTTCGTGAGCAGGGTTTGTTTTAATAGGTCGATTCAGTTCTTGTAATTATAAAAAATTTAAATAAAATATTATTCTATTGCTCTCACTGACACTAGTTAAGTATAGTTAAGATATGAATTTACAAATTATTATATAACAATAATGAGCACTGAAGGAATGGGTTTGCACGTTATTTCTAATACGACTGTACGGCTACCATGAGTTTGACATTGTAATTTTTCGTTAACGAGAGTCGAGTTCTCTATCTGTGCATCTCTATTGCACTTTGACAGTACGAGCGGGATGCACAGATAGAAAACTCGATACTCGTTAGCGTAAGCCGTCATTGTCAAACTCATGGTAGGCGTACTGTTCGTGTAAATGACGCATGCTCTTATTAGGGGAACACGGAAAAGTTCCAAACTGTAATATGTCGAAAACCGTCATTTGTCCTTGTGGGTCGTTCTCTCGTTTCGTCCGGATTTGACATTTTTTACTTTTTTTTTTTTTTTGTAGGCATTAAGTGCATACTCATGTTATCTATAATTCAACGAAAGGCACCTCTATATTAATGTTATTTTAAAAATAAAGAGGTGGAATGTAATGAAGGCGTAGATGGAAATGAAATTCAACTAGACGGAAATGAAACGAAAATGGATGGGAATGAATGGCAAATTATGGAGGCCTAGGATTAAATAAAAGTTTATATTTTTAAGTGGTTACTTTATTTCAGACTCAACATTCAGTCTTATTATTTGGCAAGAATCAGGACACTTATTTAAAATAGCTGCTTAATGATATGAGATCTTGAGTTTCTTAACTTGCATGCACAATTTGAATAAAAATAAAAATCTTCGACAATAAAAACAAAATACCAAATTATATAATAAAATCACATTATCACACGGTTATTATAAAATTATAAAAAAATGTATTTTTTTTTAAAGAACCTAATTGACTTATTCTCAAACACCAAAACATATTAATTTCAGACTCAATCCTCGACTCTAGAATTATAATTAACATAATTTTGCTCATAAACAGGCTGTGATCTTTAATTTAAAATTACACGCATTGGTATTTTTTTTATAAACTAATTATCACGCAATCAATCTAATTGGTTAGAACCAGAACACACATATAATAAATCACATAATCATCTTGAATGTCTCAACTAGTTTAAATGTAACATAAAACATCTTTTTCGAGTTAAAAAAAACAAAATACAAAATTATATAATATAATCACATTATCACACGGTTATTATAAAATAATAAAAAAATGGTTCTTTTTTAAAGAACCTAATTGACTTATTCTCAAACACCAAAACATATTAATTTCAGACTCAATCCTCGACTCTAGTATTATACTTAACATAAATTTGACCATAACAACTCTGTGAGCTTTAATTTAAAATTATACGCATTGGTATTTTTTTTTATAAACTAATTATCACTCATTCAATCTAATTGGTTAGAACCAGAACACACATATTATAAATCACATAATCATCTGGAATGTCTCAACTAGCTTAAATGTAACATAAAAAATCTTCCTCGACTTCAAAAAAACTACACAAAAACATATTGCAAAAATAATTACCTATGTTTTAGAACTACTGAACATGAGCTTTAAAGCATTCAAAAATTACAAACTAGTTTAATAGCAACGAGACTATCACAACATTATTTTTTAAGATATATTATGAACTTCTAAGTTACATTTTACATTTTGAATTTTAGTTTACTTAAAATTAAGTTCCGGATTACTTTTTATTTCAGCATACTTCAGCTTTTTGCGTAATCTATCCTTTGCTAACTTTTCTTCTTTAGTTATTTTCTTTTTTGTCTTCGCCATTCTAACCAAGGCGACAAAGTACCTGGAAGAAAGGTACATATTAGCAGTCTAAATAAAATAAGTTTTTAGAGCCCCTTGATAAAAACTTGTTTGGCATGTCAAGAGCCATATATATCTCATAAAACATAGTCAACGATTTAATATTACAGTATTGCAAATTCTTCCTACGGAAATGCCTAGACAGGTTATAGTTATTTTACATGCCGTTTTAAGTTAAGTACATGGGTCCATTAAATTGACGTAGCCAACAACAACCAAGCTCACCAACACAGAACAAGTGTATCGTAGAACATTACACGCATCACATGTAGTAACGACATATATTTAATCATATCCATCCAAATCCATTCATTTCCTTCCACGAAAAAAAATGGAAGGAACGGGTGGAAATGAATTGGAAAGAAATGAATTATCAACACTTAAATCCAAATTACTTCACATTCTTTCGTGCTTCAAGGTCACCAAGCAAACTGAATGAAGGTCCACCCAGATGTAATAAATAACGTGCTAGAGAAATAATTTGCATAAGACGATTTCAAAATATATCAAGGATAGTAATGAATACTTACCCGTACCAAACTCGATTTCCAACGGAGAGAACGCGAATATTTTCGTTACCACGTGCGCGCGACCGTCCACGTTGAGATGTTTCGGCAGACTGAGGTGGGAGGTACGAACGCCCTACGGCTCGTCGTGCATAAGGATGCGAATATAGACGTAAAATAAATTTCCATTCTCGCAGAAGGAAATGAAGTTATTTGTTTGACAAAATGAAAAAGTGCGTTCTCTCTATGATATATTAACTCTAGTTAAGGTTTCAATGCACTGACATAATATTAAATATCTACTTTACGCATACACAACAAAAACACGATAGGTTTATATGAAAAAAAATGTGGTATTTTGATTATCAACCCAATGGAACACATTCGGACATAGGAGTGGAATGAAATTTTGATAGGATTTTCAGGAATATTTCTTAGATTTTCAGGTTTAGCCCAATTATACGAAACACTCCTTTTGCGTAATTTGTGAACGAAATTTTATAGACCAGCCATGTTTGAAAATAATTATTTTTAACGCTCCATTCGGACCCGGAAACCAAATCCGGACGAAATGAGAGAACGACCCTTGTATTATAGATGTGTCAAATTTAACTTGTTGAACGCCTCGTCAAAACCTTTGTTACATAGGATAGGTTGCTCCAGGCCCCTATCTCACCAACTTGACAATTGTCACCTGACACTGACAATTCGCCATACATTACTTGTTATAGAAGTTAAGGTGGTCGCTAGGGTAGATACTTGTGGATCCAGCAATGTACGGGGAATTGTCGTCGTCAGGTGACAATTGTCAAGTTGGTGAAATAGGGGCATGACCGTCTGTAATCGTAAGCGGTGTTCGTTAAAATATGAATGTTAGTTAGTTAGTTAGTTATACTGGGCTTTTTCCGCAAGTCGACATCCATTGTGCCTATTTTGCGTGAAATGGTGGGGTAGCGCTACTCTAACCACCCCAGCTCCTCTACAAAGTTGGTGAGTGCCTTTGTGTTCCTGACTGCGTTCCGTAGTATGTCTGGAGACCCTAGGTGCTTTTTCCTGTATACTTCTACCTGCTTGCAGTCCAGTAGAATATGTTTGGTCGTTTCCTCCGCCTCCATGCAGGCTCTGCACATGGGGCTGTCTGTGATACCCATGTTGTACAGGTGTCTGTTCAGGGTGTTATGTCCTGTTATTATTCCTACTATCTTGCGTAGTTGGTTTCTGTGTGTCCTCAGTAGTGCGGTTGTGAGTTTGTTGTCGCGTTTTGACAGAATCTCTTTGGTCTGTCTGCATGTGTCTATATCTAAATAATATATGAATGTATGGAAAGTTTGTCAATTTCCTATGGGATGACAGCAGCCGGCGCCATGTTTAACGTTGATCGGTCTGTAATCTGATCTGATCGGTCGGTCTGTATCTCGCCCTTGGTCACACACACACATTAATGTCAAATCTGTAATAGTTAGGAACTTTGAACTACTTCCAGGTTGATATCGTCTATCAGACGAATTTATTCGTCCTTTGTATGAATTTGTGTGCAAATATATCCTCCATCTCAGGCGTCAAAAATTAGCTCAGAAAACTGTTCTATGAAAATAAGTACTTACCTACGCGTATCACACTGAATTAAAACGATCAAATTTTGCCATAAAATTAAATTAGCAACGTATACGATATGGATTTGCATGTATTTTATGCTATCCTATACTTTTAAACGAGCGTATTATTAATTGACATAATAATATATACTATTAAAGAAAACAAATTTATAAATACATTTATATATATATTTGCAATCACGTTCTCGGAAACGGCTCTAAAGATTTCGAAGAAATTTGGAATATAGAGATTTACGGGGGCATGACATCGATCTAGCTAGGTCTTATGTCTAGGAAAATTAGATTTCTCCATATTTTCAATCGAGCTGACCTCGGCCGCCCTGGGACTTAATACTTATAGTCTAGTAACTTGGCGCACCAAATATTATAAGTATTATAACGTAGGTTCATTCATACATAACCATTTGCCAGCGTAGAAATCGAAAATCACCCGTCAATCAATACAAAACAAACTTCGGGTTCATCTGCGGAATAAAAAGTAGGTACCTACTTCTACGTAAACTGTCATTTTATGGAATTTGCTAACTACAACAAACAATGTATTGAAATTGACATTTAATGTAAACCGTTTGTTTACGTTTTCAGTATGACAATTTACCCATGCTACGGCCTTATATATCGTGGCTCCATACAAACTTTCACCCCCAACAATTATCCCATGTCCTTCCCCAGGACTCAAACTATCTCCATCGCAAATTTCATCTAAATCGGTTCAGTGGTTTAAGCGTGACGAGGTAACAGATAGACAGACAGACACACTTTCGCATTTAATATTAAGTAGGGATATAACCGGGTCAATATGTAGGTATAGAATACACTGGAAAAACCATTCGATCCAAAATCACTGAACTTCCTTAAAGTTAAAATACGAATCGAGAACCTCAGGTAAGCGACTAAAAATCATTCAATTAACGTCAAGGTCGAAAGAGAATCTTTACCCGTGTTCTTGTTAGTGCAAGTACCTATACAAAGTTATATACTATAAATAGCTTTTTATAAAATGGCTAAATCCAGTCGTTAAAAATAAATCTTGTTATCCACTCAGTTGCTTTCGGATTTTAAAAAAGGTAGCCTACATTGCTTTCAATTTTTCTTTATCAAAGAAGTCCATACTTCACTTGGCAACCACAGTTGCCACCATCAGTTCAATCACGCTTAAACTACTAAACCGGTTTGAATGAAATTTTGCACGAACATAGTTTATAGCCTGGATTAAAATATAGGATAGGTAGTTTTTATCCCGAGTGAGTCCACGCAGACGAAGTCGCGGGCGGAAGCTAGTAAAACATAATATAATACCTAGAGGGCGGCTGTATAATCGGTATAAGTATTATAGCTTATAATATAGTATACTAGTATCTGCTCGCGACTCCGTCCGCGTGGAACTTGTTAACTTATTTCGCACCAACAAAAAAATACATCCCCACTTTAGATGTAAGGGAGGTACCTACCCAAAAAAAAATATTTTATCAAGTTTGTATTCTACTGTTTTATTGGCGTGATTGATTCATATACCCATCATGCCTAATTACAGTTTTCTAGTAGTAAGGGTAACTGAGCTAAGCCGAAGATGGACAGACGGACGGACATGGCGAAACAATAAGGGTTCCTTGTTGACTACGGAACCTTAAAAATTCCTGCTGTTACCACTGGTAACAAATTGGTGGTAACGGGTGGGAAAATTATAGCAGAGTGTTGGTGATTGTTTCAAACATAGGTGGACTTAAACCCTACAAAATATTCAAAAGAGTCCTCGAGATGGTCTAAAGAAAAGATAAAGCACTTGTCACTTTCTATATACTAGTGTCACAATCACAACGTAGCATAGATTTCATCCTAAGTACTAATATTATAAATGCTAAAGTTTAGATGTTTGGATGTTGGGATGTTTGTTACTCAATCACGCTTAAACGGCTGAACCGATTTGAATGAAATTATGCACGAAGATAGTTTTGCTGGATTAAAATATAGGATAGTTTTTATCCCGGGTCCACGCAGACGAAGTCGCGGGCGGAAGCTAGTGTTATACACGGTGGGCCCGAGTAACCCGAAATATTTTAACCACGCATTCCTGAGGTCATTAGGAGTAAAAAATGATACATGAACCCAACTCAATTTCAACAAAAAAAAAAAATTTTTTTTCATGTTTTTGTAAATAAAACTTGGATAACTATCGCTTCTCTATGGAAATTATCCCTTTTAATAAAACGGTAACGATTATTTTTAAAAAAAGGATCTATTTAGTGAGTGGTTGCTGGCACTTTGATATCTGTCAATAGCGACGCGAAACTGGTCAACATCGGTAGCAACGTCGCCATCAAAAGAGCTAAATGCACTTAGCACAATGCACTTTATAAATAGTTTACATGAAAATTAAAAATATCTTCAAAACTAAGCCGGTATTGACTGGGGTTCACATAACATTTTTTGCTCCTAATGACCTAAGGAATGCGTGGTTGAAATATTTCGGGTTATTCGGGTCCACGGTGTATAAATATATAATAACTACTACTACTAGCTTCCGCCCGCGACTTCGTTCGAGTCAGGATAAAAACTAGCCTATATTTTAATCTAGGCTATAAACTATCCTCGTGCAAAATTTCATCCAAATCGGTTGAGCCGTTGAAGCGTGATTGAGTAACAAACATACAAACATCCAAACATCGAAACATCTAAACTTTCGCATTTATAATATTAGTAGGATATAGGAGGATAGGTACAGTACTTGCCAGAAAGAGCACTTGCCAACGTAGGTACTTACATAAATAATATCGGATGTGAGTGACCCTGGCACGTGTGGGTATTTGCTTACATTTTAACACTTTGTTGACTTAATTATCAATCGTTTGACACATTTTATTTATACCTACTTCAAAGTTGTAAAACTAAGTACTACACGTGACCTTTACTTCTGGCAACGTTAGATATCTACCATTAGCTGCAAGTAAGTAAGTAAGTAAGTAATTTATTTTGCTTAAAATGTGGTTGGTAAGTACTTAAGATGGCATACATTAATAATAGAAATAGAACACGCATTTTACCTACCAACAAATGGCATGCAAGATAAGAATAAATAGAGAAATTCCTAGAATAATTTACTTAATTTAACATGTCAATAAAATAAAATATCACAATTACTAAAATTGAAAATATTTAAAGAGAAATTAAAAGAGGTAAGAATAAGGATGTGTTACGATTTAATTAGGGTTATTACTAATTAGGCCACTTTGACTGTACCAACTATACGATGCTGACTGCTACAATGATCATCAAACATATTATCTGTACCTAATCTGTACAGACAAAATCATAATTTGACAAAGATACACGGTGTCAATCGAACAATAATAAGGTACATAACTGACTGATTCCTAAGTCAAATCAGCCACTTTGAAATGAAACGTCGAAAATGCTGTTACTACAAAGAAAAACCGGCCAAGTGCGTGTCGGGCCACGCGCAGTGTAGGGTTCCGTAGTTGCCTGTCTGTCTTAGTTACATCGACGGTTGCGTCGGCCGAATTTGTACGAAAATTGGGCCTTTCAATTACACATTAAGTTGGTCGACTATTACTTGAACGAGCTATCCAACGATACCCCACACCATGGGTTTGACGAGAAAAAAAAATTACATCCCCGCTTTAGGTGTAGGGGAGGTACCCTAAAAAAAAACTTCGGCGTGATTGGTTTATATACCCATGCCGAATTGCAGATTTCTAGTTGCAAGGGTTACTGAGCTAAGCCGAGGACGGACATGGCAAAACTATAAGGGTTCCTCGTTGACTACGGAGCCCTAAAAAGTATAGAGACTATTTAGGAACAAGTGACGTCACGTTGTTCTATAGTCGAACAGCGTACAATTTTGACCTGTTTGAAAATCATGGGCTCCTTAGGGCACAATCGGGAATAAGGCTAGGTGGACGATGACAACAGTTAACGTAGTTGTACTTCCGAGTATTTTCATGCGTCTTGTTTAATGGTAAAGTAGGCATAAATTATTTCTAATGTCGTCTACAGAACTATACACCTATATTGATATATATGACACTTTTTGTAGCTGAATATGATTTTATTTTATTTTATTAGCCTATATTGGGTCCCACTGCTGGGCAAAAGCCTCCCCTTTTTTCCGCCACTTTAATTACTAAACAATAATAGAGTGCATTCCCAGATTAGTCCATTCCATACAGACAGACATTTTGACACTTAACCTTAAAAAGTCATTATTTCAATCTACCTAGTCAAATTCAACCAAGCCTATGCCGATATATCCCGATTTGTGAGGACTATAGTTCAATCAAATACGACTAATGTGTTATACAGTCAAGTGTAAAAATATGGTTGCATACAACTTACTCATAAATATGTCCCATAAATCAAGGGGTTAAAGGTATAGTACTTATTTATGAGAGGATGTTATCGATACATATTTTTGCACTTGACTGTACGTAAGGATTATTTATTAGAAAGAGAACATCGAATTCGGTTTCATTGTTTAAAATCTAACTGCGGGATCAAGGTTAATGGATAAGGCATTTCGCCGTTCGCGTTCGGGAATCTTCCCTGCACAAAACGGGAACTTTCGGGAACATTCCCAGAAACGGCGACACTGATGGCGCAACTACAAAAATCAGCCCCGTTTTTACAACCAGTTCAAAGAAAAGCGACTATAAACGTTGTAAAACTGTTAAACACTGCCAAACACTGGTAACAATGTGGATGTTAACCAGTTAAAGTAAACACTGAACCTTTACCAAGTGCATTTTCCTTGTAAGTAATCTAACTCCAAGATAAGGGGTACTATGGTTAGTTATGTGTGTCACGTCGAATTGAAATGCTTCGTGGCAACTCTAACTGACACTTTCCAACATTGGTACTCCATATTAATAGATGCGTGTTAATTTAAATATAGATGATGACTGTAAATTGTCTGGAAGCTGACGCATTGTAACTGCAAGTCCGTCTGTGTAACAATACTCATATTGACTTCACTTTTAGGTACCTAATGGAAACTTGAGAATTGATTTTCGGTCAATTCCTGTTATTTGATTGATGTGACAGTGTGATACTTAATAAAGAAATGTTGAAAATGAACATAAACATGTTTTTTTACAGACATTTTGCCTGACTACGGTCAAGATTAATTTAATATGGATACACGACTTGTTGCATTGCTATTATCAGTTATTACTTTATTATGCTTGTATGAATCGTATTGTAATTTGTAACTAAGAACGTATGTTAACATGATTATAATAATGTATTCTGATTTATTAGACTCTACCCATTGAACGCTGCGATTACTTATCAATTACAGCGCCACAAAATATAAACAACCAAACGCGCTAACTTCACTCCATTCGCTAATAACAAAGGAATACATCGCCGGCTCATTCACAGCGAACTATTCATAAAAACGCACATTACTGTGAAATTATGTAGGTTACCTTTAGAGCGGGATATTGCGGTCTCGTTCAACACTGTAGAGTTCACAGTCAGCTGAGCACAACACACAACACAACACGTGCGGTACGAATGGCCACCGAAACACATCTGTTCAGGAGCCGCGGGCGAGGCGCCTGTCGCGCCTCTCGCCATTGAACCGCATTACTGTACACAATTTCACTGTTTATCCCACTAGAGAACTATATTAAACCCAACAATACGCACGTTTTCTCCCCAGGGAGACTGGACCACGAATGCTCTTATCAAACTCTGATAAACCTTGTTTACTTGAGTGTATCACTTGAATACCTAATTGTAGTTGTAAAAGTTTATAGCACTCAGTGGAATTTTACACATCTTGTATAGTTTTGCGGGACGGACGGCCGCTGCGAGAATTTCGGGAGAACAGATAATTTTGCTGGATGCTTGCTGGTTTATTTGTGACTTTGACAGTTGGCTGGGGTTAGTATTAGAGCCGAGGTTGCATAGTTGACACCGTGAACCGAGAGGCCGTTTGGTGATAAAATTAACTCTTTATACCTACGAGGGTTCCGTCGTATTACTAAATAAATAACAGCCTATAATACAGATCAGAAACCACTATATAAGTGTATAACCGCCGTTTCGTCGCCTAAATAGTATTATTTGTTATTTTTGGTTTCGTGACGTATTGGTTATTACTGTAATGTCACGTAAATGTATTTATCAATAAATAAATAAATAACATGCTGCATCGTGATCATCATTATCATTATCTAAAGAGGTTACGAGTCGTGAGTAAGAAATCACTATGGATTCGCAAAAGGTCTAGGGGTCGAATTGCGGCATAGGTAGCACGGACAGAATATATATAATATAGGGCACCTCATACGTCATGACAAGTTCATACTTAACATAATATTATTAAGTATATTCTTTATTCAACATCACATAACTCGCATTTGAAATTACAATAGAAATCCACAACGCAGGCTTCGTCAAAAACACAGTAAGCATCTAAGCTGTAAAACATACTTCGTCAAAAAACCCACACAAGCAATCAGCCACAACATAAAATAACATAATTAATGGAAATATAGAGGGGAAGCGAGGAAGAGGAAGACCTATAATAAATTACATAGAGCAGCTCAAAGAAAGAGTTGAAGTTAGGTAGTAGTAGTACCAAGATGTCAAAGAGGTTGCGTGGGATCGGAGTAAATGGATAGCCTATATAGGTTATAGGTTATAGGTGTACGCGGGCTAGGTTTCCGCAACTCGACGTCATAATAGCGCCTATTTTGCGTATGGGTTATTGGCACTACTGTTATTCGTGCCAACCCAGTTCCACCAGGAAGCCTAGCAGACCCTTTATGTTGCCGACGGCCTCCGGTAGTGACCCCGGTGTTCCGAGGTGCTTTGCCCGGTATTCTGCCACCCCTGGGCACGTCAGAATGACGTGGGCGGCTGTCTCTTCCTCTTCCATGCACGCTCTGCAGAGAGGACTGTCTGTAATACCTAGAGTGAAAAGGTGTTTGTTTAATAGTGCATGACCAGTTATGGCTCCTGTCAGGAGACGGAGTGCCGGCCTCTTTAGCTGCTTTAGCTTCCTTGCCAATCCGGGGTTGATTGTCGGGAGGGCCTCTCTGGTTTGCCTGCAGGTACCTAGGTTATTCCAGAATTTTTGATGTTCTGCCTTGGTGTTTAGTCGTAGTGTGCTCCGCAGCCATGCAGGGGGTAGAGGGATCGTAGGTTCCGGTCCTACGGCTTTTGATTCTGAGCCTTCTCTAGCCAGTGCATCCGCTGCGTCGTTCCCACGTGAATTGCTGTGCCCTTTGATCCATTGTAGGGTTATGTCGCTATTGGTACATACCTCTGATAGGATTTGGTGGCACTCGTGTATCAGCCCAGACGTTGTCGCGTGACCTTGTAGGGCTTGCAGTACAGATCGACTGTCGGAGAGTATGCGGATGGGGTATCCCCTTACCTCTCTGGAGGCGATAGCATGAGCGGCCATTATTATGCCCATACACTCAGCCTGGAAGACTGTGTTTTGGGTCCCTAATGGTGTTGAGATTCGTATGTTTAGGTCCTCCGAGAATGCTCCTGCTCCGGTGCCTGACCTTGTCTTGGACCCGTCCGTGAAAATTCTTAACTCCCTGGGGTTAAGTCCTTCCTGGGGGGTTTCGTATAGTTCGATTTTGTACTTCTTGTCAAAGACGAACTGTCTGGGGATGATGTCGATTGTTGCCTCTATGAGGGGTTCCCTACCTACAGCCTCGTAGAGTATCTCGGTGTGAGGAACCCTGGGCGGCCTCCAGAGGTGCTGTTTTTTGAGCCGTATGGCTGACGCCAGTGCTTCTTGCCTGATGAAGAGGTGAAGCGGCGGAATGTCCATGATGGCTTCCAGGGCTGCAGTAGGTGTGGTCCTCATGCAGCCGCTAGCCGCCATGCAGGCCAGTCTCTGGAGGCGTTGTAGTTTAGCTTCGACCGTCGTGAGTGTGGTACGAGGCCACCACACCACAGCGCCGTAGCTTACTATTGGTCGAATTATTGCCTGGTAAAGCCATAGAGTGATCTTGGGGTTTAGTCCCCAGGTCCTACCTACCATTCTACGACATTGCCAGAAAGCGACTGTAGCTTTTTGGATTTTGTTGTCCAGGTGACTGCTCCAATTAAGTTTGGAATCAAGTATTACACCTAGATACTTTACCTCTGTTGATAATTGGAGCTCTGTATTGAACAGCCTGGGTAGGCGGTAGGTCCCCAGGTTCCGTTTGTAGGTGAACATTACCAGCTCGGTCTTCCTTGGGTTGACTGTTAGTTCGTTGTCGTTGCACCAGTGTTCCACTATGGCGAGTGCGGAACGGGTGACGTCGCACACTGTACCTGTGTGGGTGCCGCTGGTGAGTATCGCTATGTCGTCAGCATACCCGATGGTGTAGTGATGACTGTTATTTAATTTGGTGATTAAGTCATTGACCACCATGTTCCAGAGTAGTGGAGAGAGGACGCCTCCCTGGGGGCACCCTTTCGCTACCCGTGCCTGCCTTGTCTTGTCTTCCCCGAGTCTGATGACTCGTTGACTTAACATGTTTTTTATCCATTTTGTAATAACCCCACTCACTCCGTGTCTAGTCAATGCTGCGGTTATGCTGGTGAATTTAGTCTTGTCAAAGGCTCCCTCTATGTCAATGAAGGTACCTAGGCACATTGACTTGTTTTTGATTGCGACTTCAGCCTTGGTGACCACAGCGTGAAGCGCAGATTCTGTTGATTTACCTGAACTGTAGGCATGTTGGTTCTGATGCAGAGGTACACGCACCAGCACCCTCTCTCTCAGATGTCTATCACACAGCCTTTCCAACGTCTTCAGCAGGAAGGAGGTTAGGCTTATCGGTCTAAAGGATTTGGGGTCCGTGTAGTCTCCTTTACCTGGTTTTGGTATGAAGATAACCTTGACTTCTCTCCACTGTCGAGGCACAAACGTATGTGCTAGACAGGCGCCCAGGACGATAGTAAGCCTGTGCGTTAGCGGCGCCCCACCCCATTTCAGTAGGGCGGGGAAAATTCCATCTGGCCCTGGAGATTTGTAGGAGTCAAAGCTGTCGATGGCCCATTGTGTTCTTTGGGGAGTTATTACCTCGCTGGCCAGTCGCCACCCCTCTTCTGTGGGGGTGGTTTCCTCATCCAGTTGCCTAATTGGACTCGATATCTCGCAGTCCGGGAAATGCGTCTGAACTAGGACGCGCTCTGTTTCCTCCGGCGAGTTGGTGAGGGTGTCGTCAGGTTTCCGCAGGGTTCCTAGAGTTAAGGCTGTATTGTTGGAGAGAACCTTCCTTACCCTGTTGGCCTGTGTAGTTGACTCGATGTTGGTACAGAAGTTGTGCCATGAGCTTGTGCTCCTGTATCTGAGCCGTCTTTTGTACCTGGACTTGGTGATCTTGTATCTGTCCCAGTCCTGGTCTGCCATGGTGTTCATTGCCCTATTGAGTTGCTTCCTCATTTTCTTCCTGAGTCTCTCCAGCTCAGGTCCCCACCAGTTGGCCTTGTTTCCTTTGCCTGTTGGTGGGGTTGATAGAGGGCAAGTTTGATGGTAACAGTCTATGATGGTATCCGTAAGGATTCCTACCTGTTTGTCTATTTCTGCGACGCCTAATATTTCCGGAGGAACCTCGGTACGCGCAAGTGCCCGACCTATTTCCTGTGCGTACTGGGCCCGGTTCGTTTTCCTTGGGTTCCTCCTGGGTGCTGCCGCGAGTGTATTTACCTGTAAGTCGAATCGAATCCATCTGTGGTCTGAGCACGAGAGTTCACTCGATACGTGCCAGTTTGAGATGTGCTTCGATGCTTCTTCGGTTGCTAGTGTCAAGTCAATGATTGTTTTGCTACGTCTGTTCACAAACGTTGGAGTTGAACCTGTGTTGATTATGTTTAGGTTTGTAGTAAATAGGTATTCGACAAGTTTCTTACCTCTGTCGTTCCCTATGGCCATGCCCCAGAGGACGTGGTGTGCGTTCGAGTCGGTGCCCGTGATGAGCTCGAGTCCCGCCTCCTCGCAGTAGTTGACCAGTCTCGTCATGTCGTGTGGCGGTGGGTCGTCGGCTTCCGGCATGTAGGCCGAAGCCATTACCACCTCCTGTAGTTGGGAGTCCTGCACTCCTCGCACCATTATGGCGCACAGGTCTCTGGAACAGAAACTTGTTAGAGGATGCGCTTGTATATTCTTTGTAGTGTAGATGCAGGCCCGGGGGTTTTCCGGTCCCGTGTGTACTGTCAACTTACCTTCTGTGCGGCGGAGACCGCAGACAGTGCCCTTCCTGACCCACGGCTCCTGGATCAGTACTATGGCTGTAGTGTTGGCCTCCATCCACTTCCGTATTTGAGCCGTTGCGGTTTCGCTGTGGTGGAGGTTGGCTTGGAGGATTTTACAAGTTGGAAAGGAAGGGGACAGCGACATCGTCGTCAGTCTCCTCCGTCGACATCTCCTCTGTCGACGTCTCCCTCTCCTCCTTGCCCTCATCTCTACGGATGGCCAGCTTCTTTAGCTCCTCTGCGCATCCCTCCTCGCTTTCCGAGTGGTCGCGAAGAAGGAGTTCTTCTTCGTCCGTCTCGGGAGCGGGGTCGGTCTGCTCTGGAGCCTGGAGAACTGGTTCCGCGACTACCTCAGCAACTTTCGTTGCCTTGGCTGTCGCCGTAGGAGGGGTGTCTGGGTTGGTGGCGTCCGTCGAGTCGGTGGGTTTGGCAGGGGGGTTCTCCCCAAACTTGCCACGGGGTCCCTCGAACTTGACGTACACCGAGCCCAGCATAAAGCTGAGTCGGCGTCCATGGTCCATCAGGGGCCCCACCACCGTCTCTGGGATGCTGAGCGTGGCGAACGTTTCCGTTGCCTGTACCTCGAACCGGATGACCAGCCATCTGTCGATGTCTGCCCATCCGTTCTGGTAGCGCAGCATGCGTGCTACCACGTTCGGACTCTCGTGGATCCCCGGTAGCAAGATGCCGACGCGCACGCGCTTCGGCAGCTCGTCCGGGCGCTTCACCACGAGCTTCTGCCCGTCGGAAAGGGTGATAGCAGCCACACTGCGCTTCAGCCACTCGAGAGTGGTCTTGTTCTCGCACCACAGCCTCAAGGAACCGTTTGTGAGCACCGGCTTTCCCCGAAACTGTGGACCCTCGGTCTGACTGCTTCCAGGCTGCATTGCCTCTTTAATAAGAAGACCTTGCATCTGGTGCTGTATTTCCTCGGATTGCTGCGGGCTCAGGTGTTCCGCTGTGGCAGTGGTGACGGCCACTAGCAGATCCGCCTTCACGGCATCCGCGTACGCAATCCGGGGCGTTTCACCATGAGGCTCGATCCTCTGCCTTTTTGACTCGCCTCTCGGAGAGAAAGTCTCGTCGAGCCGAGCCCTTTTGGAAGAAGGTCGGGCCCCCTGGTTACTCCCCCCTTTGGTTGCCCTCGTCTTGTCTTGTCCCCTGCTCCCCTTGGGGACGGTACGGCCTGCTACTGGGGGTCCAGCGGCTGCCTGCGCCGATCCTTTTCGGGGGGCACCCTGACTAGGCAGGGATGCCGGGGCTGTACTGTCCTGGTCGCCAAGCCGTTGTTCACGCGCCTTGCGCCGTTGCTTCTTGTTTTTTTTGTGGTATCCTGCCGTACTTGGGGGTTGGGTTGGTTGGGATTCCACCCGCTTGGCACGTTTCGCCTTCCCATATTGTACTGGCAGGGACCACCCTGCATTCAGCCGTAGTATGGCTGGGTCGCAATCAGGTTCCACTGTGGCGGTAAGCTCCGGATTGCTGGATTTCTCCGCCTCCGTAGTTGCCTCCGCGGTGTTGCCCTGTGTCGGGGGCGGGGTACGGCCTATAGCCTGTACCGGGCCCGTGTTGTGCTTCGTGTGCTTGGTGGGCTGGTTGGTTACCGGTTTCCCGGCGGCCTTCCTGCCCCATGCACCCTTGCCTTTCCTGTGCTTCGGTACTGTGGGCACAGCGCCGTCGCCAGGTTGTATGGTGCCTTCCCGGGTTGCTTTCGCTTCCCTGAAGGCCCGTGATGTAGAGGGAGGTACTGGTTTACCAGCGCCTTCACCTTGTGCCTTGTTGTTGGCGGTGTCAGGTACAGCGGATGCTGCGCCGTCTACCGCTTGGTTGGGGTTTTGGGATCTTGTAGAGTCCATGTTTTGGTGTAGTTTAGTTTCACCTCTCGAGCTTCCCACCCTCCGTGGAGCCCGCACCTTTGGGGATGTCCCTTAGGACACCAGGAATACCCAAGAGGTATAGATATGGTGAGTTGTTGCTCATGCGCGACATCAGGTGCTGCAGACGGGTGGCTGGAACAGACGATCCTATCTGCCCCAGTTGGTCCACCAGCCCTCGCTCCGTCAGCATGGCCGAGCCCCAGTGTTCTCCCAGAGAACACCCTCCCCATATCTCGCCTGCGGACCGTACCACCTCGACCGTACGGGACGCGTGTCCATTTCCCTGTGGTGGCTAGTCACAGGGCTACCGTTTTGTCTGAAATCGGGCCCGAAGAGGGCGTGTTGCGTCCCAGGAGTAACTAATCCCCGACTCCTAGTCGGCTCAACCCCCCAGGCTTCCGTCATCCTGACTTACGGCGTTCAACTGCGCAGGACTAGCGCAGGTAGGTGAAAGTAGTCCACCGAGGTCACCTACACCCTCGGCAGAGCCGTGGAAATAACTTTCCGAGGAGGGGAGTTTGGAGGGGGTTTGGGGAGGTGTGAGGGACTTGTTTGGGGTGTGGCGGGAAAGGGAAGGAGAGTTTGGGAGCACGGGATAGGGGTTTAGGATTACCCGGCTGGTGGGAGCTCCAGCCGGGTATGGCCCTTCTTAATTAGCTACTGGCGATCCGGGGTTGATGGTGAGAGTGCAGCGCCCGTATGATCGCCAGCATTACCAGGGTGCACGGTCCACTTCGTTTAAGAAGCAGACTCGCCACTGACCTGCGGCGGCAGAGTCAGTGACGACGTGGACGTGTAAGAAGGACTTAGGTGAGTGTGCCTTGCCACTCAGCGCTGCACACCTGAGTGCATACATACCCACCCCACGCACCCCATGGATAGCCTATACTTTGAGCTTCACTGGCAAGGCTAAATAAGAGAAGAAGGGAGAGAATCAACGAGGCAATGCACTACGTCTCGCTCGCACTCATGTCACTAACGTCTCTCTAGAGTGCGTGGTCCGGGGCGTAGTGATGTATGACTCTGACCGGCAATTATTCTGACTCTACTGTCTTACTACAAGTACCAGAATTTATGTGGTGAGCACCGGAGTATCCAGAACAAGATAAAAATTGCTTCGACACTATTTACCTCTAATTATAGGTTCAAAATTTCATCTAAATATATTCAGGGGCCATCGGGATTATTCTGACACTACACACACACACACACACACACACACAAACACACACGCGCACGCACACGCACACGCACACGCACGCATAAACATTTTTTATTTAGAAATAAATCGACGAAAAAATCAATATAATTATTGAACCTGCTCCAAAATTCCACAAGAATCGGTCGAGAAATGCGACCTGCAGAGGAGAGTAGCCGGACATTCTTAGCATGCGACCTGAAATGGAGAGCTTCGTTCGCTTCGCTCGCTCTCGAAAAGAAAATTCAACGGAACTCTAATACGTTTATCAAGAGTAGAGCTTGTGATTACAGCACAGTAGGTACCTGTGTGATAAAAACTATATAATCTCGTGTTTTAAATTCCCATTAAACATGGTAGCTTACCTATAACTTGAACCATAAAATGACTCATTGGTGTCAAGCATAGGGTCAATAAGTACAGTCAAGTGTATTAAAATACTTATAAGGACAAAAAATATCTGTACAAGACTCTATCACTAGTGGTTCTATGAACTGTGGAACACAAGAGATTGTATTTTATCAAAAAAAAATCTTTCTTGAGTTTCGAAAAAGTGCTCCGTCAAAAACATTCTATAATTAACGAACCAGCCCACAAAATTTAACGAGAGTCGGTTGTGAAATGGGACCTGGAGAGGAGAACAGCCGGACAGACAAACGAATTTCGGCCCAACCTGAAGCACAGAACTTCGTTCGCTTCGCTCGCTCGTTCGATCAATGTCATAAAGGTGTGTACAGATATTTAAGTCCTTATTTATGTACCGTATATTATACATGACTTGATGTTGCGCAAGGTTTCGTAAAATCTACATCTTTTCTTCAGAAACATTCAGAATTAAAAACAGACGTGCAGTCTTAAAAGAATCAATCTTTTTAAAAACATTACAGTAGTACAGTAGTCCAGTCGTGTAGAAAGCCAGTAACTAGCCAATTTCAACAAATATGCTAATTACAAAATAACTAGAAATATTTCACTCAAACAGCAAACGACTCGTCCGTAAGACAAGGAAATAGGTAAGACTTCTTATCAAGATGCATCGATGCACGCTTCGCAATAAACTATAGCTTAGTTAATGCAATAACTGTTATCATGATCCTATTTTATTTCTGCAATCTGTCTGATGACGTACGCATGCGATAACCGTGATGACGTCATCAGCGCGCACGCATCCGCCGAGTTAAAATCGGAATCAGTTTGGGTTTTGCAGCCAAAAACTCTGATTCAGTTTACCAGATGGTCTTGGAGATTACCCAAATACTTACTTGTCTGGTGTTTTTGCCACAGTCTACATGAAATATGGACCACTCGTGCTTTTATATTTCCTGTTGGTAATGGAGATTTTGAACGTTGCTTTTTATACAAGTATGCTTACAGTAAAGGAGAGCAGAATTTAAGTCTACCACGGATGCAATTATAAACAGGTAATATACCTAATGATTCATTTAATTAGTAAGTATCTAAAATAAGTACCTAAGAAATGAATTACCGTATTTGCTAAATAAAGAGTTAGTACTTACATTACACATGGTAGTGACATGGTTAGAGAGATCTACGGCTGTGACAGTGTACACATGAATGATAAAGACCTAGGTACAGTCTACTTCAATATTTGACGTCGACTACCAAAAAAAACTGAACTTAAAAAAAGAAAAAGAAAAAATGCGCCAACCTGAGAGGGTTGACTTCGACAAAGCTTGTTGCGGCTTATATTATTTGTATGCTATTGATATTGACGATGCCTGTGGGTTTTTTGACGAAGGTTGTTGCAGACGCTTACCTACTGTTTTTAGACGAAGCCTGCGTTGCGGATTTCTTATCTGTTCGTTTTATTACTATATTTTGGAAATATACACCATATAAAATAGACAACATATATATTGCATAGAAAATACATAGTTACCTACTGTATCCGTTTTGATTTCTCTTGTGTATATAGGTATTTATTATTAAGTTATTTTTTAAGTTATTAGGTATAAAGTTAGATTATAAGAAAACATTGTCACGTTACTTGGCAAAACGATACGCAATTAACTGGAACGAGGGTAATCGACTCTATCAACAGTTAATTTAACGATTAAATCAACTCTATGCATGGTGTATTTATAGGATAATTATTATGCAAGGTGTATTTATGGGATAATTATTATACAAGGTGATTTTCGCCATAAGTCCTTTGGAAGCTAGTAATCCATAATAATCCATACTAATATTATGAATACGAAAGTGTGTCTGTCTGTTCACGCTTAAACCACTGAACCAATTTAGAGATAGTTTGAGTCCCGGGGAAGGACACAAGGACTTAAAAAAAAATGGTAAGCTAGTTTCCTTTTGCGTTCCCTCATATTTTAAACGAAGAATAAATGCGACTTGTGTTGATTTTTGCTCACCTACTCCACAAAAGTTCTGGTGAAAACTTGAACTTGAACTTTGCGATACAGCAGAAAAGCACGAAAATTTGCCATCATTTCAATGTCAACTTCAGCCTTGAATCATTGTGCTAATAAAATGTCTTATGTTAGGCAAAGGCGCTCATATTATCATAACTTTCATACTTAAAAATAAAATAAAAACATATTTAAGTTACATCTTCGATCGGCTTTTTCTATTTCCGATCATTTCAGTGTGCCCCTCGTACAACGCCTAAAGGGTCTTTTTTTTAATTTAACTTGGTTTTCATTTATAGAGTTCATCTTAATTATCAACGTGTATATACTTTAGAAAATAAATGCTTTTTCATTATAAACCTAACAGCAATTGAGGGCATAGCATTCTCAAAAGGTTAAGCCCAGGTATATCTATAATTTCTTTTTGTCCATATTATATTGTACTTTATTGTAGGTACGTAAAGTCTACATTTCAAAACCCAAGAACGGTGTTATAATGTGAGTGTGCTAATGTAATGAGTAATGAAGAATCAATGCATTGTCACTGTTATTCACTTGTTTAATTATTGCATGACTCAAACCAAACGTTTAGTTTAGGTATGCATATGTTGCCTACCCGTCAGCTAGACAGTTTCAGTTTTTCCACAGAAGTGCATGGAATTACGTCATGCTTATTGTTGTTATTATAAAAACGTTTCTATTGAAGAGAAATAATATTGTTAGATGTATAAAAAGACAAACATACTCGCGCAAAAGAACCCTGTTGTTGACTGAATTATTACAATATGTTTCTTTTGTTAGAATGTGCGCAAAGAGTTCTTGTCATGCAAAAACGTGCAGTTCGGGTACTTGTAGGAGTCAAGCATCGGCACCCCTGCCGGGAGCTATTCTCGACGCAACGCATAATGACGCACTACCCACAACATTTGTTCGAGCTTCTCTTATTTGTAAGAAAAAACATCTCCCAGTTTGCGCGTGTGAATGTAACGGGTAAAGAGCTTCGTTCAACTGGGCGCCTAATGACAGTTCCTCGTCGCATGGCGCTTTCAAAGAAAAATCCCCGGGTTATTGTGCCTACTTATTTCGAGCACCTACCCGCCGATATAAGAAACGAACCTTGTGACTAAACATTTGGGCGTAGACTGAGAAATCTTTCGTTGGATAACCCTCTGTTCACGAGTTCATGGAAATAATGTTTTAAGTAGGTAATTATTTGATTTATTGATACCTAATTCTGATACTATTTCTTGTGTAACATTTATATTGTATTTCTACTGTGAAATCGTAATACGTAAATTGACATTGTTTATTTTTGTTTAAAATTAATTAGCCACTAGTTGTTAAAAATGACAATCCGTAATCGGAGATACCTACTATTTCCACTTTCTGTATTGACATTTTGAATATTATTTAATTTTTATTTCTTATTATTGACGATCGTGATAAGGATTCTTATAATTTTGACATTGTATGCGAATCTGTATTGTAATATTTATCTCGAAATAAATAAATCTAATCTAATCTAATCTAATCTATGGACAGTCAACAACATTAAAAGTAAGGTGAAAACTGTTAACGTATTTCTGCTTGTCTGTGACGTGGTATGCAAAGAACTCTATTATACACAGTAAGTTACAATTTTTTTAAGACATAGAGCACTATGTCATCTCCTAAATACGTAGCGGTCGGTATTGCACCTTAACTTTATTTTATTTACTAAACGATACTTTAATTTTCAGATAACGAGCTACTTAAAGCTTCAAATATCACGTAAGAAGGTGAAGTAGAGACCCTGCACGTGGTAGTATTGGTAGTGTTATTATTGTGGCTGCGGTCTTCTGTTAGGTCCTGGTTACAATATCCATCCCCACATAGGGGCTATTCATAAATTACGTCATTTCAAAATAGGGGGGTTATTGGGATATGGGGTTAACCATTTGATGACGATAGTCATTTTATAAGTGGGTCATTTTATTCAAGGAATAACAGTAGGATGATGATCAGGGGTCAAAAATCGTCAAAAACGATGACGTTATTTATGAACACCCCCAATATCAGAGATTATATTTCTTTATTACTACCCTTAGGTAAGTCCCTTTAAGCAGCACGGTTAGCACAAGACGGCGCGCGGGCTGTCTCCGTCCGTTTCTTTCTATGTTCTAAATAGAAATAGAAGGATAGTCTCTCTCGCCGCGAGACAGCTCGCGCGCCGGCTTGGGCTAACCGTGCAGGCCAGTTCCTCACGTCGCTTCGGCTAAACTCGGCTCTCGCACATCCGACTTCAACCAATCGCAGTCGTACTATTACTTATTCTGTGCTCGGCACGGCTCGGCTGTCACAAGACGGCGCGCGAGGTCTCTAGATTTTTCTCGCACTATCCGCCTCTCTCTTATTATAAAACTTATAAAGAGATGTATACTGCGAGAAAAATCGAGAAGGCTCGCGCGCCGTCTTGTGATAGCCGTGCTGAGCGATGCGGCGAACGCATTCAAGCGGGATTCCATGATTTACAACATCTAGCTGTTAAATAGATGGCTTATCATGAGACGGCCGCGTCAGACCTCTTGTTCTAAGTGTGCTAATAAGAAAGTGACGGCAAGTACGATAAAAATCGAGAGAGCTCGCGCGCCGTCGCGTAACGTAAGTACTCTTATTAATTCTTTGATTTTACTTTTTATTAAGTAGTATTTACTTTGACAAAACGAACTACAAAACCGAGAGCATCCCGGCCACCAACTTGTCCCGAATTAACTGGTCGTAAATCGTCCACATAAACGACGACGGACTACATTCGACAATAAAACGAAACAATAAAGCTAAAGGGACCTGTGACCCAGACAGCTGATGTATTTTCATGACAACAGGTGTTCAAGGTCAATCTGAGACATTTTGAGTTGGAATTTCGATGTAAATGCACAATTGTATTATATTAGTTAGGTTGTAACACGGCAAAACCTGCGCCGCGCGGCCGCTAGCGCACTGGCCGGCGATAAGGAAAAAAGTACCTATAATTTTCACGCCCGTGTTTTGTTTTCTCCTGTCAAAAGTTTTCACTAGCTTACGCATTCGTTTGAGAAAACCTATTTTATAACATAAAACTTGATGATTCACATTATATACAGTTCTCGAGATTACCTCTGCTCGTAAATAGTGTAATTATATAGTTCATGCATAGAAGGGCAGGTATGTTATGTATCCTATAAGTTCTGTGTTCTGTATATATTTTTTGTTAAACCCAATCCAAGCCTCATTTAGCGGTCACTGGTCTTATTCACCTTATGAGGCTCGGATGGGTTTGAACCTGAAGTAACAAAAAGGATTGCGTCCAGCCCTTTATGCCTGGTTAAACCGCTACTACTGACCGCTGCTCTGCTGCTGCATATACTTGCGCCTGCGCCGCTGCCTCCAAGCTACCTGAAGGTGCTAGGCCTGCCCAGCCCAGCGGGATTATCTACAACGTGCGGTTATCACCTTCCAGACTACGAACGTGTCTACTATTCAGGCCAGTGACTTTAAGCTTGTAGGTACATGCTCCTTACTGACTGACTAATTTACCCATTCTGTACATACTTCTGCTTCATTTTATTAATATATTTTATTGTATATATCATAAACTATTCGTTTTATTTCTTACCCGCCGGCTAGCCAGGTTACATTGGCGCCCAACGTGGTTGCGTATTTTATCGCGGTTGGCGGTAGTTGCTACTTTTAAACTTTCTTGTTGCGTTTCGTTCACTATGTTGTTTTGTTATTTATTTAAATCAGGCAAAAAGGCCCATATTACAAATACCTTAAAGACTAACATACATATCAATATAAACTTACTAATAACTGCAAAACACACAATTACTGCGATATGTTGCGCCATTTCGTGGGGTCAGGTAACTGACCGCGAAAACGTCGGTCGGAACTTGACTCCCTTCGGACAAAATTCTTCCTTAGTGAAGGTCGATAGATGGTCCGACGACGGTGGTTATAGTACCCTACATGTCAATTAAGATATATTCTTATTCAATGTTTTCTTTTTTTTGTTACTTACTCGTATATTAATTGTTTAGGTTTATTTATTTTGGTTTTCTTAGTTAATACCAGTAGTTGGCGTTTGTGCCGCAACTTATAATAGTTTTTAGTTAGCTCCCCGGGAAATTACGGTTTTTAAAAACATTAATTTATAATAGCGTTTTTTTTGTTGATTTCATTTTAAAATATGTCTTTTTTTGTATGATTTATCTTGAATATTATAGAGCAAATGTAAATGAACCAAAATAAAGACAAAAATATTAATAGTTATTTTTTCTGACTTTTCAGAAGCTAGTTAATTTATTTATTTTTTATGTCTGAAATTTTGTCGGATTCTGTCGCTGGGTAACTATTTAATTGATAATATATCCGTTACACATAAAAAGTAAGCTATTATAAATTATTTCCAAAAGTGACATTTTCTCCATACAAGTTGTCATCAGATTCATTGACTGGACTGAGTAGTCGCCGCGTTTGAAGTGGCTTTATGCGGAGTGGGGAGGGTTTCTGTTTAACGTCCTCGTATTTAAGTATTTTCTTTTGCTTGTTCTTTTTTTTATTTGTGTTATTTGTGACAAGAATATTTCATTCTTTCTTTCTAAATGTACATTTTCAAATGAAGAATTTTTACCCAAGCTTCAGCTTTTCAACAAAGAACTGCGTTCGTTCGCTCGCTCGTTTAGGTTAATTATAAATACAATTTTGTACAGTCAGCAGCATTATTATCTGCCGTAAGAAAGCCGCCAGAAATATCTGACACGTCCTAACGGCCCTAAGGTTTTTTTTTGTACCTGACTGTTGCTATAATAGGACGGACCCAATATAGCGGTAGAATTGCGTGGTTGGAGGGTAGCCTGGGGAAAATCCAGGGGGAGCCTCCGACACGACCACGCGGGGAAGTTTATACACTGGAATACCCTACGAGTTTGCGCTCCAGTGAGATTGGTTGAACGGCATCAACCGAATCTGGGGTGTGAGTTGAGTCGAACTACTGGGACTTTTTATCGCTGGTTCGCTAAAACCTAGCCTAGCAGAGAAGAGAGAGAAACTCAGCTAGGCCCGACTTGGGTCGGACGTCGGACTGACTCTACCCGGTATGCGGCGGTACCGGGACGAATAGGGACTGTAGACGAATAGGGACTGTACCTAGAGAGAAAGATGCGTGTCAGATATTTATGCGCGCTTTGCTGTGGCAGATATTAATGCTGGTGACAGTGGTGACAGTGTTGACAGTAAGTACTTGTATATTTCTTTTACCGGCGTCATAGGAGGCGGTGGCAATATTTCTGTAAATGTTAATATTGGCAACAGCATATTAGTAGATCTATAATTATATAATAGCTGTCACGAGAATCAGGGGCAAATTATATTTGGGACAAGTGGCCAGGTCAAGCAAGGGTTATTTCTTTGTACCTATAATAAATATAAAGACATGTTTTGTACAGTATTTAACATTTCTTTATTGATTACAAATTTCATCTAAACAGATCATATCGAGTTATGAAATATATATTTATGTTGACATACAGGGTGTGGCCTGTAATAGGAGCAATAAATTTAAACGATGATTCTACAGAGTATACGCAGTTACCTTGACCGTATCTTAATGCTCCAAAACGATTAAACTCAAGAGATATAGCCATTCAAAGTTACAATACATAATCAATGAATTTCATGATCGCTAAATTGTCGGTTATCGATCCTTAGATATCTTGGTAGAGGGCATTTGCTTGGTACGGGGGGCGATGTTTCTTAATAAGATAGTATCTACTTAACAATCCATCAATCGAAACTAGTTCTTAACCTCACGCATTAGAAACTACTAATGAGAGCGGTATTCCGTGTACGCACGTTTTCTTTTGACAACAAATTTATTTTAAAAGTAAAGTTTACAATTCACGCTTATTCAACCTTTTTTATTGATCTGATGTTGTTATTTTATTTTGACTTTTCCATTGACAATGTGACTTGAAAATCAATGGCCATCACTGATTTAAAATGGCACACCCTGTATATTAAAAGATGTAATACTTATAATTATTTAATAAGACATAATTAAACATGATCTAATTTCATGGCTAATTGTGCAATATACTGATAATAATAAACATAGTTAAAATGTATTAATTTGTGCAAATTATCTCTATGAAATCCATATTTAAGTAATGAATAAGTGAGTAGGTATAATAATTCGTCAATTTTATATATTGCACATAAATGCACCTTACCTATAGGTCGCTACATTAAGATAAATGGTAATTAAAAAAAAAACAGGTTGCACTCCGGGAGTGCCGGCAGAAGTGAAAACTTGAATATTAACGTTGTGCATTTTTGATATTTTGGAATGGTTAGGGAATAATTTTGCACGAATTGCTTTAATTATCAGTATGAAAACATTTTTTATTATTTTTTCACTTCAAATACGAAATAATTTCGGAATGGAATATAGTCGTACGTAATTACCCACAATATTAATTTTCTATACTAAATTCATATTAATTTATTTACTTTACGATACTAAATTAATATTGCAGGTAATTATATTCCACAACAAAGTTTATAAAAAGTAAATAAACTTCACAGCCAATACATATTATTTTCTATAAAAAACTACAGTGTATACTCACTGATAAGATAACTGATAAAATAGGAATCGTCTTTAATATTTTATTTAAACATACAAATCATCGTTAGGTAAGTTACACGATATCAGTATCACGATGTTACATTATTAAATTAACAATGATTATGATTCATTATAATAATTAATGCATAGTTTATTACAATTATTTAAAAAGTGGAAACAAATGTACCATTTTGAGATAAATCGATTTCTTCATCACTATTCGACTTTTATTCAAACTTTCCCACATATCTTCATGTTTTGTAAACTAGACACGATATTTATTTATGACTGTGCCAATATAATCAATATATATATATATATATATGACTAAACATGATTAACACTTTCTTCAAGTACTTACTTAATTTATACACCTATGTACAAACTATTCATATATAATTTTTATTAGTATCTTAAGTGCCCCGACGTGACTTGACTATACGTAAACATTGTATTACTCGTATTGGTACCAATAAAATTACAGTACAAGTTAAATTATAGCCAAATTCCATACGTTTATGGTGAGTTATAAAAACGAGATAATCTTGGTTAACATCATCTGGTTTTTGTACAATATTTTTTTCTATTACTATTTATATTTCTAAATAATTAACTCTTTTTTTAACCCTTTAATTCGCATTAAAAAGTATTTAAAACTACACAGTTCTTTGCTCTCTTTTTCTTTTTTTGTAGTTTTTTTGCTGACGAGGTTTGAATTCGCGTTTATTCTTTTTATTTGCGAAAAAAAGGGAGAAATTGAGTAAACTTGAGAAACTAGAACGTGGAACGTGAGACCCTGAAGATAAAATACACTGTTTCACGATATATGAATTATGTCATAAGATAAGAGTCAGAAAAAGACAAACACCTGCCTATTGCTACAACTTCTTGTATATTTTCTCATTTTTTTGTCATTTTGATTTTCCCGAGTATTGTTCAATGTTTAATAAGGATTAGAAATATGTAAATAGGTATATGTCCAAAACAGCTTCTGGTATGTATTCATAAAACATGGCATTCAATATTTACGAATATAGGTTGTAGTAATACAAGTTCAGGTATAGAATTAATAAATGGCAGTATTTAGGACGAGAACCATCATAATTACTTACAATTAATAAATGTCCGTCGGCTTCTAATTATTGGCTATAGCAATTTACATAATAGGTATGCATTTTTATAATAAATAAATAAATTTACTCTATACTTTTTTATGTTACATTACATTATTTACATTTACATTTTTTATTTTAATAGTTTGCTGCGTTCTCGAGATTTTTGTCAATTTACATTTTTTCATATTAGTAGTTATAAATTCATCAATATATAAGGAAATCAATAGGTATCACCTAATATTTCTAGAAGTTTAATATATATAATTTTCTATAAAACTCATTTTTTTATTACTACAAACTAAACGTTGTTTGTATATACTATACATATTTACTAAAAACAGAAACGCTTGACAAACCTTTCTTGCTTCATTCACTTTCATGACATGACATTCTTCATACAGAGACTGAGGGATAATCACGTATCGTTTCGAACGCGCGTTAGGACAATTTGTACCTGTCATATTTCCATACAAAAAATTACATTTAGATCTACCTAACGTACGTACATTGGGCATTGGCCCTAAGTACATGATCGGCCTGCTAGTCGCTTTAGGGTACCTACTCTTGACCAGACCTTTCTTTGGGATTTGTCCGACTTGGGCGGAAAAGGTCGACAAGGTCGTCCCTTCCTTCATTCGATTATTTTAATAAATATACTTGCTTCTGCCCGCGACTCAGTCCGCGTGGAACTCGTTTATATCGTAGCGCGATACAAACTTTCATCCCCCATTTCACCCCCTCAGGGGATGATTTCCGGGATAAAAACTATCCTATGTCCTTCCCCGGGATTCAAACTATCTCCATACCAAATTTCATCTCAATCGGTTCAACGGTTTAAGCGTGAAGAGGTAACAGACAGACAGACAGACAGACACACTTTCGCATTTATAATATTAGTATGGATTTTAAAATGATCATGTACATACGTCGTTATTGACCAACACAACAAAACCTCTGGTCTTGATCCAACAAGCGACCGTCGCCTAAAAAAAAGCTATAGCTATCAAAATGCGCCCAACGGAGGAATTGGCTGTAATTGTCCAATTAAAAGTTTCATACGAACACTAATCTTAAACAATCAAGTACAGTAAGCGCCACATTTTACTGCAGACCTTAATCCCAATCAGACAATAAGTAAGTAAGTACTTACTTCAACCTTTTTAGCTAGGTTTATTTTGAAAGGGTTACCTGGGTGGCTTAAGGGTTTAAACAATGCCAGGCAGCCTTTTAGTTCGAACATGCGCGTACCGGGTTTGGGCACGTGTTTGAATAGTAATTTGTAAGGAGCTCGCATTCTTTGGTTTTTTCGCTGTATCAAACATACTTGCGTATACAAAACACAAGGTCATATCTAACAAACCCGATGTTTGTCAACTAGAAAACTCAGATCATGCCATCCCGCTCTACCGCATAGTACGTGATCTTTCCTCAGTTCATCTTATGGTCGCGTTTCGTGTAACCATGTCTAACACTTACAGTGAGAAAGCCGGGTCGAATTTGCAGCTCGGAGCTTTGCGATTGATGTGTAATACCTATTATGTTCAACGCTTAAATGAGTTTGACTGTGGCTGCTACATCTAGTTCCCGCATTGTCAATCATAATCTTCATGTTGCATCAGATCATTTTTATACCATTTACAGAATGTCATCGTCTTTAAGCTTCTAAATAAAATTAGTTAGTGTAGGTATTCTATCGTATAAAAATTCGACTGCGTTCGTTTTTTTAGTTAATAGATTTTTAAGTTTATGAATTATGATACAAGTTAATAAAATACTTTAACATTAAAGTTAATTAAATTGATTAATCGTGATACAATTAACTATGTAATAAAAGTTAACAAATATGTACTTACCTAACTAATTAAGATCAACCGAATTTCTACTGGTTACGAGAAAAACAAAAACAATACGATTCATAGATATTTTATTAATTATTCTACTAACCTAATTATTACCTAAGTACACGTCGATTCACAAGAGCTGGCGCGTAACGTCTATTAAATAAGTTTCGTACATTTTCCGCGCCAGCTCTCGTGAATCGCGACCTGTGCATATCGTATTGTTAATTATAACTAACTTCTCTTCCACACGCTATATGTATATGTGGGAATTCAAATTTTTTATAAGTTATGAAACTTGTCGCACTAGATTTCATCAATGACTGTCAGTTTTATCAATGACTTTTTAAAACACATTACATTTAGGTGAATTACCTAAACCAGTGTTTTTCAAACTGTGGGTTGCGACCCCCAGGGGGGCCGCGAAGCCTTCTAAAGGGGGTCGCGGCTACTTATATTTTTAAAGTTAAATTGCTGTAAGTATTTTGAACAGCGTAGGGTGGGGGGTCGCGAAATATTTTTTGCCGCGGCATGAAAAAGATTGAAAAATACTGACCTAAACTAACGAATCCCCGGCACGGTCCACTCAAGTCGGCTCTCCCAACAAACGTAGTTTGGTTCTCATTTTGATACAGCATACTGGAATAACATGTGCTTTTTACACACGACGGGATCCGTCATATCTAGGTCAGATACTAGTTTTTTTTTGCTACCTATAAAATACTTATACTTAAGTACTAGGAAAAAAAGTGATTAAACTTTGTGTGAAAACGTTCTACTCGCTCTATTTTTTTTCTATTTTAATTTCTAGCAACAGAAACTAGTTGTCGACCTAGATATGACGGATCTCATTGAGTACATAAAGTTTCATGTTTTTCTAGCATAGTTTTAAAATAAGAACCAAACTTTGTATGGAGAGTAGAGCGTCCTGGCGTCACTTACGATTAAAAATGATACTAGAAAATAAATAAGACAAAAAACAGCACCAACACGAACAGAATCGATTTTAATGCTAATCATTCCACTGTTCAACTCACGTATTAAATGTGACTACGGGTGACATGTTTCCAACTCTAAAGACTGCTTAAAATGATAGATCGTAGAACCCACTCCCAAAAGGCCTACGTCTCATGACAGCACAATAAAATGCATGGCACACGGTCGCAAAAGGTGTGCAGACCCCGTAGCATGGACGGCCTTATCACACGATAAGTGACAAGATAGAGCGTCCGTCACTGGCTGACACTGTCCAATAGAACGAGACGGACGCTCTATCTTGTCACTTATCGCGTGATAAGGCCGTGATACGGGGTCTGAGCGAGGATCAGAAGACTATCGCATCTAAAAATGACCGCAAGTTTGAGAAAATTCTTCCCTTCCAAAATCCGGTCCATATTTCTAATACACACGTATGTCTGATGTCACATGACGTAAATATACCCTTAGGTGTATTTTCGTCATGTGCCATCAAATATATACGTGGCATGCAATTTATTTTGCTGTCATCAGCACGGCTAGCATACGACGGCGCGCGAGCTCTCTCGATTTTTCTCGCACTATCCGTCTCTTTCTTATTAGAACACTTAGAACAAGAGATATATTGCGATAAAAATCGAGAGTATGTCGCGGCCGTCGTATGCTAGACGTGCTGACGAAAGCATTTTGGGAGCGGCTTACGGACTATAAGGCCTGAATCACACTTTTCTTATAAGTACTACTTATATTATAACGCAATTCTAACTATTGTCTTATACGGTATTTCAAATATATTGATTTAGTTATTAGCCTTTACTATTACGACATCTCGCCTTGATTGAAATATACGTTTATAAAATATATTACTATTAATTACAAACTACATCTAAAATATACTTCATTCAATACTTGGATAAACTTTAACAAAATTCTTATGTACAATTCCACTAGATCCACTAATATATTCGGAATTACTTGTGAATACGGCCACGACAAACAGTGAAGTTAAAGAGGCACAAATTCCTGACAAGATTAACATAAAAAGGCAACGATTCAACCTATGTATAATAAATGCCTGGGCGATTCATTAATATCCCCCTTACAGTCCGACGAACAGACAACTAGTCAAAAGCGACACAACACAATAGATCCGCTTTTTAGGGTTACGTATAGTCCACAAGGAACCCTTACATTTTCGCCCGTGCCATTTGTCCGTGTCCGTCTGTCCGTGTTTACCTAACATATAATGAATTTAAAAATAAAACTATCACGGCTAAGTACGCATAACTAGTTACAGAATAATAGCCGACCAACTTAATATGTACGTACTTGGAAAGGCCAACTTTCGTACGAATTTGGCCGACGCAACCGCACCATTCAGTAGGCGCGCGCGTGTCTATGTAACAAAGACAGACAGGCAACTCATCATCATATCAGCCGAAAGACGTCCACTGCTGGACATAGGTCTCCCTCAAAGAGTGCCACAATGACCGGTCCTGCGCCACCCGCATCCAGCGGACTCCCGCGACCTTTACCAGGTCATCACTCATCAGTCCACCTTGTGCGTGCCTACCCACGCTGCGCCTTCCGGTACGTACGGCGTACGGGCGGCGTACTGGCGGCGGGTACGGCAACTACTTAAGCCTATACTCCGCGTGGCCCGACACGACATGCAATTAGCCGTTTTTTTTATTAAAACAGCCGTTTCAAGAGCAATAATTCAGTGCCTTTCGGTATTCTGTGTCTGAATCTGTTTAATTGTTCAGTATTCTTGTACCGTGCATCTTCAGTATTCTGTTGACTTGTATAGTAATTATACTACACACAACAAAATAAGGGCCGCTTACATTTTTCTATTGTATTTATTTATTTATTTAAACTTTATTGCACAATACAAGATATAGTACAAATGGCGGACTTAATGCCATAAGGCATTCTCTACCAGTCAACCATTGGGCAAAACAGAAACATATATTCTTGATTGATGTATTCTTGATTATTGGACAGAAACTAATTGATAAGTGGCTAATTAATGATGCATCCTTCAAAAATCAACCTCTTTCATGCTCGTGTTTAAGTATAATAGCAAAAAAATAGGTACTTACTATTTTATATCATTTTCCCGGAACGATCTCTGTACTTGTGGCCCCTATTTTCTTTTGAGTAGTATAGTTTCATACGTGAATTTGAAATCGGGTCACCAATTTTGAAACGCAAACCGAGCCAAACATCTTTACTTTTGCTGCTTTCCTTTTGCTTTTTCCCTGTCTAGTGCCTAGGTCAATTAATGATGAGTGAGGACACTTCGAAAGATTCAACGCTGATGTAACCAAGTCAAGACGCTTTTATACTACTAGGCATATATATGTATATGCTTGGTAATTATATATAAATATGTATGTGCTTTCTTATAAATTGAAAGATTAACCGTCTAGGTTCTAAATCTGTTTCCGTGCAAGTAAGATGTCTAGATGTCTATATAACCTCATTCTCCTGGCTGGCCTGCCGCTGCTGCTGGTACGAGCGGACTGGCTGGATGAATGAGATCAGCACACCGGCAACCACGATCCAACCCCCTGCCAGGTAGAAGGAGAGTTCCCAGGATAACGTGACGTCATAGATGAGACCTGCAAGGGGAAATATATTTATTGTAGTTGTGGAAATATAGAAGAATATACGATGATGTCATTAGATCCCCAAGATTACCCTGAGGGTCGAGTGGATAGAGTCCCGCCACAAGGCGAGTTTCAATTAATTTGGGGTGAGAGTGCCACTGACAAGCTTTCGACCCTTATGAAGGAGGAGACCTGGCCGAAGGGTGTAGTTTTCCGGCGATTTCGAGTCCGGCTATTCGTGACCTCGAATTTGCGCTAGCTTCCAAAACTGTTTGTATATCCAGCCAAATGCGGCAGTGAATACAGCGGTGCCTCTTCGCTAGATGGATCATTTCATCGGATGAGTTTCCCTAATGATATTTTTTGGACCTTGTTCACTTTATTAAGAAGTCTTAACATACCCGACAAAGGTGGTTCGATCAGATGTCCGATCCCATGCGTCAACAGCACCAGCCCATACGCCGACGTGAAATCATCCAGCGACACCAACTTCACCAGCAGTCTTGGTGTGAACGTGAAAGACGCCGCGAACAGCAGCCCGAAGGCTGTAGCCACTGAAGCGCAGCACCCAGTAGTTTGTGGCCGTGGCGAGATTACAACTACAAGGGTCGTGTGGGAACCCATACGGCGTCTAGGTCTATACATTTTTAGTTTTGATTAGACCAAGAAGACATACCTGACAGAGGCGGACCGATTAAATGTCCGATGCCTTGCGCCAACAGCACCAGCCCATACGCCGACGTGAAATCATCAAGCGACACCAGCTTCACCAGCAGGCTTGGTGTGAACGTGAAAGACGCCGCGAACAGCAGCCCGAAGGCCGCAGCCACAGAAGCCAGGACCCAGAAGTTGTTGGCTGCAGGGGGTATGGCAGCGACGGTGGCTCCGCAGAGGACAAGGCAGACCGCGTAGAGGTTGCCGATGGAGACGCTTGGGAAGTCGCCTATGTAGCCCAAGCCGACCTGGAATTTAAAGCAAAGCAAATGTAAGTTGAGCATTCTTCACAAAAACTACATGAACGGATTACTTAATTATGTATGGGCAAAAATTACCAAATTTATATTTGGGTAAATATTGTTTAATAAATAGTTACTTGGTCATGTTTCCTTTTATCATATATCATTTAGTCAAATGTATCGTTTGGCGTAACATATTCTCCAAAACATTGCATGGCATCATACTTATATAATGTACGGTGGATAGAACATCAATTTGTTTAACGATCTCATTCTAAAATATTCATGTAATATAACAATCAATACCTATAAGAGACATTGAGTCTAACTTACTGACTGTATAAGTATAAGTTCTTTGTGTTTTTTTTTGCGTACCTTAGAGAGAGTATAATATGTAATGTAAGTATTACTAAAATAAATCGTTTTTGGCGCTTCGCTGGGCGCTGCCGCGACACGCTCGCTTCGCTCGCTTATCCTAACCTAACTGAGACCTTCCTTATGGTAGATTTTGCTATATATGTTGAAAATGCGAAGTGACGATTTTAACTAACACTTGATCGGAATAACGTTTTCCTTTGGCTAATATTATATTATATTAGCCAAAGATAAATGATATAGATAAATGTGGTGACGTGTTATAGCACCCGCTTCGGTGATCGTCCCACACCGCGCAAATTACCCATGAACCGACTAACTTAAACGGTAGTCCTGGTAATACCAACGTTGTGGACGGGTTCAGTTTTCTGTAACACCGTTTGACCTTCCGACATCCTCTTTACTTTAACTTGTGATGGACTCAACCTTTTGTTCCCGACAATGACACGAAATTTACTATAAACTATTATGGCTCCTCTACATGATGGCCCATCCTAATGGCCCACTGGGATGGGCCAGCGTGTAGAGAGGGTAGTGGCGTCAGATGGCTTATGGCGCGGCGATGTCTTTCTCCGTCTAACGCATAGTTGCGTCCTGTACGATGGGTCGTGATGGCCCATTGTATAGAGCAGGCTTTATAAACGCTCAATACGCTCGGGGCTATTAACCCCCAAAGGCCTCTCCCTATGGCACCAATCATAGCAGGTAAAAGTGCCAGAGATAGCGCAACAAAGGAGTCTCGTTCCTGCAATTTATGGCCCACGTGCAGCGAGCGTTCAAATAATTGTACAGCCAAGTTCAGCAACGTTATCAGGTTACCACATACGCATATTTAATATGGATATAATGCCTTTCGCCAAAATTATTCTGAAAAACAGTTCACAGAGACAAAGTTTGTGATAGCGCTAAAAGTCTTATCGCATCCCAGGATTAAAATCGTAAATAAAACAAACGTTTATGTCATGTAAAGGACAACAACCTTGCGTATTATGGCGTAGAAACGACCTTTTGAGGTCAAGGTCGAGTGTTGCGTGTGTTCGGATATTACAGATGCTTCAGTAGTAGATTATGTAACTAGAGTAAGTACCTACACAACTACCCACTGAATTGTGAGTTAGACAAGAGAGGGTGATTTCAACTGAACGCGCTGGCGCCATTGGAGGCCCAACTAACTAATTAGAAAAATATATACATACCTATACAAACGTATGGCTGATTAAAATTTGTTTTTGCATGCTTTCGGCATTTCGGCTCAACGCCGCATTTGGGTCGTTATTCGAACGTTTCAACCGCCTGACATTTTTAAAGAATTGGGCGTAGTTTTTGATGCAGGTTTTGGATGTTTGTTAGATATCTGGAAAACTTAGATACCTAAACAGAAGCGTAATCGAAATCTGCAGCCACTTCTTATTTATCTTTGACCCATTTACTTACTTATATGTCTATCTATAGGAACTACCGAACTAGCCAAAACCAACGAAGCGATAGAAGGATTACAAAAGTCTAAGCGATTGTCAGGATAGTAACAAATGGAAATCCGTGATACCTTCCTACCCCTCCGAATCAGGCGACAACAAGAGGTCATCCGTAATGGCGCAGAAGGATGCTGCGGATAGAGTGCGGGAGGATGAACCTTCCGCTTCCAATATCCACAGACGTAGACCGGGGCGCGCAAATCGTACTCTCCCCGCCGTAGTGGACCGGGTTGCAGGGTTAGGAGACCCCAGCTACCCAATAAGTCCACGGGATTGAAACGCCAAGAAATTGTCCCGGGGCGCTTTCTCTGGCCAGGCCTGTAAAGCGGGCTAGTCACGAGGGTCAAAGTAAAGTGAACCTTTGACCCGCATTCTAAGCGAAATGGCTAGACAATCATCGGGGGTTTAGTTTAGTGGGTAGTCTAGGCCTTCTGCTCTGGAATCCCACACACCCATCCGGTCCCGGTCCGGAACGAGTGAAGAGAGGGAGAGACATATGAATCTAAGTATCGTTAAAGTATGTCGAGGTGGAATGATATACGTTACTCGTAGACTCAAAAATAGTCTGTCTCCAGTTTCCACTGGCCCCGGTTTTCATGTCTGTGCCAAATAACTGAACGGATATTTTTTAAACGATCGCAATACCTCGGACAGATAATTGATTTCATACCGGTCGCCTTCAACGCTATTTGGGGCGAATCTTTGCGTTGCCCTGAAAATGGGTACACTCCATAATTCCGAAAAGCATAGATACCTTTTCCGAATATTATGTTCCGCTGAAGGGATTGTTGATTTTTCAGGATTTAACAGTAATATTAATATACCTATTCCATTATACTCGTATCTACCGTTAGCTTTTCGGTGAAGAAAAACATCGTAAGGAAACCTATTTTCAATAAGGTCAGATTGGCAGTCGCTTTCGTAAACCTAGTGCGTATGGCAAATCTTGAAATTAGGTGACGAAGAGGACACCGGGCTTCTTTAGGGGCACAACCGGGAATAACTCTTGTAGGATGATGATGTACCTATTTCATTAGCATCCTGCGCTAAATGGTGTGCGGAATTTTGTAATTTCTGAATAATGGTTTCAGACAAATTACTCTTCGGAATTTTTCTATATTCCCACTGAAAACTACTATAACGATTGCTTCTTTTTGTTGGAAAGTAATAAAAAGACGTGCATGTAGATGATATAATAAACAAATAGTTACCAGGCAGGTAGAGGTAAGTAGGTACTTAGGTATTTTCATATTACATATTCATTATTCAGCCCCTCAGCCGACCTTCAACAGCAACATGTGAATGTGACATGACATGAGGGTAGAACCCATAAATTTGGTGGGACTCGGCAGATCCTCATTTTTAGTACCTGGATAAAGTTTAAACAAAGTTTCATTGATGTACCAACATATTTTGCCTCCAAAATATGCTATTACAACAAGCTTTAAGCTTTTAGCTTTAAGCTTTTGTTACAAGCTTTTATTTAGTTTCACCTGTCCCGTTGTCTGTCTGTAATCAAATCTTGCAAGTTAAATTTGATCCACTTCCCGGTTTCCGATTGAGTTTAAATTTTGCACGAATATGCAAATCGCGTGACAATGGAATATTATGATGAGCTGTGGAGCTGATCTGATGATGGAGCTGGAAGGTGGCCATTCTTAATAAAACCAAAACCACATAACCCCATCGAGTTTGGGCTCATTCGAATCGTCTCAATGAGTAGTTGATGACGGTATATAGAAAAGTACAGTCGGCAATAAAAGCTTGTACCCAAAATGTTTTTTTTGACAGAAACTTATTTCCTGTACTATTTGGGAAATTTCCGGAAACGCTTATCCGATTATTATTATTTTTACACCTGCGAGTAGAATGAACTTTCTGGCTATATTTTATCCCGTGGGTTTGCCTGCGTTCTCTGCAACACCTACGCAGGCGGAACCGCGCGGGCAGCTAGAATGTTATAATATTTTCTAAAAAACTAACCATTAAAGAATTAAAAATATAACACCTCTGCCACAACAAACATAGGATAAGGTATTGCTAAAAACTGTCTAGACAGATAAGACTTTCGATAAAAAAAAACAAGTTCCCGTTACAGGATAAATGTTTGTGTAAACTTCTGGTGAGTGATGTATTAGGTCTCCTGGGGCGAATAGGTCTGTCCCGCAGTTTTCGGCAAAGGAGGGTACGATATTCAGTTTTATATTTGAAAACCTTAGATAATATATGCATCATTAATTAATTATGTTCGAATGTTTTATTGAGAAGATTTTTTTTTATTAATCGCTTGTAATAAAACATCATATCGCTGAATTTTGTTTTTTGAGAAAGGTGGGCCGAGTTAAGTAAGGACATCTTAACAGTTAAAATAATAAGGGAATTATCTCAGTTAAGTCGTAATTAAGCCTTATGGGGCGACGTCTATAATAGAAGCACGTAAATGGGTTAGGCTTGCCTGAGGTCAGTTTAAAAATACCTAAGAAGAAACCGGCGTGTGCCTATGTCCGATCAAACAAAAGCAGGCAAGATGAACATTTACGTTTACATACGATTAAGCTTTTCAAAATTGCTCTGTCCATTCTCCGGGTTGTGCCCTGGAGGAGCCCGGGATTTGGCATAGGCACTTGTTTTACTAAAGCGACTGCCATCTGAACTTCCCACCTATAGGGAAAACTAGTCATTGGGATTAGACCGGTTCCCTCACGACGTTTTCCTTCACCGAAAAGCTAACGGAAAATATCCCGTACATAAGTTACGAAAAACTCATTAGCACCTACGAGCCGGGATTCGAACCCATGACCGCCGCTTGACAGCCACATGCCTGAACCACTAGGCTACCGTAGTTTTTTTCAGATTTGCACCAATAACGTCAAAAAATTATCCTAGATACAATTATGTATGAATTCAGCTTTTCAGAACAGATCCAAAAAATGTGTCGGATATGAATCCCAGATACGATAAGTGTTTCTGAAACTATTTACTGACAATCCAAGCGCATAGGATTCGGGACTATATTTCTGTCTCACTTGCTCTTACACTTTCTTTGCCAAAATAAACTATTTCACCCGCACCCGAATACTGTTCTAACCCATATAAGAGCATACGGGCTGTGTTATAGTTGAATGAGCGAGCGAAACGAACGAAGTTCTCCATTTTCGCTTTGGCGACAAATCTTTCGTATGTCCGGTTCGTCTGGCCGGCTGTTCTCCTCTGACGGTTCGCATTTCTCAACCGATTCTCGTGAAATGTTATCAGCAGGTTTAATAGTTATATTGATGTTCTGTCGCTTTAGTATTTCGAAATAAAATAAAATATTGAAAATGAAGGGTGTCCCAAAAAGAACTCAAGATTTTCCATACATTATGTATGGAAAATCTTGCGTTCTTTTTGGAACACCCTATATAGGTATAGGCTCGCGAATTCTACAGCTCACAGAGCCACTGTAGTAGATACCGAAATAGGCGAAACTCGATGGAAATAATACAAGCATTATCCATCAACTCCCTGTCAGTCAGCCTTAACAAATAGGTTAGTGTACTACAAACAAGAATGAAGCCAAGCTCCATTACATTGCGAATATATTAAAAGCCAAATAAATTGCTATAATGCAGATACCGTCAAGGGCGAATTAAAATCCAAGGGAAACAGGACCATATCTCACTAGTTCTTAAAGTATGTTATAGGTTGGCAGTTGTTTAAGTCAAGGTCATGTGGGGGGGTGGTAGGCGGTAGCACGAGGCCAAGAAAACGCTTTTGTGTTTTGTTTGGTATCGTAATATTGAACCAAAACATTGACGCTACCTTGGATAAGCGTATAATGGTAGCGTATCGTGTGCAAATTTTTTAAAGCCTGTCCTGATTGGGGGACACAGAAAAATTCCTAGTAGTCACCATATTATATCTGCAACCATAATTATTCTGAAATTTCAAAATGCTGAACGCCATTATCCGTTAAACGAAAATTTAGACGTAGAGGATTTAATGAAGAATACCAGGTTAGGTTAGCTTAATTCAAGGGGGCGAGTATCCATCTCCTTCCCTCCCGTGATGGGTCCCACATGCGGCATGCTGGCGGAGTCGCGGAAGTGTGTGCGAGCGTTCCCGCTCCGCCATAAAGCAGCGCGTAGAGTACCGTGGGTTTTTTGACGGTAGTCCCGGGAGACCGTCACCGTCATACCCGCCCTGGTTCGCCAGCCAGGCGGGAGGCGTTAATGCATTTCCATAAGTAAAAAGCCCTTTAGCGGAACGTAGGTTTTGGATAAGGGATATAGACTCATGTTAAAATTGATAACGTAGTGTTGCTTACACTATAGTAAACCATCAAATTATTGTAATAAAGTTAAAATTAAATAATATCATTCAAATCATAAAAAGATATAGACCAGAAAGTGTAGAAAAAATATATTTTTTTTTACTTTCGAAGAGGCTCAATTTAGGGCTATCAATAGAATCTTTACGCTTTTATAGAAACAAAATTGTATGATAACTAGACAACTATGGGCCTAAACTCAGTAGGTACTTCGCACCGAAACAGCAATTTACTGGTTTTTCCATACAACGATTCGAAAAAATAGCAGACTGTGGCGTCATACTTTTATAACAATTCGTATGAAGCGTTTCGGCTGTTGCCAGCAAGGTTGATCTTTGACTATTTTTTTTGGGTATTCGTGTTCTTTAATTGTAGTTGCTCCCTTACAAACATTTGTTCCTCTCCAAAAACTGGTTCGGATGGCATCGTAAAAAATCTTACCCCTAATATGAAATTCGAAAAAAATACTGACTCGTCGGAACTAGGTATGACCTTGGACCTAGTGATTGGACTAGGAAACAAAATGATTCTTTTCGGACATACCATAAGTATGTCTTTTAATGGTAACTACAAGAAGCCATAATATAAATAGGTTCACACGCGATCGCTCCCCATACCAACAATTGGTTATTGAACGACCGAGAGAAGCGCACGGACTTCTCGAGAGAAAAGCACGGACTTATCCGTTTCAGCTACGGCAATAATGCTTTCGTATGTCTGTCCGGTTGTCCGGCTATTCTCCTCTACAGATCTCATTTCTCAACCGATTCTCGTGAGATTTTGTGAGCAGGCTCGATTATATGGAGTTTCTCTTTGTCGATGTGTCGATGTAACTAAGAAAGACAGGCTACTTGGCCGATTTTTTATTTGTATACACACAATTACCCAGTTGGACGCCAAATTTCAACTTTCTAGGTCATCTAGAAGTGGGTTTGATTTTTGATCTATCCGTCAGCTAATAACTATCTAAGTCAGTAATAAAAATGCCGACTTTTAGACGTTAATATCTCAATACAATAACCATTTTACCAGTATATATGAAATTTCGGATTCTAAAATTTCATGTTTCTATGTTAAATAGATTTTGAATTATTAAGGAGTCAAAAGTGGCTCTAAATGGTTCGTGTAGACACACGGCTGATGCGACGCCAGTTCCTCTTCGCTTTGAACTTGGCTGGACACGCTACCGCATGTCTAGACCTGATTGACTTTCAGTAAGTTGCATGTGGTCAATAAGATCACTATAACCACAGTCGCCATGAAAACGAAATAAAATTAAAAGCAACATAAACCAAGGTATTTAAGAACATCTTAGTGGCTATTTGAACAACAAACATAGCCATTATTGACAAATTGTATCGGCACTTCAAATATTTTATGTAGCAAGGCCGGCACCGACTTCACCAGCAGTCGACGGCAAAAATATGTTAACGTTTTTGTAATAGAATAAGGTAAAAATGTTTACGACGCCCTCTGTACCGTATTTGTCTGGGACTAACATTAACGTGTTATGTCCCAATAAAGCTATTGGAGTACTCTCCAAGAACTCGTTAAATGCAGACAGTTAAACACGACGATTTAACGATTCGGACAAGGTTATGCCTACAAAGAAACAAGTCGTTAATTGAAAGAAAAATGAAAGAAGGAAAATTTAAGTGTTTTAGAATACAGTAGAATAGAATAATCGAAAAAATAAGGAAGGTGTCAGAAAGTATTGTCACGAAATGTTTACATCCCAACATAATCTTAACGTTGTCGCTAGGGCAAATCTTTAGTTGATTGCAAATATTTGTCAAATATAGGTAAGTATATCTACAGTATGTATTCTAAAACCGACTGGTTCTTAATTCAGAACTAAGTCCATATCTGGATTCCACGTCAATGTCTGTAAACAAAATATTATTAAAAAGACTCACCATTCCAATAGTGTTGGTGATCCCGATCAAGCTCAGCATAACAGCCCCGTCGTCTTCACTATATCCCTTGTGGGTCATATGCTCGGCCAGATAGAAATACGGGACGATGAACCACACGAAGAGGATGAGGGTGCCGGCGCAGAGGAGATTGAAGGTCATCTTCTTGAAGAGGGACACGTTGAACATGTCAGAGACGCAAACCAGGCAGTCTTCGTAGCATTTCTGGAAGGTAATATAGTTGTTAGAAGATAGTTTAATGATGTTCATAAATAGAATAATGTAAAATGTGAAGATTAATTTACATGTTGGTTGATTACCAAGAAACAGACAAAGTGCCAGCATAAACTAGAGAAAAAATGTGTTATAAGAAGCCAGAGGAAAGGAAATACTTCAGTTCAAGTTTTATTAATCTCTGGCAATGTCTACAAAATGTAAAAGAATTTACCTCTCCGTCGTCGTTAATGGTGACCATTGAATTCTTGAAAATATCAGGACACGAAGACGCTTTCAGTCGGTATCTGTTTATATTCAACATGGCGTTCCTGTGCCCAATAGAATTTAGAGGCATCTTCAAATCCTTCAAGTAGTGATGGTTCACCGACAGTTGCTTCTTCAGCCAATCTCTCCTGTCTCCCTTGCTGTCCTGCTTTACGAGCGCACCGCAATCCGCTTTCGTTTCTGATTTTGACTTCTTTAAGACTCTGCCAGCGTTTGGATTCTTCAACTGATAGTCAATTGATTTCCTGACTTCTTTCTTGAAATAGAAGTCTACGGAGTAGGAACGACGCATTGGGAGTTTTGGAAAAGTGACGCATGGAGGATCATTGTCTTCATATACAATTGGCGAGGCTAATGGTGCTTCCTTCGTAAAGGAAATAGGTGAATGAGTTAATTCTTTCAGCACCCTCTGTGTTGCCTATAACAAGAGAAAAGCAATTAGCAAAACTGACAACCTTCTTGAGAATAACATTGAAATTAAATAGTTACTTACACGATCAGTGGATTCCAGGTAAGACGGAATTGTTTGCAAAGACTCGGTTCTAGGGAGCTCATTGATGGGGAATGCGAATGCCAACATATCGCGTCTATAAGTTTCCGTTTTTTTGTATTTATGAAGTATATCTATAAACTTGCTTTCCTTTGACGGTAATGTGAATGTAGCGTTACGTATATGTCCATTTCTCTTGCAACTAGAAATTGGCATTTCGTCAGACACGCAGAGTGAATTTGATTTCTTATATGGACGTTTAGAAGATGCTGAAGGCATAAGGGCTAGCTCTTGATTGGCCTTATCAACGTCCTTCTCTGGCTTAGATTCTCTTTCCTTCTTCTGCGCCAAAGTCCACCACTCGGGATCCCGCATCACACAGCCACACACACATAGATTTAGAAGAGTACCAGAAAGTAGTAGAATGGTGCCCCTCCAACCGTATTCTTCAATGAAATACTGAGTCATAGGTGCGTAGACAAACGTTCCGACGCCAGTACCGCATGCTCCTAAGCCAACAGCCAAATTTCTCTTCTTCTCAAACCAGTAAGCTATAGAAACAACTGCAGTAACATATACTAGGCCGAGTCCTAATCCAGCAATCACTCCAAATGTTACCATCATCATTTCAATCGTTGATGAGATTGATGCCAGAACAAAACCGATCGTCGAAATAATTCCTCCCAAAATGGTCATGCTTCGGCAACCGTATCTGTCAACTAAAGCACTCATCACAGGGCCAGAGAGCAGGGGAACAGCTATGAAAAGGCTACCTATCCAGGCAGTGGTCGACTTACTGGCTTGGAATTCTTCCAGGAACTCCATGTACAGCAAACCAAAAGAAAAACTAATTCCATCAGCTATCATAGAAATTATAAATGAGGATGCAACTACTACCCATCCCCAGCCGCCGTCTGGGATAGCAACTTTCTTCGCCGAGCCACTTTCAGTGTCTCTCAACAGCTTATGTTTGTCCTGCGGATTCTCAGTAATGTTACAGGGCTTCTTCCCGTTTTTCAAATCATTGAGCGCGTTTTTCTGATCTTTACTAAAGCTTCTGCCCTTGAACTCATCTTTGTGGCTGATATCAGGGCTAGAGAACGAGGAGTCACCGCTGGTGGTGTCGCTGGCGTCGCCTTTATCAATATCAATACCCGATGTGGAATCAGACAAAAGTGACTCTCGCACATTCCCATCGCTATGTCCCTTTGTGCGTGGGGTTCTGGATTTGACTATAAGCGGTTCTTCAGTCTTCATTGTTAAAAATAATACCCGCTAATACTGCTGTTGCTCTGTTCAGAAGGTCTATGTTCTTAAGCGTGGGTCGCGTGCGGAGTAGCGGCTAGATTGGCGCGCTACAGAGTTCAGCTTGAGGGTATTGGGCTTGTTTTGGCTGACCATGAAGGAGGGGGGCGGGCAGGCGTCACCCATGCGCGGGCGCCGTGGCCGGGTGGCGCAACGCTTGCGCCACGACGAGGAGTTAGCGAAGAGGCGTGAGGGACCGCGATGCGACGGTCGGCTATCTGGAAATTATGGTTTGACAGGACAAGGTTACGACAAAATAATGGGTGCCTATAGATACTTAGATGGGACGGTGACTTTAAATCTAGAAATAATAATTAGGGCCCTTTCCTAAGATATTTATGAACAGCGTTTTAAACGCATCAAAGAGAATTAATTGGCTAATCAATGTTCACTAATATGCCTATAAATGATTAGAACGGATCCATTTCTAAGCATAGGAGCGCTTCGAAGTGATGCGATGCCAATTCGGTCGTGAATTAGCAAGCAAAACCATCAAAGATTATTATATAGGGTTGTCTATAAGGCCTTATATAATGTACAGGCAACGCGTGCGGCGTGGCGGTGGGACCCGCGGTCTGGGCGACTACCAAAACGCTTGTTACGCCTATCTAAGCCACGACATTATGTTTGGTCGACTTTGGACTCGGGGCCCGCACCGCCTTTTCAAAAACCCAGCATAAGGTAAGTAGTAGGTAGGTAGACTAGGTAGGTAGGTAGGTACACCTACCTACCCCACTGCAATGCACCGAAGTTCACTTCGGTGCATTGCAGTGGGGTAGGTATTCGGAAACTGAAGTTTCCGAAGTGTTTCTGTAACTGTTGCTTCTCAAAATATAAATTAAATAAATACATATTTTTCTCGGTAACTTTATAACATTAGGTACCCTTGGGACCAAATTTAAATGCCTATCGGGAACTTCCAGAAACTTGTCTAAAAGTTCTCATGAGAATTTTCAGAAAATTCGAAGTACGTTCCTACCTCTTTGAGAATGTTCTCTTGAAGAAATATATTCAGATAAACACCCTAGCTTGCTAGAAGGATGGGAGTATATTAAAGTGAAATGCAGAGCGGAATATAAAATGGACAAATTTCTGGCTTACATACAGAAGTTCTGGATTAATAAATATTGTGAGAAAATAAGTGTATTCGGTGAACGCCATCGTACGAATAAAACAACAATAATAACCCAGTGGAAGGCTGGCATGCAGGTTTAAACAGAGAACTCAACAAAAACAATGTCACATTAATTCGTCTATTAAATGTTATAGCACAATTTGAAAATGTAAACAAGAAAATAAACTAAAAAATAAGCGTAAAAAAGGGAACATTTTAAATGACGAATACATAACATATGTACAGATGGAATTGATTAATGGTGAGATTGAAGTTGGTTATGCGTAGAAATTGCGAGTCGACCTAAACTAAATTACTCGTAGTTGTGCCTCAACTTCCATGAAAAAAATGTAGGTATGGTAATGTCATGTATAATGGTAGTGAATAATGTTGTAGAAATAAAATAATTAAATGCTTCTTTAAAGCAACATGACTTTTTTGAAATTTGAACAAATAAATACTTTGATTTTGATAATTTAACAGCACACACCTGTATATTTAAGCTGGGATGTTGTCAAAATGGGAATAGGGACGAAATGAACCTAAACCGGTTGATCGTGGTTCTATCGGGAATGTTGCGGTGCGTTTGGTTGCGAAATGGACCATTTGCGGCATTAGGGGATTCGCATATAGTCATGCGAATTCCCTACAGGTCATTTGAGTGAACTTTTTGCTATGTTGACCAACTGCTTCATCATCCAGTACCACGGGTAACAAAAAATAATATTAGCCGCAGTCCCATTGACATAATGGAACCACGGCAAATATTATTTGCCCTAGTACCATTGATGGTACAATCTGATGGTACTATTACGGTTAAGGAATGCAGAAAACCAGTTTTTTGGCCTAAAATTTTTCAACTTTGATGCCAAATATCTCGAAGAAAACAATGAACTTTGAAGTAAATATGGGATACTATATTGCTTAAAGCCGTTGTTGTTAATATAATGTTGCGCCGGTGGTATAAACTTCAAACTTGATTTTTCATGCTTTAGAAGCGTTTTCAGCGGGCTGAAAAGTGATTTCAGGCCGTTTCAGAGGTGGCTCTTCCACTCTGACCATTACATAATAGGGCTTGCTCTTATCAGTACGGCCCGCATTGATACCTATAAAGTTGTAAACAAGTTGAATAACGACAAAATTAAATTAGAACTAAACCAAATAGATTGGAGCCCGGCTTATTGCTACAGCGACCCGAATGAACTTATTGATTTTATTATAAATAAGTACCAGTCCATTTATAAGAACTGCACCATTAAATCAAAAATCCACTTAAATAAAAATCAAGAAAACAAATGGATAACTGAGAAATTAATAAAAATGAGCGAAAAAAATAAAGACCTATTAAAAATATTCTTGGACGATACCAATAACAAACAGAACGAATTAATATATAAAAGGCATATAAATAGAACCAACAAAAAAAATTGTACAGCTAGAAATAATTATACAAAAAGGGAAATATGTAATAACTTTAAGAACCCCAAAAAAATGTGGGAAATAATAAATAGATTAACCGGTAGAATTGTAAAGGCTGTTGATGACATATTAATTAAATCTTTCCGATTAAAAGCCAAGCAATTGTCAAACAAATTTGCGTCTGACTTTGACCAGAATGTTTTAAATGTAATGAACTCTTGTGATGAACCAATACTTGAGGAGGCAATGTACCAAAATACCCCTAACATAACACTACGTTTAAAAAAAATTAACGATGAAGTATTACGTAAAATTATATTAGAAATAGATGATAAAAAAAGTCCAGGCTATGATAAAATTAGAGCCAAGGATATAAAATATATTTCAGAACAAATGACTCCAGTTCTAACGCATCTAATCAACTTATGCATTAATCGATCCATATATCCGGACAAACTTAAAATTGGACTTGTTAGACCTATACATAAAAAAGGTTCCTATTCAGACACAAACAATTATAGACCGATTACAATCTTATCCTGTATAGATAAAATAATAGAAAAATACATTGGAAAATCCATAAATACGTTCCTCTCAAGTAATGGCATCATTAACGAGAAACAGTTTGGTTTTCAAAAAAATAAGAGAACAACTCAACTCTTATCTTTATTTACAGACGAAATCAACAGCCACCTAGATAATAAAGAGCATGTGCTAGCTGTAATGATAGATTTTAGTAAAGCTTTTGATACCCTGGATCACAACACCCTGTTTAAAAAACTGAAACAGAATGGTATACAGGGCCCCGTGCTGGAACTCATAAAAAACTATCACTCGAACAGATATAATGCGGTTAGCATCGCAGGAGAACAAAGTGACCTAACGCCCGCCCTCTGCGGCACAGCACAAGGATCAATCCTGGCTCCGACGGAGTACCTTTTATATGTCAATGATATGTGCAAAATATTCCAGCAAGGCTCAGTATATCAATTTGCAGATGATACTTGTATAATTATAGCGCACAAAGACCTAGAAACAGCCCAACATATGTTGCAGACGGACTTTGACCTCCTGTGTAAATGGGCTCACGACCTGGGCTTATCGTTAAACTATTCCAAAACTAAACTGATGCACATACACTCGCCATACAAAAAAACTAGCTTTAACCCCAGGATCGTAGCCCACGCACACAAATGTCTACATTCCTCTGATACTTCCTGTACATGTACTCACCTTGAAATTGTAAAAGAACATGCTTATCTTGGTCTAAAAATAGACCACAAATTCAACTGGGGTCCACACATTGACCTAGTATGCAATAAACTTAGATCCATATTGTCTAAACTATGTGTGCTCAAACACAAAGTCCCTTACAACACCCTAAGACTGCTATATGTGTCATTAGCCGACTCTGTCATAAATTACGGTCTTGAAAGTTATGGCCGAACATAAAACATATCTAAAGAGTATCTATAACTTACAAATCCGTTTACTAAAAACAATTGTACCTCTAAAAATTAAGTATAAATATAAAAATAACTACGAAAATCTATTTAATTACTGCAAAGTATTGAATGTGTTCGACAAAGTAGACTTAGCAATCATAACACAATATAGTAACTGCATAACAAAACTCAAGAAAAACCAACGGCCCTCACATCTACGTAACTTATCTCATCTCCCTACCTTTGAAGTAAAAAAATGCACTAATGAATATGGTCAAAGGGTATGGAGTAGAATGCTACCGCGTACATTAAATAGATTTTCTAATGACTTGATCTGTAAAATTGAGGATAAAACGGGTGGTGAAACTAGAAATATATTAATGAAACACATATTACTAAATTATAGGAATACACCCGTGTAATTTAGTGTCGATTGTTAAAAATGTAATTATTAATAAGACTCCTTAACTCAAACAATCTTTCTAATTTAAGATTAGAGTTTAAGTTCTGCATTATAAATATGTATTCTTTTTTATGAAATAAACAGTGTAATTTTATTTTTTTTACATACTAGAAGATTGAAAATTCACCCTAGTTGCCGTTGTTTTCAGGCGCCTGAAAGATGTTTTCAGTCCGTTTCAGGACAGCCTCTATCAGATGGCGCGATAACCTGAAAACCCGTTTTCAGGCGTTTTCAGGACCCCTTATGGGCCTTTGAAGCACACTTCATTATATCGCATGCTGAGAACGAAAGTGACCCAACACGAAAATTGGCAAAATTGAGTTAATTATACAGAACGACCTTTAAAATCATACTTTACATCGTAGATAGTTTGAAACAGCCCTTTCCTAGTTAGAAAAGTGCAGAGTGTATTCGATTTAGTGAAACATTTGTCTTTGAGTCTTATTAGTATTAAACATTGCGGATGAGAGTGTGGTATTATTAAGAAAGTGCCTCTTTAATATTGATCGTTTAAATACTATTTTGGACTTATTTTATAATAGGTCTGTATTTGATTTAATTAATAATAATCGTTAAAGGCTCATTTGGTTATGTGTTTTTTTATTATGTTTTAGTAAACAACCTAGCTAAATAAAGGTCATTTTAAATCCTAAATGAAAATGAAGAAAAGAGCTGACCACATACTCCAAATGGTGATGAATCACAAACAAAATGAGGTCAGTTATTTTATTATTACTATTATAATAATTTTACTGTTTAATTACAATTTAAATACGTTCAATTTGTTACGTGAATTTATTTTCAGCAAATTGACAAAGAGAACGTGCCCTCCAGTCCATCCATAATAGAGGATACACCACCACGTGACCAAAAACAGAACTGGATTAATTTGTTACAGATTAGATCTTCAAATGTAAGTTTATGATTATTGAATATGTTGTCCAATAACAGAAAATTACACATATGAAGTATCAAATTTATTCCTTTCTTTTATATATTTTAGGTATGCGAATCTACTGCCGAAAATAACGCAGACCAGAGTGTAGTAAAAGACGTACCTCATTTAAAAAGCCCACGTACAAGAAGTTCAAGTTCTAGTAGCTCGTCATCAAGCAGTAGTTCGTCGTCTGATAGCACCTCGTCATCGAGTACTTCCACTTCATCAAGTTCCAACAAATCAAACACTTGTGCTCCAGGTCCTAGTTCTGATGTGGGACGGCGAGCAACAGCGGTTTGCAAGCCAAATTATCATGTATCTCCAATGAATACCGACGAAAGTGATGTAGACTTGAGCGACAATGACCCTACCTTTTTAGGTGTAAACAGGAATAACTGCTTAGTACCGGGTTCAAGCTCTTCGTCAACTGCAAGTTGTTCTTCACCTAAAGTTGACAATGACGTCCCTTTGGTGGAAGATGTCACTAAGGACCAATCGAATACCAAGAAATCCAGAAAACGGAAAAGAAATGGAAGTGCATGGAAACAAAACATGGCTAAAAAATTACGAAACAGCGGTCAAGCCTATACATCGGTTTCTAAATCCAAAAAGGTAATACCAGCACGAAGCATGAAGCCAGTTTGTAACTGTAAACTAAAATGTTCAGATAAAATTGGAGATGATGACAGATCATCGTTGTTCGAAAATTACTGGAATTTACCTGATTTAGAAGTGCAACGTGCTTATATAAGGGCTTGTGTTACGGAAATAAATCCCAAATATAAATACACAAATTCTGAAAACCCACGAATGCCTAATAACGCATTTTACTTTACAGTTAATGGCGGCAAAATTCGTGTATGTAAGAAGTACTTTATTAATACTTTGGACATTTCTGATCGGCAAATTCGGACAGTGAAAAAAAAAACTAACGTGCATGGTACAGTGGAACCCGATCAACGTGGAAAACACGTCAATAGGAAAACTATAGATCAGGACCTTCTACGGAAGATAAAAGAACACATTGATTCGATACCGCGAATTGAATCGCATTACCTTAGAGCACAGACAGACGGTAAAGAATACATTTCTGACAGTAAGACTATTAGGGATGTATGGAGAGATTTTAACCAAAAACAAAAAGACAATAATTTACCTGAATGCCCTTATTGGATGTATTTAAATACATTCAACAATGACTTTGATATTGGATTCTTTCAGCCCAAAAAAGACAGATGCGAAACATGTGTGTCTTACCAGATTGCTCTGCCAGATTCAAAACAGTCATTGAAAGCCGATTATGACCAACACCTAATTGAGACAGATTTGTGCCGTCAAGAGAAACGACTAGATCGTGCCAGTATTAATGCAAATCATATCTGTGCTGTGTATGATTTACAGTCTGTAATGTTGTGTCCCAGTCCAGCCTACTTTTACTACTCATCTAAAATCAATTGTCTTGATTTTACGATAACTGAATTAACAGCCCTTATTAGCGAGCAAGAAAACTCGGCTTACGACAATGTGTATTGTTTTTTCTGGGACGAAACACAAGGACAAAGGGGGGCCAATGAAATTGGTTCATGTCTATTCGACTACCTGAATGTTTTAAGCGCTAAACACTCCGATGAAATGTTACACATTACATTTTACTCTGATAATTGCGCTGGTCAGAACAAAAATAAATTCATAGCTAGTTTATATTCATATGCGGTAGCCTATTTTCCCAATATAGCAACTATTACTCATAAGTATTTAATCAAAGGTCACACTCAGAATGAGGCAGATAATGTGCACAGTTTGATCGAGAAAGAAATAAAAAAAAACGAAAAAGCTGGACCAATATATACACCACATCAGTACATCACATTAATTAAAAGTGCTCGAAAATCTGGCAAACCTTTCACAGTCAAAGAACTGCATTATCAGTTTTTTAAAAACCTTAAAAAACTGCAAGAACAGTGGGCATATAACTTTAATGAGAATTTAGATAAGGAGGTGGTGAAGTGGACCGACATAAAAATTCTAAAATTTGTCAAAAATGAGGAATTCCAGTTTCATTATAAAACTTCCTATACGGAAACTGAATTTTCTACAATTAACATGCGAAATAAAAGAAAAAAAATGATAATTTCTGACGACATACAATTTGAATCCCTTTATCACCAGGAAATTGCGTTAAAGGATAATAAGATAAAAGATCTCAAAGATTTAGTTAAGAAAAACTTAATACCCCACTACTATGCTAGCTTTTATAATTCTTTGTAGGTAGGTTATTTAAGCAAACCTTGTGATAAAACTTTATGACCTGTTTAGTTCATAACTATTCTTACTTACTTCTGAATGGTGAAAAATGATTCCTAATAAGCTTAAGAAGATTTTAGTTTTTATAAGGTGTTTTGTTTTTATAAGGACCTTATTTATATTTACTTATTTCAAACGGAGCGTCCGAAAAAGTACTTATGTTGTTATTGATTTTACATAAGTTTAAGACTTATTTTGTATGATTGTTATCAGAGTTATGTGCAAATTATGACTAAGAGAGGTTTAAACATTTTCTTTTAATTTTTTAAGGTTGGAAGGGCCTACTTTTTAGTTAGACTAAACTGTCTATTTTGTTACCAGATACTAAATCTGTTGATCTATTCTTATAATTGTTACCAGATTCCAGTGCAAATTATGATTAAGAGACGTTAAGCATTTTATTTTTGAAGGTTTAAGACCTATTTTTTTATGTTGGCTATACTTTATAGACTAAACTGTCAATTTTAGTATAAGAAACTAACTCTGCTAAAGATAAAAAGACTGATTTTTTATAAAAGTTAAAAAATATAAGTGACTTTTAATATTAAGTTTTAAGATTAAGTTACAAGTAAACTGACACTTTATGAGTTATTGCGACGATTATTATATTACTTTTAATTTTAAACAGACCTATTTTGAAATGATACAAGCCATACATCATCATACTTACTACTATAGTGACTTAATTGTGAATATTTTTTTGAAAACCACTTTTGTAAAAGTTTGTTAATAATTAATCAAAATTATTTAACGGCAATGGAACAAGGAAGAATCAATTAAAGTAAAACAAAGATAATTTTTAAAATACATTAATTAAGAATAAAGTTATGGGAGTTCAAACATGGACAAGCTTAAAAGTCGATCACATTTTTGCGAATTGCCACAAATACACTTTTTTGAGTTAGGTCAGTTTCGTTCTCAGCATGCGATATGGCGAAATTTCTCGAAGGAATGAAAGAGACAGCACTATTAGAGAGAGACATCTAGATTGAGAAGGTTCGAGAAGTGTGTGAAAGAGACAACTAGAAAGAGACAGCACTATTCTCTAGAGACATCTAGATTGAGAAGGTTCGAGAAGTGTGTGAAAGAGACAACTAGAAAGGGACAGCATATTCGGGAATGTTCCAGTCGTCGGGTCGAACGAGCATCGAACAATCTAGACGCTCTGGAACATTCATGAACCGAGGGGTCGCCGTTCCTAGAATTGGACCATGGACCGTTTATTCAAGATTTCTCCGGAATGTTCTAGTGCGAAGGGCTCCGGATATATAAGCCGCGCGCCAACGCAGCGGAAGAGAGTTTGGAATTAAACTGCGAACAGTGCGAATCCCAAAGCGAAGCGAGTGAAAAGTGCGTCATAGTGAATTGATTTATTAAGTAAGCCTTGTTAATTTGTAATTTTGTAATAAAGTTTGCATTCCTTTTAATTAGTGATTAATTAGTGTATTTTCTATCACGTTACCCACCCCGTGGACGTAACATTTGGTGTCAGAAGTGGGATAGAAAATGTCGACTACATCACGTGAGAACGAGCAGAAGGGAGTGCAGACCCGGAGCCGAGTTGCAGCAGGTGAGGACTCTGCGTCGCGCGCTGGCCCATCAGACTCACCGACCCCATATAAGCAAGAGTTGGACGTCAATGCCATCTTAATTCTCTTAAAAGAGCAAGCTCGTCAACAACAAGAGCAAGCTCGTCAACAACAGGAACAGGTCCGAAAAATCGTAGAGGGCCTGCGCAAACAGGAAGAAAAGCAAGAAGAACAAGCTCGTCAACAACAGGAACAGGTCCGAAAACAGGAAGAAAAGCAAGAAGAACAATCGAGGCTGCTTCGAGAGGTACATGAGACCGCGACTGAATGGAAGCGCGAGATGTGTGAGGTCCAGGAGAAACTGATTGACTTGGACATTAAATTTGAAACTGGACTTCATGGTGTTAGAGAAACCATTGGGACAGTTAAGGAGGAAGTCGACACCTACAAGAATCGCCTCCAGAAGCTCGAAATAAAAGTGGCCAGTGGTACGAGTACCTGTGCAGTCGAGGTGCCTGTATCGGGAGGTGGACGATTCAAGGTACCTCCCTTCGATGGTACATCGTCGTGGACAGCTTATAAGCGGCAATTCGAGTCAGTCTCCAAGGCTAACGGTTGGAGTAAAGAGCAGGCCAGGACAGCCCTAACCTTAGCGTTACGTGACGAGGCTCTCACCATATTAGAAGCCTTAGGAGAAGAGGAGACTTACGACCGGCTTCTAGAGGCGTTGGAGGGCCGTTACGGTGACAAGCACCTGGAGCACGTGTACCGAGCTCAGTTAAAGGACAGGACGCAGGGGCGTAGCGAGACCTTGCAGCAGTGGGCCCTAGAAATTGAGAAGTTGGTCAGAAAGGCGTACCAACGTACATCCGCCTCCTTTGTGGACACCACGTTAGTGCAGGCCTTCGTTGACGGAACACGGGATTTGGAGGTACGGGCTGCAGTGCGATTAGGGCACCATGGGAGCCTGAAGGATGCGGTGGCTCATGCCCTGGAAGTAGAAGCTGTGCGCCAGGATCCGTCAAGGCCTTATAGGGTACGTGAAGTATCTCTTAGGGAACCGATTGCTCCACATCGTGAGTTTGGGCCACGATGTTACCATTGTGGAGAACGTGGCCACATCCAGACCAGTTGCCCGAAAAGGGGCAGGAAAGAACGAGATCTGACTCCAGTGACAAGGGCAACAGGTACTGTGACATCCGGGCCGCAACAGGTAAAAGCCAGGACTAAGGGACGAGTGCTGGCTGGTGGTCGGAATGTCCCAGTTATGATCTCACAGGCTAATGACGGGAATAGTCTGGTTGTCAAAGGAGAAATTGGTGGAGTACCATGTCACCTTACCATCGACACCGGAGCTTCTCGGACGGTTATCAGTTCTCGGCTACTGAAGCACCTGACCAGAGATCATCTAGTCCAACCTAGGCATCTCCAGCTGCAAACCGCTACCGGCCAGTACATTCCCATACAGGGAGAGCGAGAGGTGGATTTAAAAATTGGTAATAAGAGCTACTGGCATAAGGTGATTGTAGCTAACATTATCGACGACTGCATCATTGGGCTGGATTTTATGAGAGGCCATGGCTGTAAAATTGACTTGAAGGTTGGAGTACTGAAATTTGGGCCTGATGAGGTGCCTATGGAGGGCGGAGTAAATGGGAATGTTTACTGTACTAGAAGAACGATCCTCCAACCGAGGGCACAGGTACTAGTTCCAGTGCGATTGCCGTACAGCACAAAACAAGGATGTCATCGTTGTGTTGTTGTGGAAAAGGTCAATGATGGTAAACCATGGATGACAGCCCGCACGGTGGTAACAACATCGACTAAAACCTTTGTGAGAGTTCTTAATTTAAGTGACACCGAGTGCGTCCTTAGAAAAGGAGCTCTAGTTGGATCATGTGAGGAAATCTCTTGGATACGAAGTTGTCAAGGTTCTACGGAGAGCGAAAACCCTGGGTGTTCTGCGCCTCCAATAGACATTGAAAGGTTATTAGATGGCTCCAGAAACGATCTTACCGGGGAAGAGCTCAGTAAGGCACGTAAATTGCTGTGGCGATACAGCAATGTTTTCTCTGCGCATGACACTGACATCGGAAAAACTGGAGTCGTACAGCATGGGATCGACACTGGTGACGTCATGCCTATACGACAGCGACCCCGGCGAGTTCCAGTAGCCCAGGAGAAGGAAGTAGAAGACATGATCGAGGAAATGAAGAAGGGTGGCGTTATTGAACCTTCAACAAGCCCGTGGTGTTCTCCCGTAGTTTTGGTGAAGAAGAAGGACGGGACCATGAGATTCTGCGTCGACTACCGTCGACTGAATGATGCCACGAAGAAAGACAGCTATCCGTTACCTCGAATCGACGACACCTTAGACACTTTGAATGGAATGAAATGGTTTTCTACGTTGGATTTAAAAAGTGGCTATTGGCAAGTTGAGATCAAGGATAGTGATAAGGAGAAAACGGCTTTCTCAACCGGAAAGGGGCTCTGGCAGTTTAATGTTATGCCGTTTGGATTATGCAATGCACCAGCGACATTTGAGAGATTGATGGAACAAATACTAGCTGGATTGCTGGGAGATACTTGCTTGGTCTATTTGGATGACATTATCATCGTTGGTAGAGACTTCGATGATCACCTCGGCAAATTGGAGCAAGTATTGTCTAAGTTACGAGAGGCAAACCTTAAACTGAGTCCAAAGAAATGTTCACTTTTCAAACGAAAGGTTAACTACTTGGGACATGTGATTTCGAAGGATGGTATCCAGACAGATCCTGAGAAGATAAGTGCCGTGAAGGATTGGCCGATACCAAGGGACAAAACTGCAGTACGTGCATTTTTAGGACTGTGCTCATATTACAGGCGGTTTGTGAAGGACTTCTCGGATATAGCAAAACCATTGCACGAACTGACGGAAGAGAAACGACAGTTTGATTGGACGGATCGGTGTACGGCAAGTTTCAACGACCTCAAGCAAAGACTCTGTGAAACACCAATACTGGGGTATCCAGATCCCGAAGTAGATTTTATTGTTGACACGGACGCGAGTAATACCGGAATTGGAGGAGTCTTGTCGCAAAAAAAAGGAGATAATGAAGTTGTAATCGCCTACTTTAGCAAATCGTTGTCGAAGCCAGAAATAAATTACTGTGTCACTCGAAGGGAACTGCTGGCAGTCGTCAAGACGTTACAGCATTTCCGTAGATACCTGGTAGGGCGGAAGTTTCGTATCAGGACTGATCATGCTGCTCTGAAATGGTTGCTGGAGTTTAAAAATCCCGAGGGCCAGGTGGCACGCTGGATTGAACAGCTTCAGGAATATTATGACTTTGTCATCGAACACCGTAGTGGGAAATCACATGGAAACGCAGACGCCCTTTCTCGAAGACCTTGTCCCGACGACTGTAAGCATTGTCTTAGACAAGAGGCCAAGGAATGTTTAAGGATGCTGAGAACTGACACAGTCAGCGAAGAGTGGAGTGATGAAGTCATGCAACTAGCTCAGCAAGAGGATCCTGACGTAAAGCCGATTTTTGACTGGATTAATGCAGGAATACCCAAACCAAGATGGTGTGAAGTAGCTCCGATGAGTTCGGTAACGAAAAGCTATTGGGCACAATGGGACAGCTTGGTTATGCATAATGGCGTACTATGCAGGAAATGGGAATCGGCGAATGGGAAGGATGCTCATCTACAAGTAGTCGTTCCAAGGAAAAGAGTGAAAGATGTTTTGGGAAGTTTCCACGACGGCACTTCTGGTGGACACCTAGGAGTGAAAAGAACCTTAATGAAAATCCGACAACGGTTTTATTGGATTCACTGCCGTGAAGATGTCGAAAACTAGTGCAAGAAGTGCGTTAACTGTTCAGCAGTTAAAGGTCCGCACACCCGTAGTAGAGGAGCGCTCAAACTGTACAATGTTGGAGCACCTTGGGAAAGAATTGCGCTAGACGTCGCGGGCCCGTTCCCGACATCTGACTCCGGAAACAAGTACATTCTTGTCGTGATGGATTACTTCACCAAATGGCCTGAAGCGTTTGCCATCCCTAATCAGGAAGCAGTCACTATAGCAGAGAAGTTAGTAAATGAAGTTTGTTGTAGATTTGGAGTACCTCTGGAAATTCACAGCGATCAAGGCAGGAACTTTGAATCTGCGGTTTTTCAAGAGACTTGTCGAATCATGGGGATGCATAAGACGAGGACTACGGCATATCACCCACAATCGGATGGAATGGTGGAGAGATTCAATCAGACTCTGGAGAGACATCTGGCCAAGGTTGTTGAGAGTCACCAAAAGGATTGGGACCGGCATATTCCACTCTTTTTGATGTCATATAGGTCAGCAATCCATGAAAGTACGGCAGTTACTCCAGCATATGCGAATTTTGGAAGAGAGCTTCGTTTACCGGCAGATCTTTTACCTGGACGTCCTCCTGATGCTCCAAGATCTATCACAGAGTATGCAAGTGATTTAGGGGATCGGATTGCTGACGTTCACAGTCTTGTTCGTGAACACGGGCTTCAAGCTAGCACGAGAATGAAGACCCGATACGATAGGAAGGCTAACCAAATTGGATTCGAGGAAGGTTCTTGGGTGTGGCTACATAACCCGATGCGGAAAAAGGGAAAATCTCCAAAACTGTCCCCAAATTGGGAAGGGCCATATAGGGTAGTCACAAAAATCAATGACGTCACATATCGGATACAGCGAAATCCACGTGGTCCCTGCAAGGTTGTTCATGTTGACCGACTGGCGAAGTACCACGGAAACAATGATGCTCGGGACGAGCATGTCTTAGGAGGGGGTAGTGTTGCGCCGGTGGTATAAACTTCAAACTTGATTTTTCATGCTTTAGAAGCGTTTTCAGCGGGCTGAAAAGTGATTTCAGGCCGTTTCAGAGGTGGCTCTTCCACATACTAGAAGATTGAAAATTCACCCTAGTTGCCGTTGTTTTCAGGCGCCTGAAAGATGTTTTCAGTCCGTTTCAGGACAGCCTCTATCAGATGGCGCGATAACCTGAAAACCCGTTTTCAGGCGTTTTCAGGACCCCTTATGGGCCTTTGAAGCACACTTCATTATATGGCGAAATTTCTCGAAGGAATGAAAGAGACAGCACTATTAGAGAGAGACATCTAGATTGAGAAGGTTCGAGAAGTGTGTGAAAGAGACAACTAGAAAGAGACAGCACTATTCTCTAGAGACATCTAGATTGAGAAGGTTCGAGAAGTGTGTGAAAGAGACAACTAGAAAGGGACAGCATATTCGGGAATGTTCCAGTCGTCGGGTCGAACGAGCATCGAACAATCTAGACGCTCTGGAACATTCATGAACCGAGGGGTCGCCGTTCCTAGAATTGGACCTTGGACCGTTTATTCAAGATTTCTCCGGAATGTTCTAGTGCGAAGGGCTCCGGATATATAAGCCGCGCGCCAACGCAGCGGAAGAGAGTTTGGAATTAAACTGCGAACAGTGCGAATCCCAAAGCGAAGCGAGTGAAAAGTGCGTCATAGTGAATTGATTTATTAAGTAAGCCTTGTTAATTTGTAATTTTGTAATAAAGTTTGCATTCCTTTTAATTAGTGATTAATTAGTGTATTTTCTATCACGTTACCCACCCCGTGGACGTAACAATAATATGCTACAAAAAATATTAGATAACTAAGGGATTCAAATTTAAGGTCATTGGCGTATGAGAGCTCCTTAACAAATAACATGACATCTATCTTAGTATACGAGTAAAAAGCTACAACGGATGGAAGTGAACATTGGTCCATATAAGAACTCTGCGTTCCAATATGTCGTGCACCTTGTATATAGTACGTTGCCTACACCTTACACAAATTAAATTATCTACGAGTACCTAATGAAGTATCTTAACAACACTGACAACACTAATAAAACAAGGGTTTTCCCAACAATACGAACACGCGCACAATTTTCCTATTTATCACTAAGTGCATCGAATCGCATACTCAAATGGGCGATGTGCGTCATAAAATCTTCATTATCAGCCTAATATGTAATCATAATCATAATCATAATCATATCGTTTATTGCTTTATATGGTTACAAAATGGTCTTACAATATTATAATATATGTCCCAATATAAACCCTGTAAGGGCACTGCAATAGTAATAAACTAATAACAACACTTAATTTATAATATAATAAACTAGTAACATGCATCTATGAACTAACAAAATACTCCCCCAATGTATAAAAGTTTTTCTTGACCAAAAAATCTTTTAACTTCTTAAAGAACACCTTATCTTTTACAATCTGTTTTATGCTTATAGGAACACTATTGTACACTTTTATGGTGTGTGCCTGATCGTACTATTTGGAGTTTCGTTAATGTACTAGTTAATTTATTTCTGTTTCTGTTTCTGAGGTTATGGCGAAGTGGTGTGCTGTTTTCTTGTGCCTGCTCAAATAACGCTTTATTGTTCCTTACATATTCGAATATATATAAAGAAGTTAACGTTAGAATTTTTAGGTTAACAAAGTGTGGTCTACTTACAGCTTTCTAATTGTGGTACATTTAATAAAATTCTAACGCACTTTTTTTGAAGGATAAACAAATTACTGGCTGTAGCACAGCTGATGAGCCTAACTTTGTCGCATGGATAGAAGGGAATATAGTCCCAGGATAAAGGCTTCGCTTGCAACTTTTGGATTCCTTTACATACGAGTAATATGCAAGACTTTCTCACGATGCGTCCAAAAAAAGTAAGGTTAGTGATACTACATAAGATCCGAGAAACTGATTGGTTAAACCAGACACGATTAGAATCTATAGACCTTCTATTTTTCACGAGCTTGAGAATGACTGGGGTAGTAGGTATACGACCAATTTTAATAGGTACCTACACTTAAAAATCAGAATAACATCAAGTACTTGATTCACGCTAAATAAAATTTATGCAAAGAGGTAAGTAGATTACCAGGCCCATTTCACTTGGCAATTGTCAGCTGACAGTGACATTGCTGGTGCTACAAGTAAATATGGTCGTTGGACTGCATCGTTACGTATGGACTCAGCAATGTACATCGAATTTGTCATTGTCAGGTTGCACTCGTCAAGGTGCTGAAATGGTCCTGATAATATTAGAAATGTTGGGACCATCCCTTGGGCCTACTTCATAAAAAATCTCATAACAGAGATAAGTCCCAATATTATCAGCTATTATATTTATATGAAACAGGCCCCAGTAGGTAGGAACTTATTCTGAGAATTGATTAGAATTAGAACTCGGGTTTTCCCATACGGAACCACAAAAACACGTGCTGTTTCTCTAACCGACAAATTACCGGTGCCAGCAATTCCTACGTAATCGGTATCTAACATCCCTTCAGCCATAAGAGTCATGGTTATAGTCTTTTTATTAACAACTTCGACACATTCGTTTTAAGATTTTCACAGATTCGTCTTTAATTATTTCAACAATGATTAAACTTTTCAGGAACGACTCACCTGGGCTTTAGAAAAATCCAAAGATCACGGAAAGCAACCACTCTGCTTGGGGGTTCGCAATACACAGCCTGTGCCGGGAAAATCGATAAGGGGTGGTTGAAACACCAGCTTAACTTCACCCCCTTCGTACCTCCCGCGCCTTGATAACGGGAAGGAAGCAGGGCGGTTGTGAGAGTGGGTGGGGGTCAGCCTATGCTGGCGGGGGGTCGGCTGACGTAGGGAAACGTCACTGCTTTATTTTGAAGAAAATTTTATTCTTAGTCGTATCTAGATGTTAATACTTGTGTTGTGTTGATGTTATACTGGACTTGATTAACTAGATTTCCCTCGACGTCAATTAATTTTTCCCCTCACTGCCTCGGAAAACCGTCTTTTATCCTTTAAAACCAGTGGGCAAAAACGCATTTTATCCACGTGGGGAAAGTAATTTGACCTTGTAGCGTGTTTAAGTAGCTTTTGACAGATAACAAAATGTAAAACGTTCATAATAACAACAAATACTAAAAAACAGAATCCACGTAAAAAAGACGCCAAGTCTCGAAACTCTTCCACCGTAAAAAGTTGTAAGATATTTCGTAGAGCCAAGTCTCAGGCATTCTTATTAATCTTTATTAGCTAGCTAAATAAAATTCTGCAACTTGGCAATCAGAGCGTTTTTTTTAATCGAAAAAGGTTCTTACTATTTTTGTTTGAAATTAAGGCAGCCGTCTCCAAGATATTCAGCTCGCATTGGAAGTGATGGCAGAATCTCAGCCAATATTGAAGCTGAGAGCTCCTAATTTATAGTCAAGTTTTAGTTTTAAGTAGGTAGTTTTTTAATTTGTTTTTGTTTTCATATTTATTGTTTGAAATCATTATTGTCTTGAGTTTCTACGAATAAATGTTTTAGGAGCATTTTTACAATATATCATCTTTTCAAAATGTCATGGTACCTGGAAGGGCGTAGCCCTAATGTAATGTTTTAACATCAGAGGGGGTTCAAGAGACTTACTCAAAATTCCGTTGTGGTAACTTGTTTACTAACTGATATTGTCACTGCTAAATTGTATTATAATAGTAGGGACATAATTTTTGAACTTAATCAATTATGTAATTTATGTATGACAAATATCACGTTTCAATTAAGCATGACGAATGTCACCCACCCACGTCCACCCTTGCATTGGTAACGATGCGCGATGACGCGTCTGTAATCTTACCTAACTTAATCTATGTAACGCTTAATAAACGACGTCGGGTTGTGCGACTTGCGCGGGGAGAGGGTCGAGCCTCCGCCCATACGCTCAAGGACTTTAGCGGGTGTACAAGCCTTAATACTCGTATCAGGACCAGTGTTAAATCAGAATAAGTAGATCTTAAGTGGTCATAAAACACGTGGCGCCTTAGGTGCTCGATTTTATAGCGGAACAAAGCGCCTACTAAAACAATGTGAGCAGTGAATCTCTTCCGCGAAACGTAAAGAAAAATTTGTAACAGGCGATTCTGTTCGGTTACACAGCAGCACAAAAGTGTGTATTCCTGTATAGACAGGAATACACACTTATGTGCTGCTGTGTAACCGAGCGGTTTAAGCGTGAAGAGGTTACATAGATATAGATCTATGTAACCTCTTCACGCTTAAACCGCTGAACCGATTTAGATGAAATTTGGTATTGAGATAGTTTGTATCTTGGGGAAGGACATAGTATAGTTTTTATCCCGGAAATCATCCCCTAAAAGGTTGAAAGGGGGGTGAAAGGTAGTATGGAGTTACGATATAAACGAGTTCCACGCGAACAGAAGTTAGTCACGAATCATTAATCATACGTTTATAACAATTGAAAATCATATCGAACTCAAACCTAATTCCCTTTAACAGATTTACATACAAATATCCCTGTATTTTATTAGCATATCAATGAAACTATCCTAGCCCACTCGGGATCAATCCGCGAACTTCGCAACCCAGTTTCTAATAAATCCGTAAGAACTTGTACGAAACTGTCTAAGCACCTACTTATCAAGTTGAGGGTATTCAGGGAATTGAATGTTGGGATTACCGTTATCCACTTTACCTAGTATTACGAGTAAACGAGTTAGTCTGCGTATTATTGGTGCTTCCAGTGCGTCACGCACGGCAGTCGTCACACTTGGCATGCGTTAGAGCGACTTGGGCGCTCTTCACTACATATGAACATTTAAGCTGATATGATGAACTACGGTGGTGGGTGGGGTAGTTTCCCTATGGGTTTTTGACGGAAAACTACAAAATAATCCTAAAGAAATATTTTGGCGTGAAACCGATTGGGGTGTAGGAAAGGGTAGCCGGTTTTTGGACTTAGAAAATTGCTCATATGCTCATACTTAGTTTTTTTTTAATTTTAATTTTTGTTTAATATTCTTTTCCTATCATAAAAAATGCGTAAAGATAAGCATGTTTTATTCTTTAAACTTTTTCTCTCAGATCGGTATTTATTTTGTGCATCTATGAGCGGCCCGAAATTACGCGACTCACAGTGCGCAAAAAAATCTGGCCTTACTATCACTATCACATTGCTACCACCCTATGACTTTTTAATACCATAAGGCGACTCGACCCTAGAATATCTTGAATATCTTCGTAACAACTAACAACAACCGGAGTTCAGAATAACTGGTCAACGTTGCGGTGATGTAGTCGCTTTAGCGTTGTGAATAAACGTCCAAGGCCATAGCCTTGGGGGTCAGCTTTATTTTTTCGACATTCACGTCGTCCTATGGGCTCTATATAGTTTAAATGTCGTGTATTTTATGAACTGCGGTATTTTATGAGCTTGTAATTTTTTCAATCAGTTAATTATCTATTTTTTCATGCTATAAGTAAATAGGTAACTAGTGATGAGTTTATACTTAGTTTATTGAGCGAGCGAAGCGCACAAAGTTGTATGCTTGGGCCAAAATTAGTTCGTATGTCCAGATGTCCCGCTGTCCCACTGTCCGGCTGTTCTCCTCTACAGGTCGCATTTCTAAACCGATTGTCGTGAAATTTTGTGAGCAATTGCTCAACTTAAGTTCTTTAGTTTTAAAGAACTTTATGGTCTACTCAATTTGTGGTAAATATAACAAATAGTATGTCTTTTCCTCTGTAGCCAAGACGACGTTCTATTGGTTAAATTCATTATAGTACAATAAAGGCGCCACGTGATTGGTCGAATTCATTTTCTTTGTCTAAACATATGTAAAAAGTTGAGTTGGGACTGTTGGGAGCTCCGTAGAAAAAAGTATGTGATTATAGTTTGGTGTACCTAAGAAGTCTTAATTCAAACATTAAGGTCGACGAGTATAAAAAATAGTTTTTAAAGACACTAGCCCCTCTGAGGGGCTACCGCAAAACGAAAACGAACTTCGGTCGTGTATCTCCGTCTCTGTCGCACTTGCTAGTTCGAACGACAGTCAGTAGTCAGAGGGGCTACCGCGAAACGAAAACGAACTTCGTTCGCGTATCTCCCTCTCTATCGCTCGAACTAGCAAGTGCGACAGAGACGGAGATACACAAACGAAGTTCGTTTTCGTTTCGCGGTTCCCCCTCTGTATACCCCATTAGAGTTAGTTCCTTCCAGGGTATTATCAGTTCCATACAACGCTTCTTGTATGGGCGATAAAAGCGTTGCTATTTCCCGACGGATTTGAATAAATGTTGTCACTTTCGATAATTCTAAACAATAAGCTTCAGAGGGGCTAGCGCGAAACGAAAAAGAACTTCGTTCTGAGGGGCTGCCGCGAAACGAAAACGAACTTCGTTTGTGTATCTCCGTCTCTGTCGCACTTGCTAGTTCGAGCGATAGAGAGGGAGATACGCGAACGAAGTTCGTTTTCGTTTCGCCGTAGCCCCTCAGATTATGTGATTTTACCCCAATTTGTCAGTACAACATGTCGAAGTCATAATTGGGTGTAGCGTAGGTACAGTACGATTACTGTTAGTTAACCGCTGACAGATGGATTGCCTTTTAATCTTATACAAATTAAATAGTTATTACTAAATCATCGGTAGATGTGGGTAACAGTATTCTGAAAAATGCTTTATCTGTATGGAATTAAAGTTGAAAATTAAATGAAGGCAATCCATCTGTCAGTGGTTAACTAACAGTAATCGTACTGTACAGATGTGATGTAACAAGCCGACCACATTTGCATGCAATTTATCAGTACAACTCGTTTGACAGTAGGAGCAGCGCAACATGCGCAACAATATGAACACACATTGTCCGATCCAATATCGGACGCTGCTTGGTACATTTTATATATGTTATCCTTATCGTACCCTACAAACGCTCTCGATCTCAAGCTTGTGAACGCAATTTCAATTGAACGCACCCATTCGAGTATGTAGTGTTGCCAACGTTTACCTGTTGTAAAATCTGAAATTCAGGGAAAAAATTGTGCACCTTTCAAGTAAAAGTAAATTATATAAATACACATTTACTTGTACTTTATTAGTATCTAATGTTAAAGGTTAGTTGTTTTTTTTTCTTCTTTAACCATAAAATTAATTTCCTTCTTGACATTTCAATTGAATTAGTATACAAAGTAGTATACTTACATAGGTACTATTAAGAACTTAATTTGTGTAGTAGCATTAGTGCTTAAATTTCATAATATTTATTTCAAATCATCAATTTGTTTCTAAAAACATACATAAGTAAATAAAATCCTCAAGCTTTTGACGGAATTTTGAAGTAAACAGTTGGCAACACCGTCCAGTTCTTTTTCTCCTCAAAGTTGTGTGAGACACGTGCGTCTTTAACGCCGAAATCTCTAAAATAAGCAAAAATGAGTGAAGGAACCGCGACAATTCGCACCCGCAAGTTCATGACCAACAGGTAAAAGTGCAAAACATTAAAATCTACCGGAAATAGTGTGAAAATCGAGGTGAAAACTCGTTGCCTCGCCATGACAGGTTATGTCTGACAACGTTTGTGATTTTGCAGATTGTTGGCGCGGAAGCAGATGGTCTGCGATGTGCTGCATCCAGGCAAGCCGACGGTCAGCAAGACTGAGATCCGCGAGAAGCTCGCCAAAATGTACAAGGTGACTCCGGATGTAGTGTTCGTGTTCGGTTTCAAAACGAACTTTGGCGGTGGCAAATCCACTGGCTTCGCGCTGCTCTACGACACCCTGGACTTGGCCAAGAAGTTCGAGCCCAAGCACAGGCTAGCGCGCCACGGCCTGTACGAGAAGAAGAGGCCCACACGCAAGCAGCGCAAGGAGCGCAAGAACAGGATGAAGAAGGTGCGTGGTACCAAGAAATCCAAGATCGGTGCGGCCGCCAAGAAGTGATGTGACTGTTAGGCTGTAAGTAATAAAAATCCCTAAAAAATCGTATTGTGTTTTCTTGTGTTGTCCTGTCAAAACTTGGAAGTAACCTCAAAATGTAGGCAAGTTGTGCACTATGTTCACTTTCTTAGATTACTTATTGCCATATCGAAACTTTGTTCTTATCAAAAGGATGTGTGTGGACTGGGTTTTTACTATTAGGTGAAGAAAATTTAGCTGCCTCGCTTATTGGACTATACATTATTCAACTTCTCGATAGTTGCAGAGATTCAAGTGAACATTCAACTTAGAACCCAATGAAATACTATACATTGTATGTATTTCAGATTTTTTTTAGCTCAATGTACTAAGTTAGTCATTTCAGTAAAGATAATGAATGTGGTTTCAGTAAAATACTTCATATTAAAAAAAAATGAGTGCAATTTGATTATTTTGTTTGGTGCATAATTAGTTATTCAGTACAGAAAATATGTCTTCGGAAGACTTAGCAATCTTCCCTATATAAAGAGCTTTCTTTCTTAGCATCGAATCAGATTTAAAGTACAAAAACTTCATTGTTGGCTTAAATGAGCCGAAAGTTTCAAATAGACACATATTACCATAACAAATGGGTATTAACTAAACCTCTATAAAATTTGATCTGGATCCGGATATTTCCATACAAGTCGGATCCCGTTTGCAAACCCTAGTGACAGCCACCTGTCCAGGCAAAGCACTTGGAGATGCAGAGTTGATAAAGAGGCTACCTATTGAGGCTGGAAGGAGATTGCGGTTGCCACCCCAGAGAGACCGAGATAGAAGAACCTTCTAAGAGCCCTATGTCTTGGATGAGGGATAAAAGGATGACATCATCATCATAAAGTTGCGTATACACCAGTGCTGTGCAAGGAAAAATCCACCAATAACATTGATACTTTGCTCACAATGCCAGTTTGTGAGTGTGATTTTGGTATGACGGAGCCCGCAACTCTCATCTTGTATTGGCCATTACTGGGCCTAGTTAAATAAATCAACATTAGGGGACAATCTTACACAAGTCGATCTAGTCCCAAACTAAGCAAAGCTTGTACTATGGGTACTAGACGAAGATAAACATACTTATGTAGATAAATAAATACTTAAATACATGACTGAGGAACAAATATTAGTGCTCATCACACAAATAAATGCCCGTACCGGGATTCGAGCCCAGTACCTCTTGCATTGTAGGCACGTTCACTACCAACCAGGCTAAAGAGGTTGTCAGTTACATTATCTTGTTTCGTGATATTAAATAAATACACAGTCAATATCAATAATATATTTAATCAGTCTTGCTCCATATGTACGTCCAGTCCGGGTACACAGTGGCGCGTGTCACAAAGCTACAAGTTACAATTATACAAACTACACAGATAGAAGACACGTAGCTTGATTATTTTGTTTGGTGACGGTCACATAGCGGTCCCTAAGAAGCCTTTACCTTCTAGTGGGTTCTTGTGTTAATTAGGACTAGTTTTAAGTTTACAGTATCAATTACCAGGAACAAAGGCTTTTTTACTACGGCAGAGCCGAAAGGGGGATATGTTTGTATTCGCGTCTGTTCCACCGTAACTTTTAAGCTCAGACCAAGAAAAAAAGACGGACGGAGCGTTACGAACAGTCAAGTGAAGCCAAACCACATATAAACAAAACCAAGCTACATCAAGTTTAACACACGCTCACGCACACATATACAAACAAAATTGCACAAAACTCTTCAGCACGTGCCGCAATGCTGTCAAGATCATTAATTTCGAGTTTTGTGCGATTTAATTTGTTTAGCGGGTGCTAAACTTATGGGGCGTGGTTGAAAACCGGTTGGCTTCACTACTGTTCGTAAAGCCCCGTCTGTCTTTTTTTCTTGGTCTGAGCGTTTAAGATGCGGAACCGATTTTGATGAACGAGTGTTATGACGTTGCAGAGACCTTAAGCACCTTTAGAAATTAAAGTCATAAACGTTGTCTTGATAGTTTATCAATAAAAATCAGTTACAGAAAACTCTTTCATTCTCCTCGAAACTTCCCAGAACCGCCACGCGGCGCTGATCGACGCTAACCATCCGGCCGACTAAATGACTGTTATTCAACATTCCGTTCAGACGGTGTAATTTAGTTAACAAACCGAGTTTTAAGTATTATTCAATTAATTAATAATCATTGCTAACAGTGACACTTCTTAACTTAACTTGAAACTTAATAAGTACCCTGTTTGACTGACACAAAACAACCAGACTAGATAATAATTACATATATATCAAACCAAAATCTGACTATTAAGCTACTTTTAAAATGAGGACTGAGTAATGATGCTAAAAATTACGTACAGAAATATTAAAATAGGATAAAATAATTAATTTTAGTATTTAGGGTCTTCGTTCCGCTGTGTGAACGGGCGTCCTTGTAACACGAGGTATTAATCAAGTCGAAATTATGCTCCAGGTGTAAGTTTTTCAACATGACAGTTTCGTCACAGTATAGGAACAGTAGATAAACTTCGAACAAAGGTACATCGCACGGCTGCACACATGCGCGCGTGTTCGGTACGCACACACACATAGCCTTCGGGAATGATGGAGAATGCTTCAATCGGGGCCGCGCCGTTGCCGTGTTCGCTCGCTCTCACTAGCCACGTCAAAGGAATCCGCCTTGTAGGTATTAAGACAGCGAGCCGCCAGTGCCACGATATCAAAAGGAGCCGAATAGGCTTGTAACTAAGCACCTACTAACCGAGTGCAGTTTAGCAACTATTATACTTACTAGGAAATATTTTAGGCATAGTATAGTGGTATTAAAATATTCGATGAAGTGGGAAACTAAAAACACATATACCTAACTGTCTATAATATTATTACTTTGTGTATACAATATTGTATATTAAACTGTAACAGAAATACTTTGCATACGTGACACAGCCCTGCGCATCGAGCGAAAGTAGGTAACGAACGCTCCTAAACGGCCTCTGATTAACTACTGTATTATTCTTCTATACTGTGGTTTCGTTCAGTAAGTTTTCCATAGTCCGGATAAAGTTTTTTTTTACTTTTTATTCTTGTTTATTTATTTAAACAGGCAACACAGGGTTATAGCCAATAGTTATGCCCGGGCCACACTAGCGGGAAATGCCGTCAATAATCGCGTATAACGTTAGTGTAGCCACGACTTCACGCTATAATTCGACAACGGCATTGATATTGCCGTTTGACGTTAGGCGATAGCTCAAGTGGCGGTAGATCAAAGAGATTAACGCGAGTATTATTGTGTTGCCTAGCCACCCCCTTTATCGCGTTAATAATTAAGGGAACAGATGTTGGGCATTGACGTTTCCCGCTAGTGTGGCCCCAACATTATTGGACTAGCGCCTCAGTCATGCACGATACTGTTTCAGCACGTCTATCATGCGACGGCCGCGACATACTCACGATTTTTCTCGCACTACATCTCTTGTTCTAAGTGTTGTAATAAGAAAGAGACGGATAGTGCGAGAAAAATCGAGAGAGCTCGCGCGCCGTCGCATGATAGCCATGCTGGTCGGAGTTAGGCTATATGTTGCCTTCAGCACAGTCTTCAGTGAGCCAAGTCTCAGCTGTCTTCTTGCAGGCGCATGTAGGTGGGTAGCAGCCCGGAGCGCATCTTGGGTCTATTGTGGACCTTCAGCTCGTGCCGGAGAAACATCTTCCTTGAATATAATAATGAGTATTAGCACAGAATAATCAATGTACCTAAAGGTAAAGTCGACTGCCCAAGGTGGATGTCACACTGCTCCGCATCTCCGGACGGAGATGCGGAGCTCGTTGTATGCGAGTACCTCAGTTTGTATATAGATTCTGTGTGGTACGACACACTGCCCGCACCTCCGTCCGGCGCATCCGAATCGGTTGGGCGGTTTAAGCGTGATTGAGTAACAAACATTCAAACATCTAAACTTTCACATTTATAATATTAGTAGGATTATAGGAAATGAACTAATTAATGAGAAGATAACTAATATGGCCCCAATTCTTCATAATCCAACCTCTTTCATGCTGGTGTTTAAGTTTAATAACTGTGAAAAAAAATGTGGTATTTTCTTTAGAGTAGTATATACATACCTAGTCGGTCCCAAAGTTCTGTCACAAATGAAAATAATGATAAAAACAAAAGTAGCAATCAATTTTTAATAAATTATATACCGATTTAAAGTACATTTAATAAAGAATTAAAATTACTCAAAATTATTCAAAATTACCTCCTTTGTTTTTAATACAGGCCCTTAATCGGTGCGGCCAGTCGTCTATCGCAGCACGCACCATTTTCATATCTATCTCAGTGACTGCTTTTCTTAAAGATGACTTTAGGCTCTCCAAATTTTTATGTGGTTTAGCACAGACCTTCCCCTCTAAGACCTGCCAAATTTTATAGTCCAAAGGATTAAGGTCCGGACTAGAGGAAGGCCAATCTTCGTGTCTTATAAAGTCGATTTTTTGACGGTCAAACCAGGCTTGAGTGGTCTTGGCTTTGTGTGCTGGCGCAGAATCCTGCTGGAACACAAAATTATGTCCCGAAAATAGCGTGTTGGGCAGATCTTTGACAACCTTATCCAAAACTGTCTCTTGGTATACTTTCGCACTGATTTTGACACCTTTGTCGCAAAAATGAACCTCAGTTGGCCCGTAATAAGATACACCCAACCAGACCATCACTGATGATGGATGATGCCCATGTTGCACCCGCGGAACTCTTTTTCCTGCTTCTTCAGAGCTCCTAGCGTACACTCTATCATTCTGTTTATTGTACTTCTCTTCAATATCGAAAATCTTTTCGTCTGTAAAGAGGATATCACGGTGTCGATTTTTCGCGTACCGCTTTAACAACTTCCGGGATCTTTTAAGCCTTATTGTTTTTAGACGGGCATTAAGTAAGTGCCCACGCTTTTTTTTGTATGCTCGTAGACTAAGATCTTCGTTTAAAACCTTTTTGACGGTTTTTCTACTGACACCCATCTGCAAAGCCATCAATTTCTGTTTTCGGACAGGATTTCTTGCTATGCGCGCCTTGATCGCTTTGATCACTGCTGGTGTTCGTACGGAGCGAGGCCGGCCAATTATTTTCTTGTCCTCAACACTGGAGACTTCATTGTACCTATCAATAGTACGGTACACAAACCTAAGCGTTATTTTTCAATTTTTGAGCAACTTGAAAATCGTACTTGGCGAGTGCCCACAGCGGTGCAATGCTAAAACAGCTATTCGGTTTTCTTTCAATGTCCACTCCATCGTGAGAAATTGCAACGAATGACTGTTTTTTGTTTTAAAATAATTGTCAAACATTCAAAAATGGAATGCAATAAAATTTTCTTAAAATCATCTTCTAAATTTAAAAATAATATGCCAGTGACAGAACTTTGGGACCGACTACGTACTTTGCTTCAATAACGTCAATATTTGCAATAAAATTGTAATGCGGTAAGCGCGTAATAACCTAATACGAGTACATACGACACATGTCAATGCCAACTTACCTAGTAGAAAAAGCTTTCGCGCATAAGTTGCAATTGTAAGGTTTCGCGTTGCTGTGCTGAGATGCCATGTGGTTTTGAAGGGCCTGGAACATTCAACAGAAACTTGATTCGGTGACAGAAGTTAAAAAAAAAACTTCTTGGGTTATAATTTTCATCAACACCACTAACAAAGACAAGGGGCTCAACTGCTCACAAATATCTAATCGCGACGATTTTTTACGATGGAACAAATATTTGTATGGGAGCAACTACAATTAACAAACATAAATACCCAAAAAAAGACCGGGTTGCACTCCGAGAGAGCCGGCACAAGTGAACTCAATGACGCCAAAAGCACCTACAGGGTTTAGATTTATTTATTATCATAATTTTACAATTGAAATCATTTGTACAGTAAATATATAAGATAAAAATGTATAAAAATTATGACTTGTCAGTTACAATAGATGTGTACAGAATTGTTATTGGTTGTTGCGTATGTCGTGTCCGCTGTGCCAAGAACGACCATATCCACCAGACCTTAAACACTCGCGGGCAAAGAATACGGGTCACGCTAAATTAAATAACTGCAATAGGTTTTTTTAAATATTTAATACTTGTTTTATTTACATAATATGCTATTCTTTACAATAACCAACTGTATTAACAATTTCCTGGATCCTATCATAAAAATATCGATATCCAAAAATCACGATTTTTGCTATATCTCGCTCCGTTAACGTTGTTTTTTTTTTCATGGGTTTTTACGAGTCCGATTTAAACCTGGTAACGTTATATTTTTTACTGTTATTAGCAGTTTATATGTAAAATTAAATAAAGATCATGACAGGATTAACTATACAACCTCTTACGCAGTATTTTAGGAAATATGACGGTATTTTACCGACCCGTATTCTTTGCCCGCGAGTGTAGATCTATGGGACCATAGGTTTACGGCGTACGCTGTCAAAGTCACCTTCGTGCGCTTCAGGTTTCGTAATCACATTTTTGCAGCAAAAAGTTGGCGTGGTAGGTATGGCGTCCAAAAGGTTAAGAGCGGCCGCACATTGAGCCATTAGTGGTCGTAATGTGCGGTAGAGTGGACGAGAAAGTGTATGACCACAAGTTGCAGGCGACTTCTTTCATGCATTTTGTATAGCGTCAGCAAATGCAGCGGGCGTTTGAGTGGCTACGTCCGTGCCACAAGATGCGGGAATGGCTCGCTATTAGTGAATGGCGGTCACTAGCGTTTATTGGCGGCCATTAGTGGAGTGGAATGGAGTTTTAAGTACTTAGGCCATATTGTCACCCATGATCTTAAAGACAATTTGGACATGGAACGGGAACGGAGGGCTCTCTCAGTTAGGGCCAATATGATCTCCCGTAAGTTCGCGCGGTGCACAAGGGAGGTTAAAATAACTTTATTAAAAACATATTGTACCTCCTTGTACACGTGCAGCTTGTGGCGGTTCTATAAGCAGCGGGCATACGGAGCCCTCGGGTCCAGTTCAATAACGCGTTCCGGGTGCTGCTGGGGCTGCCCCGCTTCTGGAGCGCATCAGGGATGTTCGCGGAAGCGCGAGTAGACTGCTTTTACGCGAGCATGCGTAAGCGATGCACATCCCTGGTGCGCCGGGTGCGCGCCAGCCCCAACCCCATCCTGCGTTCTATAGCGGACAGGATTGACCGTCCGTTTATGAGGCACTGTTGCGAGACGCATATTTCGCGCAGTCGGTTATTTATATAATGTATAGCAGTAAGTAGGTAGTATATACTAACATTAGAAATAAGTAATTGTACTAACTATATCATGTATGAGTCTTGTGTTACTCGAATTAAACATTTCAATACAAAGAAAAATTAGTGGCCGTAAAGTGCGGTAGAGTGGACGAGAAAGTGGATGACCACAAGTTGCAGGCGAGTTCTTTCATGCATTTTGTATAGCGCCAGCACAGCGGGCGTTTGAGTGGCCGCGTCCGAGCCACAAGATGCAGGACTGGGTCGCTATTAGTGAATGGCGGTCACTAGTTAGCGTTTATTGTCGGCCATTAGTGGCCGTAATGTGGGAGCGAAATATTGCAATCTCGGAATAAACGACAAAATTATGTGAGTTAATATCAGATTCTATTCCTGGTTGACGCTTCAGTATTAGTCAAGGTATTAGTATGTACAGGGTGTATCAAAAATGGGGTGTGGACCGAGCAAGGGCATATTTGGTAGCGCATTGCGATTCTAAATATGCATTTGTTTATTTTTGTTTACTCAATGTATTTTTGTTATTGTTTACATTACAGTCTTTGTTTTGTTGACATTGCTTGTGTATGATAACGTACCCCCGCGAGGGTGAAGGGTGGGAGGGTTTATTTCATTTTCAACCGCTGCGCGCACAGCTGATTGCAACAACAAATGTTTTGTGTATGTTTTTTAGACACGCAGGTGACAGCTTTTACGATTTTGATGTCATAAACAAGCAATGTCAACAAAAACAAAGACTGTAATGTAACAAAAACAAACATTTCAATACAAACAAAAAGTACTAAAATGAGTATTATTATTATTAATATAGTGCGTAAACCTAATGCAAAGAAACATTAGAGATCCAAATACATACCACTTTGAAGTTAAACCCCTTCTGGCACACTGTGCAGTGGTACCCCGGGGGCAGATGCCGGCGGCGGTGCGAGGCCAGGTTGGAGGCCGAGGCGAAGCGCGCGGGGCACAGCGCGCAGCGCGCCGGCCGCGCGCCCGAGTGCGCGCGCGCGTGCACGGCCAGCGCGTGCGCCGTGCGCGCGCGGTACGCGCACGACGCACACGCGTGAGGGAGCGACCCAGTGTGGGTCAGCCTTTAGCACGTATACACTTACATTAGCTTGCACGCCCATAGCTAAGTCGCACATACACGACCACACCAAATGTACATTAATGCAACTGTTGACCACTTTAGGGCACGGTAATGGCATCAGTGGTCAAGCTGCATGCGATTAAGATGCATTATCTCTCCAAATACAGCTTGTAACGAAAATGGGGTGGGAACCGATCGAGGCCATGTTCGGCAGCGTATTGCGATACCAATTTTTTTTTTGTTTTGTTATTTATTTATTTAAACTTTATTGCACAAAATAAAACTTATCGTACAAAAGGCGGACTTAATGCCAAATGGCATAGTTATAGTTAGGTAGTTGGGTGTTATAGTTTACATTGAAATTTTTGTTCTTTTTTACATTGCTTGTGTATGAGAAAAAAATACAAAAAGGCCGCCACCTACGTATCAAAAAAACGTACACAACACATTTGTTTTCATAACACAGCCGCATGAAAATTTAATAAAACTCCCATCCTTCGCCCTCGCGGGGGAATGTTGTCATACACAGGCGATGCCAACAAAAACTGCAATGTAAGCAAAAAAAAACATACACAAATGCATATTTGGAATCGCAATGTGCTACCCAATATGCCCTTGATCGGTTAACCCCATTTTCGGTACACCCTGTATGGTTGTACATGAGCTTACGAGTATATACTAGCTATACTGTGAGAGTGTGCGTTTGTGGCGCAGCACACACTACAAGCTACACACTCACGGACTTTTCCACCTAATACCTAATATTAGTAGGTATAGAAGTAAAGACATGGTAGTGCCGATGGATTATTTTCTATTTGTCCTCTTTTTGTGGCCGGTAACGAAATTAATCTAAGGCAGACCGCTGAACTCAGTCCTGACCTGTGCGGCCCGCAGGAGCGGAGGTAGGACGATAACGGGGCGCGGGCGACGTGCGGGCGCCGAGCTTCGTATCCCGCGCTACGCCCGCGAGGGCTCAGTTGAGCGGTTTAAAGTTGTTATGCATAGTCCACAGTATCTAGGAAATATATCATTGTCTCCACTGCTATTACAAATATAACTTGAAAATTGTATAAGGTGAGTATCCGCCAATAGCAGTGCTAGCCTCTCTTACGCATCGTTTCCTATTGGTGCATTATTTCCTCGCCACCTGGCACTATTCTGGCGGATACTCACCCAAAAGTTTAGCTTTTGTGCCTACCTGTGCCTCTTAAGTCGCGACATGGTCTTGAGTTCCAGCCCGCACGTCTCGCACACGTAGCTGGGCTCTCTTCTACAGGAAGGCAGTTTCTCGTGCGCGACAAAGTCTTCCTGTGTGTGGAAGGCGGCGCGGCACTCCCTACAGTGCCACTCGCGCGCGACAGTGGTGTCGCGCGTCTTGAAGTAGCCCCCGTGGTGCTCCGGATCGCTCCAGTCGGGTGTTGAGTCGGCTACTAGAATATCATAGGTGCTGCTTTTAACTTCTATAAGACGCATTTTCATTGGTCGTTAAGGGGGGTTGCACCAAACCGTCTGCAATCGTAAGCGGTGTTCATTAAACTTTGAATGTTTGTAAAGTTTGACAAGTTTCTAGGGAATGACAGTTGCCGCTGGCATATTTAGTAAGTTGGTGCACCTGCCCCAAGTCGCTTGATATACAGAATTCGAATGCTCCCTGCAGACGAAATAACGACTACAAGAAAGGACTACAACATTATGTAACCTAGAGGAAGAGCGGCGCCATCCAACAGAGTTTTTTTTTGCTTACCAGATGGCTCCATATCCTTAGATGATAGACAACTAGCGACCCGCCCCGGCTTCGCCTACATTATACATATAGACCTTCACTCTAAAAAAGACCGGGTTGCACTCCGGGAGTGCCAGCAGAAGTGAAAACTTGAATATTAACTTTGTGCATTTTTGATATTTGATGATGATGGACTGACATCATCAACTATCGATAATCGTTTGTAAAGTGAACGTGAAACGAAACATTGAATCGATTCAAATAATAACGGTAACAATCGATATTTCTCGCAACTAGAAAGACGTCAAACCGTCCCGTCGTGGTCCCGTCCCCTATGTAGTGAAGTGTATCTTACGAGATAAAGAAGAGGGGTTGCTAATAATAAATAATAATGATAAATAAGAGGATGGGCTAGAGACGCCTCTGGTCCCATGGTCCTTATATCAGCGGATTTTATTTTGGTCCCTGACTGTTGTTATAATACGGACGAACCTAAAGCTGCGTACGAATTAGAGCAGCCTCGGGTTGAGGCACGCACAGCTCACCTATTTCGCTCAAATTCGTACGTGCCCACACGCTGTCCGCGAGCAGCCCGCGTGCGGCGCGCGGCGACCCGTCTAGAGGCGGTCTTTTGACCGTGCTCAAAGGCGCCTCAGTGTGCGTGCCTCGCGTAATTTGGACGTGTATCTGAGCTACCCGCAGGCAGAGCGACGCGTTCTGACTTGTTTGTGGGTGAGGCGCGTATGAATTTGAGCAAGTGGACGAACCGTGTATGTGTAATCGAGTTTGTTCGTAAATTTATTACTATAATTTGGTGAAATATGATAAACGCAGCCACGGCTGTCATCGTGTCCGACGCCATTTTGAACGACGCACAATGTCGGCTCGCCGCGAGCACGCTGCCTCGCCCGCGCATGTTTATGTGCAACAATTTAGCTCGCGAGCAGCGCGCCGCGCGGGGCGAGCATGCCTCAGGCTGAGCCGCTCAAATTCGTACGCAGCTTAATACAGCGGTCGAATTGCGTGGTTGAAGGCAGCCTGGGGAAAATCCAGGGGAAACCTCCGGCACGCATGGTCGTGGGGCAGTTTTCAAATCAAATCAATAGTTATTTGTGTCACAAGGGAGCAAAATCTGGGGGCACGGCAGTGCCCCCGCCAAGTCGAGCGCGAAGCAAACACTGCCGTACCATCCTTTACTGGAACCATTTCGCCGCATTTTCAGGCCCCTATTTGAGAACCTCTGGATAAGACCAGAACGCAGAAATTTTCGTCATCCAGTAAGCTATTCACATACTTAAAATCCAAAATTTCAAGTCTGTAGGTCATTTAGTTCCGAAGTTAAGTGAAAGCAAAGTTTCGCATTTATGACACTCACTCACTCGCTCACTCATGATCATCACAATAGAACTAGTACATACCATAAACTCAGAGAGCTAAAATTTGGTACAGAGTTAGGGTTTAATGGCCACATAAAGGGAAAACTATAAAAACTAGGATAATCGAAGATCTGGAGTACCTGGTGACCCGGATTAGAAAACACAAGAGCCCAACCAAACTATTAGAGATATATCTATACCGCCTTTACAAAAATGTTCAACTTGGTGGGCCGCTTCCTTTGATGTCAAAAATCAAAGCAGTGAAGGGGGCAAAAATAAACTGCATAAATAACTTTGTAATCCCACAAAAAATCAAGAATGGGATATTGACACAATAACCTACAAAAAGAAGTGAGATCCCATAAAAAACATTCCATGTAAAAAAGAGGCCAAGTCTCGAAACTCTTCCACCGCAAAAAGTTGTGAGATATTTGGTAGTACCAAGTCTCAGGCATTCTTATTATTCTTTATTTGCTAGCTGAGAAGAGTCCAGCAAGAAACTCAGCTAGGCCCGACTTGGGTCGGACTTACTCTACCCGGTATGCGGCGGTACCGGGACGAATAGGGCATATATATGTCTCTGTTGTCGTGAACTCGGGGTGCACGTCCGTCCCCGCCGTCAGCGGATTAAGGTTTCGGTACATATTTATAAGAGTATCCAAAACGGTAAGCGGAAAATAGGCGGCCAGTGCCTTCGCTAAGGGCTAAGGGGCTAAGGGTGGTCTGAAAAGACATATGAAAAGATGCATGTTAGAGCCCTCTGAGTGAGAATAGAAAGCAGCACGGTTAATGCGTTTGAAACTTACCGACGTAACGAGCTTGACCTAAAGCGATTCGAGCTCAAGGCTCGTCCACCAGCAGCCATCCGTTACAATACCCACCCCACGTCGACCCATTAACTCATATTTGTAACTTGAGTTTGGCCTCCAGTTGCTTTCCGGATCGATGGAAGTTAGCATTAAGAAAGAAGAAAGAAAGAAAGAAAAACATTTATTCATGACAAGTATCGTGTCACGAAAAGGTCCCGCCTCAGCATAATGCCGACTCAAGAGCCGGCGCTGATCTTCCGGCGGAACCTGAAGTGTGTCACGGTGTCTGCAGTACGCACGGCTTAAGCTGAACGCGACCAGTTTGACAGCGCTGTCTAGCGACGGCGACCCGAACTACCGTAGTGTCAAAGTCACGTGCAAAACCTCTGCCGTGAGTACTACAGACAGACAGAGTACAATAGGCCGACAATAAACTATAAAATTTTAATAAACTATAAGGTTTTAGGAAAGGCAAATCTACAGAAGACGCAGCTATTTACCTATCGAATAAAATATCTAGTTCTCTTGATAGCGGCGATAAATGTGTTGGGGTATTTTTGGATCTCTGTAAAGCATTTGACACTGTGTCAATAGAAATCTTACTTAATAAACTTAATTCCTTGGGCGTTAGAGGGGTAACTCTCAATTGGTTTCGCAGTTACCTGACTGACAGGCGTCAGTCCGTTAAAATTGGCGAATTTTGCAGCGACGAGTTGCCACTCACTTTTGGAGTTCCACAAGGCAGCATCCTCGGCCCTTCGCTATTCCTCGTTTACGTCGATGATATCCTTAAGCTTAATCTGGATGGTGCTGAAGTAATTTGTTATGCGGACGACACTGTGGTACTGTTTTTCGGTAAGACATGGGAACAAGTTTTTGACCTGGCAGAGCGTGGGCTATCTGACATTTGTACATGGCTAGAAAACAATTTGCTTACTCTAAATACGAATAAATCCAACTTTCTTACGTTTTCTAAGTCCCCAGTATCTTTTGCTCATCTAAATAATAATTTATTAATACACACAAGTAAATGTCCCAGCCGTGTCAATAGTTCTATCGCATGTTCCTGTAGTTCAATTGTTAAAACTGATAAAGTCAAATATTTGGGACTAATAATTGATGATAGGCTAACCTTTAAGCAGCATATCTCTGCGCTATCCAATAGAGTCAGAAAATGTATTTACATAACAAAGAAACTCCGCTACTGTGCCTCGGTACTACGCTACTCTACGTATTGTATACTATGCCCTGTGCCAATCAATACTACAATATGGTATATCTGTTTGGGGTAGTGCTCCAAAAAGCACTCTGATAGTTCTGGAAAGAGCACAGCGCGCAGTAATTAAAGTAATGCTCCGAAAACCTATTCTTTTCCCCACGGACACTCTCTATCGAGACTCCAAACTTTTAAGTGTAAGACGACTTTATGTCTTAAAAGCTACTTCACGAGCCCATGCAATAGTTACAAAACTATCAATTTTTCTGCAGCTCCTGACCAAACGTGTATTTAAAGCTCCTCTTCCTAATTATAGAACATTATTCGCAAAACGCTCACCTGACTATATGCATCGGCGAATTTACAATAAGATCCGCAAAGTTCTTGAGATTCAACATTACTCTATTGGCAACGCTATGGCGGTTGTGAAAAAGTGGCTTGTCTCTCTATCATACAGTGACACGGAGGCCCAACTTCTTATCAAGTAAAACTCAATCGTGCACACTAACTAACGCACACATGCACACACATACACTCACACACACAAGCACGCAAGCACACAAATACAAAACACACACACAGTTTGCGCATGTGTTCTTATATGTAGGTATAATGCTTGTTATTACTTTCCTCTTTTGAGTTCATTCTAATTTCTTGAATAACTTCATATTGTTTTACAAATTGCACTCCAGGGTCCCAAGATTCAGGCTCAGCCTAGTTTGGGGTCCGCCTGGCATCTCATTTTATATGTAAACATGTGTATTATTAAGCAAATAAATGATTTTTTGATTTTTTTGATTTTATTTTTTTTGAATACGGGTGTAGACTCGAAAATTATTATTACTCCAAAAGAAAGAAGGCAATAAAATATGCCTAGTGACGAAAATCCCATTCAGATATCTCAAATAATTAGGAAACTACAACCGTTTTGATATTGCTTCTTAGAGAGAGAAAACGAAAACAGTTTGTGACGTCACAAACTGCGAGGCTGCCGCAGAGCGCGATGGCGGCGCCGAACACGATGCGTGATTTGCGTTTTATTGTATGAACGTGCATACAAGTAGAGTAAACAAATTTTACTAGTTACATATTTTACATAATTTTTTGACGACAACTGCAATCAATCCTATAAATTTAATTATATATTATTGGTTTATCAATCATTTATTCATTCAACCAACACTTAACAACGACTCCATTGCTCTTTGTCCACCCCAATGCCACCAAACATCCCAACTCTAATGATAATGATGATGGGATGTGCGGCAGCGGAGTTAAGTAGCAAGAAGGCCAGGCCTGATTCTCACCCATGTCTAGTTCCTGCTGCAGCCGCCACTGGCTGGTCTCCGCTGTCTCGCGGAGCCGCGCCGCCCGCCGCACCGTCTGCTCGCACTCGCCACATATGTGCTGCGGCTTGCCGTCATCTTCTTTAATCTGTGCAGACATTACGTGTTTTTAACACTTTCGCAACCGGACTAAAAATGGAACAATTCACCAGAAACCGACAGAACTAGCTATAGCTACTGCCCCGCCTAGCGGGCTGAGCCGGCATCTGAGCAAACATTACGAGTGCCCACCAGGCGGGTTCTTGGTTGCGAATGTGTTAATAAATAAATATTTGGGGACAATCTTAGGCAATTGTCTAGTACTCTCATAGTAATTCTTACTTGCTTTTACTCGCGCGAGTAAGAATTACTATGAGAGTACTCGCTACTCGCCGGCGGTGGGACAAGTGCCTTACACAAATAAATCTAGTCCCTAACTAAGCAAAGCTTGTACTACGGGTACTAGACGACGATATACATACTTATATAGATAAATAAATACTTAAATACATAGGAAACATCCATGACTCAGGAACAAATGTTCATGATCATTCACGCAAATAAATGACCTTACCGGGAATCAAACCCGGGACCTCCGGCTTCGTAGGCAGGGTCACTACCAACTCGGCTACAGAGGTCGTCAATAATAGATATTATCATACATTTTTCTTTGCACCTCATAAATCTCTGGTTAACCCAATTGTTGGCTGGTAGAGAATGCCATTTGGCATGAAGCTCGCCATTTGTACATTTCTGTGTTTTCTGCAATAAAGTTTACATAACTAAATCTATGAATATGAAGGATGTGCATTGCCAGAGCAGCGGCTACAGGATACTGCGAAAATGAAGATTATCATTCTCAAAGATAATCTAAACAGATATCTTTGAGAATGATAATCTTCATTTTCCCAGCAAACACCAAGCACAATTCCTTTTTACTATGTACTAGCTGTCTGCGCGGCTCCGCTGCGAGTTGCAAAAAGCGCAAGTGAGGCCACAGGCAATACTATAAACTGGTGAAAGGATTTTTGAAATTGGATGAGTAGTCCGGAGATTGGCCCTTACAAACAAACAAAGAAACAAATTACAAACTCACAGAACTGCACTCACCAATTATACCTCTTTACAATATTCATGAATACAAACCTCAACACATAAAATATTCTTAATGTTTATAGCAACATCAAAATCTTGATCACCACCAAATATTCTCCTTCCACCAGACCTCAGACACAGTCTGCAAGTTTGGTTTGAAGTCTGACTGGCCAGAATCTCTTTCAAAGAACTGGAATAATAAAGATTAATTTTTCAATGTTACTTCAAAATTCTGATTCTTCTCATTATTCTGCAAGTAGGCCTTAAGGGCTCTTTTACATATTGGAGCTTAGAAATACAATGGTATTATTGAACAAGCGAGTGATGTGAATGAATCTCTCTCTGATCTCCATTTTAGCTTAGATAAAAATTATTTCGTATGTGCAGCGTCTCTCCGGCTGTTACGCTGTACAGGTCGCATATTTTGTGAGCTTTTACCTGTATTGTAATTACCATGCACTAGAATTTATCAGCACCTTTAAGGAAGTTAAAATGTATTCAATAGAATGGTAATTAATTAATTTAAAGTTTAAACATTTGTTACTTACTTTACTGCTTTATGCTTCTTCTGGATAATATTTGCCTGCTGGATTTTAGTTCTGTCTAACTCAGCCTTATCTAGTTTCATAGTTAACAGTTTTTGCATGAGTATAATACTGGTCATACCTAGAACGCCGTCGAATTAAACGTAATCACATTACATGCATGGCATCCACAATTCACAAGTTTATTACGATATTCCAAATAAACTGACTGTAACTTTATAGATGTTTAAAAGAAAAAGATGAAACAAAACTCGGGTATTTTTCCCAGTAGGTAGCAAGAAAGGGAAAGTAATTTATAATGTTCTGCCAAGTTTTAATAATGTTTTAATCCTAAATCCTCATATCATAAATCAACAACAATTTATAGGTGACCTGACACTCCTGACAGTGACAGTGTGACAGTTGACAATTGACTATTGGTCGGTTTTGATACTGTTCGAGTCTCAGAAATATCAGCAAAGTTCCAAAAATTACTAGCGGTCGGTGCGCTGTATTCATGTGATTTTATACTCTTACTAGCTTCTGCCCGCGACTCCGTCTGCGTGGAACTCGTTTATATCGTAGCTCCATACAAACTTTCGGCCTCCGCTTCATTCCCTTGGGGGATGATTTCCAGGATAAAAACTATCCTATGTCCTTTCCCAGGACTCGAACTATCTCTATACCAAATTTCATCCAAATCGGTTCAGCGGTTTAAGTGTGAAGAGGTAACAGACAGACAGACACATTTTCGCATTTATAATAATAGTATGGATTTATGGTTGGTGTGTGGCAGAGATTAAAGAAAAAGCGGCCAAGTGCGAGTCGGACTCCCATACAACCATTTCTGGTCGCAAAAATTCAATAGTGGTCACAATTTCCTAGAAGTAGTCGCAGAGTAGAAACGGTTCCACCACATACAAACAGTATGAATCTGGTTGCAATATGTGGTAATATCGTGAACACATTTCGAACAACCATGATTTTGGTTATTTTGTTACGGAAAAGTTTCTACACGTTGCAACTTAATATCGTATGGTAATTTTTGGGAACATAGTGTCGAGTTTGTGACTGTGTGCACTTGACGTGTAAATGTTCCGGAACAAAATGGACACAATGTTACTGGTAACCACTATTTGGTCCCAAAGTTACGTAACTGTTTCGTAAATGTGGTGACACAGTGGGACCAAACGAAACATCATAATTTCATAATTGTGTCGTGGTTCTCAAACTATAGTGCCGGTATTTTTCAGATTTAGAGTTAATGTTTATTATATTACTGAAAAATGAATCGGAAAACCTATTGATGAAAATCCTCAAACTAATTTTATGTCACGCCATTTCGGCAGTAGATTATTAAGTTACGTACTTTTTAAGTACTTAGGGGAAAGCGGGGCAGTTTGGTACACCTTTTTTTGACATTGTTTTTTGCCCACCTAATTAACTAAAAACAAGTATTTTTGTACTTAATTAATAACATAACTATTAAGGTATCCAAATTTATCATTTTTTAAATTAAATTTTACTCATTGAATGAGTTGTATGGATTTAAACAAAAAATGGGATTTGTTCAATTCTGCCCCACCGGCAGGGTACTTTGATACATCGCATGGGGCACATACATGTATCAAAGTGCCCCTTTAATGTCTTACACTGCCCTACATCTGAAATGCGTATAATGGAACAAACACATTGAAAAAATTCTACTTTATTTTTATTATTGCGGTTAGTCGTCCGTATATACGTCTTTACCATTATCTAGAGAGAAAAAAGTTGTCAATATTTACGGTTGAAAAAACTAGCAGGGGCAGTTTGGTACACTTTGGGGGCACTTTGATACGTAAAAAACTGCCCCACTTCCTTTTGTACCAAAGTACCCCAGTAGCCAATTTAACAGAAAACCATTAATTCAAAATAAACTGTTAAGTATTACTCATAAATGACTATATATCCTGGAAACTAATTAAAAATACTCAATGTTAATCATATCGTAGATCCAGTGAACTGTAAAGAAACTCAATACAAATCTGTCAAAAAGTAGTTATTTTTTTACTAAGCAGCCGCGAAAATACGTTGTGCCTCGCCGACCGGCAATGGCTGACTGGCGAGCTTCACCGTCGCAGGAGTGTTCTTCACACATACAAAGCCATGATTTAGTGTTGCCGCTGGTAAATTAAAGTTTCTGGGTAAGGAAATAATGTAGGTGTACGAATGTGCCCCTTGTATCTAAGTGCCCCGCTTTCCCCTACTATAATATATTTTTATTACTTTGCGCCGCGGCAATGTGAACACCACCTATCTATATCTAAGGCCGGATTCGACTAAACAGGAATAAGAACTTATCTGAGGTCAAACATCAAAATAGTTTGAACTAGGAATGCAATGTTCGTCGCGTCCATATTTTACGATACTGAGTCTCCTACAATTTTCGTACATCTCGCGAGATCAAAGTTTCCGTATAAATCACAGCATGACCAAAGTTTTATTTAACTGACAAATTAAAACTTACTTGTACCTATTTTAAAATATCAATAATAATATGGATGTTATAAACCATTAAGTGCAGTTTTTATTTCACATGTTGATAATTATTAAATGGCATCATACGTTTTCAGTGAGAAATCTCGCTTTGTGGTCTCATGAGATTGCGAACTAGCCGAGATTGAATTGCATTCCCTAGTTTGAACTAATTTCGAATTAATTACCTACATTTCAAAGAAAGCTTGTCGCGGTCATAGTTTTTTAGGTATTTTTATTAAAACTCTAGGTATTGCAGTAGGTTTAGTAAAAATTATAAATGTGATACTTTTCTTACTGTTACTCTGTGTTTCGGGCTGTAAATAGGTACTTAACTAACTCCAGAACACAATCACTGTCACTTTCTAGAAAGAAACGAACGGCGTGCGCGCAGCGAGCGTCCGTCTGTGACCGAGTGTGGCAGCCGACTATAGTATAGTATAGTAGCGCGGACGCCGCGCGCCGATCTAATCTAACATATTCTGAATCCGCGCGGTAGGTATTCACCATTCGGCAACATCAAAAGTGGCGGACCGACGCGTGTAGGTACAACAAGCGCGTGCGCGAGCGCGTTATGCATACAAATATGCTTTACATTACATTTGTATCTTAATAAAACCATAAGTAATTATAATGTGTATTTTTTTTCTTTTTTTTTTGTTAAATTTAGATTCTTTTGATATCAATACATCACGAAACTTCTTTGCCTCCCTAATGCATAAGATGATAAGATGGACAGCTCACCCAGTTTTTTTTACGAGTCATGCTAAATTCAAGGATGGATGTGATAACACTGATAACCATAAAAAAATACTCACGCTTCTTCGTCATCTGTGTCCTTGAATTTAGAATACATTTCTTCAAGTTTTGTGGCTTCGTAAAAAGATGTAATATTTGTAAGTTTTACTCGACATTTTTGTCTCCGCCATTTGGGCTCGTAAACAGTATTTTCATTACTTCTTAAGTTCTCTACTTCATACTTTTTATTCGTCCTTGGCCAGTATAGTAGGTCATTATTCACCCATCCACTGGGAACAGCAGTTACGGCATCTGAGCCTCCTTCTTTGGTGATGACCAACGAAAATGGCATCCTTGAAATATAAAAAAGTTTGAGAATCCTATGTCACTAAATAAGAACATCGCCTCCATTTTAATATCCAAATAAGTCGACACAATGTCGACACAGTATTGGAACAATGTGGAGAGATTTTTCATAGAGATAAATCCCCGTTAAATATTAAAAAATCCTGAATTTCTTTATATTGACCAGCTGAAAGTTAATGATACTAGAAAATGTAAGAATCCTATACGCTATCAATGATATCTGATTGTTATTTTCTCTCAAAAAAAAAACTTTATTAGCATTTTCACGTAATTATTTTAATTATCTTTCACAATTTCGAAGGCGCGTTGTTGTAAACTATCTATTTTCCAAAACTACAGGAAGAAACTTAATTCCCACTTACCTTCACTTCTAGTTATCCGAAAAAACTTAAATTCACTCTCTCGTCTCCGTGTTTTGTTTTTATTATTAAGGGATTTAAAACAGAAGTCAGTAGATGTCAATATGACATGCCCATGAATCAAAAGAACGGAATCAAATGAATGAGTGAATGGAACTCTCATTCAAGTTGACGCAATCACGACACACGGTGTGGACTTTGTGTGGTAAATGGGTTACTTAAGCGTAACCATAAAAATGTGTCAAATCTTCCCCACTTTTGGTCGACCCGACCAAACCGCGACCAAATTGTGACCAAAAATGTTACCTGTGTCGACACAAATTGTGCACACTGTTACCAAATGTTACCAAAAATGGCTGTATGGGCTCGCCCATGAAGGGCTCCGCGTACTACTTACTAGATCTCGTTCAAACGTTCAAATATTTTGTTTAGTTTTATCATTCTCTTATTTTAGAACTTACAGGGGAGGGCGACCTCAATATAATTTTTGAAGACCTATCCATGGATACCTCACACGTCATGAGTTTGATGAAAAAAAAAAATTGAGTTTCAGTTCTAAGTGTTAACCCCCAAAATTTGTTGTTTTTTTTTCTATTTTTGTATGAAAATCTTAATGCGGTTCACAGAATACATCTACTTACCAAGTTTCAACAGTATAGTTCTTATAGTTTCAAAAAAAAGTGGCTGTGACATACGAACGGACAGACAGACAGACAGACATGACGAATCCGTAAGGGTTCCGTTTTTTGCCATTTGGCTAGGGAACCCTAAAAAGGCAGATAGGCTCTAATAAATAGGGAAGATACAGCTATAATATTTACCATTATATTGTGACCAAAATGTCCAAAAAACATAAAGTAATAGTTACTGAAACGTTTTTACTTTCGTTTATAGTACTATTTTCAAACAATAATTACTATTTCATGAACCTAGAATACTCTGGACAGGCTGTAGGTGATGCCACAGTGAGGGACGGAAAGGCTTCTATGCAGCTAAATTAAGAACTGGTCTTAAAATGGCTGATGACTTGCCATAAACAACCTACTTAATTTGGACGGGTAATGGTGTATGTGCCACAACTTCATACTAAATCAGTTGTGGCAAATAAAAAAAAGTGGAACTATGACAAGGACAATGAATGATATTTCCCTTTCTGTCACACATCGAGATTTGTATGCTACCAGCTCGCTCGCACGTGGTATTATTATTACCATAACCTGTCCAGAATATTCTAGCTAGGTTCATGTTACGATTTGAAGTAGGATGTGAAACGGAACGTGTTTTAATCCAACAATCAGCGTGTGGTGACGTCACTCCTGTCAAAAGTCAAGGGCAACTCTAAGCATACTTGCGACTTAAAAAAATCTATGGTACTATACTTATGTGCGTTTAAACATGGTGCTCGAACGGCTTGTTCAAATGGCATGTTTAAAAAATAAAAAAGGCGGCAAATTACCTATTATTTCAATGATTACCTTGTATTTATTTTAGTTTAAATATTTCCTCACATTGTTTGAGAAAAGCACTATACAATCCTCAGCCGGAACAGGGATTGCTGGACTCATAGCAAAATAAACCTCCACTCCAGCTCACTCACTCTCTCTGTATTTCTAGTCTCTGTCTCTCAAACTTACCAAACGCCTCGTCTAAATAAATAATTCACGCCGATAAATATATAGGTAAATACTTTAAAATAGTTACAACACTATATGTGTCGACTTGACGTTAACGTCCCACGTCACACAGCACGTCTAGCACACGACGGCCGCGACATACCGTGCTGCACGGCTAGCACGCGACGGCGCGCGAGCTCTCTCGATTTTTCTCGCACTGTCCGTCTCTTTCTTGTTAGACCACTTAGAACAAGTATAGTGCGATAAAAATCGAGAGTATATCGCGGCCGTCGTGTGCTAGACGTGATGGTGGGTAGTAGATGGAGACAATTCGTTAAAACCTTCAAAATACCGTACTATTCGTCTCATTCTAACTCACCTCAGCTGACCATAAGAAGTGACAAAGACAATTATATTAAACATCGTCTTGCGTAATACTGCGGGTCTGTGATGTGTGGTTCTGATGAGCCAGAGAGTACTACTTTTCTATGTATATATATATATATATTGTAATGATGATGTGCCGACGGAAAGAATGGAAAGGCTTTCCTAAAATGGTTACTTTCTTAAATTTCGGAAACTCCGCAACTTGCACATCTCGTGCAAAGAGTGCATCCATATTTAACCACTACATCGTGTACCACTGACAAGTTAGTTTGGATATCCTATACTTAGGTCTCAGCCTGGGAAAATTTCTTTTCTCTTTATTTTTACCCGAGCTCGCCCAGGGCCTAGATTTTATGTGTTCCGATATGGTTTTTTTTTCAACTAGAATGGTGTAAGTTTGCCTATCACTTTGAAATTCGGGGTTAGGTACATTGTTTGTAACTATCTCTTCATAACATTAATACGAAAAAAAAGAAAACACCTTTGCATCATTAAGATTTTTTTAATAAACTAAAAATATGTTATAGGCACAATGTTACACTTAAAAGTTAATTTCAAAGACGTTTTACGTCACACCTAGCCATAAAGTTGCAATTACCGCCCCGTAACATACGGAAAATTCCACTAGATGGCCTGGTAAATATTTGTACTCACCACGGGCGGTAGTAAAGATAGCCCCAGACAGCATAGTTATCTCCCTTACCTACAGCTCTCGTGTCAAATATCTGCAATCGGAGGCATTCTTTAATTTACCGCCCTAGGTGAGTATTGTCCTATTTTACTATCTTAATTTACGAACTTACGCATATTAACTTTGGTTACTAATGTGTAGATAACAATAACAACATTTGACATTTTGGTGGGTAGCAAGAAATATTGAACAAGTTAAATTAAGAGATTTTTCAAGAAACCCAACGTTTTTACGTATGTTATAGCCTGTCACTTCCAGGATTAACAGGAATTCAACGACACCTCTTATCAAAAATCCATCAAGCAAGTTAGGACTGTAGTCTGTGAAACCGAGTTACTCTTGTCCACATAAGTTCATACCTACATAGGTACATACTCAAAAAACATAACCCTTCTTCTGAGGCTCTAGTATAAGTTTTACCGAAACTAAACGTTACGACCGCGTTTGCGTTTAGCTGTCAAATCCCATACAAATCGAGGGTAAAACGCAAACGCGATCGTAAAGTTTTGTTTCGGTAAAACTTATACTAGAGCCTCTGAGGCAGCCTGGTATTAGCGTTAATTTAATGATAATGTCTGCTTAAGGCTTAATAATATGGAACTGATTGAGAGATTCGTTGAACCGAGCAACGGTTCCAATAGCTCAGTTCGTTGAGAGCGACTGACCGCGTATGTCAAAAGGTCGCCGGTTGAATTCCAGTTCGGGGAGCAATCAATTTTTATGTTTTCTTCATTTGTAATTTACTGCCGCTGTTTAGTTATTTCTAAAATCTTGATCTGTTTACCATTGAGATAGGTATTCAAGTATTAGGTACAGTCGGGTCAGTCAATCGTGGCACAAATATTTCTGACAGCATTAAACGCATCTCTTTCTTGCATTAGCACTACCACCAGAAAGAAAAGGGGACTATTTATTTCCTATTTTATACACATTTGACTAGCCAGATTATATAATTATTATGATAATATAAAACGTACATTATTATAACTCTGAAAAATAAATACTTACAGTCATAATAATATATATCGTTTATTTCGCACCATACAGTCCAATAATAGAAAAGTAAAAATAATATTAAAATTAAGATAAAAAAAAACATCAAATCCTTAAAAACATTAAGATAATCTGTCGGTATAATGAATGAATTATATATGAATGGAATGGAATGGAATGGATTATGAATAACGGTAAAAACGTGGTCAATTTGTGACAAATCAGCAAAAAGATAAGGCAGGTAAAATATATATTTTAAAAATCTTATTAAAATTACCAATATATTATTAAAAATACCAATTACATTAACCAATAAGCGCATTACGAAAGTAAAATTAAAAACAAAGTACCATTAGGTACAGTCATTTCTCTATTCTGTGTCATATGATCATATCCATATCACCTAAGTTCGCCACCTTTTAAAGTAGGCAACATTTATTCTGATAGTTCATGGCACCGATTACACAATCATTATTATCACAGAAATACTGGGATGTCAATAATATTTTGGATTTTGATTTATGAATAAATACTAGAGGACAATCTTAGACAAACCGAAGTATAGCCACATAGAAAGCTCAGTATGCCTTGTGTAATGGGTACCAGACATCTAAGACACAGAAACACATATTCATGTTCATCATACAAAATATTCGGTCATACCGGGATTTATTACGACAGTTTTGGATTATGTTTCAATATGCATCAATATTCATGTGATGCTACTTCAATATAGCGTGTAGATAGCGTGATATTAATGACTGCGTATAATCAGTGCCATATTCTCAGTATAGTGTAGCGATACAAAAACATGGTTATCTGTCAGAACGTATAATTTATTTTCATAACCTACATATTATAACATTTTCCTTGGCAATTATTATCATTTGGTCCTACCTACTTACATTTACAAGCCTGAGTTTCCATATTGTCGCTAAACTTATATTAAAATGGATTTTCAGAATTTACCTACGTCTACCTGGCTAGCATGACCATGTTTATGACGTGCGAGGTACTATGTAAAAGCATGCGGGGCAAATGCTTTAAGTTTGACATAAATTCGATCATGCTGGATAGGCAGAAAGTACTAATGTAAGTCAATGTGAAAAGGGGGACCTTAACATATTACATTGGATTGATATTGACTCTTGTATTCTCGTTTGCGCTATTGCTAGGGATGGTCATATTTGAATTAGAATCTCTACAGATTCTAGTTCAAATATGACCTAAGGCATCATAATAAGACATCATGGCTGGGCTAGCACCGCGATGTCCACACATCGCGGTGCTAGCCCAGCCATGATGTCTTCAATGGCATCGATTCAGTAATTATTATCATAATGCTTGGACTTGCTGGGTTTCTTACTTCAATATTCACGAGATACTCCTGCAATACTGAGTTTAATCCGCGATAATAGGGACGGTGTAATCGGTGCTTAACTGAAACCCATTGTTTCCCGATTGAGCAAGTATTTATCGATTTGGATCTAATATTTATTGGAAAATTCTTAATTTCAAGTCCGGTATAACCATTATCTAATACAAAAATGTATAGTCGCACTCGAGTTGGCCGAATTGCATTAAAGTAGCCCATTGAAAAAGCAACCCTACCGTCCAGTGTCGAAGACTCCAATTCCAATGGCAGTTTTATAAAAACTCGGCCATATTAACTAATCTTATCCATAAGTAGGTACCTGGATGAACACCTTGCCATGTCGCTTTTCACCCGTTTGGCAACTTCTTCGTGTGGCTTTTTACATTTTATTTCACTTGCAATGTATGTATGTTATGTTAACTATGGTTGTTCGGGTGAAATCTTGCAACTCAATTTTGAAGCTGATCTTCAACCGATTGAGCTGAAATTTTGGGTTTAGGAGAAATTTTGGGATGTCAATTAGATTAGATTAGATTAGATTCATTTATTTCATTTTGAAAATTGACATGTCATTTTTTGAAAATTAAATAGCATGAATTCACAAAAAGATCGTCAGAGTGTATAAGAATAACAATAATATAAATGAAAGTCAAAAATCTAAATATGTACATTGCAAAAATTAAAAAACAAGAATAATAATAAGGAACAATTGAAATAATATTAAAATGGTACAAATGTCAAAGGAGTAAAATGTGTTTAAATGTCAAATTATTAATAAAAGCTAGGGTATCCTAGATATAAATAGTCAATGGTCAAAAAATTTGATATAAAAAAAATGAGTAATTTTAAACAATATTCATAATAAAATAATAATATCATTTAAAAACGAAAACATGTCAAATACACATACAATTTACAATGTCCGTTCGTTGTATTCCTTTACGGAATACAACGATTTTGAAAGTAAAAGTTCCTTTAGTCGGCGTTCAAATATTTTTTTTTTTTTTTTTTTTTTTTTTTTTTTTTTTCCCCACTTACAACTATCTTTACAGGTACTAAACCTAAGACAATAGTGTAACTATTAACATTTTTATCTTACCAACTTATTCTAAGTTACGGCGCCTATAACATAATGTGAACAAAGTGGACTTTTTGAATTCAGTCAGAGAACACCAAAACAAATCAATGTTCTCGGCTACTATGTTAAGGGTCCGCACAGCGCGCGTCAGCGGCGCCTTGCCGAGCAGGTTGGTGCGCCCGCGCCGCTCGGCCAGCAGCCGCGGCCGGCGCCGCCGCCACACGTACTTGTCGGGCACGTACAGGCTCATACAGCTCAACACTTGACTGTTGTAGGCTTTCCCCCTTAGCAACCGGAACAAGTATGTCGCCAGACACAGCTCTCTGCGCACCTGCAATTCGTTGTACCCCACCATGCCCAGGACGAACAGCGTAGGATACATAAGAGGGTAAAAAGGATATACTCCATATTGCCGTAAATACAAAAAACGAGTAAATTTATTTTGTATGCGTTCGACCATTAACTGGTACTTCGCCTCATGAGGAGCCCAGATGACCGCGTTACATTCGAGGCTGCTGCGGACGAGAGCATTATATAAGGCCGCAACAGCTCCAACATTCGTAAAGCTATAAGATCTACGCAGTACAAAACCAAGCATCCTGTAAGCTTTTTTACAAATATTTTTAATATGATTACGAAATCTCAAATCAGATGTAAAATTTAAACCTAAATCTTTTACTTCTGTCACTCTTTTTAACTTTTCGTCGTGGATATAGTAGTCGTGATATATAGGGGTGTGCGCCCGAGAAAAAGTAATAGTCACGCACTTGGATGAGTTAAAATATAACTTGTTACTTTCACTCCATAAAACTACCCTGTCTATATCGCTCTGGAATCTGGCGCAATCTGCAGTGCTGTTTATGGGTAAAAATAATTTTAAATCATCCGCAAACAGTAAGCATCCTACATGTCTGATAATCTGGGGCAAGTCATTTACCATAATAATAAATTCTAAAGGGCCAAGATTACTTCCTTGACTTACTCCAGACCTCACAAAATAAGGACCCGACCTGTACCCCGCGTACTCTACATACTGACGCCTGTCAGTCATGTAACTCACAAAGAATTTTAATAAGTGAGGAGTAAAACCGACGCCAGCCAACTTCCGTAGCAGGATGTCGTTATCGACGACGTCGAACGCTTTTTTAAAATCAAAATAGGCGGCGTCAACCTGCCCCCCACTGTCCACCACTGGCATTACCTGGGACACGTAGCTGAGCAAATTTGTAGTTGTACTACAACCCGGCCGAAACCCGTGTTGCGCGTTCGAAAGCTGGCTCTGTAACTGCTTATATATAATATTCTGTAGCGCTGACTCGAAAGCTTTAGCGGGCGTTGACAACACTGCCACCGGCCTATATCCATCAACCCCCTGGCTTCCTCCCCCTTTCGGAACCGGGACTACACGAGTTGTTTTCCATAACTCCGGGAACACTTCATCACGCAAACACGTGTTATAAATATGTAGAAGCGGCTGACCTAACACAAACCGGCAGTCTCTAAATAAAAAAGCCGGGAGGCCATCAGGTCCGGCCGAGCGCTTTGGTTTAAGGTTCGTCAGAGCTCGCATTACATCGGCCAGATGCAGCTTTTCAAAGTGTATTCGCGCCGAGCTCAACGCGAATTCTGCCTCCGCGACGGCTGCGTTCACGTCTAGTTCAGCTGGAACGGTGCTATACACAGATTGAAAGAACTCTGCAAATTCTTCAGCACACTTGTTCTCGTGGAGAGCCATCCCGTCCTTAAAAATCTTTCGAGTGCTTCCATGCGTAGTCTTAGACTTTACATAGTTCCAAAAAGCCCTTGGTTCCTCTTTCAGATGAGCTTGAACACGCTCCTGATATTGCACGTAAGCACTTTCAATCAAATATTTTACCCGTGCCCTACACTTTGCAAAAGCGTTATAATTCTCATAGCATTTTTCGCCCTTATATTTTTTATGAAGTGCCGCCTTTGACTTTATTTCACGAATCAAATCAGCGCTATACCATTCAGGGTAAGTGTACCTAAGCGAACAAGGCTTTTGTGTTTTTTTAGGCACACATTCGGTTATAACGTTGTTGATGATTTCGTAAAAATAAAGCAGACATTCTTCTACACTATTTAAATTATATAGCGGGGTCCAGTCAATGGACGATAGTGACGCGTATAACTTTGGATAGTCTGCCTTTGCAAAGTTCCATTTCTGCTGAGCGTGCTGACCGTCGGTATGTTGTTAGAGGTCTCGTTTTTAATTGTGGCGGGTAGGCGCTCGTACATCGACGGGCCTATTACGCGCGGGCTCCTGTCGAGCAGCGCGAGTCGCCGCGATACAGGTAGTAATCGCCCCGTCTGACGGGTGATTCTGCCAGGCATATTCGCTCGCTTAAATAAGTGGATGTTTCGACGCGTGAACATAATTACTTCAAATACGTATAGTGAATAATGAGTCATCATCTTGTACTGTGTAAAGAGTTCTCTACACGAGTGCCTCGAATTTACCCCTTACCATTTAATATAGTTTAAGTTTTATTATGTTTGTTTTTATTAATTGTCTTTAATAAATTACCCTACATATAGTACCATAATTTTAAATTCCCATGACTGACGACGGAGACAGAAGGTGGCCATTCAGGACTCAACGTAACCTCGTTGAGTTTGGGCTCGTTAGAATCGTCTCAACTTTTTTTGACAGAAACTTACTAAACATGGAGTAAACGTGACACGGTGCTAAAGTGGTGAGCTCCTTGTAAGCTCGACCGCATTAGGCTTAATATAACTCCTCTTATCATCAATAGGATAATATCACCGCTTAAAGTACAAAGTTATTATTGATGATAGCGACCGATCTAACAACTGGTTGATAAGATAACAATTGTTGTAGTTTTGTTTCACGACCAAGAGATACTATGTCATGCCATACATTAAGAGGAATCACTAAGGTCGAGATAATTGAGAAACAGGTATTTGTAAAATGTATTGCTGTCGCGCCAACCTCAAGCCTCCCAGCAGAGCGCGATAGAGACAACTGCAGCTTGGACCGAAAATACCTATTAAAAGTACATAAAATCAACGTTTCGTAGTCCCCTGATTTCTTCTCCAAAACTTGGCCTATTTAACTATTCTTTTTTATTAAAAATCAAAGAAAGGCTTTGGCCGTGTTCCTATGTTTTCCTTTTTTTTAAACCTACATACTAGCCAATTTATTAAACAAAATGAATAAAACTAAACTGACTGTTTTTTTTAAATAATCTAGTAAAAAATGTTTTCTGGGTGATTGAACACAGCGGAAAATCTGGCATTTTTTTTAGGTTTTTGAGGGTTAATATCTCTTTTAAGAATAAATTTATGAAAAAAGGAAAACATAGGAACGTGTCAATAGTAGCCATAGATTTATGGAAAAAAATATTGCTCTACTGCCATTATCCAGGGAGAAAACAGGGGACTACGTTTCTATGGAAAAACGGCCGTTCTTTTTCCTCTTAAATACTTAACCTAGACAGCCAATCCCTTGCTGACTAAAATACTGATGAAGTTCCCCGGCGTCTGTCCCGCTGTTCTCCTCTACAGCACGGCGCGCGAGCTCTCTCGATTTTTCTCGCACTATACCTATAGTGCGAGAAAAATCGAGAGTATGTCGCGGCCGTCCCATGATAGACGTGCTGGTTTAATTTATCAACAAATTCTCGTGAAGTATTGTGAGCAAGTTCAATAGCTCACAGAATATAATAGAATAGAAAAACATTTACAGTGGAAGTGGTATGAAGATGGCGTTGCGTTGCTAGTATCCAGGGGCCGTAGACAAGGTTACAATCGACAAGCGCTAACGCCAATAGAAAACTAATAAAATGTAGGAGAATGACAGATGCCAACGAAACGCTTTTCGTTAACATCTGTCATTCCGATACATTTTATTATTGGCGTTAGCTCTTGTCGATTGTAACCTTGTCTAGGCCCCCAGGTATGGCTCAGACTAGTAACGTCATCTATGTGGTTACATACATATAAGATAAGATAAGAAATATTTAAGTTAGTCACAAGGTATTGGCTGTCTGTGTCTTTACATACATGGGTATACTTATATGTAAGTACATAAAACCAGCGCCATCTTCAAGTATGTTGTTAGCCATGCCTCCAGCTCAGCTAACATGACACACGTGTGTGATGTCTGTATATCATAACTCCCAAACGGATAAACCAATTTCAATAATACTTAAACCAACGTCTCTGCTGGCGAGTCCTTTATATTCCAAAATCTTTATCATACAATTGATAAATGTTCGGGCAATATTTCCTAGCCAATTTGGCGTACGGTGAGTCTTTGTGCACTGGTAGCCCACTAGTTCGCCTGTTCCATACGTGGTGGACGTAAGCCGTTTCCTCTCCTGTTATATCGCCTGGCTCGAAGTATTGTGCCGCTTTCAAATAGTGGACTGGGTAGAAGAATTGGGTCTGATACACCTCGAACCCTGGAATGAGAAAGGGAGATATTTAAATATGGCACGCACGAACCGGAATAATTGTACCTTAGTTAAGATGTATGATACCGGGACAGTTCTGTTCTTGAGTTTCAACAGCGAAATAATCCCACTGCCATAAGCCGCGCCAATAAAGACTCGTATGCCAGTCTAATTTCATTTTTTTTTCCACTCGCACTTGATGCTAGTTCAAGCGACAAAGACAGATACTCGAACGAAGTTCGTTTTCGTTCGCAGTAGCCCCTCAGACTCCTTGGATAGATTCCATGTGTAGGTATAAGTAGGTAAAGTATTTCCCCTATTCATAAAACTTAAAACGCCTCTGCTAAATAATATAGCGTCGTAGAGAACATCGACACTCTTCCCCATAAAAAGATAACTCGCACAAGGCGGGGGTCCATGAATCAACTCCTCACACACACCACTCGACTGACCAAGTCGACTAAAATCATCTCTCATGTGGGGCCAAAAGTATTCAACAAACTACCCGCGAACATAAAATGTGCGGATAGTATCTCATCTTTCTTAAGAAGATTAAAATCGTGGCTCCTCACCCACTCTTTTTATGACATCAAAGAATTTTACAAGTTACCACAATAATAATGAATATCCATAAACGTGTACAACTTAATTTAAGAATGATGACATGTAATAATTTGAATATTATTAATAAATGACTTATGACTTAATAACTTATGTGCTCTGCCCCTTTCTTACGAACACAAACGTCAACGTGACAGATAAAGACAAACGAATTTTAACGCCATTTTCGTTAATATAGGCTTGTAGAACGTTTATGAATACGGCCGTATAAATACAAGAAGGTAAGGTGACATTCGGCCGAGCTTACTGGGAACTCTTAAAGGCCCTTAACTTTAGAGCCAAATGTGGCGAGGCGCGAAGGGGCTGATTGGGTGGGCACTTACCTGGCTCGCAGGTTTTCTCCACGAAAAAAAAAATTACTTACGACTACTTCATAGAGGCATAGAAATTACACAGTAATGTAGTCGTGTAGAGCTAAAGCATCTTTAGTCACCTAGTTCTTTGTGTGAGTTCTCATATTATGATGTGCAGTTAACAGTAGGTATCAGTTTAGTATTACCTACCTAATGTTATAATATAATTAGCATTTGAACGCCTCGCAAATTTCAAAACACATCGCATGGTATTGGACAAAGCGCCTAATTAAGTGATAATTGTTGTCAATTACACTTTGCTCGTAATGAATACACCACATGCACAAGCAATAAGAGTACAGTCGAACTTATAAGTAGCTGAACCCCTGAAGCTGGTACCCTGTCAAATTTACCCATTTGACAACTTCATAGTAGAAGATCCGAATTACAAACGACCTTCACCCATCTGTACCTATTTTATAGGTATCGAATATTAAAAAAAGACCGGGTTGCACTCCGGGAGTGCCGGCAGAAGTGAAAACTTAATGAAATTGTAACAGTTTTTCGATCGGGTCACGTGTCCGTGTTACGAATTTTCAATCTCTCGCATCTTACGGTCACATGACCTGACGCGAGACATTTTTCCCTTCCCAAAAAGTGCACAACGCCGCTAAAGAAGTTTTCACTTCAAAAAATATTAAAGTCATCTATTCAGTCAGAAATCAGAATACATGGTTCCATAATTTCGCTTAATATAGTAAATTAAAAAAATACTACGTTAATGGGTTGGCTGAAAAATTACTGGTCAGACTATGATTATTAAAAAAAAATGCGTTCAATAGTTTTTCTAACAAACTTTATACTATACTGAACTCAGTATAAGTAAAGAGAATGACACAATCACAATAGGCCTGTGGATCCACGTTAATCATAAGTATCATAACTGACGCAGTGTCATTTTATTTAAAAGATTGTTCTTAATTTGTGTTCGTTGACTCGTCTGACCTGTGAAATTAATGAAATGCTTACCGGATGCTACGGATTAGAGAATAAAGAACAAGTCCTGTCTATTCAGAGGGCCTACCGCGAAACGAAAACGAATTTCGTTCGAACACAACAGCACTTGCTAGTTCGAGCGACAAAGAGGAAGATACTCGAACGAAGTTCGTTTTCACTTCGCGGTAGCCCCTTAGAGTTCCTCCAAAGTATGATGAAGGCTGAAAATATTTAGAATACGCTCGGCTGTATACTCGTAGTAGTAAACATGTTCTGAGGCTCTAATATAAGTTTTACCGAAACAAAACGTTACGATCGCGTTTGCGTTTTACCCTCAATTTAAAGGTATGTGATTTGACAGCTAAACGCAAACGCGGTCGTAACGTTTTGTTTCGGTAAAACTTATACTAGAGCCTCTGAAACATCTTGACGCAATGAAACTTTCTAGTAACTAAAAAGTTATAAACGGCGGCCACTCTTTTTGAAATGAAAGGTGCTGCAATATAAGAGAGAGCTCAATTGTTAGAACCGTTAGTGCAGATTTTGAAAGAAAACAATAATAAAACCAAAATAATTACGCAGGTTTCTTTAAGAGGAAACACTAAGGGCGTGATAATTGAGAAATAGGTACTTATTTGTAAAATGTATTGCTGTCTCGCCAACCTCAAGCCTCCCGCAGAGCGCGATAGAGACAACTGCAGCTTGGACCGAAAATACCTATTAAAAGTACATAAAATCAACGTTTTGTAGTCCCCTGATTTCTTCTCCAAAACTTGACCTATACTCCAGGCAAAATACGGTTTTGAAAAACATTAATTTATAATAGCGTTTTTTTTGTTGATTTCATTTGAAAATGTTATTCTAAGATTATATATTCAAGAATCCGACAAACTTTCCACCCGGAAGTAATTATGTAGATTTCAATGAAGCATGCATTGTCTTTTTTTATACGATTTATCTTGAATATTATAGAGCAAATGTAAATGAACCAAAATAAAGACAAAAATATTTATTAATATTTTTTCTGACTTTTCAGAAGTTAGTTAACTTATCATTTTTTTGATGTCTGAAATTTTGTCGGATTTTGTCGCTGGGTAACTATTTAATTGATAATATATCCGTTACACATAAAAAATAAGCTATTATAAATTATTTCCAAAATTGACATTTTTTCCATACGAGTTGTCAGTTCATTTACTGGACTACTATTTAAGAGTCCGCGGTAAGCTCGATTCTCCATACAAACGTAGTTACGCTCTCATTTTAAAACTACGTGTTGGATTGTAATGAAACTTTCCATATACAATGACACGAGGTATATCTATGTCTGTAATGTAATAAAAAATAAGTTTATGTAGCTTCAGATACCATAGTAAAAAATACAGCGATTTTAAGTTTTTCATACAAAACTTTTTTTTGCTGTATTTCGTTTGTTTTATAATCTGGAACCATATAAACTAATTACAGACATAGATATACCTCATGTCATTGTACTTAGGTCATACTGAAAATTTCAGGATTTTCGTAAATGAGACCAGATATTATATTAATAATACATTATTGTTTTTCAAAGTATATACCCTCACTATTTACACATTTTTGCATTCGTTCGAACCATTGTGTGAAGCAGGAGGCCCAGTCTTCTGAAGACACCTCTTCAATGGCTTCTTGGCACACGTCCACCGCCGCTTCCGGGCTTGAAAATCGTAAACCCCTAAGAGTATCTTTAATTTTTGGAAATAAATAGAAGTCACAAGAAGCGAGGTCGGGGCTGTATGGCGGATGTGTCATCAGTTCCACATTTGAGGCCTTCAAATACGCATTCGTTATCTTAGCGGAATGGGCGGACGCTTTATCGTGGTGCAAGACTTTGCTGCAAGGACGCTTTTCGCGAACCTTTTCTAAAACTTTGGGTAAGCAAGTATTTGCGTACCAATTTGCAGTTACTGTTCTTTGATTTTCAAGTGACACCGTGCGTAGTGTAATGTCCTTTTTTAATTTTCCGAAAATGAAGCAACCATTGTCTTGCCGGTGCTACGACTTTTTTAACTTTCGTCGGTAAATCTTCAAAAGGAAAGACCCATTCTGCCGACTTTCCGGTTCAAAGCAGTACACCCAGGTTTCGTCACCTGTCACGATATTATAGACAACTAATGACTGTCCTCCATCAAATTTTTTCATTATTTTACGGCACCACTCTACACGCAGTCGTTTCTGGTCTTCTGTTAAATCATGTGGTATCCATCGAGTACAAAGCTTCCGGACCTTCAGATGCACATGTAAAGTTGTTTGTACTTGGCTCATTCCAATGCCCAATAAATCACGAATTTGCTGGCAAGTAATTTTTTTGTCACTTTCAATTAGTTGTCGTACAGTATTGATATTAGATTCCGTAACCGCAGTCGCTGGCCGACCTTCACGTACATCGTCATGGTCATGGAGATGATCTCGTCCACGTTTAAATTCTCCAAACCATGAACACACAGAGCTGCAAGATGGGGCTTCATCACCAAATGCCAACTTAAGTCTCTGGCAACTCTCTTGTTGACTAAGGCCACAGCGAGTCGTAAAAAATCATTGAGCGAAAATTTTCACGGCATAAATTCATTGCTAAACCAACTCACAATTGTCTCAAGGACGCTACATTGAAAAAACAAATGACACTCGCAAATTAAAAAGTGTAAATGTTCGCAGAGTTCTATTTTCAAAATCTTATATACTTTTTAATTATGTCTTGTTGTAAGTGGCCAGTTCCAGAAACTTTCAGTATGCCCCACGTATATGCAAAGTTTCGTTACAATCCAACAAGTAGTTTTAAAATGAGAGCGTAACTACGTTTGTATGGGAAGGTGAAATTCGGCTGAGCTTACTGCGAACTCTTAACAATTTTTTTAATTAAAAATCAAAGAAAGGCTTTGGCCGTGTTCCTATGTTTTCCTTTTTTTAATATACATACATACATACATACACGCCTTTATTCCCAAAAGGGGTAGGCAGAGCACATGAAACGTATATTCCAGCGCCACTTTTAGCATAAATGTGGGTATAAAAGATCGACAAAATGTGATATTGCAGTGATAGGTTGCTAGCCCATCGCCCACAACAACTTCAACCCTGGTCCCTTAGTCGACTTTTACGACACCCACGGGAAGAAAGGGGGTGGTAAAATTCTAACCCGACACCACACGGGTTGGGTTTTTTTCAATAATCTAGTTAAAATTGTTTTCTGGATGTTTGAACACAGCGGAAAATCTGGTATTTTTTTAGGTTTTTGAAGGTTAATATCTCTTTTAAGAATAAATTTATAAAAAAAGGAAAACATAGGAACACGTCAATAGTAGCCATAGATTTATGGTTTATATTTATGGAAAATTATTGCTCTACTGCCAATATCCAGGGAGACAACAGGGGACTACGTTTCTATGGAAAAACGGCCCTTGTGTTTCCTCTTAATTATTTTGATTAACGATTTTAGGTATGACATGTATTGTACAGTTATTACCAGCAGGACGTGGGCTGTTAGTGTATGGTGTATGTTCGACGGGTTTGATGGTGTTAAAACACCGTTTTCTAAGGACTTGCACTGGCCGTTGGTGCCCCAACCGGCGCTTCTGCTATTCATCATCATCATATCAGCCAAAAGACGTCCACTGCTGGACATAGGCCTCCCCCAAAGAGTGCCAAAGTGACCGGTCCTGCGCCACCCGCATCCAGCGGACTCCAGCAACCTTTACCTTCTGCTATTAGATAATATATATTATGTCTCCTCGTTACAAGTGGCGATTGACATCTGGACGGGTTTCATGGTTTTACACCATTCTTTGAGACTCGCGTGGTCACACCCTGAACGGTGTTGCCCCAACAGTCACCTCTATTATTGGATTGTGTATTTCTTACCGTTGCACGTAAGGACGGACTTCATGGTGTTACACCGTTCGTTAAAGACTCGGTGTGATCACACCGTAGCCGTTATTGCCCCAATGGTGGCATCTATTATTGGATAGTGTATCTCTTACCGTTGCAAGTGGCAGCTGACATTTGGACGGGTTTCGTGGTATAACACCGGTTCTTGAGGACGCGCGTGATCACGCCTGGTCCGTTGTTGCCCCAGTCGTCGCCTCTGTAGTTGTTCATTATGTCTCTGAAACAATAATATGACGCTGACTAAATATAAAAATGGAGCTCAGGATGAGCCGGTAAATTACAGACCAGGCCCATTTCTCTTCTCACCTCAAACCGACTTACAGACTTCATTTGACCCCATATTAGTCCCCCGCCTGGATACTGAAGAAAACATAGGCCTCCCCCCAAAGAGTGCTAAAGTGACCGCTCCTGCGCCACCCGCATCCAGCGGACTCCCACGACCTTTTACCAGGTCATCAGTCCACCTGGTGAGGGGCCTACCCACGCCGCGCCTTCCGGTACGGGGTCGCCACTCGAGAACCTTTCCGCCCCAACGGCCATAGGTTCTACGTGCTATGTGCCCCGCACACTGCCACTTAAGTTTAGCGATTCGTAAGGCTATATCGGTTACCTTGGTTCTGCTGCGGATAGCCTCATTTCTGATGCGATCAAGCAGAGAACCTCCCAACATAGCCCTCTCCATAGGGTGATTTTGAGCCTTCTTATGAGACCCATAGTAAGCAACCACGTTTCAGTGCCATAAGTATGTCATCACTGGCAACACACACTGGTCAAAGACAGTCTTGAGACACTGCGGAATATTGGACGAAAAGATGTGCCGCATGTGCGACCTGTCAGAAATAAAGGTAAGTATCGCGTTAGACCTGTGTAAAGTCGGTAACTTATAGACCGTATAGTTGAGATTGTTTAACGCGGCCGGCTTCTAATAAAACTGTCATTGGAATCTGATAGTCTTAAGAGTCCGCAGTAAGCTCGACTCTCCATACAAACGTAGTTACGCTCTCATTTTAAAACTACGAGTATATACAATGACACGAGGTATATCTATGTCTGTAATTAGTTTATGTAGCTTCAGATACCATAGTAAAAAAAAATACAGCGAATTTAAGTTTGTCATACAAAACATGTTTTTGCTGTATTTCGGTTTTATAAACTGGAACCATATAAACTAATTACATACATAGATATACCTCATGTCATTGTTTATGCAAAGTTTCGTCACAATCCAACAGGTAGTTTTAAAATGAGAGCGTAACTACGTTTGTGTGGGAAGGTGAAATTCGGCCGAGCTTACTGCGGACTCTTAAGTAGGTAGTAGGTACACATAAGGTAAACGTCAAAGTGTTTGGCTTGAAAAAATCCTCTTAGTTCGAATTTAAGCCATATTGCTTTGACATAGCGCCCATGCCATTATACTAGTACAGCGTCGAGCACTCGAAGGTTTATTTACGTTAAATACGTGCAGATAGACCTACAAAGCGCGAGTTTAAAGTGTTGTAAGTTTGTCAAGACTTGCGAAATTTTACCTGCACAAGCTCTGTTTTTAGGGTTCCGTAGTCAACCAGGAACCCTTATAGTTTCGCCATTTCCGTCTGCCCGTCAGTACATATGCGGCTTAGCTCAGTAACCATTAGAAGCTGTGACTCGGCATTGGTATATAAATCAATCACGCCAACAAAACGGATAGAATAAAATCTTGAAAAACAGGTCACGTGTCCGTCTTACAGTCACGTGACCTGTCTCAAATCTCTCGTCTTACGAATCTTACAGTCACGTGACCTGTGGCGAGTTTAACAATTTTTCCCCATCACAAAAAGTGCACAGCGCCGCTAAAGAAGTTTTCACTTCAAAAAATGTTTTTTGGGTACCTCCCTCCGGGTACTCGAGTTAAGTTGGGATGTATTTTTTTTCTTCTTTAAGCCCATGGTGTGATGTATCGTTGGATAGCTTATTTTAAAACATTATGGGTTCCTTCACAGTCTAAGAAAATTAAGCCGAATATGGGCAATCAGGGGAAACAATTCGTGTAGTTTTGTAAATTGGTACAATTATACCTTGTGGTGTCCAGATAAACATACTAAAAGTCCTCGAGGGTGGGGGCTGTGCTGAGGGTGTAGGGGGGGATTGAAGGTAGGTACCTTTTTCAGATTTTCGTACATATCTCGAATATCTATATTAACTCATTCCTACAAAATTGGTCATAATTATTTTTATTAGTTATGTACCTTCAACCCCCCCCCCCCCCCCCCCCCCTCAGCACAGCCCCCACCCTCGAGGACTTTTAGTATGTTTATCTGGACACCACACCACAAGGTATAATTGTACCAATTTACAAAACTACACGGATTGTTTCCCCTGATTTTATTAGTTTTCTTATGCTATCAAACCATATTTCATCTCAGTGATCCGTTTGCGTGATATTGGGCTTCAAAGCCGTAATTTTTGTGTTTGTACTATAAAACTATAACAGGCGTGCGTCATGCGTTGCGTTTCATGCGGCTAAATAGGCATAACTAGTTACCGAGTAATAGTGAACCAACTTACACAGGGTACTTGGGAAGGCGAGCTGTCGTACAAAATTTAGCCGACGCAACAGCACCATTTAGTTAGTTGGCGCGCGCGCGCGCGCGTGTCAATGTAACAATGACATACAGGCAACTATACGGGACCCTACACTGCGCGTGGCCCGTCACGTACTTGGCCGGTTTTATTTTACTATAATGTGCCTACTTTACCTACTTACTACGCCATACTGCCTATGCCTACTTCTATTCAAGAAACAATACTATGTAAAAAGAGTAGGTAGGTATATCTATAGATAATAATTATCCTTCTGCACGGCTATCACGCGACGGTGCGCGAGCTCTTTCGATTTTTCTCGCACTATCCGTCTCTCTCTTATTAGAACACTTAGAACAAGAGGCATAGTGCGAGAAAAATCGAGAGTATGTCGCGGCCGTCCCATGATAGACGTGCAGTAGGTACTTTAGTAGCTATCTATTCCGTGTTTTTATCGATCGTTTGTCACCTGCTATATGTATATATAATTGGATATGAAATGGTTCATATTGGTCGCGTGCGCTATCGATCCGACACGCCACGGGCCATTGATTCACAACCCATCTATGCCTCGTGTCACCATTATCTAGCATAAATTAAGATTTAACAACTGCTCTGTCCGTAAATTACCTTTGAAACGGGCGTAGCTGGTTTTAATTACGGGGGACATGAAAATAAAACAACAATAATATGCGTATAATGACAAATATTCAGGTTAATGTAATATTTTAGCCCACCCTGGCTACGCCCGTGGCGTGTGACATGATACGAGCGGTATCCTACTTTTTCGGCGAAATATGTTTCGCCAAATTTTACTTCGCAACCAGCTTTTCGCAGAAGTTTTATTTGGCAAACCAATCGTTGGCCTAACTTTACTTCGCACTTTTCATATTTGGCAACATTTTTATAACGCCAAATTTCACTTGAACAAACTTTTATGTGGCAAATCATTATGAAGCAAATGATTTGCTTGGTGGTTATGCTAAAAGTGGCGCTGGAATATACGTTTCATGTGCTCTGCCTACCCCTTTTGGGAATAAAGGCGTGAATGTATGTATGTATGTATAATTTGCTTGGTATACTGCCTTTTCGGCGAAAAATATTTCGCCAAATTTCACTTTTCGCAGAATTTTCATTTGGTAAACCAATCGTTGGTTTACCAAATGAAAATTCTGCTTTCGTTCGTTCGTAAATAATTATAAAGCACATGATTTGCTTAGGCAAATCACAGGTTGGGGTGTAGCAAATGGGGCCCGATTTTAGGACAGAAAATGTACGATGAAAATTTTTTACCAGTATAACCTCTGTTTTTTACTGAATCATATAGAACATGCTAAAATAAGCATCTTTTATTGAATGAAGTTTTTCATTAACTTGACTGTTAATGAACTAGAGCGCTTCAAAGGTCATAGAAATACTGAGGCGCGGAGCACTAAGCATTTTGCACTCGGATGGGTCGTGCTTATCAGGGCGGACAAAAATGGCCCGCGCAGCGGGGTGGCGTCGACTAGCTGGAGATTATCAGTCCGCACAGATAAAACTATGGCAGAATACTATAACTTTGAACCACTCTAGTTCGTAGTTCGTGCGATGGACGAATACATAAATGACATCTTAAAAAAATCCCAGGTAATAATTTATCTAATCGATAGTTGCGAAATGATATCAGTGCTAAAAGTATGTTATGCCAATCAATACATTTGACGAATACATAAATGACGTTTTAAAGAAATCTCAGATAATAATTTGCCTAACAATAATTTATCAAACATTCGTTGAAAAATGATATCAGTTCAGTGCGAAACGTTGAGTTGGGAAATAAAACTTCGCCCAAATAAAAATATGGGAAACATAGTTAGGGAGTTAAAAATTTGCTACTTAATTAATTTTCGACGAAACATTAGGGAACCGATACGAGCATGAAAGAGAGTGATGCGACACATTTTAGGCTTTTTTGAACAAATGTCGATGAAACTCCAAGAATCTTTATAATACCTAATGTAATTAAAGTGATTAAGTATTTTTTGTTCTATCGGAAAAAATGACATTCATATCGTGGCATATTGTTATCCGAAAATAATTATTTTCTTTCCTACCTTTGGTTGCTGTTTTTCGTGTATATCTCTATGTCTGAATTATTTTATACAATCGTTACAAAATGAGAGCTCTTAAAGTCGAGTACCGCGTGTGTAGGCCATGCAATTGGCTCGCCGAATGGCCTAAGTAAGGTATACGGTTCTCTTATTTTTCGCAGAAAATTGTTTGGCCAATTATTAGTTCCCAACCAACGTTTCGCAGAATATTATTTCGCCAAATAATCACTTGCCAACTTGTCACAAGATTTCGTTTCGTTTCCCAACCTCACAGTTGCCAACTGTACGTTTGGTCTGATGATTATAAAGTAAACTTTCAAAATGCCAAAAATCGTTTAACAGAATGTTTTAGTTGGCTGAATAGTCATTTCGTTGTATAACGTTTCCCAAATGTTTCACGCAGTAGGGTTCGTACAGTTACTATGTAATATAATTTACAATGTGGGTAAGCGCAACTGCTCACTTCTTTTAATAACTTTGTGGGTGAGTAAGAATAAACTGACTTATTAGCGATAAGTGTACGTTATTACTTGCGGGACGTTGCTTTGTATTTTTCATTACTTATTTTGAATATTCAATAAGGCGATTTTGGCACTCGCCGGCCGCTGCCGCAGCACGCTCGCTTCGCTCGCTCGGCTTCGTGCGCTGTAAGATCGCAGTTAACCTAACACGCTCCTCCTCGCTTCGCTCGTCGTCGCACCTATCTGGACTCTGTCACAGTTATTATTTCTGTTGCTATACTTATCACGAAACTGTTCTTTGTTTCAGGCAAGTTCAACAGATGGGTTTCGCTAAAAGATACGCAAGTGACGTAACGATTCATCGTAACTTTTAAGTTGGCTTATATGTTAAAACGTAACTATTGCACTGACGAAACGTTGTTCGTTCAATAGTTGTTTGGCCTAGTGATAAGTTTTCCAAACATTTTTAGTCATTGTGATATTCTGCTTTATAAAAATTCGACCAAGTGTCAGGTTGTCATACAAAAAGTTGGTAATGGTTAGTTGTCAAAGTGAATCATTTTCGAAATGTTGGTTGGCAAGTGATGTTTGACCAAAGGAAATTCTGCGAAAAGGCAGAACACCGTAACTATTGTATACAATAGTTTTTCCACGAGTCAACTGAAAAATTAAACTTGGTGTGTATTGAAAATGTAAGCCCTGCTGAAACGAAGTGCAGGGTTTGCAACATCCGCCCAGTTTTTTAATATTCGGATAATTGAATACTTCAATATTTATTATCCGAATATTCGGATATTTGAATAATTTCGGATAATTTTGGTATTTTATAAAATAAAACTAAATTAGCGTATTTAAAGGTGTGTAATGCATAAAATCAACAAGTCAAGTAACAAAAAACCTGAAAATTAAAGATACAACATGCTTTTATAATCATTATATGAGTTGTCATTTTCGCACCACGTAATTTGTAATTTTTATAATCAAAATTAACACTGAGAAAATGTTTTATTAATTGGAAATTAGGATACTTAGCTTAATATAATTACATAATAATAAATCATCACATAAAATTTCGAGATAAAACTAATCAACTTTAAGTATAACAATTGTAAATAAATGTTTGTTTTTTTAATATTCTTGTATAATCTGAGATCGTTATATTCGTTATTAATATCATAAATCACATAATACCACGCGTGACGCGACGCGAAACAATACCAGACAACCTACCTTCGTACGTAATAGATACAGACTGACTGACTGACTGAGCGAACTTGAGCGAATGGGTTCGGTGTTCGGTCGGTTCAGAGTAGGTAGGTAATACCAATAATTATTTTAGTGACAGGTAGATAATCCGCCTTATCTGCAAGTGTTTTCGTTGCTCATTTAAATACCTAATAATAGTAACATTAGTAACAATTCGTGTCTGCTAGATTTAATCAATATATTATGTAATTTATGTAAGTTGGTATTCAGGTACTTATTTAATAAAATATAATACTTAATATGGAACATTTGTCTAAACACCTTATTTGGGCAAAACAGATGGACATAAAACGTCATTAGTCATTAGTGTTTTTTCTCGTAATTTTTTTGAATTTTTCCCTAATTAATCCTATTTTTTTTATAAGCATATAAATGATTTTATTAGTGTTTTCAAAATATCCGTTTATTCGGATAATTCGCGGTTTAGTATTCGGATAATTTTGAATATTATTTTCGGCGGATATTCGGATAATTGAATATTCGGATTATTCGGATTGCAAACCCTAAGTGCAACCACGCCGGCTCAGCGTTTTGTTGATATCTTTTATTCTATGAAAAAGGCGACGTTCTATTGGGCAAATTCATAATAGTTCAGTAAAGGTGCCACGTGATTGGTTGCATTCATTATAGTTGCGTAAACAGTTGTATAATAATTTATTGTATTAGGCAGAACCTTAAAGAAAATGTTTATAAGTCTGCAATGCGTTTTCTTATCGTAGCTCTGATTTACTGGTCCACTCGAAGCTAACTGCTCGGTAAGTAATGTGAATTTAACAGCTGGAGTCGTGCCGTACGAAGTGTTTTAAGCTGCTGAACAATAGTACATTGTGATAGATACAAATGAGCTATGTTGACATAATTACATCAGAGGATTGTTCACGCGAGCCGCAGGTGAGCGTGATAAGAGTTGTTATGATTTTTTATAACGTTACCATATGTGATTGTGTGCGATTTAAATTAAATTTCTTGTTAAAATTTTGTAGCGAAACTTGGTATACCACATAAGTGACTTGGTGTAAAAAAAAAAAAAGAGCCTAGGATGTAACTATCAAAGCTCATGCGTTTCATACGTTTTTCAACACATTTGCGAGGAAAAAAAAAATAGGCTTCCTAAGTTATTTTCTTTAGTTATTGATGGCAACAGGTTTTTACTCACATATTGTACATAGCCAAGAATTTCCAATGACATAAAATTCAATTTATCACTTTTATATTCACCACGAGTCGAAATTTTTGATAGTAACCAAACACGCATTAACAATGTTTACAAATATTTGTGGAATTACCTATAATGGCGCGCAACAATTTTTTTTTCGTCAAGTTTGCGCAATGCGCGCGCAGGTGTAAGTGCCAGACTTAGATGAAATCTCTAACCAGCCTATACAAAGAAAAATTAATATTTCTGTTTTAAAATGTTATCTTTATTAAGTAATTCATGTAAAATGGTAGCAAATGAATAGTTTTACTATTTTATACGTTTCTATGTGATATCCAAAAATAAATAGTGAATTAATTAACAAAAAGGATTTAATTTGTTTAGTCGAGTAAGAATTGTTTTGCCGAGAATTAAAAAGAAGCTGTAAGTATATTCTGTATAACCCGGTTAATTTAAGAATGCACCGTGTCCATGCATACATCTTGCTGCAAGGTGCCAACGTGACTTAATCGGGATATAACTATTAACACACGAGTGTCGTAATGTTATAAAACTTATAAAACACGCATGTTTAGTACCCAGGATTATGAGGTACTTACTATTAATATCATAATGATATTGTTTTTTTTTCGCTCGTCTGGGTGCGGCTTATACGTCTTGTGTATTTTTTTTCGTTTAGGTATATGCAGCCGTTCTACTTTTATAAGTTAGGACCTCCACAATTAATATAAAGTATGTAATGTTCTACAAAAAACAGTCAGTCACTTTTTCTAAGCATATTTTTACTGTTTTCCAAAGCAGAACATTGGTCTGAATCTAGGGATTCAGTTTTCCTTGCGATGTCCCTTACACCATGTACGTATCGGAATTTAATCATTAAATACGCTCCATGTTCGAACATATCGATTAAATTCAGATGTGTCGTAAGCAGATAGTTGTTATGATTATGTAAGTAATTCAATAAATCTTCTAACAATATGCAGAGGGAAAACCGATCCGAAAAGTAGTGCCTAGTACGCGACGCGAGTTACTGCGTTACAAACTTCAGGGCATCAGCTGACGAGTTTGCCACCGCGATAGAACGAGCTGACGCGGTGATTTATTTATAAGGACATAAGGAAAATATTTAATCATTTACCCGTAGAAATAAGGAAGCCAAAATTTAAATACCTACAAAGTACATAAATTTTGCTTAGATAAATGCTATTATATAATTAATGAATATTTGACATCTGTAAATGAATAAATAATTATATACAACTTAATGTTGTAAATCTTAGGTAGAAATGAAATCATATTTGTGTATTCCGATGATTTTATTATTGTATAACTTACCTTAGAATTTGTATATATTTTAGTTATAGCAGGTACTTAGCTAATAAGAAAAAAAAATCTTCAAGCGAAATGTACGCACCCAAAATTACTGTCCAGCTATGTTCATCACTACATTTGTGCAAATAAACATATCTTTATCTTTAAACTGTCATCTGGGTAAATAACTGTTTTTGTTTTGTTTTTATGTGTTCGTGTGACCAGCTGACCGGTTTTCCACCACTGTACAGGCAGCTGACGATTTTTTTTTGTCATAATATTATTTGATAATTGGGATATCATTTGATGATAAAATTAATCGGGGGTAAATGGCAATTTTTTTTGACGTGTTTGCGTGGCTGCTTCTGGTCAACCCACCAACGGAGCCGCAGCTGACGTTCACTAAGCTTCATGATACAACATTATTAACATTCCCACAAGTTATCACCCGGGGGTAAGTGACTGACAAAAAATGCTCCTAGCTCGCGGGCTATCTGGAATGATTTATCAAGGGAGCGTTAATTATTATTAATGTTTGAATATTAAAGCGGCTCTCATGTGAATAGGAACCACGATGACATATTTAAGTGGCTCGCATCAAAGAGCAGCAAGCCGTATACAAAAATAAGTTGGTACCCCACCCCACACACTGAGATATTTTTACAAATCGATGGATCTATCATAGGTGGCGGCGAATACGAAAATAAGCGTCAAATTGTTTTTTTTTTAGGAAAGGCGACAAATGTCGACCGTCGAGGCACAGTAGCCAACACGTGTTACACATTGCCTGACATAATTTACTGTTAAGTATTGCTTTATTAGCTCGCGAGGCGGGTGGAAGAAAATGAAAATAACCCTTTTTCTACATTCTAAAGCACATTTTATGTGCCATATAACAGCTGGGACCTATTCATTTTAAAAATAGTGATTCGGAACATCCGCGTTTGCGGATGCGGGTGCGAATGTCTGCGACATCCCTGCCTAAAAATACAAACTGATACCTGAGCTGAGCCTAACAAAAAAAAAACAGATTTATGGTAAACCATAAAAATAAACCGTCATAAAACTGTGGAACTTCAAAAAAATTAGTTCCGTTGTTTCCGATATTCCAAGTGTACCAATTCCGGAATTGTAATACTTATCGGAAGAATTGCCCGAGATTCCGGAATTCATGCCCTAGTCACTAGCTTGTTTGTCACCACCTGTCAAAATATACTGAAACTGACGTCACCGATATAACACGATTAAATTAAAAACGACATTAGACGTCAAGTAAGAATGTATTAGTCTTCTGATACTTCTCAATTTAGTAAGGTTAGTTACCATCGTCCCTTTCGGGCATTCGCTATTAAATCCTATATCTGCGGTGTAGTTTAATACTAACATGTTTATTTTTAACCTTAACCCACCTAAGACTTGGCGAGGGAGAACCAAAGGTTATAAATGAAATCTTTATAGCAGTTATTCTTCATTCTTTAATCTACGTCGCGTCGTTGTTTCCAAATACCGTTTTCATAGTTTTAATTTTTTTTCTCTCACTGGGCCATTTGGATTGTGTAATGTCTACTTTTGCAATATTTATCTAGATAGTCTAGTCCTAAGAGTTTCCTTTCTTGTCATGCCTATTTTATTATATCAAGTTGTTGAGTAAGTATTAAGAGCCCGCAGTAGGCTAGGCCGAATTTCACCTTCCCATACAAACGTAATTACGCTCTCATTTTAAAACTACGTGTTGGATTGTGACGAAACTTTGCATATACAATGACATGAGGTATATCTATGTCTGTAATTAACTAATTAGTTTATATGATTCCAGTTTATAAAACAAACGAAATACAGCAAAAACAAGTTTTGTATGAAAAACTTAAATTCGCTGTATTTTTTTTACTATGATATCCGAAGCAACGTAAACTAGTTACAGACCTGGGTTTACCTCATGTCATTGTACATGCAAAGTTTCGTTACAAACCAACACGTATTTTTATAATGAGAGCGTAACTACGTTTGTATATGAAGAATCGAGCTTACTGCGGAGTGCAGACTCTTAATAATTGTAATTGAGTACCTAGGTAGTTCTTATGCTGTCGATGTCGGTGAGAACTGAGAACTTATATCAACTGCCGATGAAATAATGTATCTTAAACCTCTATTAAAAAAGTTTTCCCTCTGTATTCGAAGGTCAGATGGCATTCGCTTTCGTAAAACTAGTGCCTATGCCAAATCTTGGGATTAGGTGCCAAAGCGGACCCCGGGCTCTTTTAAGGCACAACCGGGATTAGCGCTTGAAGGATGATGAATTAGACTATTACCCCCTATTATTCATAAAACTTAAAATGCCTCTGCTAAATAAAATTGTCCCTTTCTTACGAACACAAATTGCAGTGACAGATAAGAACAAACGAATTTTAACGCCATTTTAGTTAAAACAGGCTAGTAGGACGTTTATGAATGGGTCATTGTCAGATTTAGGTTCGCGTCTTTTCGGTGGACATTGCCAAAGTTAAGGGCTTTAAAGCCTAATTTTTGGTTGAACTCTGAATCCGCATAAACGGCGTCGCCTCTTCTATAATTATATGCGATAAAAACATATTATATATAAACATAAGCCCTTAACTATTGCCCACTGAAAAGACGATTTTTGTTTTACTGACTGACAATGACCCGAATACCTACGGCCGTTAGTGTTGGTAGGTACACGTTCATATTTTGTGTGCATAATATATTATGTTAATAATAATTTAATTTTGCTAGATAAAAAGCTTTTAGGCGACGATATGAGGCTTTTTTATATTTCAACCCAATTACACCGATTTTATTGAGGAGTTTTCAATTTTAATTCAATCAAAGAACAATAAGTATTAAGTGTCTCTGTTTGACCCTATGGTTAACTAGTTGAAAATGTCATTTGGCATTAAGTAGGCCTTTTTTGTATTCAGCAATAAAGTTACAAAAAAATAAATGAAGTTACGTGAAAGGAAACTATATGTGACGTTGCGTTCGTGGAAATAGTATTCCGTATTTGAAATTCACTCGCAAATCAGACTAATCGCACACATTAATATTTGGCTATACTACCATCAGTACCAACTTATTTGCTCGCAAACACACCCCTCATTCCATTCCGCAATGATTGTGTTGTAACTCTACTTGCTAACAAATCGTTTTTCTTTCTTTCTTTCTAAATAGGTAAATTATGAAAAATTAGATCAGCGACGATATGATAATATATGTATGATCGATAATTCTACTAGAAACGTTTATTTCCAAGGCCTCTTGACACAATTAAAATAATCATACCACTTAAAGAATGTTCCAGATCAATCGATACTTGTAGAAGTCATGACAGAGTCACACAATGGATTTGACTGATGATTTATCGTTCCTGCCCCGCTTAAGCTCAGCTCACCACAAATATATCTTGACGCCGCGATTCATAGTACTAGGCAGGAGTGCAATTCTCTAAAACAATTATATCTTTTATTTATTTAAAGTTAATAGTTTTTTTAAGCATCAACATAATTGCATCTGAATTGCTGACATACATATTTCAACTCTATGAATCTCTGCCAGCGCATTACTGTCATTGAAAGACCATCGTAAATACACAGGTAGCGTGCTGCGTGATGACCTGTAAGTAAATTGTACACTTACGCATTCGAATTCGATTTGATATCAATGTTTTCTCGCTTGCTTTTATACGTGCCGTACTAATGTGAGCGCGAATCACGTTGACAGCAAACTGAGGATCCCCTATTCCCCTCATTTTACCAACAAACGTTTTTTTCTCAGAAACTTAAAGGTTTCTGGTGGTGTACCGCCAGGGAAAAATCAGAAATCACCCGCGCGCCCCGCACCTGCCGCGCTGATGCGTCTATTGCTGCCCCGCTCCTTTTCGCATAGTATATGCCCCGACAGCCAGATGAAACATGATGAAAACCTATAGATAATTATAATAAGTGGGAAGAAAGACAAAATCTGTACCTTCTGTATCTGTATCTTTTAGATAAGGGTATTTCTTTTAGATAAAGCTAAAAGGTAATTCTGTAGGACCAGCGAACGAAAAAACCATAGAAGTCTAAGTAGCGCCGCAAATTGGCCTCACATAATGCGTGCCATTGCCATTATGCGGGGATGGGGGCGGGGTGTCAAAACGATGCCAGGCAACCGTTTAGTTCGAACTTCGAACTTGCGCTTACCAGGTTTTAGGCACGTGTTTGGGTAGTGTAAGGAGCTCGCATTCTATGATATTTTCGTTCGCTGCGTAGAACCCATTAGGTTAAATTTGTTTTTTTCTTTAACAATCCTGAAAAGTAGTTTCTGAAAAAAAAAATTTTTTCAATGGCGACACATGCGGCATGCATTTGATGAAACGTTTGTCGGTGAAAGAACCAACAAACCGACATGCGGACAGTAAGTGTCTAACCGGCCTCTAGTGGCTAATCACGTTCATCGTGAACGCAAACCTTCGTGGCTATGCCCTTTTATGGGAGTACACAGTAAATATGGCGCGTGTCAAGGCGTAAGTAATGGGTGTAGTGAAAGTGAGGTGTCGGGCGTCGTCCTTACTAATCGACACTTATCCATACTAATATTATAATTGCGAAGGTGTGTCTGTCTGTCTATCTGTTACCTCTTCAAGCTTAAGCCGCTGAACCGATTTAGATGAATTTTGGTATAGAGATAGTTTGAGTCCCGGGGCTTTCCCCGGGACTCATCTTTCATCTCGAAACTCATATCCTAAAGGGGTGAAATGGGGGATGAAAGATTGTATGGAGTGTAAACGAGTTCAACGCGGAAAGTCACGAGCATAAAGTGTTAAATAAAATGAGTAACGCAAAAAAACCTATAGGCAGGCATATCTCGTCTCCAATTATGTAACTGACACAGCGAACCAGGTACCTTCCCAGTCACCGTGGTTATGTATGTGGTATTTCTATCCACTAAAAACTCCACCACGGTGCCCTGCATCTGCGCTCTCATGCGTGGGACTCCTGGAGCTCATGCTGAACGCACTGGAGCCCGCCGCGCGTCTCGCCACATTTGGCTCGGTCCCTGGGGCAAAGAGACCCGGCCCCCGCCACCAGAACACTGGGGAATACCTAATCACTACCTAATAGTGCCACGGGGGGTTAGGCTCGTAAAACACACTTTCCCGTAATGTGCACTTTCTGTAAAGGTGCATTTTTTTAGAATGCCCATTTTCCCGGAAAGTACACTGTTTCTAAAAGTGCACTTCCCGATATGTACACTTTGTCAATAGGTGCACTTTCCCAGAATGTGCACTTTCGCAGAAGGTATATCTTCCCGGAAAGTACACTTTAGGAGTAGGGGTGTCCCTGTTTATAGTACTAAGGGTTTCTATGAAATAGTGCAAATGCAAACCGACGGACAGACGGACGGACGGACAAACGGACGGACAGAAAGACCGAAACTATAAGTGTTCCGTTTTTGCAATTTTGACTACGGGACCTTAAAAAGAAAATAATTTTTTTTTTTTTACAAATACTTTTATTACTGTCTGTGTACCTTTTGAGAAAGTGCCCTAAATGGGAAATTGTACATTTTGGGAAAGCGTGCGAAAAGTGCGCTGTTTGAATGCACATTTCGAGAAAGTTTCCAAATTGGAAAAATAGTGTTTTTTGGGAGTGTACATTTTGCGGAAAGTGTACCTTTGCAGAGAGTGCACATTTCGGGAAAGTGTGTTTTACGATCCTAACCCGCCACGGGATTGCGGTAGTCATTTTAGTAGACATTTAATGGACCCTATTCAAGGAATTAACAGGATGATGATGATGATGATGGGGGGGGGGGGCAAAAATCAACAAAAACGATGACGATATAATATATATGGACAAGCCCGTGGCCTAACGGCACGCTGAGACCGCGTGCAACTTGTCTCAAAACGTGACAAATAAAAATTAATTACTATCGGGTGCAGACCCGTGTAAACTAATATGTATGTAGGTATGTAAATACTTTATTACACAAGACACAGGTAAAAATACTGACTAAAAAGGTTAAATCGGTACAAAGGCGAACTTATCCCTGATCTCTTCCAGTTAACCATTGAGTCATTTAGTTGAGATCAGGAACAATAATATATATTTTAATTATACAAGGAGTCTGACCTGCGAGTCAAACTACAAGAAAAAGGCGGGAAAAAAAAACAAAAAACGTTTACTACTATTGACCGCCACCGCAAGTCGCGCCAGTGTGATTCCGGCTATAGGTAACTACTACACCTAACTATAACTGACAGATTATTTCGTAGGTAAATAGGGATTGAATTTTGTAGGACGAGCCCGACGAGTATCCACACGGGCCGAAATCATGCGGCGCTCTCCGCGGACTGCATGCACTCTGCCGTTTTCACGTGTCAGCTGCTATACCTACATAACCACGACAAAGTGACAGCTGACGTGGCGGGCCCGTAAATATAGTAAAAATTTTGTTGCCAAAAACTGCGCCTAGTGCACCAGCGCTTGCGATTACCAGCCCCCCTATTCTGTAACTAGTTTAAGCTCACCTCAACGCTCACCCCCAAATATACCTTGACAGCGCGATGGCGTGGACCCGGGATAAAAACTAACCTATATTTTAAACCAGGCTATAAACTATGTTCGTGCAAAATTTCATTCAAATCGGTTTAGCCGTTTAAGCGTGATTGAGTAACAAACATCCAAACATCTAAACTTTCGCATTTATAATATTAGTAGGATAATAACTTAACCAATATCTTGAAGAAAACATCGTCCACTGTCTGTAACCTGCCCCCCTATTCTGTAACTTGTTTTAAGCTCACCCCAACGCTCACCAACAAATATATCTTGACACCGCGGTGCGTAGTAACTAAGCGTAGATAGAGGTCTAGTTTCGTGATGGGTGACCGGCGGCGTGAGCCGCATTAGCGCGTAGCGAATAACAGCCCAGCGCTGGTAATCGCTAGCACCATGCTGAGTTGGGACCATTTCGTGACATTTTTCGTTGGTTTTATTTGTATCTTTATTCAATGTTAGTCGTTTTGCGTGTCACGAACACTTAAATGTTTTTCTTTCTATCTTTCTTTCCTAGGTTTAAGGCCTCCACCCACCGAACGCGTGTCGTGCGCGGCGCGTGTCGGGCGCGGTTGAAGCGGTATATTCACACCGCCGCGGCAGCGACGCGTTAGCAACGCGTATGCAGCGCGTGTGCAGCGCCCGCGCGTCATATCTCTCTCACTACAAACACATTTAATATGTATCTCACTATCTCTATCACACTCAGCAGCGCGGCAGCAGCGCGGGCACGCGCGGGTCATTTCTCTCTTACTAACAACACATTTAATATGTACGCTGCCGAGTTGTATTTTTAGCGCCGCGGGCCCGCGTTCGGACCGCGTACGATGTGTGTTTGAAGTGTAGTTTCAATGCTTTACAACTACCGCGGGCCCGCGCTGCACACGCGCCGCGCACGACACGCGTTCGGTGGGTGGAGGCCTTTAGTTATCGTTTAGTAGGTACTGTAGATAGGTACAACACTTGAATTCTTACTGTATCTTGTTCACTAACAAGGAGTACACACAGGGCAGTAGATTATTGCATGAAGTAGATAAGGACGACATTACTCCCTATCATACCAAGCAGATAAGGTATAGTATATCATCATATACTAAAGCATCGTAATAGTCATCTATATATGTATATACTAGTATTCAAATTGTTGGCTTGGTTACTATCCTAGATAAAAAATATGTATAAGAGGTGGCAACTTTGCTGGTTGGTGTTTATCTTATCGCCATAGTATTAAGAGTCCGCAGTAAGCTCGGCCGAATTTCACCTTCCCATACAAACGTAGTTACGCTCTCATTTTAAAACTACGTGTCGGATTGTGACGAAACTTTGCATATACAATGACATGAGGTATATCTATGTCTGTAATTAGTTTGTTAGTAGTTCTTAAGTTTATATGCGGTGTACATAAATTATTTGTATTATTATATAGTGTTCGTATGTTCAGCTTGTGGCAATAAATATCTTCATTTCATTTCATTTCATATGGTTCCAGATTATAGAACAAACAAATTTTGTATGAAAAACTTAAAATTGCTGTTTTTTTTTTACTATTGTGTCTGAAGCTACATAAACTAATTACAGACATAGATATACCTCATGTCATTGTATATGCAAAGTTTCGTTACAATCCAACACGTAGTTTTAAAATGAGAGCGTAACTACGTTTGTATGGAGAATCGATCTTACTGCGGACTCGTATTATTGTACCGTTGTTGGCCCAGATAAACATTAAAACATATCATGTGATAGTATTTAGACATTCTAGCTATTTCTTACATAGAGTACAGTCAGCATCAGATAGTTAGTAGCAGCCAAAGTAGCCAAATATATCGGAACACTTCTTTGTTACTATAGGAGTAAGGATGTGTTACGATATATTTGGCTACTTTGGCTACTACTTACTATGTGATGCTGACTGTACTAACCGTGGAACACAAATTTAACGTGAATGCGATACATACTGCAAATGGTCGTTTTTGAAACGCTATTTAAGAGTCCGCAGTAAGCTCGATTCTCCATACAAACGTAGTTACTCTCTCATTTTAAAACAACGTGTTGGATTGTAACGAAACTTTGCATATACACTAACATGACGTAGGTATATCTATGTCTGTAATTAGTTTATGTAGCTTCAGATACGATAGTAAAAAAAATACAGCGAATTTAAGTTTTTCATACAAAACTTGTATTAGCTGTATTTTGTTTGTTTTATAAACTGGAACCATATAAACTAATTACATACATAGATATACTTCATGTCGTTGTATATGCAAAGTTTCGTCACAATCCAACAGGTAGTTTTAAAATGAGAGCGTAACTACGTTTGTATGGGAAGGTGAAATTCGGCCGAGCTTACTGCGGACTCTTAAGCTTTAAAATGAGCTGGAGGATAAAATAATAAGTGTAATTAATAATCCGGAAGATTTCTTGTAGAACATTCAATAAGTAGTAGGTATGCCAAAAGAAACTTTATATGAGGCTGTTTTCGACTTAGAATTTGCTACTGCTTTTAAACTAGAAATAGTATTTTCGCGGTTCTTTAAAGAAATGAGGGTAAATAAGATACGCGACTTCAGTCACTGGTGGTTAAAGCACTCTACCGGCAATAGAGGGATCGCAGGTTCGAATCCTGTCGGGGGCTACAGACGAAGATGGTTTATTTTTCCATTATATTCTTTCTCTCAGTATCATATCGTTTAAATAAGTTCCTATTTAATATTTTTGGCACATGCTTCTTTTGCCGACTGTACTGTTTTGCAGTTGTCAACTAGGTATTCGTTGAGTGGGTTTCAATGAGCCCAAACACGAGGGGGTAACCATGTGTAGGTAATTGAGGAGTTCCTACGGCCAGCTCTCGTCTCCATCATCAGGCCAGGTTAATGGTAGGTACCTACCTACTATAGTATTGCATTATCATCCGACTTACATAATTGTACAAAATTTCAACTCAATTGGACTTCAGGAAATTGGACAAATTTATCCTGCAAGATTTATCCTGCAAGATTTATCCTGCAAGATTTATCCTGCAAGATTTAACCTACACTGCAAGGTAAGTTAATAATACAATAGCGACGGGTAACCGTGCGCCAGGAATGTTTGAGATTTTGTGAGGCGATGGATGACAGGCAATCCTCCGTGTACGTATAATATATATATATATATCCAGTGTTTTTTATGTGCAAAAAGGTAATACCATTTGTTAGTTGTAAGTTTTTACTGTAAATAATTAAGTATTCTGGTAATATTGTTCGCCGTATTGGTTCGATGTAAGGCCGTGTAAACGAAAAAAATAATAAATAAATAAATAAATAAATAAATAGTACTAATCGTACTTCGTACTAATATTATAAATGCGAAAGTTTGGACGTTCGGATGTTTGTTACTCAATCACGCTTAAACGGGTCAACCGATTTGGATGAAATTTTGCACGAAGATAGTTTATAGCCTGGATTAAAATATGGGATAGTTTTTATCCCGGGTCCACGCAGACGAAGTCGCGGGCGGAAGCTAGTGTGTAATAAATATTACATCACATTAAACTTCGTCTACGAACTTCGTCTACGTGTTGGGTCTAACTATACCCCCACACACTACTTTAAAAATAACCGGGCGTCTCCCGTTGATCGGAGATAATCAAATAAATACATACATATATACACGCCTTTATTCCCAAAAGGGGTAGGCTTTTAGCATAAAGGTGGGTATAAAAGATCGACAAAATGTGATATTGCAGTGATAGGTTGCTAGCCCATCGCCCACAACACACTTCAACCCTGGTCCCTTAGTCGACTTTTACGACACCCACGGGTAGAAAGGGGGTGGTGAAATTCTAACCCGACCCGACACCACACGGGTCAAATAAATAGCTTGTAAAAAATTGGTAAATTTATGTGGTTATGGCATATTAGACAACAATAACCGCACTTGGTGACCAACTGAAGGATTACTCACCAGGGCTGTTATTCGCTACGCGCTAATGCGGCTCACCCCGCCGGTCACCCGTCACGAAACTAGACCTCTACCTACGCTTAGTTACTACGCACCGCGGTGTCAAGATATATTTGTTGGTGAGCGTTGAGGTGAGCTTAAAACAAGTTACAGAATAGGGGGGCAGGTTACAGACAGTGGACGGTGTTTTCTTCAAGATATTGGTTAAGCTATTATCCTACTAATATTATAAATGCGAAAGTTTAGATGTTTGGATGTTTGTTACTCAATCACGCTTAAACGGCTGAACCGATTTGAATGAAATTTTGCACGAAGATAGTTTATAGCCTGGATTAAAATATAGAATAGTTTTTATCCCGGGTCCACGCGGACGAAGTCGCGGGCGAAAGCTAGTTTGATAATATAATAAACTAGCTTCTGCCCGTGACTCCGTCCGCGTGTAGCTCGCATCGCGCATCGTAGCTCGATACAAACTTTCACCCCCCGCTTCATCCGTTTGGGGGATGATTTCCGGGATAAAAACTATCCTATGTCCTTCCCCAGGACTCAAACTATCTCTATACCAAATTTCATCCAAATCGGTTAAGCGGTTTAAGCGTGAAGAGGTGACAGACAGACAGACAGACAGACACACTTTCGCATTTATAATATTAGTATGGATTGGGAGGAGAAGGCAGCACGGCGGCCCGAATGGCGACGTCTAATCCATCGACAAGTAAATGCCTTCGAAATTGAGCGTCGTAACGAGCTCGATAGAAAGCGGGACGAGCTGAAGGCTCGCCTACCGGCAACCATCCAGTAAAACGTCGTGGGCGGGGTATTAACCTGCCCAATTTGCGCTCGTACCTTTGCAAAAAAGATAGGATATGCAAGCCACATGAGAGCGCACCAGAACGTAGAACAACAACACTCAAGTCATATTGCTAATCGATGATATCAAGTCCAGATCACACAGTCGCTGTGGCCGAAATCGGTCATGACAGCATCATCATCATCATGGATATGGATGACTGGACTGATGAGATCCGGTAAAGGTCGCGCGAGTCCGCTGGATGCGGGTGGCCCAGAACATAGGCACTGTTTGGGGGACGCCGAAAGCCGTCCACTGCTGGACAAAGCCAGTAGACGTCTTTCGGCTGATGATAATGCTAACGAATTGGGAAGACATGAGTAAACATTTTTTTTTGTCTGGTCGTGACCTGGTCAACCAAGCAATGGTGCCCTATTCAGCTGACGACCACAAGGCAACATAATACTAACTTTCTGAAGCAACGTAGGCGGCCATTACACGGTGAATATTACCGTGATATTTTTCTAGCTGTCTCTATCTATAACATGCAATGAGATAGGGACAGCTAGACTAGAACTATCAACTCACCCGGGAAAAAATACCAAAGATTATTTTATCTGGCGCGGGGACTACGCGTCCGTGTTACCCTGTTACCGAGTTGCTGTGTGTACACGCCTTTATAATGGATAGACATCCATACTAGTAGTATAAATGCAAAAATAGTGTGTCTGTCTGTTACCTCTTCACGCTAAATCGCTGGACCGATTTAGATGAACAGGCCGACACACGTAAAAAGAGCTCTGGCGGCCATACATTTAATATGGCGCGCAGAGCTCTTTTTACGTGTGTCGACCTGTATAGAGATAGTTTGAGTCCCGGGGAGGAACATATGATAGTTTTTATCCCGGAAATCATTCCCTTAGGGGGTGAAAAGGGGGGTGAAAGTTTGTATGGAGCTACGCTATAAACGAGTTCCACGCGAGCGGAGTCGCGAGCACAAGCAATTTGATATGTGGTTATCTTGTATGGAGTCGCGGCCGCGGGGACTATACACTGAACTATATAAGTAACTTATCGGGCGAAACGGAAATGAAAATAATGATAAGTAAGCGTTAACTTCATATCATACCTACACTTTAGAAATGTCGACGTGAATTAAATTGAAAGGCTTTATCGTACTCGAAAACAAAGTTCATTCGCTTATCTCCCTCTCTTGTCACACTTGCCGATTCGAGCGACAGAGATGGGCTTCGTTGCACGGTACGCGCTAGGTCACTGTAGCCAGTTTGCAGTTTTATTTTGGCCGGTGAGAACTTTGATGATATGATATGATTAGATTAGATTAGATCCCCCAGCCCCCCTATTCTATTTATTCTAACTTGTTTTAAGCTCACCTGAACGCTCGCCCACAAATACCTATATCTTGACACCGCGATGTGTAGTAACTTAGCGTCGGTAGGGGTCTAGTTTCGTCACGGGTGACCGGCGGGGTGAGCCTTATTAGCGCTTAGCGAATAACCACCCAGCTTACATATATTATGCATAACAATTATGAGTTTTGAGAGGTCTACTGCAATACTGTAGCAAACTGTAGGTTTGTGTTTTACCGCCCTCTATTACTTGCAAGTATCTTAGGTACTTTTTTATGTTGTAGGGTTGGCGCTACCTAAGTACTACATATCTTCCCCTACTTTGCTTTAAGTGCGTTTTGAAAACAATATCCTACTGACCATCACAATCCGGTTTAGGTAAGATTAAATTGTCACTGTGACAAAGTCCTGTCCTACCCGAGGTTAAAGGCCTTAAGATTCAATTAGGTACTTTGTAATTCGAAGACCGAGTGACAGTGAGTGCAGTTAGAGTGCACAATGTCACAAACATAATATCAGTAGTTTCTCTTCAACTCTGTATCATTTGACAAATTTACATTTGACCTAATGCATTTTTCGTCAAAACAGTGGTGTTTTCGGGTATTCTTTGAATATCCTCAAATAGAAGTCATTAGCTTAGGTTAGGTTTGTTTTATAATCCTACTACTATTATAAATGCGAAAGTTTAAATGTTTGGATGTTTGTTACTCAATCACGCTTAAACGGCTAAACCGATTTGAATGAAATTTTGCAGGAAGATAGTTTATAGCCTGGATTAAAATATAGGATAGTTTTTATCCCGAGTCCACGCAGACGAAGTCGCGGGCGGAAGCCAGTAATCCTATAAAGCTTTCTATTTAAGAAAAAAATGCATTAGGTCAAATGAAACTTGTTAAATGAAACATTTGGCCAAAAGTTTTTTGGTCTAACATTAGTGAACCCTTCAACTCACCTAATTGCCGCCTCAGCGATGCCGCGGCCAATCTCGTCCCGGGAAAAGGCCAGTGCGCCGGCCGCCACCGACGTCTCCGACTCCCTCGCCGCCCAGTTCCTCGCCAGGGGATCCACCGCCTTCGCCACCACCACGTCCAAGTCCAAATACACACCACCGAACTTGTACAGAGATAGATATCGCAACACGTCCGAAGTGTGCGAGATACGCCATATCGTTCTGTTCAACGCGCCACCAGCAATTAAGTCCTCTAAAGGCGTCCCTCTCGCGTACTTTACCACGTGCACTCTCGATAGATTCACGTTTGAATAGCTCCTTAGCACCGCTAGACTGCCAGTCTTTAAGGCGAAGTGAGTCACAGGAGCTGCGAATAGCACGTTTATCTGCCAGTCAGGGTACGCGCGGGCGGCGGACTCCACAGCACACGCTTGTCTGCTGTTCAGGTCGCCCCTGCAGGAGGTTTCGTGGAAGAACACCGAACGAGACGGCGGCAGGAACGACGCGCTGTGCGCACGCGGTAACGTGTAATCTGATTCTATATAATGACACGATACATTCTCTAAAGGACCCCAGTGTAAGAAGTAAAGGTCTGGGCTCAATGGCGAATGGATCACTAAGACCACACAGAGTAAAACTAAGGCGATGCACGTTAGGATACGCCGGCGTTTTAATTTGTTGAATAATTTAATATAAATCATCCTAGCTAATTTTTCATATGCACACGTGGATGTGCGACACGGTGTATATATTAACATCTGTTCAGATGTTTTTGAAATTTCGATATTTGCTCCACTTCTCACCTATATACGTCATTATTCTTCGAGGCGTCATAACCATAACAGAAGGAAAATCACGGCTTAACGAGTTCACATTCTCCGTGATTGCGGCTAATTATTTACGTATAAGGGTAACTAGGTATATTCCGGAAGTATACGCCAATGTTTTATTGTTTATGTTAGTGTCACTGTCAAACCGCAACGCTGTGATGATCGATCTGGCCGTGTTCCGCGGCGACGCGCGCGGTTCGCGTCTCAGCGCCTACTGGTCTGGTAGTAGGTAGGTACGGGGATTTGTTGGCTTGTGTAATTGTGGCGGCTGGTGCGATTCATAAGCGACGACGACGAGGGTATGACGAGCATAGCTGCTTAATGTTACTTCTGACTCATTCAATTCAACGTTCTTACAGGCTCTGTGAGCTGTATGTAAGTAAGTATCTTTATTAGCATAAGACGCATGGATGTTCTTAGTTATAATATACAAAACTATCTGTCGTCACGCGGTGACATGCAAAATTTTAGTATAAGTATTATATCTTAAGCCTTTATTCGTATCTTAGGCTAAGTGGAATACTCCGCTACTTTGTTATTATTGGAATGTTTAAATATGTTCAAGAGAGAGTCAATCGTCGAATCCGACTCGGCTAGGCAGCGTTCGTTATAACGCGAAGAACAGTGGGTTTTTAAATATTTCTTAGCAGTCCTGTGGTTGGATTTTCTTTATTACGCAATACTTATTGTTTTAATTACAAAGCCAAATTAAGGTGGGCCTTAGTAGGCGACGGTACTTTCTTATAGTTATTATCTACTTCAGGCATTTTTGTAATTATATTGTTGGAACATGCTCCTAGTGTTATTATCTACTGATTTAGCGCTCGACCGAGCCAAAGACTCGATTCGTCAGGACTAATGCAAGTGTTCTCAGTACTACTACATAACGCTAGTATAATACTCCAGGCAAAATACGGTTTTGAAAAACATTAATTTATAATAGCGTTTTTTTTTTGTTGATTACATTTGAAAATGTTATTCTAAGATGATTTATTCAAGAATCCGACAAACTTTCCACCCGGAAGTAATTATGTAGATTTCAATGAAGCATGCATTGTCTTTTTATATACGATTTATCTTGAATATTATAGAGCAAATGTAAATGAAACAAAACAAGATAACATCTCCATACTTTGAACACTCTCTTTCTGCTTTGCCGTAAGGTTGACTGGTAGAGAATGCTTTATAGCATTAAGTCCGCCTTTTGTACTATAAGATATTCTTTTGTGCAATAAAGATTAAACAAATAAATAAATAAAACACCGCCATCTTGCGTCGAGTAGCCGAACGACCACGCCTCTTGCAAGTCTTACAACGCATATGGTAACGGGCGTAAGAAATATTTACTTGACACTAAATGAGACCGTAAATAGTACTAGTTAAAGTAGATTTTGCGTATAAAATTTGCTACCGTTAACAACATATTGTCACAGTACGTTTTAACAAATCGAAGGCGTATTGCACTTGTATGTTCGTGTATTATTGAAGTGTGGTTGTGTGCGTGCGGCGACAGTGGTTCTCTATGAAAATCGGTTGAATGCCACTTCCAATGGATTCTTTATTCCGTGCCCCAACCCCAACAGGAGGTCCCCGCGTCGCGTCTATAACTCGCGCCGCGAGAGGGGCGCGCATGCGCTATACGCACTCAGCAGCCCTACTCTCCCCTATCTTTATCTCGTAGCTCGGAGGGGTAGCAGAGGCACCAACGACACCGCGCCACTTGTGAACCTTACTACTACGTGATAAGGTCCATTACTGATCAGTTGCGTTACCTGTGCGTGCACACCTGGTGTACTTTTGTTTAACCACCTGTCCTGCACGGCTATCACGCGACGGCGCGCGATATCTCTCGATTTTTCTCGCACTATCCGTCTCTCTCTTATGCCCGCTCCTCACGATGAGCCATCCTGCTGGCCCACTAGGCTGGTGCAGCGTGTAGAGAGGGTAGTGGTGTCGGATGGCTTATGGCGCGGCGATGTCTTTCTCCGTCCAACGCATAGTTGCATCCTGTACGATGAGTCGTGATGGCCCACTGTATAGAGCAGGCTTTAAACACTTAGAACCAGCACGGCTAGCACGCGACGGCGCGCGTGCTCTCTCGATTCTTCTCGCACTATCCGTCTCTCTCTTATTAGAACACTTAGAAGAAGAGGTATAATGCGATAAAAATCGAGAGTATGTCGCGGCCGTCGTGTGCTAGACGTGCAGAGGTATAGTGCCAGAAAAGTCGAGAGTATGTCGCGGCTGTCCGATGAACCCGTGATAGACATGCTGGGCTGTATTCGGGCACACGTATTATGGAATCGGATTGTATTTGGCTTAGTGAGCGCGGTAACGATTGCGCGTGACAAATGTAAAACATGTCTAGACCCTTTTGCCGCCTCTGCTCGACACCTCCGAGGTAGGGTTGCCAACCGTACTATATTTTATAGTATTGTACTATATTTTGACTCTTTGTTCTATATACTGTTGAAGAAATATATAGTACGCAAAAATCCATACTAATATTATAAATGCGAAAGTGTGCTGAACCGATTTGGATAACGATTTGAAACCTTCCAATATCCCCTCCAGCTATCGTCCTATTAGCCTCTTGAGCACAATGGGTAAGTTATACGAGCGCATTTTGCTCAAGAGGTTAAATCGGCACGTAAGCCAAAATAACATCATAATTGATGAACAATTTGGCTTTCGTGCCGGACACTCCTGCCCCCAACAGATCCACCGCATTGTGGAGCACGCGCTCTACTGGATGAACGGCTGGAAAAGACCAATTCCTACCGGTGCCATCTTTCTCGACATAGCGAAGGCCTTTGACAAGGTGTGGCACAACGGCTTATTATATAAGCTTTACTCGATCGGAGTGCCACGCCAGATAGTCCATACCATCAGGGACTATCTAACTGCCAGAGGCTTTCGCTATAGAGTCGAGGGCACTCTTTCCGGCCTCCATCCGGTGGGGGCGGGTGTTCCACAAGGCTCTGTCCTATCTCCATTCCTCTTTTCCCTTTTCATAAACGACATACCCAGGATTCCTGGTGTAAATTATGCTCTGTTTGCGGATGACACTGCTGTTTATGCATCGTCTCCGCACCCAGCCAAGTTGAGTAAGATCCTCCAGGGTGCTATCAGTGCCCTCGGGGACTGGTGTCGCCGCTGGAGGGTCGTGGTCAACCCGGAAAAGAGTCAGGCCATAATTTTCACCAGGCGTCGTGGGTATCCGGCAATAGTCGCCAAACACCCATCCACCCAGCTCTTTAATACTCCAATTCCTTGGGTCCCATCAGTGAAATACCTGGGGGTCCACCTTGACCGTTGTCTCAACTTCCAAAAACATATAAAAACAGTAAGAGATAGAGCTACATTCATAGCCGCCAGACTTAAGTTCATCATCAATAAATCCTCAAAGATGTCCGTAAAAAACAGGCTCACTTTATACAAGGCGTGCATACGCCCGGTTTTTACGTACGCTTGCACGGTCTTCGCTCATACCTCTAAACCCAAATTAAAATCACTACAAATACTACAAAACAAATACCTACAGCGATCAGTTCAGGCTCCCTGGTACATACGCAATATAGACCTCCATAAAGACCTCCATATGCCCTCTGTACAGTTTCACATGAAGATGCCCTCAAAGCATCTTCACGCGAATGCTGAAGCCCAACTCAAATCCCCTAATAAAGGGATTCACGAATTACACGCCATCGAAATCGACGCCGCTGCTCAAAAGACGCCCGAAGGACGCTCTTTTGGACAGCGACGACGATATTACGATTGCTCACGAGGAGGAGATTCGTCTCGAGAAGGAGCTCCGAGCTCGACTTAAAAGGAATAGTAATTCTAATCCCATGAAGGCATTTGTGGTGGGCATTGACTCTGCTGTCTCCTTCTTCTTCCTTCCACATGGGATAGTTTTATCCCGGAAATCATCCCCCAAGGGGATGAAGTGGGGGTGAAAGTTTGTATGGAGCTACGATATAAACGAGTTCCACGCGGAAGGAGTCGCGGGCAGAAGCTAGTACTATATATTGGGAGAGCCTTAACTACGAAGTGCTTCAAATTGCCCTGCACGGCTATCACAAGATGGCGCGCGAGCTCTCTCGATTTATCTCGCACTATAGGTATCTTTCTAAGCTTTCTAATAAGAGAGAGACGGATTATTATTATTATTATTATAGCTTTTATTCCATTTCTTTATATATTATGTTGTTATATTTTCTTACGTATTTATCTATAGGTTGGGAATGGATCCCTTTTGGGTAAAAGCCTCCCCCATCTTTTTCCATTTTTCTCTTTCTTTGCAGTAGTTCTACCAATTCTTTCCTGCAACTTCTGCAATGTCATCTGCCCATCGCTTTTTTGGTCTTCCAACCCTTCTTTTGCCCAGTGGCCCAGGCCACTTTGCAGACTGTGAGGTCCATCTTTTGTCCGTGTGAGAGACGGATAGTGCGAGAAAAAATTTAACGGTGTACTATATTTTAGTCGTTTTTTTTTCTGAAAAATACTATATCTCCCCAAAAAAAGTTGGCAACCCTACTCCGAGGTGCAAATGCAAATTACCGAACGTGGTTGACAGTGGCACTGCGGTGGCACTCGTCGTCGTGCCGCGGCCGGCGTTGTACAGTCGGCAGCATATAGTTTGTAGCATACAAAACACCAAATACTTCGTCTCATCGTTATTCCCATAGACATAAAGAGGCGTTTCGAACTATTTGGCGCTTCCTATGTTACTGACTAACGACTAGGGTTGCCAACCGTACTATATTTTATAGTATTGTACTATTTTATGACTCTTTGTACTATATACTGTTGAAGAAATATATAGTACGAAAAAATTATATATATTGGGAGGGCCTTAACTACGAAGTGCTTCAAATTGCCCTGCGTTTGCGGCTATCACAAGACGGCGCGCGAGCTCTCTCGATTTTTGTCGCACTATACGTCTCTTTCTAAGTTTTCTAATAAGAGAGAGACGGATAGGGCGAGAAAAATCGAGAGAGCTCGCGCGCCATCTTGTGATAGCCGTGCAGGTTTCAGTTCAATTTTACTAAATAACAACATTGCCCAGCCAAGTACCAAGTTCTTTTAATGGGGTACTATATTTTAGTCGTTTTTTCCCAAAAAAAGTTGGCAACCCTACTAACGACGCTGACTGTACCATGACGATGACACGCAAAGGTGAACGCTATAACTCGACGAAAGAGCACGTGGTATGCTAGAACGGGATGCCAAGATTCGAGTTTTCTAGCTGTCAGTAACTGCTAAGCTAATAAACTGCTCGCTGTTTTGTAGCTAACAGAAGTTTACAAAAACATATATCTGTGACCGGGTGAATATTTGAGAATGGTTTATTTTTAACCGACTTCAAAAAAAAGGAGTTTCTCAATTAGGTTGTTTTTTATCTTTTTTTTCTTAGTTTGTTACCTCAGAACTCCGTCATTGATGAGCCGATTCGTAAAATTGTTTTTTTGTTTGTAAGTATATGCTTCCAGGTGGGTCCCATTTTTTTCAAAAATTCAATTGGATGATGGGATCCATGAGGAATTGAGGGAACTCCTCAATTATATTAGGCACGCGTGTAGTGATTTTGGTATTTTCTATTATAACTCGTGTATTTACACCCGGAAATCATAAATTTGGTGGAGTGGAATTGATGATGAAGACCACAGATGACTTATGGAATTCCTCAATTATGTACTTAAAAGTACAAAAGTATATCACAGATTCTGATAAGATTCCGTTCAAATAGCAACTAATGAATTGCCAAAGGTGATCCTTGTGGAATCGACGGAAGTCCTCAAATATTATCGGGTCACATACTGCGATTGGGTTTTTTCTCTAATAATCAACGCATTTGCTCTCGGAAATCAGTTCATGTGGTAAATTGGAAAAGAAATGTGGAAATGTTCTCGTGGCTTGGCGGAGTACTAAATTGAAGTTGGTTAAAACTTTGTTTTTAAAGTAAATTATGTAAGAAACGTTCGTCTTTGTGATAAATGTTGTGCTATCACATCACAACAAGTACCTATTCTCTAGGAGGTTAATATCATTCACAAACTGTTTTTCCGTTACTGTACGAGAAACTGTTTTTGAAAACGCTTATGGGAAAAAACGCCCAGCTCTACAGTCAGTCGAGGGCCGGCACCGCGCGAGCGAGCACACGTGCGTCTTGCTGTGATCCGCCGCCGCCGCCGACCTACGCGACGAACCGCGCGTATCTATTGTTGTCTTATTTATTACGAGGTTTTTAAAAGCACGATGTATACGAAAAACGGCCACAGCGAAAAAAAGTTATATTAAAGTAGGCACAACAATTTGTAATTACATTATTTTTATTAAACATGACACAAACACGTGTGTCCGTTGTCTACCCTATCCTTTCCTAACCTATATGCAGCACTACCAAAATAATGTCTACCTTTCTAATTCCAATATAGAAAAACGTATCCTCATAGAAAAATCATGGCAGTCACGTCGTTTTCTGTAAGGAAGACTTTTGCGGTGATAACGCAAACTTTTGAGCTAGATATACTCTTTAAAAAAAAGTACCTACGGAACCCTAAACAGAGTATGCTTTTTGAACTTACAGTTTGTTAAAAAACTTACGAATTACAATTTCAAAAGTTAAATCAAATTAAGTTACTAGAGAATAGAGAAGTAGCAGATCAGTTTTATATGTGTCATTCATAATGACACTGACATAGGTACCTACATGTGAAGTAGCATGTACTAAATTAATATCGGTTCACTTTACTTGAGCGACATCTGGTGAGGTAGAACATTTTTTGCCTTCATTGACGTATTCTTGGCGTGGCAGCCCTAGCGCTACACGTGCCGTGTGTGAATGAATACAAGTTATACGATAGACAGAAATGCACAGAGTAGGCACGTTTCTTATGCCTAAACGCCGTTTTTGCTAGGAAGTGCAATTTCTGTACTTGTACTAAATATTACTTGTACTAAAAAGAGGGACTTACTACCTATTTGCACTGAGCGCGCGGTAGTAAGTCCCATACTAATTTCAATTCTCACCCATCCACGCCCCGCCTCGTCTCGCCGGTGGAAAACAACCTTTAAACGCGCGAGCCAAGCGAGAACGTTACGAATTGTTAATCAAAAATACTAACTTGCACTCTTAAGTTTACAATAGGTACCTATTACCTCGGAATTTCACAAATATCACGTAGGCAGTAGGGAACAGGGACTTACTGCCGACCGACTCGGATCGCGGATAGGTTAGAAGACGAGAGCGGGAGCTTTGCTTTATAAAAGAGCGGGAGCTTTGCGCTATAAAAGAGCAGAAAACTTGTTTTAATATCAACAAACATATTAAAACAAGTTTTCTGCTCTTTTATAAAAAAAAAATAAAAAAAAACAAGAAATTGACAATATTTTAGTTTTAACTTTTAAATATGTTATACAGAATATCGATACCCTAGTTCACAGTCGTGCTAATTTCATTTTTTTATCACTGAAATTGTAACTTTATTATTTGAGCACTACCATACTAATTAAATTACACCACTTTTTTCCCCGTAATTAGTATGATTGTGAATTATGGTATCGATATACAGATATCAATTTAAATTAATGAATAAGCAAATCTATGCATGCTAGATTCACGAATCACGTAGGCAGTAGGGAACAGGGAGTGGAGTGGCAAAACCGACTCGGATCGCGGATAGGTTAGAAGACGAGATCGGGAGCTTTGCTCCCGCTTCCGTCTTCGAGGTTTTTTTTATAAAAGAGCAGAAAACTTGTTTTAATATCAACAAACATATTAAAACAAGTTTTCTGCTCTTTTATAAAAAATAAATAAATAAAAACAAGAAATTGACAATATTTTTGTTTTAACTTTTAAATATGTTATACAGAATATCGATACCCTAGTTCACAATTGTACTAATTTCCTATTTTTATAACTGAAATTGTAACTTTATTATTTGAGCACTAACATACCAATTACACCACTTTTTTCCCCGTAATTAGTATGATTGTGAATTATGGTATCGATATACAGATATCAATTTAAATTAATTAATAAGCAAATCTATGCATGCTAGATTCACGAATCACGTAGGCAGTAGGGAACAAGGGAGTGGAGTGGCAAAACCGACTCGGATCGCGGATAGGTTAGAAGACGAGATCGGGAGCTTTGCTCCCGCTTCCGTCTTCGAGGTTTTTTTTATAAAAGAGCAGAAAACTTGTTTTAATATCAACAAACATATTAAAACAAGTTTTCTGCTCTTTTATAAAAAATAAATAAATAAAAACAAGAAATTGACAATATTTTTGTTTTAACTTTTAAATATGTTATACAGAATATCGATACCCTAGTTCACAATTGTACTAATTTCCTATTTTTATAACTGAAATTGTAACTTTATTATTTGAGCACTAACATACCAATTACACCACTTTTTTCCCCGTAATTAGTATGATTGTGAATTATGGTATCGATATACAGATATCAATTTAAATTAATTAATAAGCAAATCTATGCATGCTAGATTCACGAATCACGTAGGCAGTAGGGAACAAGGGAGTGGAGTGGCAAAACCGACTCGGATCGCGGATAGGTTAGAAGACGAGATCGGGAGCTTTGCTCCCGCTTCCGTCTTCGAGGTTTTTTTTATAAAAGAGCAGAAAACTTGTTTTAATATCAACAAACATATTAAAACAAGTTTTCTGCTCTTTTATAAAAAATAAATAAATAAAAACAAGAAATTGACAATATTTTTGTTTTAACTTTTAAATATGTTATACAGAATATCGATACCCTAGTTCACAATTGTACTAATTTCCTATTTTTATAACTGAAATTGTAACTTTATTATTTGAGCACTAACATACCAATTACACCACTTTTTTCCCCGTAATTAGTATGATTGTGAATTATGGTATCGATATACAGATATCAATTTAAATTAATTAATAAGCAAATCTATGCATGCTAGATTCACGAATCACGTAGGCAGTAGGGAACAAGGGAGTGGAGTGGCAAAACCGACTCGGATCGCGGATAGGTTAGAAGACGAGATCGGGAGCTTTGCTCCCGCTTCCGTCTTCGAGGTTTTTTTTATAAAAGAGCAGAAAACTTGTTTTAATATCAACAAACATATTAAAACAAGTTTTCTGCTCTTTTATAAAAAAAAACAAGAAATTGACAATATTTTTGTTTTAACTTTTAAATATGTTATACAGAATATCGATACCCCAGTTCACAATCGTACTAATTTCCTATTTTTATAACTGAAATTGTAACTTTATTATTTGAGCACTACCATAGTAATTACACCACTTTTTTCCCCGTAATTAGTATGATTGTGAATTATGGTATCGATATACAGATATCAATTTAAATTAATTAATAAGCAAATCTATGCATGCTAGATTCACGAATCACGTAGGCAGTAGGGAACAAGGGAGTGGAGTGGCAAAACCGACTCGGATCGCGGATAGGTTAGAAGACGAGATCGGGAGCTTTGCTCCCGCTTCCGTCTTCGAGGTTTTTTTTATAAAAGAGCAGAAAACTTGTTTTAATATCAACAAACATATTAAAACAAGTTTTCTGCTCTTTTATAAAAAATAAATAAATAAAAACAAGAAATTGACAATATTTTTGTTTTAACTTTTAAATATGTTATACAGAATATCGATACCCTAGTTCACAATTGTACTAATTTCCTATTTTTATAACTGAAATTGTAACTTTATTATTTGAGCACTAACATACCAATTACACCACTTTTTTCCCCGTAATTAGTATGATTGTGAATTATGGTATCGATATACAGATATCAATTTAAATTAATTAATAAGCAAATCTATGCATGCTAGATTCACGAATCACGTAGGCAGTAGGGAACAAGGGAGTGGAGTGGCAAAACCGACTCGGATCGCGGATAGGTTAGAAGACGAGATCGGGAGCTTTGCTCCCGCTTCCGTCTTCGAGGTTTTTTTTATAAAAGAGCAGAAAACTTGTTTTAATATCAACAAACATATTAAAACAAGTTTTCTGCTCTTTTATAAAAAAAAACAAGAAATTGACAATATTTTTGTTTTAACTTTTAAATATGTTATACAGAATATCGATACCCCAGTTCACAATCGTACTAATTTCCTATTTTTATAACTGAAATTGTAACTTTATTATTTGAGCACTACCATAGTAATTACACCACTTTTTTCCCCGTAATTAGTATGATTGTGAATTATGGTATCGATATACAGATATCAATTTAAATTAATTAATAAGCAAATCTATGCATGCTAGATTCACGAATCACGTAGGCAGTAGGGAACAAGGGAGTGGAGTGGCAAAACCGACTCGGATCGCGGATAGTTTAGAAGACGAGATCGGGAGCTTTGCTCCCGCTTCCGTCTTCGAGGTTTTTTTTTATAAAAGAGCAGAAAACTTATTTTAGAATCAACAAACATATTAAAACAAGTTACAAACAAACACACAAATTTCGGCGATACAATTATTTGGTCATATGACTATTATTCTTAACAACATTATGCCTTTGTACGATTCTGCCAAAGAACGTTGTGCCAAATGATATGCCAGCTAAATATTATGCGATACAAATTTCGGTGACACGATTATTCGATCATAGGACTATTATTACAATCGTCATTATGCCAATGTACTATTCTGCCAAAGGATGAGGAAGTTATGCGAAATGACTATATGCAATGAAATTTATGCGAAAAGTAATTCTGCGAAATGATGATCCTGCCAAGGGCTGTTATGCAAAATAAAATTATGACAATCAATTTTATGCAATACATTAGTCAAGTTACAATATTTAAACCGACAGATTTTTCTACTAAATAGGTGCCTACTTCGCGTAAAGACCTATTGTAGGTAATAAGGTGATAATAGGTTAGGACCCACGAGGAGGTAGGACGCATGACTAGGGCAGCACTGTATGCGTGCCATAGGAGATGCCAGAGCCGTCCGAAATGCGTCGAGGAGAACCCCCTTGGGGTTTTTAGTCGGTGCGAGTCCGACACAATCTCTGTTTTGTGTCCGCGCTATCCCCGTACGAAGGTATCCATAACGGATTTTTCTCCCAATAAAAAAAAATAGTAATAAGGTAAAATAAGTTTCTGGCAAAAATATTTCCACGTTTTCTGCTACAAGCTTTTATTGACGACTGTTTTTTTCTTTTTTTGCACAGCCATCAACTACTCGTTGAGAGGGTTGTCATGTGTTGTTTAGACGTTGCTAAAGCCCACCACCTCCATCATCCGATCAGCTCGTTGGTGCCATGATATTGGTTAGTCTGGCTGAAACGCAGGTTAAGTTAGCTTAAACAATACCAACAGTGAATTACGGTCTGAATTAAGTGTTGGTACGCGACGCGAAGTCAGACTGTAGGTCGACAGACATTTCTTAGCCTAGTCGCGTGTCACGGTGCGCGGAATGTATCTACCGGCGGGATACAGTCCGCGAAATTGGATGCGTCGCCGGTTGCCGCGCAAGCAGCCGCGGCCCCGCGCGTGTGCTGCTGCAGTGATGCTCTTTTGCCTAAAACCCCAAATTGCGTGGAAACAACCTATCATAACATTTTGTGTTTTGAATTTCACAAACTGACTAGTTAATAACATCTAGTCGGCAATTATACGCCCCTACAATACACAACGCAATTTAGAAATCGCGGACATTTAGCAACGGCCTATTTACAATATGACGGGCCGTAATAATGGTACCGCATTGTAGTACAATTGCATGCGTATCTTTATCTTAAAACTTAAGCTCACTTTTAACTTAGATTTAAAAATAAGGCGCTTCTGGCCTATCACTATCACAGCTAACTTCAATTCCGGTGTCCCGTATTGCAAGCGCACGATTGTGGACGCGTCGATATCCTATTTTACTAAAACACCTAGTCGAAATAGGCGAACGATATTAACAACATACATGATAAAGATGCTACATAAAGTTGTAATAAATAAAACATCAGAACGAAAAGAAAACCAAATTGAACCAAACTCAAATTAAACGCAATGCAAAAAAATATGTAAATAACTGCTTAGAGCTTAAGTGAGGACGAAAAAAAAGAAAAAAGCGTTGAATATGCAAGCTTCAGACGACTCTATGGGTTTATTCCACATGACTTATGCTGGCCATACACCATGCTTCCTATCGTCCAATCGGCATGACGCTACCGATTGGACCAGTTAGAACTGACCGTGTGTGGGAGTGGATTGGCATGAGTCATTTCATTCCAATCCACTCCCACACACGGTCAGTTCTAAGTGATCCAATCGGTAGCGTCATGCCGATTGGACAATAGGAAGCATGGTGTATGGCCAGCAGAAGACTGCTCGCCAGGAAGATCGCCAGACCACGAAAACAGGTAATACCTACTGGTTGCCGGTCAACTCTCCAAGTGACTGTTTGTGTGCGACACTGTTTTGTTGTGCAGTGAGCAGTGTTCGGAGGGCGACTACTCGCCCGGACAAGTAAAGCCTTGCAGCGAATTCAAAACGCATGTGCACGTTTTTGTTTTCCCGTTCCGCGCCGTGCCCATATTACTCCGTTCTTAAACCGGTACGACTTAATGAACATGAGCTCCCGTAGACACCTACATTTCGCTACATTACTTTTTGGAGTGATCAAAAATAAAGTACCATCATACCTTTTCGAGAATCTGATCTTCTCTCAGCGCGCTGTCAGACACGCATCTCGACTTGCAAGTCATCCACAGCGCAAGGTTGCCTTTCGTGGCAGCTTTCGTTTTGCTGCCACCAAGTGTTGGAACGATTTGCCACCACCAATACGTAATTTTCTGAAGGACATTTTAAAAGAGGCGACTGTATAGTCGCCTCTTTTAAAATGTCCTTCAGAAAATTTTTGATTACCAAGCAGAAACATAATACTTAGGCCATCTTGCACATTTACACTCATACTCTTGCGCAGTCACATGCACACACATACTTAGAAGCCATACACAGAATATAAAATGTATAGGTAGGTAGTTATATAATATTAGTGCAAAAGAGATTCTAATAATTATTATTTTGTTTCCAATTTTTGTTGTGCTTAATTTGATGTTATGTCTTTATTGTATAGTATGTTGTATTCTTTCAGTGCCATCTTGCTTTTTAATGGCCTCACTGAAAATCAGCGTCACGGAGCGCGTCTTGTGGCTCGCTCCGTGACACCAAGCTGAGTGAGGACCTTTTAGCGTAATATTGTGGTCAAATTGTTTGTAGTTATTTTTACCTTTATGTACCGAAATTTTTACGCTAATAAATTATTTTCTTTCTTTCTTCTTTCTTTCTTTCTTTCTTTCAGTGTTTATACCTAGGTTATGGTTATGTAAGTAATGATTTTTGTGTCTGTGTCTATTATACGGTTAAAACAGTGGTATCGGTGTATTTAATAGGTTATACCTGACACAATGTTTAGTGTGGAGTGATAAAATGTTAAGTTATTTTTTATTTCGATAAGCGACTCGCAAAAAAAAACTGTATAATTACCGCACCTGCTCACAAAATTCCTGAAGAGTCCTGAAGAGAACAGCCGGACAGCGTGACAGCGGGTCAGTGTGACAGACACTGGACATACGAAAGATTGTCTGCTCAAGCTGAAGCAAAGAAATTCGTTCGCTTCGCTCGCTCGTTCGATTAGTAGGATGATTGTTAGGTTACTCGCACGGTTCGAGCATTTGAAGATTGATTATTTATTTCCCTTTTGGTTTTGACCCTTGAAACTTCGATGGGTAACTCTCTGACCGTTCTGAAAGCGTAGAATTCAATGACGAGTAGGTTTTTACGGTAGGCAGCAAAGCGTTTAGAAACGTCGTTGATTAGCGCAGATATATTGACATCGGCCTAAGAAAACAATGCACATTAAATATCAGATTTTTATTTTGAAATATTAACACTTAAAAAACATGATGCTATATCTCACCCTGATAGCTGTATCTTATTGAAACCTATCGTTTGATCAAGAGCGGGCGGAAAATCTCTAACATTGTCATTACTTTGAATAAACTATAGGTCACCGACTCGACTTTTCAGCAGCGCGTTGTTTTTTTAAAGCACGATACGCGTCGACGGCCGCCATCCGCGCACGTTCCCTCCGCATGAGCTCCGCCGCGCTCAGCTGAGCCTTTCCCGGTTGAGCCTTTAACGACTGAGCCTTTGTCTTTGACGGCTGAGCCTTTGTCTTTGACGGTTGAGCCCTCGGCGGTTGAGGCTGTGAAGGTTTGAGCATGCCGGCGAGGAGTAGGTCGCGGCGGCCCGGCTGAAATAAAGAATAATGTATAGCAAAGGGTCTTCAACCTTCTTTTGATAATAAGAGACAGTGCCAGATTAAGATCACTTAAGCAACCCCCGCCTGTGGGCCCCCCTAAACTTATGTAAACTAGTAGTGTAGTGCTATTTCTGGTGCCCCCCGATGTGATACCCTAAGAAACAGGGGTGTAGACACTAAGACGGTTTTGTTGGATTCTGTTATTTTATCTATTTCTGTACATTGCAATCTATCCTGTAGGTAATTATTTATCCAGTCAAGCGCATTTCCTCTCACTCCATAGAATTTCCATTTATGTAATAGCAAAAAGCCTGTGACATATCAAGAATATTTGAAAAAGCGTTTTATACCAGATTAAATAGCTTCTTGGCTAAGCATGATATATTCGACCTGAACAAAATGGCTTCCAGAAGGGCAGATCACCGACACATACATGTTTTGATTTTGTCAAATACATTAACGAAAGTCTAAACAACAATTGTCCTGTTGCATCTGTCTTTTTGGATATGTCAAAAGCTTTTGACTTCGTTAACCACGATTTACTATTACATAAACTTGAATTCTATGGAGTGAGAGGAAATGCGCTCGACTGGATAAAGAATCACCAATAGGATAGATTGCAAGTTACAGAAATAAATAAAATAACAGAATCCAACAAAACCGTATTTAAAGAATCATTCAAGTCAGAGTTTAAAACGTCAAACACCGGTGTTCCGCAGGGCAGTATTTTGGGCTATTGCTATTTCTCCTTTATATTAACGACTTACCAATGGCAACCACGCATAAAACTGTAATGTTTGCCGATGACACAACACTAATAGTAAAATGCGAAGATAAATTGACACTTGAACAAACTATAAATAAATCTCTACAGGACATTATAAATTGGATGGATAGAAATGACTTATATATTAGTAATACAAAATCGAAATTTATGCAGTTCACATCTTATAATACTAATGGCATTCCGATAAATCTTGCATAAAATAATAACAAAGTAGAAGAAGTCGACAATTTCAAATTTCTAGGAATCTAAATGGATAAACCTTAACTGGAAGTCACACATCGAAAAAATCTGCGGTACAATTTGGACGTTTCGTATTCGCTCTAAAAAGGTTAAGGGACACTGTCTCAGCTGAAGCTGCATTGACAGCATACCATGGCTATGTATCATCTCTTATTAGCTATGGACTGATACTGTGGGGCAATTCAGTGGATGCAGATAGGGTTTTTAAAAACCTGAAGAAATGTGTCAGGGTCCTCAGTAACGCATGGCTAGATGACAGCTGCATCACATTATTCAAAAGCCTAAAAATACTACCACTGTAGACAAGGGTATATTTTAGACATTAGAGAGATATGTATGTTTGTCACCACCCACCAGGCATATTTTAAAAAGCGATGCGAAATAATGAATTATGAACTCTTAGTACCGACCTCGAAGCCGTAAAATGATTTATAGTAGGAATGTAATTAACATGTGTTTCCTTATCTACAATCATCTCCCAGATAACTTTAAATCACTCACAGCCAACAACCTAAAACATTGTCTTACGAATTGGCTCCTGGACAGATGTTTTTACAGCGTAAAAATGTATCTCGAGTGAGTGCAAATAATAAATTTCAGATTTGTCATTTTTATTCAATAGCCGTGTCCCCACCGGCCGAGCGGCTCGCCCGAACGGCTCGCCCGAGCCATCAAAAACGCTTGCCCGAACGGTTCGGGCGAGCCGTCAGAAGGCTCGGGCGAGCCGTCAAAAGGGTCGGCCGCAAGCGCTCGGTCGGTGTGGACGGGCGTTCGGGCAAACGCGCGCGGCTCGCCCGAGCCAGATCGGCTCGGGCGAATTTACCTACCGATAGTTGAGCTCACGATCACTCTGAAGCCGCACGTGCGCACAGCTGTCGCTGCAACAACGTTGATTTTGCTTTTGCTTCTTCGAAATCGGAAGAAATGTATTTAAAAAAAAAGCCGCAAAATGTGGATGCGCCAAATTTTTGAAAATCGAAAAGAGCCTAAATACAAGTGAAACACAACCGTCCTCGGTGCGCGCAGCACATGTCATGTGTCAAGTCAAAGTCAAACAAAACAACAATCGTGGTTCGCCGAATCCCGCGGCGCGCCTCAAAGGCAGCAGGCGGCGATGCGGTGTTGTCAAAGCTTTTAAACGACACCGCTACTATTTTTGCGTCAAACAAATTTGCACCAAGCTGCCTTAGTAAGAGATGCCATAATCGTCAGAACATAAATTTATTGCACCTGCCGCGGGCTACCGCGAAACGAAAACGAACTTCGTTCGTGTATCTGTCTCCGTCGCTCGAACTACCAAGGCCTTCAGTTTCGACAATTTGTTTGTTTAGGTACCTATTTATGAACTTTATCACTTTCTTTGCGAATGTGCACATTGAAATGAGACTCGACGTCTCGTCTCGTAAGTACATGCGACAAAACTTTTCACAAAAGTAAATACATATAGGTAATTACCTACATCAAGTTGTGCTGCATTGCATGTGGATAGATAGGTAGGGAGGTAGGTACCTATTGCCTTGTAAGTATTGCACAATGCCACCAGCTATGAAAGATGCCGTTCATTTCATCGGTAAGTGTCTATAGTAGAGATGCAACGGATATCCGGTCACTATCTGGTATCCGGTATCCGGCCTACCTATCTAGCCACAATTTTAATATCCGGCCGAATATGAATAGTGGCGTAGTATCCGGCCGGATACCGGATAGTATTTTAACTCTGTAGAACATAGATAATAACTGTAATAAGGAGAGAACAAAAGTAGGTAAAATGACAAATAAATAAGAAACTATATTCGGTCGCATCTCTCAATAGGTTCTCGTGAAATTTTGTGAGTGAGTTCGATATTTATAATTGACTTGTGTCTACCTCTCGGTTTCTCAGAGGGAAGACACAACAACGATCAAAAGGTGATAAATCAAAAATACCGACCTATTGAAATTCCTACTAGGTAGGTACTACTACTACTTCTACTACTCAATCTACCAATCCTTCCAGCTGACAAACAAACCCATGCGTGTCGAACTCAGTTACGCAATTCCCAAATCCGCCTCAACTCGTCTCACTACCAAGTTACCAACCGCCAGTAGGTATAACTTGATCCCTAATTTCCCAATATCAATATGTAATGTAGGTATCCAGGGGTCAAGCTAGTTTTGACCTTTTCCAACGCAGCGACTTCGAATGAACTTTAATAAGTTACCTTGATAAAAAAAAGACCGGGTTGCACTCCGGGAGTGCCGGCAGAAGTGAAAACTTGATATTTTTTAATTTTGCAAAAAAAATCCCTTCCTCCCCCCTCTCTCCCCCTGCGTGCCCATATATCTAATAACAACCTTATTAGTAGTACGCCATAGTTCGACCTAACTCAGCAAAATTGATGAAGGAGACGAAGAAATAAAATACCAATTTGTTTTTGCCATTGCCAAATATTTTTCAAAGCTTTATCTCTTTAGGAGTAACGTCCAAATTCGAACTATTCGAATTTGCTCAATAGCAAAACGGTAAAGGACGCGTGGACGAAATTACTTTATTTGCAGAATATGCAATTGCAAAAAGTGTTTTATACTCTTACGAATAGCGTTCAGTTTTGAATGAAGTCGAATCGGCTAACAGCAAAATATAAAAGTGTGATAAAACAAAATGGAATTTGCATTTACGAAAAATGTGTTACGACCTTATAGTGTTAGCAATAAAGTACAAATTAGAATAATAATACGTAGGGCAAAAATCGCCCTCGCCTTCTGTCGTTCGGTCGAACAAAACCACCGTCCACATAGGCTGAGCCGCTCGCGGCTCGGGCAAACCGTTCGGGCAAGCATTCGGGGGTTCGCCCGAACGGCTCGGGCGAGCCATCATTTGCCCGAATCACGTCCACACCGGGCGAGCACGTTTGGGCGAACGGTGTACGGGCGAGCCGCTTGTTCGGTGTAGACACGGCTAATGCCTCATTATAATATTTATATTTTATCGCCATTTTATTTTTATTTTTTAAAGGAACAACGAAATAATTTGCACGCCTGCATGCAGGCTGGATACACCGAACTTGAAAATATTGTACAAACGACAACACTGTTAACTGACCATCCTGTGTTTATATAGAACCTTATTAAAATGCACTTAAGGTGCACCGATGGTCAGCCTAGGCACCTCTAGGTGCCAGCTCAGCTGGACAACAATCATGTATAACCCACCCTAGGCGCCTTTAGACACCAGCTCGGCAGGACAACAATCATGTATAACTGACCCTAGGCGCCTCTAGACACCATCCTCGGCTGGACAACAATCATGTAAAACTCACCCTAGGCGCCTCTAGACACTAGCTCGGCTGGACAAGAATCATGTATAGCTCACCCTAGGCGCCTCTACACACCACCTCGGCAGGACAAGCGCCTCTAGACACCAGCTTGGCTGGACAACTATCATGTATAACTCACCCTAGACGCCAGCTCGACTGGACAACAATCATGTATAGCTCACCCTAGGCGCCTCTACACACCACCTCGGCAGGACAAGCGCCTCTAGACACCAGCTTGGCTGGACAACTATCATGTATAACTCACCCTAGACGCCAGCTCGACTGGACAACAATCATGTATAGCTCACCCTAGGCGCCTCTACACACCACCTCGGCAGGACAAGCGCCTCTAGACACCAGCTTGGCTGGACAACTATCATGTATAACTCACCCTAGACGCCAGCTCGACTGGACAACAATCATGTATAGCTCACCCTAGGCGCCTCTACACACCACCTCGGCAGGACAAGCGCCTCTAGACACCAGCTTGGCTGGACAACTATCATGTATAACTCACCCTAGACGCCAGTTCGACTGGACAACAATCATGTACGTAGTCGGTCCCAAAGTTCTGTCACTGGCATATTATTTTTAAATTTAGAAGATGATTTTAAGAAAATTTTATTGCATTCCATTTTTGAATGTTTGACAATTATTTTAAAACAAAAAACAGTCATTCGTTGCAATTTCTCACGATGGAGTGGACATAGAAAGAAAACCGAATAGCTGTTTTAGCATTGCACCGCTGTGGGCACTCGCCAAGTACGATTTTCAAGTTGCTCAAAAATTTAAAAATAACGCTTAGGTTTGTGTACCGTACTATTGATAGGTACAATGAAGTCTCCAGTGTTGAGGACAAGAAAATAATTGGCCGGCCTCGCTCCGTACGAACACCAGCAGTGATCAAAGCGATCAAGGCGCGCATAGCAAGAAATCCTGTCCGAAAACAGAAATTGATGGCTTTGCAGATGGGTGTCAGTAGAAAAACCGTCAAAAAGGTTTTAAACGAAGATCTTAGTCTACGAGCATACAAAAAAAAGCGTGGGCACTTACTTAATGCCCGTCTAAAAACAATAAGGCTTAAAAGATCCCGGAAGTTGTTAAAGCGGTACGCGAAAAATCGACACCGTGATATCCTCTTTACAGACGAAAAGATTTTCGATATTGAAGAGAAGTACAATAAACAGAATGATAGAGTGTACGCTAGGAGCTCTGAAGAAGCAGGAAAAAGAGTTCCGCGGGTGCAACATGGGCATCATCCATCATCAGTGATGGTCTGGTTGGGTGTATCTTATTACGGGCCAACAGAGGTTCATTTTTGCGAAAAAGGTGTCAAAATCAGTGCGAAAGTATACCAAGAGACAGTTTTGGATAAGGTTGTCAAAGATCTGCCCAACACGCTATTTTCGGGACATAATTTTGTGTTCCAGCAGGATTCTGCGCCAGCACACAAAGCCAAGACCACTCAAGCCTGGTTTGACCGTCAAAAAATCGACTTTATAAGACACGAAGATTGGCCTTCCTCTAGTCCGGACCTTAATCCTTTGGACTATAAAATTTGGCAGGTCTTAGAGGGGAAGGTCTGTGCTAAACCACATAAAAATTTGGAGAGCCTAAAGTCATCTTTAAGAAAAGCAGTCACTGAGATAGATATGAAAATGGTGCGTGCTGCGATAGACGACTGGCCGCACCGATTAAGGGCCTGTATTAAAAACAAAGGAGGTAATTTTGAATAATTTTGAGTAATTTTAATTCTTTATTAAATGTACTTTAAATCGGTATATAATTTATTAAAAATTTATTGCTACTTTTGTTTTTATCATTATTTTCATTTGTGACAGAACTTTGGGACCGACTAGGTATAGCTCACCCTAGGCGCCTCTACACACCACCTCGGCAGGACAAGCGCCTCTAGACACCAGCTTGGCTGGACAACTATCATGTATAACTCACCCTAGACGCCAGCTCGACTGGACAACAATCATGTATAGCTCACCCTAGGCGCCTCTACACACCACCTCGGCAGGACAAGCGCCTCTAGACACCAGCTTGGCTGGACAACTATCATGTATAACTCACCCTAGACGCCAGCTCGACTGGACAACAATCATGTATAACTCACCCTAGGCGCCCCCAGGCTGGCCTGCGCGCGGCGCGGGGTCGGCAGCGCGGGCGGCGCGTGCGCCACGTCGCCGAACGACACTCGCTCGTAGCGCAACTCCCGTGCCTCCAGCTCGCGAGCCGTGGTCGTCTGGGGAACAGGGACAATCATTTATTAGGGTTCCGTATCCAAAGTGTAAAACGGGACCCTATTACTAAGACTCCGCTGTCCGTCCATCTCGTCTGTCTGTCTGTCCGTCTGTCACCAGGCTGTATCTCATGAACCATGATAGTTAGACAGTTGATATTTTCACAGATGATGTATTTCTGTTGCCGCTATAACATATACTAAAAAAAAACAGAATAAAATAAATATTTAACGGGGCTCCCGTACAACAAACGTGATTTTTTTGCCGTTTTTATAAATAATGGTACGGAACCCTTCGTGCGCGAGTCCGACTCGCACTTGGCCGGTTTTTTATAGAACATGTGCAAGATCACAGTGGTGAACCACAACATGAGCACATTATATTGCAGAAATAATTTAAACTTTCATAGCACAATGAAACATTCTAATTGCACAAAAGACATAAAAAAAGGGTCGAAGGCGGACCCTTGTTGGCTCAAATTGACATTGTATTATGACGTCACAGATTAATTTTTTTAAAATTAATTTAATTTATTTATTTAGCAAAAAATAGTACAATAAGTGGATATAATCTAATTAAGTTATTAACAACAAAACTTATATCTAACAGGATTATTCGTATACAATATTAATACGCCAATGCGTCTGAAAAAAAATGGTCTTAGGGGACCAATATACAAGTTTTTTGCCTAAACTAGGTTACAGTTGTAATCGGTGTTTTAGGCATAAATGGTCTTTGTTTTACATATATATTGTCTTGTCAAAACATTTGTTACCTCGCGTCAAGAATTACAAAACTATATTTAACAAAAGCATGCTTGCGATTGTAGAACTATTTCACTATAGTAAGCAAATTTTCTGTCTCGTCGTAGGTCAGGGTTAGCAACCATGTTGTAACTTTAGTTTGGCATACTTTGCTATTTTGATCGTACACGGAGCATTGTTTATTTATTTTATTATAAAGAAAAGGGCCCAGGAAAGAGAGGAAACTGTGCGTAAAAGCGTGTTTAGTGCGAAATTGCTTAAAAATTATATCCAACCGTCTTTTGGTGTGCCTATTAGGGTTGTAGCAAGTCAACTTGTGCTGTTTTAGAATTACGCTCCTGATGAATAGTTGTCGAACTGTTAGTACTTTACATGATTGGTACAATTCCGTGGTCGGAAAATAAAACGGACGGAAGGTAGCCACTTTCAAAATGGCTCTTTGAGCACGTTCAAGTGTCAATAGAATGGTCTTCGCAGCCCCACCCCACGAAGTTATGCAGTATGTTAGTATAGATTGACACAAAGCCGAATATATCCGATGTATCAGTTCTTTGTTAGCAACACTTCTTAGCTTTTTAAAGACAAAAATAAGTTTACGTACTCTAGCCGCAAGAACGTCTATGTGGCTTCGGAAATTCAGGTTCGAATCAATTATTATGCCAAGATATTTTATGGTATCAACCTTTGATAGAGCAGGACACGTATTACATACCTGTTGATTAGCTAGAAAGCAATGGTGCGCACGGATTGTGTCATTGTGTGCTGGTTGCACAGATCTTCTCATGGAAAAAGCCATGTATTTAGTTTTTTCAGCATTGAGGGTAAGTAAATTGCGCTTTAGCCAATTAGTAACTTTACAGAAACCTATCTGAGCATAGTCGTATACATCCGCCCAACTACTACCCGAGAACAATAGCACTGTATCATCGGCATATGATATTAGAGAGCCATGGTTCAATTGAAGGTCACACAGGTCATTAATGAAAATGAGAAACAGGGTCGGGCCCAGAATGCTACCCTGGGGGACTCCAAAATCGACCATGAGGTCTGCACTTATGTAGTTGGCAACCTTAACACACTGCAAGCGGTTGCTGAGGTAATCCTTGAACAAACATACCTGCTTGTCCCTGATTCCTATCTGCTCCAGCTTGCTAAGTAATATTGGGACAGACACCGAATCAAAAGCCTTAGCAAGGTCGAGGAAGATAGCTAAAGCTTTCTGTCCTTGATCCTTGTTAGTTGCTCGTTTGGTCGTGAAATACTGCGTTTAAGTACAATATCACTCAATCGCTTATGTTAGCTCTATATGCCGTTTCGCCACCCACGAAAACTCACGCATCGACATAAAAAAAATTGTTTGAATTTATGGTAGGTTAATTTTAGAGCCGAGACTACAGCGTGATATTGTTTACAATTATTAGCTTAGCTGCCATAAGAAAGAGATAGGAATATGTCTAAGCTGCACTCCACTGATATGAATGGTTCACTTCACCTCACGGATTGTCGTTGTTCCTACCGCCAGCTTTATAAAATAAAATAATAAAATAAAAATCATTTATTTCGAAGCATGGCTCCATATAATATGTTAGTAATAAAAGACAACTTACCCCTAGTGTTAAAAATACATTATTTTAAAAGGATCAAATCAAATTAAATTAGAGAGAGAGAGAGAGAGAGAGAGCGTGAGCGGCAAGGAAGCTCGTAAGTCAGATCCAACTCCATGTGGATGGGAGGCCTCCCAGATGGAGCCAGATCCAATGTGCCTGGATGGGACAGTCCAACCTTCCAGCCACAACAGTTAGGATGCTGTTGGCGCTGCCGCGAATGCTTCGCATCAGTGAGGCAACTCGCTTGCGTATTATGGCATGAAATCCATCAACGCGCGCCTCAGCGAATATACCCGATGCGCTGCTACCCAGTGAGCCAGGTACTTGAGTTTGGACACGCGCGCGAGCTCACCACCACATAGTGCCACCTTTGGTACCGTGCCAACTAATCATAAACATGGTATTCAAAGCGGGAAGCAAGTGCCCATCACACATCCCACCCATTCATTTGAATGGCAAGCTGCTGGAAAGGGTTTACTCATTTAAATACCTCGGGCACTTGTTAACCGACGATTTTCGTGATGATGCCGATATTGAGAGGGAGAGGAGGGCCTTAGCCATCAGGGCAAATATGATAGCTCGCAGGTTCAGCCGGTGTACAGCGCAAGTTAAAATGCTGCCTCGCTACTGCGGTGCGTCGGGCATGTTCGCGGACGCGCACGTGGACGGTTTCCACGCGACGCTGCGCAAGCGCTGCGCCGCGACGCTCCGCAGAGTGCGCGACAGCCGCCACAGTCTCCTGACCGTTGTGGCCGACAGATGGGACAGTGGCCTGACACGGCATTGGTCCTCTCTGCATTTAAGCCTAGCATATAAGAATATTATTTAAGTTAACCTTAGTATTCGTTTTTATTTTAAGGCACTTACTAACAAAATATGGACAAAATTAGTCTGAAATAAATGCATTTTATTTTTTATTTTATTTAATATATCCCGCGGTTTAAAAGCTAACAACTCGCTTTTCTGAGCGTTGTACCTAAGCCCATGGGTGACAGCATACTCTTCGCATATCACGAGTAATTCGCGCAATGCGCGGACTCAGCAGTACCATGTCGTCTGCATAGCTGATGTAATAACATCAGCTATGCAGACGACATGGTACTGCTGAGTCCGCTGCTGGTCGGCTGCTCGATATGAAATGCAATGGTTAATAAACCATTGCATTTCATATCGAGCAGCCGACCCTGATACCGCTGAGCCCCCCAATCAACGCATTGACATACAGGTTGAAGACTTTGGGAGACGTGAGTCCCCTTGTCTAACCCCACTCCTCAACCTGTACGTATGCGATAACGAACCACCCGACCTTCCGTTGTTCGTCTGGTTAGCATATCAGAACTTAAACAGTTCGATCGCATCCAACGGGAGGTGCGTCTCACAGCGCAACATCTGCCAGAGAACCTCGTACGACACCATATCGAAGGCCTTAGTCAAATCGAGGAAGCATGCATTTATGATACGAGCATTTATGCATGTTATGATACGAGCCTATATCTTCCCTCTATAATACGCGACACATAAGTGTACAGCCTGAGTGCCCGCGCCCCTGTGAGCGGGGCGTGCAGCGTTCATATAAAACAAATGCAATTTATATGGACGCTCCACGCCCCGCACGTAGCGGAGCGTGTACTCAGACCATACACTAAGTTTGCGTCTGTGAAGTTGGCCTCAAGTCGCCCCCGGCACACCCGTCGAACACCTGCGACGCCACTAGAAGCTAACATCACAGGCGGAAACTTATGTGGAGCGTACTGTTCGTAGGAGCGAGAAGCTACGCTCTGATCTCTCGTTCCCACGCCGCTCATAATCATGGCCAAGCTCATAGTAGGGCGCGTTGTCTAGCTGTCAACCGTCTCACCTCAGCCTCCTTAGTCTTCTGCTGCTCCTTCCTCTTCAACGCGCGTCGCTGCGTCTTGCTAAGGCGCTCGCCCTCTCCCTGTCTCTCTCCCCCCTTTCCCATGGCCTGTCGATGTTTCTTCTGCCGACGCATGCGCTGCGACGCTATGTATTCGCCTCTAGTGTCAGTGTCTTCAAGGTCTGACTGAAAAGGCAATGTGGAGTTGATGATACTTTTATTGGAAAATGATTTCTACTGTAAATACTCCTGGCTTCCTGGCTCTAGTAGCCAGTATATGGTTGATGTTTGATTGGTTGTTTGCTTATTTACTATACTTGACGCCGTATATAGATTCCAAAAAAATAAACTTAAAATTGCTATTAAAAATATATATGCTAATTTAGCATGCAAGTGAGTTTCGCAAAATAAATAAATAATATACATATTGTATACTGTTAAACAATAGTACATTACTACAGAGGACGGGAAGTAAGACGCCGAGGTGTGTATAGTGCTTTTCTCAAACATGCAATGAAATACATTAATAAAACTCCAAGAAATCAAACTTTAATGGCTGAACGCCGTGATCCTGTGCCACAAATTGAGGAATGGAAATCTTGCCGGCCTAGGCTTCCAATTTTGTATGAAATGCCATTACGGGTCTCTCGTCTCGCTGCGCCCGAAACGTGACACTTCGAAGCCCATTATGAAGAACACAACGTCAATATTTCATTGCATATTTGAGAAAACAATATTTGAATATACATTTGTAATCACATTCTCGAAAACGGCCTAAACGATTTCAATTAAATTTGCAATAAAAGGGTTAACAGGAGCGAACATTTGATCTGGCTAGAGCTTGTATCTGTGTCAATATATAGTATAGTATTACCTCTGAATAACATGATCTAACACAGTACAGGTACTATATTTTATAATGATCATCACTAGAAGGCACCATCAACATATTATGTAAATAGAAATATTAGTGCAGCATTATAAACGGTATGAATAAAGCATGTCTAAATTGTATGGACATTCATAATCAAACGGTGTCTTTTATAATGTAAAAGATCTAGACTAAGTTCCAGATTACAAGGTGACCACTATATAGTCCGCTGTTCGCGGCGCCGGCGCCGGCAACTCGTGTTGAGGCAGGATGCCGACGTGTTTGCCGATAGCTGGCAAACCCTGCTCACTAAAATAAGTGCCCTTAGTAATATGTATTGTTAGTGGGTAGCAACGAGACTAGATTAGTATGTAAGTTTTATGATGTATTCATTTAACTTATTAAGCACAGTTTTAAATTAAGTCCTAACATTGTGGGCGCCTTGGTACTTTACTGTAAGCCTATAAATGTAATGTGTAAGAAATAAATAAATAAATATACTAAAACCAAAATTCACTGACTTTTTCCCTGACCATAATCTCGAATATAATAAATATAAAATATATAATTGGAATACGTTTTTGAGTTTTTGCAGAATTATCTGCTAGCAAATTACAATTTATAAATACAATGAAATAATACAAATACGGAAATAATAAGAAGTAGTATCACTCAGTTGGTAAGAGCGAAAGCAGTAGACGGAAGTCGTGGGTTCACATCCTACAACAGGTGACGTTTTTGTACTGTTTCCTTGTATTTATAAATTGTAATTTGCTATCAGACAGTTCTAATTACCCAATAGTTCATTTCATTTTTGACAATTTTTGTTAAAAGCTCTACAGGAAAAGCCAATTGAAACAGTACCTCTGACTACTGAATTTATTGGATATAATGTATCATCATTTCATCATATAATAATCCAGCGAGAAATACTAAAGGGAACACATTATACGGGCCTTAATCGTATTAGTAAGTACTAAACTTCAACATTTTGCATATTTATGGTACAAAAACGCAAGATATTGATATCTATCTTTGATATCGCTGCTTTTTCGAAGAGCATTCTTTACAGCGAAGCCCAAGTCGATTTTTTTCGCGTTTATCAGATTAGACTCCTTTTCCAAGTCGCTCGACATGATATTAGTGGCAGAATCAATACATCCGCTTTAACAATTCTTTGCATGATTTATTTCAGTGTGACCAAAAGTGATTCATATAAAAGTGGAGCAAGTGGTGCATCAGATTGAAATAATGTTAAAAATGGCTCCAAGCGTGCAAGCACTGCCACTGATTGAAAAAAGTCTAATTTAGCCTTTAATAACTTGTCTTCCAATGCAGCATTTACTACTGTTAAGCTTGCACTGTCAGGTGCTTTGTTTTCATTTTAAATTCCCACCTGCTTCACCCTCATTTTTTGAGCTTGGACCATCTTGCAAAAATTTCTTATTTACATTAGGGCTCCTATTCCCGGAGGCCAGGGAATATATCCTATATTCCCTTACCTCCATTAAATTTCCCTGACAATCCCCTGACTTTTCCATGATTAGCGAAATTCCCTGACTTTTCCCGGTTTTCCAGAAAGTGGCCACCCTGAGATTATTTCATAAGAATCATGAAAAATCAAGCTTCAGAAATAAATTTGGGGAAATTAAAATTTTGCAAAATAATTCATATGGGAAATTGAATATGTGTGAAAGAAAAAAAAATATCCAACTACAAATAGGCGGTTTAAATAGGTCAGTCTCCTCCCTATAAACTAACTCACAGGGTAATCCTCCTGGTCCGTGTTGTGCAGTGCTCGGACGGCGCTGTTGATGCGCATAGAAAAAGCGCGGCCCGCCTCACCTGGCATCCGTTTAAGGGCCGCCACAGGGTTATCATCGTGCTTGTGGCCAGCTATATATGAAACAAACATTATTCAATAGAACATAAATAAAATAAAAAATTAAAAAGCCTTTTATTTCTGGTTTGACATGATTTGGATAATGAAAGAAAAATTAACTTGAATTGCACTAGCTTACATACACTAAATAGCACTAGCTAAGTTTATATAATGCACCAGAACCCTATTTTGAGGTAAAGGCCTCTTCCAAAGCCTGTCATTTTTTCCTATCTTGGGCCCTCCAGACCCAGTTGGGCCCCGCCATGTCTGTTATATCATCAGACCATCGGGCTAAAGGTCGACCTTTCTTTATTTTTCCCGCTGGTCCCTTCCATGCTGTTACCCGGTGCGTCCATCTCTCATCTTGAAGCCTGGCAACATGGCCAGCATATTCAATAGAACATACTGATACATAAGTGAGCAACATATTATTAAACTACTAGAACACTTTAGTTGGATTAGCTCTGATCTTTGTCACCCCGACTAATTAGTTGGGGTGGTTGAAAAAATACTTTAATTTATTTTCAGTTGTTTTATTGAGGCCTTATTTAAATAACTTCCAGTCCCGTAGGTAAGGAAACCATGATGAAAAAGAATAGCTAGGACTGCGAGCTGTGTTGTCACTGACCTGTTAGAGAACGCGGCTTTTTCTTCTTCACTGTGGAATCGGGCTGACGAGGGTCTTTGAAGGCGAAAAGGCGCTCCAATGATCGCGGTACCGGCTGCTCGTCTGGGTCCGTGGGGGGCGCGTTTATTTTGTCCTTGATACTGCAAATGATCGAAGATGTAATTTCCCAAGTGTTCCATAATCCAGGACCTAACAGGATCTCTCCTCATAATCGATTAATGTTTACCTTTGAAAGCGTGTTTCCTGCTGTTTTAAAGGATCTTTCACACCTCGGTGCTTTTTTGATGGAATTTTTCGGCCCATTATTGTGTACAATATAATTTTATTATAATAACATAACCTGTACGTCGTGTTTACCTAATCACTGTGGCATGCGATTGACATAATGACATTGACGCAGTGTTGCCAGGTTACTTCACCTAAAAGTTTCGTTGCCATTCCTGAAAAGTTCCGTTTTAGGTTGAAAAATTCCGTTTTTTTTTAAATGGTGAAATAACTATAACTCTTCAAATTTCATTACAACTTACAATAATACCGTGCCAAAAGGGTTAATAAACACAAAAATCACACATTGAAAAAAAAAATATTTAAAAATTCACCAATCAAAGCGTAAAAATATAAAACTAAGATGTCGATGTCGATTTATTTTTTATAAGAGCAATTAGTTTACATTTTGGAACCATAACAGTTCAAGGGCTAGACGAATGCATCGGGTGTGTGTGCGCAATGTGCCTTAAGTACATAATTAAATTGATAAAAACTATTATGCCGTAAATCTATTGTATTAGTCCGTGGTTCATATGAAAACAATGTCAGAACTCGGTACAGCACAAGTTTAGTTTTGATTTCGATAATCCGAATCATTAATTCATTATTCAGTAAAGCATGTAGGGCACAAACTCAAAACATCAAGCAAGTGTTCGATTTCGATAAATCAAAACTTTATCATTTCAACGTTAAACTATAAAAAAGAAAGTTCGTTTCTGGATTTCAATTACAAAAATGTTGAATTTACTTACCATCGCCTTGAAGAAAGTACTTTCACACACTTAAGTTACACTTGAAGAGTCTTGCATAACAAACAAAACTTATTTAAATTAAATCATGTAAGTAGCTTTAGTGCGACCTAATAAATTATCTTCATAAACAAAACAAAGACAAACATAAACATAAACATGCATTTGATTTGATGTGATGTGAGTTGTGACAGCGACAGCACCTATAGCAACTCTGACCCGTTCGACGTTCGACCAATCAGCGGCCACGACCACGGCTCAAGCCTTCGTGTGTATGCTCGCGTGATTAGCCGGTTTGGATCAGCTGTATTTTTGTGATAGGAACATGAAACATGATTATTTAGTTTTAACAGAAAAATGAGTTTAATTTTTGAACAATATTTTTAGTGTGTTATTTAATAAATTAATGCCGGGACCTTAAAAGTTTCGAAAATTGCCCTAAAATCGAAAGTTCCTTCCAAGTTCCGCGGGGTTGTCCAAAGTTCCGAAAAACGGAACAAACGGAACCAAACGGCAACACTGCATTGACGTTCACAGCATTATTGCCACCTAAAATACTGATGCAACAATGTGAACTGAATTTATAGGTCAATATTCACACTCTTGTGTATTAATGAGCATAGTCGTTTTGTTCTTCATTTCATGATTAAATAGTTCATTAGATTAATATGGTACTATGACAAATTGTACGATAATAAATAAACATTATATTATCATGTCAAACTTGTGTTTATAACTGGTAACCCTTCATCTTCCACAGATTACTTATGGTTGCGTTCAGCCTAATGTACTTTTTGATGTACAATATTTTTAAGACAATCTTATATTTTGGACCTCCGGTGAATTGGAAAGTTCTGTGGCGTTCAAACTATAAATAAATATCATCTTTTAATTATTTAATGTAATGTTTCTATATGAAAAATCTAATCAATCGATTTATTTAACAAGAGTGAACAAGTTCTCAGAAATGTCAGTGACAGGCGCATCCACCAATCGGAAATGATCAGATGATTTCGCTGCGTTTGGAGGGGCAATTGAAGGCGACTACCATCCGTCACAAGCGGAGGGAGGGGGCTTGTTTTTAGCAGCAAGGTCGTTCTTTGTGTCAAAAAATTCTTAGTTCTGTTGTGACGAATACTCAGTTTATAATAATACAGTGAGTGTTTGTGTTCCGTCACAAAGGTCGTCGCGCGCGTATGTCGTCTGTAGTCGATAGTAATTAAACTGACCCGTACACTTCGAACGTTCCAATGAGTTTGGGAGGACAAAACACAGATGGATCAAACGCAGGAGGAATATTCGTTCAATTTAACCAGGATTGCACGTAAGTGTGTTTTGTGCGTTAGCATCTGGAGGCGCTCTCTTCCGGCTGGGAAGGGCGAAGGCTTGGCTTGGGCGCTGGCGCTGAAGAGGCAGGCTCGCGCGCTGGTGATGCAATATGTCATTGCCAACCGTGTCGCAACAGCGTCGCGTCCTCTCCCATAACAAACGTTGTAAACAAATATGGCGCCCCGCGGGCCGCGAATTTGCGATCGCGAGTGGGTCAAGGAAGTGGGGCCCGTGTGGCTAGCGTGCCGCGGGCGTCCCTCTCGGGCGAGGAACAGCTGATGCTTGTTTTCGAAACTTATCAGCTGATCGACATTCAATGTCAAAATGAATTATTGATAGAGATGTGAATGGCTTATACATTGTTGGTGCTATCAGGCCAGTGGCAGTGAAGCTCTGTATGCCCTAGTGATTGTTATGAAACTTGTGATAACTAGCAATATTTCGTTGTTTATTGCATGACAAAGCTTTTTGCGGTTAATCATCAAAGAGCATATTCTGCATTTATTTTTGTTTGTTAGGCATTTGTTATGGTTTGAATCCGCTGATAAGTTACATGTTGTGTTCTTATACTCTCATCTGGACTATCTGATTATAATTTAACATTTTCAAACATTAATCTAATTCCAAGTCACAACTTTATCTAAATAATTGTCACACTATTTGTTGTGGTTGCACTTGCAATCTGCCCTTCCCATTCACAAGGGGAACTAAATCAGGAGTACTGAATGTGTATGTAATTTTAAAATCAATGAATGTGTTAACACATTCAATGTCAACATTATCTCACATACAAAATTTAAACATGCAGGTCATTGGAACTGAATATGTTGATTATTTTTACCGTCATTATCTGAAGTGTATAGTTACCCCAATTATGACATATTTCCAGATTAAAATATAGAAAGAAAACAGAACTTAATTAGATGTGGGAACAACTCTAACATGGTTAATGTTTAATGTAATTAAAAGATCATTCAATTCTTCAGAAATAAATGAATAGTCAATCATAAAATGACCATTCAAGTATAAAGTAATTTAAGATCACCTGATGTCTATCTGCCAATTTACAATAATGATATGAACTAATTTTGATACAGTCTTGAATACAAATGCATAAGTGAGACAAATATTAGAAATCATTTATTTGTACTACAGTAAAAAAAATATTTTATTACATGTTGTTATTATAAATGTTACATTTTGTAATTCTCCGCATAACTCAAGAAACGGTAGGTATTACACACACATACATATTAGGGTGGTCCTTAAAAATCGAAATGTTGGAATTTCATTGAGCACCATCTTAATATTGTTCTGATACATAAAAATAAAAATAAAATATTGTTATTTATCGGTCGCGACCGAATTTTTAAACTTTTTTAGGCTTGCATTTCTTCATACTAAGTTTTTTTTATCTTTATCATTTTTCTGCTTTTTTAACACAAGCCATTGAATGCAGTATCAGTTATGATCACATTAATACATCTTGTCATGCAGTATTATCCACTTAATTTTAAATTAGAGATTGTTACTTAAATCTCATACTGTTTGCACAATCCTGAAAATATTTATTTATTTATTTAAACTTTATAAAAAACATACAGAAATGTACAAATGGCGAGCTTAATGCCAAATGGCATTCTATACCAGCTAATCATTACACTAAATCCAGAGTTATTTTTCTTCTAAACAAACCAGTACACAGGTATAGCGTACTTGTAGTATAATTTGTTGAGCAATATTTTTTTGTTGCATTTGTTTGTTTCATTAAAGCATGTACTAAAGCTAAAGTAAACATCAATAAAATATGGATCATAAATGTATAAGAAACAATATACATAGAAACAATAATTTTTTTTGCTATAACTACAATAATTTGAAGAGATAGAATATTTAAGACACAATGCAAGCATTTTTTCGAAGAAAGCTATTGAATGCATTTAAGTTTACCTACCGATCCAGCCAGAGCACTTCTATTCTGCAAGGGTCACTGTTCTAACCTAATCTAGATATCTATGAGCAGTCCGGTTCTGTTGGGGATCAAAGTTCTAACCTAACTAGAGTGTTCTGTGAGCAGTTTGGTTCTGTTGGGGTCACAGTTCTAACCTAACTAGAGTGTTCTGTGAGCAGTTTGGTTCTGTTGAGGTCACAGTTCTAACCTAACTAGAGTGTTCTGTGAGCAGTTTGGTTCTGTTGGGGTCACAGTTCTAACCTAACTAGAGTGTTCTGTGAGCAGTTCGGTTCTGTTGGGGTCATAGTTCTAACCTAACCTACATTTCTTTGAGATCCTATCAGTTTGTGTTGAGTCATTAAAATATGCTAAAGTAATAAAATAAACTACCACCATCAAATAGGCTATCCCCTAGAGTTGGAGAACAGCGCCGCGAGTACTGGCGGAGGGTCTAGCATGCAGAGTCTGAACGGGCTTCTGACTAGGTGGCATTAGGCGGGAAATAATTACTATCATCCCCAAGTGCAGGAGTAGGATGTCGGCTTATGAACGCGTCTACTCCACCGATAAGAACCAAGCTCCTAAATGAGCATTTCTCAAAAAAAATGCCACGATCATTAATTGTAGTCCTAGGAATTTTACGTGAACTATTTCCACTCAGAATCAGGAGCTCTTTCGACCCTGGTAGGACAAAAAACTGTCCCAAAGATATTTTTCCTATTGTGTTACCATTTACCTTATACTTTGTATGATGGTAACACAATAGGAAAGTTCAAAAATTGTCCCAAAATGGACATTTTGGGACACTTTTTTTCTCCTATTGGGATGGAAAGACATCATGTTTTGAGTAGATATAACATAAAAGTTGCAGAAAATCTCCAAAAAAATTTAGTGGCATTTTTTTGGAGAAACGCTCATATAAGCTTGTGACCTAAGATTAATATACGATGCCATTCGAACCAGTTTTTGGAAAGGATCCAATGTTTGTATGGGAGCAACTACAATTAAAGAACATAGGTACCCAAAAATTCGAGTTAAAGACGGACCTAACTGGCGGCAGCCGAAACGCTTCATACTAATTGACCTAACAGTATGACGTAACACTTTGCAATTTGTACTAATCATTGTATGGAAAATCAAGTAAATTGCTGTTTCGGTCGCGAAATACCGCGTTTAGGTCCATAGTAGTCATACTTTGTTTTTATAAATGCGTAAGGATTCTATTATAGTTGAAATGATATTAAAGCTGTCCGTTTAGCACACTTTTTATACACTTGAACAATGGGACTGTTTCCTATTGTATAAGCCCACCGCAAATCCTCCGACCAGATAAAATTAAGCAAGTAACTATAAAACTCATACAAATAGCTGCCATCTCCTCTAAGACACAAGGTTGAAATTGCTATAGTATAACACTTTCGATAATGACACTTGGACATTGAAAGCCGCAGTCAAGTACTCACCGAAGTTTTAGTGCGTCCACAAAGATTGTTATTAACAAAATGACTTTCTTAATGAGTTACTGCAATAAATATTAAATAAGTAAGTAAATTCCCTTGTCTCGTTCTCCAGGTCACTGGTGGCGGGCAGCAGCAGCGGTTACCACCTGTTCGCGCTGACCCCCGACGATGGGGTCGAGGAGATATATGCGTCCCGCTCGGGGCAGGACACCTGCTTGGTGGACCGGCTGTTCAGCTCGAGCCTTGTCGCCGTGGTCACCGTCGCTGCGCCCAGGTACACTTTATAGCTATAGGATAATAGGCTCCACGTCTCCTCGTGAAAATTTGGCTCTACCCTTTCCAGCTCTTAAAAACTACTTGGAAAAAAAAACATTGACGTCGAAGGCTTATTGCAGGGTTGAGGACTATCTAACTAAGCCCAAAATAGCTTAATTATTCATATAGCTTATTCGGACATGCGTTCTTGTTAGAACAACGTATTATGATGATTTTTTTTCTTTGTATTCATATTTAGTTTGACTTATTTTAAGAGTCCGCAGTAAGCCCGGCAGAATTTCACCTTCCCGTACAAACGGAGTTTCGTTCTCATTTTAAAACGATGTGTTGTATTGTAACGAAACTTTGCATTTACAATGACATGAGGTATATCTATGTCTGTAATTAGTTTATATGGTTTATAAAACAAAAGAAATACACCACAACAAGTTTTTTAGGAAAAAAATAAATTCGCTGTGTTTTTTTTCTATGGTATCTGAAGCTACATAAACGAATTACAGACCTGGATATACCTCATGTCATTGTACATGCAAAGTTTGGTTCCAATCCAACACGTAGTTTTAAAATGAGAGCGTAACTACTTTTGTATGGAGAATCGAGCTTCCTGCGGACTCTTAAGTAGGCTAAGAACTATCATTGTGTAATAAGATTTTATTGGTAAAAAATGACTGACTGTTGAGTTGACTTCTTAACAGTAGTCTTCTTTTTCAGAAACGCTGGTAGAATTTTGACTTGTAAAAGTGCCATTACGGCCTACTTGCAGAAAATTCACGGTCGATTTGGCCGGGGACTGGTCCATCTCCATAGTTGTCGGTGTGCTCGTATGTGATTAAAGTGATCTTGTTAATGAGAGTTCGCGAACATTGCGTAATTGTAAGATATTGCCACACTGGTGGTCGGGCTTTCATCTGATCGCGCTTATATCAAGCTCAATGCGCCGTTGGGATTCAAAGTTATCAACTTTGGAGTTGATCAAAGTTCCCCCACTCCACCCCACTCCACTACCCACTCTGCCCGCAAGGCGGCCCGCCGCTCCCAGTGCGAGGGATGCCGCTGTATACGTCCTCCTCTGTTTACGGTGGAAGTTAGAAAAGGGTTCAGAACCCGTAGCATGGACGGCCTTATCACACGATAAGTGACAAGATAGAGCGTCCGTCACTGGCTGCTACCGTTCAATACAACGAGACGGACGGACTATCTTGTCACTTGTCGAGTGATAAGGCCGACCATGATACAGGGTCTGGAGTAGGTTCAAGAGTTCGCCTGCGGTAACGGTCACAGTGCTAGGAACTTTGATGTTCGCGAGATTAGTCTACGAGGATTTACTTACGTTCATTTTGACTCAACATGGATGCGCCTTTTGTGTGGGCTTTTCCAATAAAGTGGTTGGATCAGGTATTATTTTATATCTGGATAAAAATAGTTTTATTCTACTCAAAATCTGAAGCCCTTTCGATTCGAGAAAAAAGTGTCGTCGAGTTATTCATACAATTTTGTGTTTGCTAGCTACCGTCCTTAACGTTACGTCCGTAACGGAGCGAACAAAATTTAGGACACTTATTTCTGCTATTATAAACGAAAGTGTAGTTTGATTTATAGTACAATAAATCCATTTTTATCCAGATTAAAAAGACCCTGAATCAACTTTTTAAAAAAAAGGTACACAATCGGTCTAATGTATGGTGTTATTACTTCCTTCTCTAGGGTCCATCTGGATATTTTCTGTCCCGTAATTTAGTATTGTCTGCCCTCTAGATACATCGACCTTTAATTTGTCATAGTATGGCCGTTTACTTATCGCTTGATATAAATAAATACTTATATTATATAAACAAACAACATGTAAATAAGTAATCTTAATTAACATGAACATCTCGGGTAATTAGATACACGAACAGCAAAGCTAGATAGAAAGTTACGCCGCGGTCTGACCGCCAGCGGGCAGCGGGGCGACGAGCGGGCGTACATTGAACTCGCTCGAATGTATGAACGCCCGCTGACCGCCCCGCTGACCGCTGGCGTGCAGATCGCGGGCTTAGAGCTAGAACTTCTGATGATATGTTAAATTAAATTGTAATTATGTGCTTAGTTATATCAAAGAAACGAACGAGCATGTTGTACTTACGATTGAAATACGCGAAGAAAACTGGACAGACCATTCCAGAATGCATGTCCTTCGCTTGACCTGCAACCGCCATTACGCTACTATATTCATCCTCCTAGCGTTATTCCCGGTTATGCCCTTAAGGAGACCGGCATCCGCTTTGACACCTAATCCCAAGATTAGACATAGGAACTAGTTATGCGAAAGCGACTGCTATGCCATGACCTACGAACCCAGAGAGAAAACTAGGCCTTGTTGGGATTAGACCGGTATCCTCGCGATGTTTGTCTTCACCAAAAAACTAACGGTACTTAAATACATGAGTTCTGAAGAGAGAGAGAGAAGGAGCCGGGATTCGAACCCACGACCGCCGCTTGACAGCCGCATGCCGGTACCACTAGGCCACCGTAGCTTACGCTACTATATTATTTACTCAATATATATCTAAAACAAACCCGAACAATCACGGACGGGTCGCAACGACGATAGTTTACAGAACGATAATCGTGAAATATGGCTCCGCCACAATTGCCGTCATCTCATTGAGAACAACCCACTTCCGATGCAAACATGGTTTTTTAACTTGCTACTGGTCAGCATTCCCAATTTGTTTTCTATATTATGTTAAACGTCTAAACTGTCTTTGGCAAATGCCCCTGAGGCTGCCAGTTCACTAGTAACTAAACTTATCGGACGTATACATAGGTACTACTTTCGTCATCTAAAACAAACTATAGTATACCTTAAACCAACCATTATCGACATCTATTGTTTTATTGTTATCGTCAAGTAGGGTTGTAAAACAATTACGCATGCCCAATTAAAGCATACTGCGAATAAACAATTGCACAAACAGTAGCTATTCCAGTACACGTGCCACACTTCGGGCAGTAAAAAATTTTTTTTTTTATTTGTGTCAGGCAAGGCCCATATTTACAAATGCGATCTATAGAGGTGAACAGAGCGGGAACATACAAACGATTTTCGGCCCTAGCTCAAGCATAGAACTTGGTTCGCTTCGCTCCCTCGTTCGATAATGTCACACTACGATAAGATAAAATAAAGAAGTGTTAATTGTTGTGTGTAATTTATTAATCCCGACAGACATAATATGTTGTCATTGTTAAGGGCGAAAGCAAGTCATAACTACATCCTAGTTTTAAACTAACACATATTACACACTGGCCATATTACACATATCCTTTGTACAGCGCCTCCATACAAACTTCTGCCCCCATTTCACCACCTAGGGCCGAAATTTGGAAATTATCCAATATCCTTACCAGGGTCGCAAACTATCTCCATTCCAAATTTCAACCAAATGGACAGGCAGACAGTGCTACTTTCGCATTTGAAATACCAGTATTAATGTTTACATAACAATTGTTTGTTTAGTCAATGAGCATAGAAGCAGTTTAGCCAAGAACTTGGCAAGTCAGCAATACCGTCATTTCCACTTATAATAGTTATTTCCCAACGGTTTGTGACGGGGCACTTGGCATGGTTTCTTGCATGTCCAGAGTGGAATGCCGATTTAAATCTGATGTAATAATGCTGCCATTTTGTTGTCTAGTGCCGTAACCAATCAGAATAGTTTGAAAACTATACGATACTAGAAATGTAGATTGTATTTATTTGTTTTTTTTGCACGCGGCGTCCATGAGTTCCATGACCGAGATAAGACGCACTACAACATTAAAACTCATTTAATTAAAACTAGCTGCTCGCGCTGCTTTACGCGGATTACAGGTGACCCAGGCGAAGCCTCGGCATATAATATAACCTATGTCCACCCTCAAAGTCCATTCTATAAACAGGTGAAAGATTTTTTTAAATCGGATACGTGGTTCCGAAAATTACGTTGTGTCGTGATATTGTAACTTTCGAAGTTGCCATCTCACAGACTTGCCCACTTTATTTATAATAGCTTCTGCCCGTGCTCCATACAAACTTTCACCCCCCATTTCTTCCCCTTAGGGGGATGATTTCTGAAATAAAAAGTATCCTATGTCCTTCCCCGGGATTCAAACTATCTCCATACCTTTCATATCAATCGTTTCAGTAGTTTAAGTGTGAAGGGGTAACAGAGAGACACACTTTCGCATTCATTAGTCCATCCTCAAGATCACACGGATCATCTTCAGGACACAGGCCAAATAATGGATTGAAATTGGATAAGTAGCTACGTTACAAAGCTATAATCTCGCAGATTTTTCCTATTTATTAAATCAGTAGGTACCTATAGACAGACAGTGTGCGAAAATCGACAAGTTTTCTTGTTTATGAAATTAGTAGGTACCTATAGACAGACAGTGTGTGAAAATCGTCAAGTTTTCCTCTTTACTAAAGGTACAGAAGGTCCACTGCCTAAGTGATGCTGATGACGTTAGCTGTAATTTTTTGGCAATAGACAATCATAGATTGGGATAGGGTTGACGACGTAACACATAACGGAACACCAAAAATTATCTTTATTTTAGTTTCTATGTTTGTTATCGAAATAATCAAACATTTGGGAAGTAATAACATTTGGGGAATAATAATATATGATATTAAAAATATACGAAAACCGGAGAATCAGGATTGAGTACAAAATAACATGAAAACTGATTACCTAAGTTTTTACAAAACAGTTCATATTTTGCAATGGGATTACTTCTTTCGTATTTAAATTCGTCTAAGGATGTGCGGTCAATTTATTTATTTTGTTACTACGTACAACGGAACGTATATATAAAAACGACATTTTTGTACAGCCCTAGCTACACCTCTACAGGAGGTTACCATAGATAAGAATAGTTTTGCGCCAAAATGACAGTGGGTTAGGCCTCAAGTTTAAAATTAAGAATTGTTTATAGCAGATACCTATAGATATAAGATGTTTTGAGCTTCGACTGCGTATGAGGGTCAATGTGACCGCAATAATTATGTCAAACAAACGCATACAATGTTATTGCTTTCGTTTTTCTTTAGTGACAAATTGTCCATTACGCAGACTATAATGGGTAAATATGTACGTAGGTGTTAAATCGGAGTTTTATTGTTCTCGAATTACTAACAGTTTGTTTTTTTGCCATCAAAGACTTTGAATTGAATGTCTGTGGGTTGCATTTCGCCTTTGCTACTAATAGTTTGATGTGAGTGCAGTATTCTTAATCGAAGGTCTCATTCACTGTAATGGTTAGAAACAACATAATCGTACGTAGCCGTTTCCCAAAAATAGGTAGCGTAACTATTTAGTCCATCAATGAAACACCGAAATTTCAAAGCATCCTATCTCCGACGTTTCTAAAGTTACGTGTCTGATATTTTGCACCAAGATAGATTATTTAATTAGTAATCACGTCGTATAAAAAAAAGAACTTTTAGAGTTACCGAATAAAAATCACATAAGAAAAATCAGCTTTGTTTCAGTGCGTCCATACACATGTATTCAATGAAACACCTGAATTTCCACAATCAAACAGGAGTATCTAATCTAGTGAAAACGTGTTATTGGTATCAACATTTGTTTGCATCTTTTTTTACTGTCTTCTATATCGTACCAACATAAGTTAATTTACTTTAAAAACAAAGTTTTAACCGACTTCAATTTAGTACTCCGCCAAGCCACATTTCCACATTTATTTTCCAATTTACCACATGAACTGATTTCCGAGAGCAAATGCGTTGATTATTAGGGAAAAAACCCAATCGCTGTATGTGGCCCGATAATATTTGAGGACTTCCGTCGATTCCACAAGGATCACCTTTGGCACTTCATTAGTTGCTATTTCAACGAAATCTTATCAGAATCTGTGACGTACTTTTAAGTACATAATTGAGGAGTTCCATAAGTCATCTGTGGTCTTCATCATCAATTCCACTTCACCAAATTTATGATTACCGGGTGTAAATACACGAGTTAAAATAGAAAATATAGAAAATACCAAAATCACTACACGCGTGCCTAATATAATTGAAGAGTTCCCTCAATTCCTCATGGATCCCATCATCCAATTGAATTTTTGAAAAAAATGGGACCCACCTGGAACTACCTACTTACAAACAAAAAAAAGAATTTACGAATCGGCTCATCAATGACGGAGTTCTGAGGTAACAAACATTAAACATAAAAAAATCGAATGTTGCTATACCCATACAGGCAATTATACACCTATAATATGGATAGAGACAGAAAACTTTCAATTAAAAATAACAAATGAAATGTAGTGCTGCAAAAACTATAAACTAGCGCCTATGCCAAATCTTGGGATTAGGTGTCAAAGCGGACCCCATGCCCCATTAGGGCACAACCGGGAATAACGCTATAGGAGGATGATGGGATGATTATGTCGCATAGACGTATTTCCATTTCCTTGGCACGCATCATATGGCGAGACTAGGGCTGCCATATTTTGCTAAGGTATCATCGGGACGCTCTGGCTGGCTGAAATGGCGAGTAAGAATTACTTTAAAAACAAAGTTTTAACCGACTTCAATTTAGTACTCCGCCAAGCCACGAGAACATTTGCACATTTATTTTCCAATTTACCACGAACTGATTTCCGAGAGGAAATGCGTTGATTATTAGAGAAAAAACCCAATCAATCACTGTATGTGGCCCGATAATTTTTGAGGACTTTCGTCGATTCCACAAGGATTATTACGACGGAGTTCTGAGGTAACAAACATTGAAAAAAAAAATACAACCGATTTGAGAACCTCCTCCTTTTTTTGAAGTCGGTTAAAAAGAAACAAATTTTAGGGCAAGGCAAGACAAATATTTCTCCTATTTAGATAACTTAGGAACTAGCAGAAGAAGTACTCGGCATATTATATTTTTCCGAGGACTTAACGGGGCACTGGCTCACGCGGATGGCCGCCGGTGCGGTGTGGTCCGAGCGGTCAATCAACCCGTAACCCCTCACCCCCGCGATTACGATTTGCACAGTATCTGGACATTTTGGCACATAGGCTGCTCCAAAAGTTGTTAGCTGCTCCGGCCCCGGAACAGGGATTGCTCTTCTACGACTCGGCCGTCTACCCCAAACTCGTCCAGCAATCCCTTACTTCACGGCCTCTGCAGTAATATACTATTACACCACTTCAATAAGTACTGAAACATCCCTCACATTCACAATGGTATAAATAAGCCGGAGCAGCTAACAACTGTCGGAGCAGCCCTCGTATACATACGGACGTCGGGACAGAGGCTTTAATAACGGTGACAGTCCCGATATATCGGGACGGATGGCAGCCCTAGGCGTGACGGATTTGAAAATAATGAGGTGTTTAGTTTAGAGTCGTCTTAATGTGGAACTCACCCGGATGTTAGGTATACTATCGGCTCTAATTTCTTTTAACTTGATTAATTTATTATAATTCAATCGGTCGATACACATTTCCAGGCGGATGCGTGTACGCATCGCGTCAGTGTATCAAGCCTGACAGTGACGCGATGCGTACACGCACACTTGCGTCACACACCACGATATTAATACGCAATTTACGATATCTACTGTGTAATGTTATAGCAGCACCGATATTATGCCACTAATTACTACTGCGCTTTGTTTGATTCTCGCTACAATTAACGTGCTACGTGCAATTTTGAATCGTGTATCAACGGGTTAAGTTACAAAAGTCAGGTAACAAAATATTGATATGAATTATGATTTACGTTCGGGAAGTAACATGCATGCGATATTCAATCGTATGTCGTTGAAATATGTTTCAATTTTGTTTAACGACTTCGATCTTGCCAATATTGTTATGACGGACGATACGCTCGCTCTTATCACGAGGACGACGCCTACTGAGTACCTTCTGTCTGAAGAATGAATGTCCTTGGCCTAATGAGTGAGGAATCAGGACTGTAACGTAATGAATGAATGACCGAGTTGTTGTTAGAAAAGCTTCTGGCTAATCCTTGGCTGTAAATTCCTGTTCCATCTAAGAATTAACATTGGCACTTGTTTCCGCGGCAGGCTCTCTGACCTTCCAAGGTTCCAAGAGAGAGAAAACTGGACCTTAATTAAAGACTAGCTTCTGACCGCGTGGAACTCGTTTATATCGTAGCTCGATACAAACTTTCATCCCCCATTTCACCCCCTCAGGGGATGATTTCCGGGATAAAAACTATCCTATGTCGTTCCCCGCGATTCAAACTATCCCCATACAATTTCATCTCAATCGGTTCAGCGGTTTAAGCGTGAAGAGGTAACAGACAGACACACTTTCGCATTTATAATATTAGTATGGATATATATCATACATCCTATATGTAGGTGGTTCTCACGTCCCCCGAACATCCCTAAGTTAGAGAATCGGATCGTCATTAAACTGGTTTCAATTTCATGCCAAGGAAGCGCTCAGTTAGCTACCGCAGCCGTTTCCTTAACCTTTGTTTCAGCTGCCAGGATATGAGGGCTTGTCTCAGATCCTAACGAGTAGGATATGTCAAAAACAACGCTTTTAAGCCATCCATACTAATATTATAAATGCGAAAGTGCCAGTCTGTGTGAAATACCAAGCAAGTTTTGTCAATATCGTAGCAAGTGGAAATCCGTGATCTCAGCCTACCCCAACGGGAAAAATAGGCTTGATTATGTGTATGTATGTATGTTTATTTTTTGTTACAAGGTTGAATGCACTCATTATTTCCGTATCCACACAGTCAACTGGTGAACCATATTGCAAGGACAAAAAGTCTATAATAGCCAAGTGTACTGTTATATAGTTGTCGCGATGTGCAGACCGTCTATTTCGGGCGGCGGTCGCGTAGTGAACTTGGCCGTGGCTCTCTCTCTCTTACACAACACTCCCCCTCTCCCTCCCACGTCCGATATCGCAATATACGACATCAATAATGTTTCCCAAAGTCCGTCTAGACGACTATACGTAGTCCCTGTCTGATGCATTATTTGGTAGGCAGGTGCATTGCTAGCGCACGCAATATCGCCTCTATTTCAATGATAAACCGTCAAATTCTTTATACAAATACGTTATTTAATGGTTCTATATTCCTTTGTAACTACTGGTTTTTTCATTTTCACATCTGTCTGACATCTTTCGTTTCTGCTCTTTTGGTCATATTCAGTATTGATCTCTATCGTTCTCGCCCGTCTGCGCCTGAACCGAAAGAAAGGGATATGTGTTTCGCAGTCTATGTTTGTATTTACGTGTTCCGAGATAGTTTCACCCGAATAATATAATTTTCGAATCGGATTATTAATATCACGCTCCTTCGTCTCTCTGATGCGTTTCTGTTAATCTAGTTGGCCGTGTTTTGATCTGAGGATACACAGGCGACAACATTGAATACGACCTAGACAACGCGTTGGTGGAAAAACACCTTAAGCGCCTGTATGCTTTATACATTTCTATAGCGCTTTACCTCTCGCTTCATCTACGTGTATTAATTATTTTGGACCGTATCTTTAGGATAGAGTTCAATTTTGTGTAGATATTTTTGGATTTGTAGTGTAGGCGGAGGATTAGAGGTGCATTTTTAATGGTTTGTTATTTTATTCGGATTATGTCGTATGTCACTCGATCGCGATGCGCAGCGGCGCTACCACGAAAATCGAATCTTGAAGTTCGTATATCTCTATCTCTGTCGTTCGAGTACCATAAAACATAAGTGCGTTAGAGACGGAGATATCCGAACTTCGTGATTCGATTTTCGTGGTAGCGCCGCTGTTTTATTTTTGACGAAGTGGGGTTATTTTTAGATTGTTACAGAAAATTACATTGATTGTGACGAGATCGTAGTCTTCGGGGTCTTGCAATGTCATATTTTACAGAAATAGAAAATTTATTTTCATATACACATTACGAAATGGAATGAAGAATTAAACAATGATTAGTCGTGTGCCAGCAAATAGAACCAAGCTCAGCATAGTGCTACTGCTAGAAGATCAGAACTCTAAGGGAGCTAGCATCTTAGTCCTCTAGAGCAGAGTCCTCTAGAGGACTAAGATGACACAGTTCCTACAAGATAGCATACCCAAGGATTTAGTTAAAAGTCGCATTTCAATTCTTTTTTTTTTAAATCTCTGCCTTGCAATTATATAACACAGTTTAGGACATGTTTTCATCGAGAATGTTTCTTTTTTCTTTGTTTACTATATAATATTCAGTTTTACTTATTTTAAGTAGTGTAAGTTCTATCATATTAATAAGCTTTTTTTGGCAAAAAATGACTGACTGTTGAGTTTGTTTCCGCGTTTCTTCGTAACAGTGGTCTTTTTTCAGACACGCTGGTAGAATATTGACGTGTAATTGTTTGATGTAAGATGTGCGGGGCTTGGGGTCGGACTTTTTTGCAAAATTAAAATGGCACTCCCGGAGTGCAACCCGGTCTTTTTTTGAAGCTCCCTTTCGAGATAGGTACACGTGATTATAAATCCTGTTTTCGGGGTCATGATCCGGAATGAACCTAATGCGAACAAAATGGTCATAATGAACTACATACATTTCCCATGAGACCTAGCTATCCATTGCCATGCCTGCCACCCTGTATAATATAGTTATCAAATTCAATTTTGTTTATGAATTATTCAATGGTATTTTATTGATCATCATAAGTCAGACAGTTCGCGCGTCTATGTATGCATTTATTAAGAAGAATGCTAATTATAAAAATAGATATACAGCTTCGAAGAAATTTAAAAGTACCTATAAGTTAAGTTCTTAATTACACTATAGGCACAGTATAGAAAAATAATACAGTAGGTAATCTGAGGCCGTTTAGGAGCGTTCGTTACCTACTTTCGCTCGATGCGCAGGGCTGTGTCAAGTTTGTGGCTTGGCATACCTATAATACTAATTTTGCTTTTAAGTATGCAAAGTATTTCTGTTACCGTTTAATAGATAATAATGTATACACAAATTAATAATATTATAGATAGTTGGGTATATGTTTTTAGTTTCCCACTTCATGGAATATTTTAATACCACTATACTATGCCTAAAATATTTCCTAGTAAGTATAATAGTTGCTAACCTGCACTAGGTTGGTAGGTGCTTAGTTACAAGCCTATTCGGCTCCTTTTGATATCGTGGCACTGGCGGCTCGCTGTCTTCATACCTACGAGGCGGCTTCTTTTGACGTAGCGAGTGATAACGAGCGAACACCGCAACGGCGCGGCCCCGATTGAAGCATTCTCCATCATTCCCGAAGGCTATGTGTGTGTGCGTACCGAACACGCGCGCATGTGTGCAGCCGTGCGATGTACCTTTGTTCGAAGTTTATCTACTGTTCATATACTGTGCTATAGGCCCATGTGGGGACAATAGGCAATGCCCTTATTAATTAATAATTGTCTTTTGTAGTTTACTAGTTGCCATGACCACCTTCTGTCTTCATCTTCAGATCAGCTCGGTTTAGGTGGCAACTTGCATCAATATGCCAAATTTCAGCTCAATCAAACCGGCAAGAGCCTCTAATCACATAATATCAGTGGGCGTAGCAACCATGCATATGGCCACCAGGCCATTTTATCAATTATCACTTATTAGGACATCCGTCTTTTTCCGACAAGTATGAGAGTGCGAGAGTGAAGGACGTCGATCGACAATGATATGTGATAAAACGGCAACCATATAGCCCGCCGTGTAAGTTATGTGAGAACTTGCAAAAATAGGAATATTATTTGGTACACAACTTCTAACACATGTTCCCAGGATATTCATAAATACACAATCGCTGTTATTTGTTAACAATCAGAACTAGCCAAATACCTGCATATTGAAAAGACATTTCCCCACTAACTTTGTATGCTAAAATTAACTTTAAAGTATAGACGAAAGGGTTTATTTTTCCTAACTTTATAATCATGTAAACAGTCTACTGTTGATATCGCGATACTCGAGTTTGACACATGGAATAAAAAGGTCAAATATCCTCATTTTTTAAAGACTGAATATCAACCTTCTTCTTAAGGAAACAAGGCTGATTTTCCAAGTTTAGTGTTCAATTTAAAACAGCTGTTGCCTTACGATGGCTGAGTTATTTCGTGACACGGGCTGCGTAGGTGCTTCGTCACATTCATACCAGTAGGTATAGGTATATACGCAATTCGCAAATGTTTATTTGCGAAGCGTATTTTTCCAGAGAAGCAAGCGGACCTCAATTTTAATACGCCTGAGGTTACAATTAGTGCATAGAAGACAAAGAAGAGAATAGGGTAAATCGGCAATAACTGTCCACCCTTCAATAACTGTCCACTTTATAATAAACAGAATTCTGTTTGTAAGGGAACAGAGTTCATTTTTAGTATGAGGGGCCCAGTTAAATGCGTCAAAAAAAATGAGTCAAAAAAATATTTTTTTCCGTTTGGTCTTATCAGAACACGATACCTGTTAAGCCCTTGATCGGTCCATACCCCATTTTTGTTACACCTTGTATATATATGGAAATTACCAATAGTGTTTTTTTCTGTGGAATTTCGGAAAAGAGTGTTTTTGCCTCAGCCAATACAACTATTGTGATTTGGACAAAGTCTTAAATCATGTTATAGTCATTTTATGTGTCCATGTTTTTAGGGATGCCTGTGCTCAGAAATCGATTATCTACTCGGATAGAAGTCAGGTACAGCTAGTGATGTGCCCTTCCCAGAAATATTCCCATACAAGGGAATATACGGGAATATTGAAATTGTGTATGTTTATATATCTTGCTATCAGTGGGGATGATAACTTGGACCCTTGATTTTTTTACCAAGACATTAACCAGTGTAATTTATCCGCAAAAGTAAATTCCCTATATTCCTGGGAATATTCCCAGTTCTTGGGAATATTCCCCCAGGCGAAAAAAACAAATTTTACAAAAGTTCTTCTGCAAGTGACAAAACACGATACGAAGTTAATGAAAAAAACCCAATAAAATATGTACGAATACAAAATATGAAAATATTCACATATTCAATGGTAATTGAGATAAAAAGTCAAAATTAGTACAATAATGCAATTTTTGGCGAATGGCACTTTTTTGTCGGGGCACTATTCATTTTAATTACTTTTATTACAACTAGAATTTTCCTAATTTGCATTTCAATATTCCCCGGCACATCGCTAGGTACAGCCAGCCAAGGAATTTGTCTTCCTCTTTTGGGCGTAATTTTCGGTACATGAAGGTCAACATTAGTAGACCAAATTCTTGGCTTACTGTACCACATCCGTCTGGAGATAGATCAGTCTATAACACCTAACCTAACCACATAATTATACAACCTAAGACTTTTTATATAAACACTTCGCAGATCGATATGACTTTATTTTAGCCGCGTGACGCCAATCTGACGTCACAGCCGTCGTCAACCGGTTATGCAGACGACAAATGCACTGCACATCCACTGTACATATACAATGCCTCTCGGACGAACATTAGACTTCGAACTTTACGTGAACCGTGTAGAGTAGGTTTTAGCTTGACGGGATTTGTGATGGTGGGATATGTGCACGCGCATACATAATCGCTGATAACGCTCGTAAAGCCGCGCCCGCGCCACTTTTGCCTTGTTTGCAAACAAACTGAAACCCCGCGCGCCCTCACGCCTCGTCTCGTCGACACGTGTATTAATGCTGTATTGGTGTGCGAGAACCTTTGGTTCATCGGTCCATGTATATCGCCATACCCATAATATCTGCAACAAATATGTACAGTCCGTAATCATGTATGACAGGATTCGTGTCCATAATATGAAAGCGTTTATTTTGGAGAGATATTATCTCTCTCTCGCTTGTGCCATAATAATCGTTTTCATTTGAACTCTGTAAGAGTATTCGATTCGAACTGTTCTTTATTTCACGAAAGCATTTATAAAATAAATAATTTGCAATACGGGTAGACTAAAAATTTATTATTACTCATTGGAGTAATAATACATTTTTAGTCTTCTATTGAGAAGGGAGGCAAAAAATATGCCTAGTGACGAAAATTCCCATTCAGATCAAAGAATTACGAAGCTACAACCGTTTTAATAATTCTTGTTAGAGGGAGAAAACGCTCGCAGTTTGTGACGTCACGATCCGCGAGCGTCATAGTAAATGACAATCGTTTCATACAAAGGTGCGTTTTGCGGAAAATGGACAGAACATACCCTCTTAAAACTTTGGACACTTATAACTTTGTGATTATTTAACCTCTCGCGTTGCATTTGTCTCATGTTGACTACATTTTTAATCCTTTTTCGAGAAAATACAATATTATTGATTATTTTATTTAGTGCGGGTTGGGGACTTCACATACACCTTTGAATTTCTTCGTGGATGTATACTGCTCAAAACAAAATAAGGGCCACAAACATTTTTCTATTTTATTGTTACTTATTGGACATAAAGTAATTGATAGGTGGCTAATTAATGATGTCCCGCATCCCTCAGAATCCAACCTCTTTCATGCTGGTGTGTGGCTAATAGCTAGAAAAACTATATTATTACTGTTTCATATTTAATTTTCACGTAACGATCCGTAGACTTGTGGCCCCTATTTTCTTTTGAGTAGTATATGTAGGTTTCCTTCTACATTACCATGCAAACTTCCACCGAAAATTGGTTTGAACGAGATCTAGTAAGTAGTTTTTTTTTAAATACGCGGAACCCTTCATGGGCGAGCGAGAGCACTTGGCCGCTTTTTTAATGTACCGCAACTAACCTAGTATGAGGTTGTGGCAAATAAACCGTTACCCATCTAAACTAAGTAGGTTGCCTATAAAAAAAAAAACATTTATATCAGACTTCGGTGGTCCATAGGTACATTTTGTTAGTAACAGTCAGCTTAAGGAACTATGTTAGTGTGGAATTGAAGAAAATATTATTGATTAAATGACATTATTTAAATTTATTTTAATCAATTGAATTGAAATTAAACCAAAATAAATTAAATTAATTAAAAAAAAAACAATGAAAATAAAAAAAAAATATTAGCGCACGGCGTCACCGTCTGCCGTTTATGGTAAGCCGTCAGCCATTTTAAGATCAGTTCTTAATTTAGCTGCACAGGAGCCTTTCCGTCCCTTATGGTGGCACGCGGCCCTATAGCCTCTATAGATATCTATATTGTAAGATCCAGTCCATGCCTTCTCCAGACCCAGAACAGTATAACGCTGACTGTGCACCGTTGCCCCCTTTGCCTTTGAAACAAGACACATAATAGGATCATCGGTGCATATTTTTGAGAAAGCATCATGTTATCGATATCAACCCGGACCAGCTTGGATTTGAACAAAGAACGTTTATCGCAAGTGCATTGAATTAAAATGAATCACGTTTTTGTTGAAACAATTATCATCATTATAATTCCATTGTTTATTTCCTTTTCAACCGACTACATAAAAATAGAATAAAGCATTATTTATGTCACTGCTAGCTAGAGTATATTTGCGATTTACAAAAAAATTTTAAGAGTCCGCAGTAAGCTCGGACGAATTTAATTTCACTTTCCCGTACAAACGGAGTTTCGTTCTCATTTTAAAATTACGTTTTGGATTGTGACGAAACTTTGCATATACAGTGACATGCGGTATATCTATGTCTGTAATTAGTTTATATGGTTCCAGTTTATAAAACAAAAAAATACATAGTGTATAAGTTGACGACCGTTTAGCCTAGTGATGGGTAGTGACGCTGCCTACGAACCTGAAGGTCCTGGGTTCAAATCCCGGTGAAGGCTAATATTTGTTTCTGAGTCTTGGATGTTTTCTATGCATTTAAGTATTTATACAGGGTGTTTGGTAACAGGATATAAAGCCGCAAGTAGGTGATAGTTTAGGCCATACTGTTTTTTTTTACTATGGGGCCAACCCCGAATTCTCATAAAAGTTTTTGGCTGTTTCATACATTTCGACCGTTCGAATGTCGATATTTTATATGAAGAGGACAATTTTTTTTTGAGATTTCGGTGTTAGCCCCATTGTAAAAATTGATCAGTATGGCCTAAACTATCACCTACTTTCGGCTTTGCATCCTGTTACCAAACACCCTGTATCTATTAATTATATCGTCGTCTAGTACCCACAACACAAGCCTTATTGAGCTTACTATGGGGCTAGTTCTATTTGTATGTAGATTCATCATCATCATCATCATCATATCAGCCGAAAGACGTCCACTGCTGGACATAGGCCTCCCCCACAGAGTGCCACAATGACCGGTCCTGCGCCACCCGCATCCAGCGGACTCCCGCGACCTTTACCAGGTCATCAGTCCACCTTGTGGGGGGCCTACCCGCGCTGCGCCTTCCGGTACGTGGTCGCCACTCGAGAACCTTTCCGCCCCAACGGCCATCGGTTCTACGTGCAATGTGCCCCGCCCACACGTATGTAGATTGTCCCCTAGTATTTATTTATTTATTAACGTCGGGTTATTTTGTGTCTTGCAGGAAGCTGATCGTATGCCACTACAAGAAGGGCACGGAAATTTGCAATTACAGTTACAGCAACACTATACTTGCTGTGAAGCTCAACCGCTCGGTGAGTGCCACACGACACTGTTGACATTTCCAAACTTATTGCAACGAGATAACGTCTATTTTTGGTCAATTAAGTGTTTGTACTCCTGCACGGCTATCACGCTACGGCGCGCGAGCTCTCGATTTTTATCCCACTATCCGTCACTTTCTTATTAGAACACTTGAACAAGAGGCATGGTGCGAGAAAAATCGAGTGTATGTCGCGGCCGTCCCATGATAGACGTGCTGTACCATTGAGATTCAAAGATTTTATTTAGATTTAGTTTTTTTTTTTATTACTACCTGATGTCTGTCTGTCTGTCTGTCCGTCTTCGGCTTAGCTCAGTAACCATTACTACTAGAAAACTGTTATTCGGCATGGGTATATAAATCAATCACTCCGACAAAATAGTACAATATAATCTTGTTTTTTATGGTACCTCCCCCACACCTGCCGGCTAAATGGCTACTACTGGGGGTGTGAAAAGATTCGTGGTAGCAGTACATATAATGAATTTAAAAGGAAAACTATCACGAACAAGTAGGCATAAGTAGTTACAGAGTAATATTCGACCAACTTAATGTATACTTGGAAACCAATTTTCGTACAAATTCGGCCAACGCAACCGCACCGCACGTCCATGCAACTAAGAAAGACAGGCAACTGCGGAACCCTACACTGCGCGTGGGCCGATATGCACCGATATGCGATTGCACTAGTACTTCTACGAGTCAACTGAACTAATTAAACAAACTTTGTATCTATTGAAAACGAAGTGCAACCAACGGCTTTTTCTTTTTTGTGCGTTGATGTCTATTTGCTTTTGACTTTCTCATGACGGCGTCCTATTGGTCTAATACATTATAGTTCAGCAAAGGCGCCACGTGATTGGTCAATTTCATTTTAGTTGTCTCAACAGTTATGAAATGTTGAGTTGGGAGCCCCATAGTAAAAAGTATGTGATTTAAGTTTGGTGTACGAAGTCTTAATTCAAACATTAAGGTCGACGTGTATAAAAACTTTTATTTATTTATACCATTTTTTTTGCATATCCTAATAAATGCGAAAGTTTGGATGTTTGTTACTCAATCACGCTTAAGCGGCTTAACCGATTTGAATGAAATTTTGCACGAAGATAGTTTATAGCCTGGATTAAAATATAGGATAGTTTTTATCCCGGGTCCACGCGGACGAAGTCGCGGGCGGAAGCTAGTAATATTATAAATGAGAAAGTTTAGATGTTTGGATGTTTGTTACTCAATCACGCTTAAACGTCTGCACCGATTTGAATGAAATTTTGCACGAAGATAGTGTTTGACCTGGATTAAAATATAGGATAGTTTTTATCGCGAGTCCATACAGACGAAGTCGCGGGCGGAAGCTAGTAATTTATAATGCAACGTGGGCACTACTGCCCGTTCCCACTCGTCTATGAGAGAAGGCCTTTTTTATATGGGATAATTTTATATTTGGCCCCCAGTCCATTTACTTCTTCTTGAGGCTTCTCTCAGCTCTGCCATTAGGGCAATGGAATGAGAGGGCAATGTGAGGACCAGCAGTGGGACGCAATACAGCCTGATTTATTGATATACTAGCTTCTGCCCGCGACTCTGTCCGCGTGGAACTCGTTTATATCGCAGCTCCATACAAATTCACCCCCCCCCCATTTCACCCCCTTAGGGGATGATTTTCGTGATAAAAACTATCCTATATCCTTCCCCGGGACTCAAACTATCTCTATACCAAAATTCATCTAAATCGGTTTAGCGGTTTAAGCTTGAAGAGGTAACAGACAGACAGACACACTTTCGCATTTATAATATTAGTATGGATTTTGTAATGAAATCCCGCCGCCCACAGCGGCTGGTGGTCTGCCTCGAGGAGTCCCTCCACATCCACAACATCCGCGACATGAAGATCCTGCACACGATCCGCGACACGCCGCCCAACCCGCGCGGGCTGTGCGCGCTGGCGCCGGCCGCGGACCGCTGCTACCTCGCCTACCCGGGCTCCAGCGCCGTCGGGGAGGTGCAGATCTTCGACGCGGTGCACCTTAACGCTAAATGCGTGCTGAGCGCGCATGATTCCGGGCTAGCAGGTACGTAATAGTACATTGTACAACAAGTGCATAAAACGCGCCATTTTATGCGAGACGTTTATCCGAGCAAGCTTGCGAGCGAGGATGGATATAAAATCGAGTGTAAAATGAGTTTTATGGACGAATTGTACACTCTAATTTTCACTTCGATTGCGAGGAAATGAAATGAAAATCTGTTTTCATTTCAAGCTTTATTGTGTACTTTGGCTGTTAGTACCCTTGCCTTGGTCTTAGAATACTAACGAAACATAAAAAAATAAAGTTTTTATTCTGTGAAGTTAAAGTTGCTCGTGTGGCTGTTGGACCGATTGCCTCGGTCTTCGACGAAGATTTTACTTTAGGCACTAGAGCATAAAAAGCGACTTTATGTCGCCTACGCTCAGCATAAAGACGCACTTTTTGAGCATGAGAAGTGAAAAAAATATATCGTACGATAGTCCTTTTATTCATGAAACTTAAAATGTCTCTGATAAGTGTTTTTTGTCCCTATCTTTATTTATTTATTTTAAGGAGAACCTACAGCTATACAACTTATATTCTTAAGAGTCCGCAGTAAGCTCGATTCTCCATACAAACGTAGTTACGCTCTCATTTTAAAACTGTCTGTAATTATTTTATGTAGCTACAGATACCATAGTAAAAAAATACAGCGAATTTAAGTTTTTCATACAAAACTTGTTTTTGCTGTATTTCGTTTGTTTTATACACTGGAACCATATAAACTAATTACAGACATAGATATACCTCATGTCATTGTATATGCAAAGTTTCGTCACAATCCGACACGTAGTTTTAAAATTTTCATCTTATGAAAAGGATTTTTTCCTCGCAAAATGTGTTCAAAAACGTCGTATGAAACGCGTGAGCTTTGATAATTACATCCTCGGCTCTCTTATCACGCTCACCTGCGGCTCGCGTGATAATTCCGCCTCTGATGTAGTTATCAACATACCTCACTTGTATCACAATGTACTATTAAAAACAAAGTTTTAACCGACTTCAATTTAGTACTCCGCCAAGCCACGAGAACATTTCCACATTTCTCTTCCAATTTACCACATGAACTGATTTCCGAGAGCAAATGCGTTGATTATTAGAGAAAAAAACCCAATCGCTGTATGTGGGCCGATAATATTTGAGGACTTCCGTAGATTCCACAAGGATCACCTTTGGCACTTCATTAGTTGCTATTTCAACGGAATCTTATCAGAATCTGAGATATACTTTTGTACTTTTATGTACATTATTGAGGAATTCCATAAGTCATCTGTGGTCTTCATCATCAATTCCACTCCACCAAATTTATGATTTCCGGGTGTAAATACACGAGTTATAATAGAAAATACCAAAATCACTACACGCGTGCCTAATATAATTGAGGAGTTCCCTCAATTCCTCATGGATCCCATCATCCAATTGAATTTATGAAAAAATGGGACCCACCTGGAAGCATATACTTACAAATAAAAAAAAAATACGAATCGGCTCATCAATGACGGAGTTCTGAGATAACAAACATTGAAAAAAAAAAATACAACGGAATTGAGAACCTCCTCCTTTTTTTGAAGTCGGTTAAAAATGAGAGCGTAACTACGTTTGTATGGGAAGGTGAAATTCGACCGAGCGTACTGCGGACTCTTAAGAACACAAATGCGGAAGTGACAGTAGTTCCCTTGTGGCCTATTTGCAGAGTAAACAATTGATTTTGTTGCTTGCACGTATTTTACATACTTGACATTCAATTCTTTTAAACGCGCATGTAGACCATGTCTTCTATTTGATTACTGAACATACACATAAAAATGTGGAGATTCATAAATTGCGACTACTTAGATAAATATGTCGTTTGGCTATTTAATATTTGTATGGAGGTTTTACATTTGTGATTGCTGCTCAAAATGTTACAAAGGCCTTTTAAAAAAACTTCCTCCCCTTGCATGGAATTTATACCATTCTACACAACAAATGATATGTTATTTTAGTTGATTAATAAGTTCGTCTTGTATTCATGTTATAGTACGATTAACAGATGAAATTCAAATTGACTTGCAGCGCTAGCCTGGTCGTCCTGCGGCCGCCGCTTGGCCACCGCCTCCGAGCGCGGCACCGTTATCCGGGTATTCGCGGTCCCCGAGCGGGTCCGCTTGTTCGAGTTCCGCCGCGGCGTGAAGCGCTGCGTGTCGATCTCGTGCCTCGCGTTCAGCGCGTGCGGCGCGCTGCTGGCCGCGTCCTCCAACACGGAGACGGTGCACGTGTTCCGCCTGGCGGAACCGCAGCCGCCGCAGCCCGGCGCGGACCAGCCTCCAGGTTAGTTGGGATTGATTTTGAACACGCACATACACACATTAAAATTCAACGACGGTGGCAAACAAGCGTACGGCCCACCTGATGGTAAGCGGACACCGCAGCCTATAGACGCATGCAACTCCAAAGGAGTAACATGGGCGTCGCCGACCCTTGATATGTTTGAGGTTTCGCCGTGTTGACAGCTGAAGGAACCAATTCCCTCGCTCCCAACACAACGCATCCTCGGGAGCTCTGGCGACCTTGCTCACCTCCAGGAACACAACACTACTACAGAGCAAGTAGTAGTGTTATTATGGCTGCGGTCTTCTGCAAGTCGGAGGTACTTCCCCAGTTGGGCTGCTCCAAATTCGAGCGGGATGACATTTCGCTGTATTCTATCTCACGAAAAAAAAAACAAGTTTCAGTGTCAGTAGGGGTCAGTTTTTCAGTTAATTTAGTGTGGTACAGGTATTTGAATGGTTGTTACTTTGTCAGCGGGAGCGACGGCTGGGGCTGGGGCGGGGGCTGGGTCTGGGGCGGGCGGCGCGGGCGAGGCCGAGGGCGGCGGCTGGCTGGGCTGGCTGTCGTCCGCGGTGGCGGCCGGCGCGGGGCTGCTGCCCGCGCAGGTGGCCGACGTGCTGGCGCAGGGCCGCGCCTTCGCCGCCGCGCGCCTGCCCATCCAGCCCAGCCGCGCCATGGTCGCCGTCACCAAGTGAGTGCACACACACCGCACACCGCACACCGCACACCGCACACCGCACACCGCACACCATGGTCGCGTCACCGCCACGGTTACCTACCGCCGCGTTATCGTCACGAGCCTAGTTTGCTCGGATTCTACCGACTGCGACATGTAAAATGAGGATTGTGACAGAGGAGTCAATGATACGCAAGGGCTCGCTATTAAGATTGGCATTATTCATCTACCCACGCATAGTTTAGCCTCGATTAGGGTGAGTATTCACTAGTGATGTGCTAAGGTCTGTTTACATAGAAGTGCCACCTAGCGGTCAAACATGTGAATGTTGCCGTTATATTTACCTACCCTTTAAATATCTGTTCACTGCTTTCGTTACGTTTAAGCTCGGTATATTTAACTAACTTAGTTACTCTAAGTATGCAGATGTTAATTATAATAATATTTTAATTTCTTTCTAGTGATGCATTTTTTAGTCCTTCATAGATGAATTAATTTAGTTTTTTTTGTTTAATACAATGCTTTTGTTTTAAACACAATGCTTTAACTTACCGACAAGACCAACAATCGTGTTTGACAGAAGCATTGCATGTCATTGTTAGGATGTAGTACTAAAAACGGATATAAATAGCGAATTTACGTTGTTTTGCTATAATTTAACCAACTTAAACATTTAAAAAGGTGCTGCAATTGCTCTTATAACTGTACAGAGTTTTTTTTATTTATTATATTTGTATATTACAATTACATAGTGTATAATATCTATTAAATACTTGTTAAGAGTTATCCTTAACTGTGACTATTATGACTTACTAGTTAATCAGGCAATTCCAGCAATTTATAATCTTAATGATAAACTATACCCTCAGATAAGCATTAATTAGAACCACATTATCATACAAATAAACTCCTATGGCTTATAGTTATAGTATCGCATTCATGATTCTAGTTTCAAACTGTTTAAATATCTTATTGATTTTTCAATTTTATCTTTAAAATGTATCTGACACACTATATTGATCTAGACTTTCACAATTCTCAGACATAATATTTACTAAACGAGAAGTATTATTATGTTATTTATTGAGCTCTTGGCTTCCCGACGTTGCGGACGTGTCACAACATCCTCGGTCGCGTCCCTATTTTTGCTATTCAGGAAAGAGTAAATTTAGCTTTCAGATAAGGAATCGAAGTTGTACTTTTCTTCCCTGTTTTTGCTATTCAGAAAAGAGCCGTTGCGATTTTCGTTTTCCTTATCTACTGTATAAAAAGCTGCATGTGCTATAATCTTATTAAACACTTGAATCCGTCGTTGCGCCAAGATTCATTATACCGCTCCCTTGTGACACAATCTTCAATTTTCTGTGCACGTTATATAGGTGCATCGTTTTTACATTGGTGCGTACACTTCGTCATTCCGTTTCAGCATGTAATCCTAATCCTCGACTGACTTCCTGGGCATAGGTTTTTCTTCAAGAGTATATTGAAGTATTTAACACTCTTGTTTAACCATGCCTACATTACAACAGCAATATATTATTATCATTACAAATATAAAATAAAAAAAGCTAGAGAGACATTAAGTCTTAGACTCAGACTTCTCTTCTTTCAGTAAAATTTCCTATCTACAGTATTATAGTACTTCCCCTCCATGTGGAAAAGTCGTGGGACCATTTATAACTCGAGAAAGGCTGGACAAATTTTTACGATGTTTGTTTTGTCGGATTTGCCTTCACTCCGAATAGCAGAATAACCTATATAATAGACGAACGAGAATAGACTAACTTATAATACATGGAGTTTTTTTTTTCTTTTTTAACCCGTCAAGCGCACTAGGCACGCCCGGTTGTGCCTAACTCGATTTGGTCTATGGCGCGCAAGGCACGTACGGTTGTGCCTAACGTCGGGCTAAGAGAAAGACTCACGTTGGACGGGTTGGAACTTGGATTAAACGTGATTATAAATAAAAGCATAATTTCCAGCGTGGGCCGCGCTCCCCGCCTCCTAGTGGCCACCGCCGGCGGCGAGCTGTTCGTGTACGCGCTGGACGCCGCGGACGGCGGCGACTGCACGCTGCTGCGCACGCACCGGCTGCTCGAGCCGCAGACGCTAGCGCCGCCCGTGGTGGACGCGCATGAAGGTAGGAACACTACCCTCGTTCACATGGTCGTTACAGCAGACGTGCGGAAACTTTCCAAAAATATGAGCAATCAAACTACCCACAGTATTGTTGGGTGTCCAGCACGGTTAGCCCAAAACGGCGCGAGCTGTCTCGCGGCGAGATAGACTGACCGTTCCTGTCTACGTGGAATTTTCAGGAATTTTGGGCAAATCTCTATAGGCATTTTGAGAAATTTTCGTAATTTTGGAAACTTTACGCCGTCATATCAAAACAGCCTGCGGAGAGCTCGTGTTATCTTTTCCCTTGCCTTAAATAAGGATAATACGAGCGTTCGCAATACGCCTAATGACCGGTGAAAATGAGACTGAAATCAGGTGCTGATATATCGCCCACCGCTACGGTATGCAGTGCAAGAGGAGCTGCGTTAAATACGTATCGTCTACGATGCCGCTTAGCGATGGGCGTTATCAGCTGATCGAAGCTTATTGTTTAATGTTGTTTTGCTGAACAATGTTTAACGATACAATGTCAGATTGCTCTAGTAATAAACTGTTTCATTGATGTAGTAATATTCTGTGCTGCGCTAATAAAAAGCCCCTTTAGCCTAACGTAGCGCAACTTTAACACGATTTACAAGCCTCCCAAAGTACAAGACGTAGTCATGCAAAAATTAAATGATTGAACTGTGATATTTCTAAAGTTTGTGCGTTTGTGAATTCGGATTCTGTCTAAATGCCACAAAATCATCACGCTATATAATTTAAAAAGACCCCAAGAATTTATCAGTGATTCCTATGTAAGTAATCGTTAAAATTTGTTCTGCAAAGTAGTAACCTATATAGTAAACTGTTCGCCACATTAATCGGCCGGGCGTCCCGCCGGGTCTCATGGCCCGCGCGGTAACCCACGCCGGACATTCTGCACCCTCCTCGCTTCGCCTCCCCTCGCGGCACTATAGTCCGCTCCTGCGGCACTACGGTGTCTTCCTACGGCACTGTGGTGTCTCCCCGGCACTACAGCGCCTCCGTGCTTCCTCCCGTGCAAGTGAAGCGGCCGCGGAGGCCGACTAAGCCTCTGCACCCGACATTCTCTACAAACTCTTGTATCTATTCTGTATCACGTTCATAATCTTTATTTCATAGCGTAGACTGGGTTTGATTTATTTTATTTCAATAGAAGCGTCTTGGTGTTATGTTTGGCTTGTAACTTTTTAAGAACCTTTTTGTGCTTAATATGGCGACAATATTTTTAACTTCAGTGCCAAAACAAATATTTCGTCATCTAATAATTCATATCTAGAAGTATAGGTTATTTACTTTCGTAAGCAGATTTACTAGAGTAAAGTGACAACACAAGCTTTGTTAAGAATACTTTCTGCATTTTACGTTTTTAAATATTTAGTTCAGAGGTTTCAGTTGTAATAACGTTTAATAGTACACCTATAGTATATTCTAACCCTTAGTTCAGTTAACTAGTTGCACAATTAAGATATTTTTGTGTGTTAAAGTTTCTATCTACAGTTTTGTTACCGTTTTTATTTCCACGGTATGGTTCTCAATTTTGTGTCGGAGGTAAATGGTCTATGACTAAAATATAAAAAATTATATAATATACTTATTTATCGACCCCAGTCTACTCTGCTTATATATCTATTTAAATATCTCTCTCCATACAAGAAAGCATAAATAATAAGCACTCCAACCACCATAATCCCCCATATTCGGCTAAATATTACTAAAATTCTGGTACAATAATATCTCTTTATTATTATTATAATAATTGTGTATTATATATCCAGTGTGAGGTGCAAGCGGGACGTATGCTAGTCGGAGGCCGACGTTCGAACCCGAGGCCCCGGAGCTTGGATATTGTCTATAAATGCATTCAAAATGATTGACCCGGTAATTTCTCAATCCAAAGTCGGGATGGATTACATCGGGCCTTTGCTTTCGTAATTAATCGATTCAATCGGCTCCAACATTCCAATTTGGAACTCGGGACTGCGGTCCTGCAAGCTCCCGTGCGTGAGTGTGTGTGTGCGTGTGTCGCGGGCTAACGCTCTTGTCGGTGCAGCGGCGGCGGGCAACAGTTACGCAGGCGCGCTGCGCGGCCGCGACCCCGCGCGGATGACAGGTACAGTCCCCGCAACACCCCTCCCCGACCCCCCCTCCTCCCGCTTTACACACACGCGCTTCCCCTTCCCCCCTGACCTTGGTAAGTACAGTTGTTTGGCGAACTCGTCCGCCCGCCGCGGTCCATACCGTCGCGGGCGGGCCATGTGTTAGCTTAAGTGTTAATCGGTGACCGAGCGAGGCCTAGACTAAGCGCTAGGGTACGGTAGTGACGGGCGCGTGTTCCGCAGGCGCGGGGGAGGGCGCGGAGTAGGCGCCGGCCGCAGCCGGAGCCCGAGGACTGGATCACCCTGTACATACACGTTTTATACCAAATATATTCCTATATTACGCTTCGTGTGATGTTTTCATTCGTGTTTGCGTCCGCTCCTAGTCAGTCGAGGGTCCCGAGGCCCTTGGCGCGTAGTCGCTTAGAATGTGTAAACGGGGTAGATTAGTATAGCCGGTACGATTGGGGGAGGTTTGTTATGTAACCGTCCTTGATATTTGTTATTAACTTATATCATGTTGATAAAATGATAAATAGTGCGGCTGATGGATGCAATTAAATTATGTGTATAAAAAAAAGTGTGTGAAATTTACATCAAACTGGAACCCCGAGGCAATAAAAAATCGTTCTAAATCGTTTCAAAAAATATTTTATGATGATTTATTTTACCATTATATTTGTTACCTGTCATGTCGTTTAAAATTTGGTTGTGGTAATTTGCATGTTAAATTTACAAGAAACAAAAATATTTAATAAAATCATTTGTTTCGTTAGGAGAGGTATACATGTGTGTAATAATTTAAGTGACAGTTAAAACTACTGGTACTTGTCGTAAATTATAGATACTCCGAATTTAATTGTAGTTTCAACTTATAGTTACTATAACTACCTACTTATTGGTGGGTACCAAATTGCATCCATCAATCCCTCTGTGATTTAAAACTAAAGTTTAGGCGGCTCAATCTAGATCAGAATTATATTTGGTGCCCACGCTAAATAATTGTGTTAAATAGACATTGTTATTAAGTGTTCTACACCTACAAACTGCTATAATTCATCAACTTATATTTGTCATTGGCTAATTCATCCTCGTTATTCGGTAGCTTACAATGATTGTAACTGGTAATTTGGAGTCGAATGTTCATAATGACAAACGATGCTTTTATTTAACGCAATGCATCTATGAAGTTAGTAAATTCGGCCAGTACTAGGATTCATTTGACTTTCTTGTGCATCTGAATTAGTTAACTGGGGGTAAAATATATTATTCCTTTAAAAATACATTATCATTTTTTATCATTAAGTTTATGACTAGTTATGTGGCTAAGAAAATGCAGTAATTTTTACATGCGCAATAAGGACCTTGCACTGGTTGTTATTAAATTCGTGTAGGTATCACTTATAACAAAGGTCAAACAAGCACATTATAAAATATATTATATAAAAACAAATTATTTAAGTGTCAATTTGGAAACTTATATGGGACCTGTGTTTTGTAGAATTGTAATTACTTGACTGACCTAGAGTAGGAGGATGTTTATGTAGCTTTTTACATTTAATTGGCACGCACCGTAGCCATCATATTTCACGAATTTTAACATATAATACTCATTAAAAATCTTTAGTTGTAAATTGGAATACAGCTACAGTTGGATTTTTTAATATAATACGCCGAATTTGTATCTTGACAACATTGTATATACCTACGAATAGCAAATTTTTCGATTAGTTTAGGGCACTTACCGTGTATTTGTAATGCTGTTATTTTGTATTCGAGACAGTTACGTTTCTTAAATATAAGATTAGATGAAAATGTAGTGGGTGCAAACACTCATTACATACTTATATACCTGGCACTTCACAAGTACCTCCAGCACATATCATTACGCCTATGATATAGGTATAACGTGCAAAAACTGGATTCATAAAGCTTAAGAAGGCAACGTTGAGCAATTTGGTAAGTGGATCGTTTACCCTGGACCTCCCCTGAGCTCGCGGCACCGGAATCACCTCACATCACTCGCTTGGATCCCTGTAATGTACCCCAATAATCCGCGTCTACTTTATGTCTGTCTCTTTTCAACCCCTGCGAAAGGAGAGGGAGAAAGATACGCGGACGCGGTTTATTGGGATTCACGTTATAGGGACCCACTCGCTTTGGTTCTAACGCAACCATCACCTCATCGCGGCCTCGCTCCGTGCCGCTCTCCCTTTCTATCGTACCTTGATGTTCCTTCTGACCGATTGGCCTAAATAGGACCTTAAGCTGTAAAGAATTGGTTTCTTTTTCGAAGACACGAGACGTTTGGAAACATTTCTTATATTTTTCGTGCTACGAACCATTGGTCATATCGGACGATCATTATTACGGGCTTGTCATAGGCGCGTTGTGGTGTGATAAAGACAAGATATATACTACTCAAAAGAAAATAGGGGCCACAAGTATGGTGATCGTTACGTGAAAATTATATTAAACAGTAATATATTTTTTTTCTAGCCTTTAGACTTGAACTCCAGCATGAAAGAGGTTAGATTCTGCCTTCAGAATACATTCGTATCCTTATACGGGAGTTCATTAAGGGGCTCCTAGCTGCCAATGACCTTCGATCTATAACTGTCGGTTTATTTGTGTTTTTTATGGTTTATCGTATTAACAACAACGAGGTTTACCGAAATAGTATCCCATATTTACTTCAAACCTCACAGTTTTCGGGATATATGGCACCAAACTTTGGCAATTTCAGGCCAAAAAACCAGTTTTATGGACGTAACTTTTGTGAAAATGAGTTTAAAATAAAAATCTCTCGTGGGTTGTTAGAGACGTCAATAAGGAACAGTTATATGTAGATTTCATATATAAAAGTGCATGAACAACATAATAATATCGAAAACAGAGCTTTTTTGGACCATGTTTGAATAAATCATAAAAAAATAAATATTAATTATTTTCAAAAAAACTCTCGTGCAAATGTAGATAAAGAACTAAAAAACCGATAGGTGTTTGTTCCATAAATATATCTATAGTTTTGACGGAGGAATATCAATTCAAAACTCGTCAAAACCAGCCAAAAAGCGCGTGGAGCCCCTTAATTAGCCACTTATCAATTAGTTTATGTCCAATAATTACAATGGCCCTTATTTTGTTTTGAGCAGTATAATTCATCTCTTTCTAGAAAGAAAAACTGATGCTTTATCTTTGTCTTTGTCGCATGTTTAAAGCGGCCATGATGAGCCTTTTGGTGTGCGTTACGTTCGAATTACAATGACATCTATTTCGACTTGCACTAAGACATATAGCGCGTCAGCACGGCTACGGGTACCAAAGGACGGTCCGCCAGCTGTGTCGCGGCTACATAGACTATGCGTGTCTTTCTAAACGTTTTAATTAGAAAGAGACGGGTAGTCTATCTCGCCGCGACACAGCCCGCGAGCAGTCCTGCAATAGTGCACGGCTGACTATAATTAGATTTTTTTAACAGCCTTCATCCGGGCACAATAAAATGATGACATAAATTGTACAGGGATGACAACTGTCAAATATTCGATGTAAGGGCATTTTCACTATACAGTTGATCCATTCATCTAAGAACCACCCACCTATCCGCGTTATGGACACCACAGAGTTAGGTATCTAGTGCGCAAAGAGGAGGGGCGCCTCCTCGAGGTCTACCAGTGTTAATGCGACAATGGGGTAAATGCGTCTTTTAAATATATCTTCGATACGCAACATTTTAGAACGATTACAGCCGTCGATGTTCAAACTATGGTTACCAAACTTTAAATTTAGACGATTTTAATAGTTCTAAAATGTTCAGTTTCGGAGATATCATCAAGAGACGCATTTACTACATCTCTCTAGCGATCGACTTGGAGCGGCAGTGGACGGCCATACGTGAAGGAGAGAGATCGGAGCGCGACCTCGCTCCCACGTATAGCACACAACCGCCCTTGACGCCGCCGCTCTGTCATGGCCGAACCGTTAGAGAGAGACAGTTCTATCCTCGAGGAAGCGTTCTCCCTCTTTTTAGGTACCTATTAGGTACTCTGCGCGATCACTTACGCATCACCGATAGCTACAAAAGGAAATCTAGTGACGTCACGCTATATGTCCAAAGTTGTATCGGATAGATGCCCAATTGTTGATTATAACTCAGTGTGTATGTGATTTGCAGTAGGACTAATTCAAAGTCATCGTGATTTATTTCGAGGGTGCATCTACCGGGTGACTTTTTAACCTTTTTACCGCCCGACGGCGAAGCAATACGCTGTGCCACTGACGCCACGGGGGTAAAATTAAAATGGGTAAAGAAATAACGCCATCATAAAAATGGGCTGTTTTTCAATAGGTATTCATGAAAAAATGTTTGTCGGCCAGCGCCGACTGTGGCGTCGTAGTCACAATTTTGCGTTGTCGGCTATGGCCGACTGTGGCGGTGAAAGGTTGATTCGAGACCAGTGTTCAACTGATGGCTAGCAAAACCTGCTGCCAAGCGCCTCCTGTCTCACTCGCACTGTGCAAATTAAAAAGAGGAGTGTAGATTTTTTCGTGTTGTATTATAACTATTATACGGCCCGAAATACGCGCTACCAGAATACCTGCCCTTCCCGCAACAGCAGCGTCATCATCACAGGACGGCCTACGAGCTGTGTCGTGGCGAGATAGACTAGACGTCTCTTTCTAATTAGAACGCTTAGACGCTGCCCGCTGAGAATGGGAACAGCAAGCATGTAGTCAGAGCCCCACGCTGCAACACAAGGTTGGAGTCATAAAAAACATGTTAAGCTTGGTCCACATTTGTATCATTTTGCCGATCACGATCACGCATATCGTATCGAGCTCGCGTATCCTAAGTAGGGACGCTCACTTTGGGCACACCGTATCACTAGCATCGTCGCGTGAAAAAATGCGTCCATACTAACCGTAGTGTAGCAGCGTATCTTATCATAACGCCGTATCATTAAGGGGATGCCTTGATTCGAGTCGAACACGCCCCCTAGACAAAGACACGCTTATGACTTCCGCGCATGAGAAAAAGAGATGGAACACTCTTCGGGAATGGCTTTTCTGGTCAAATTTCGATAAATACCTAACTTAGAGAAGTTTTATTTAAATTTCATAAAGTGAGATTTTAGATGAGATAAAATACTATAGTATTAACTTGAGTGTGTCGTAAAATAATGTATCGTTTGAGTAGGCTGAGTAAAAAAAGGAAAATACAGACCCAACTTTGGAATTTTTTTCTATCGAGGAAATTTTAAGCAATCATGTATCGGTAAAATCAGAAAAGCAATCATACAGTCAAGAATCATATATCTGAAAATCAGACCTTATTGTTTCTTAATCTAGTCAGAACGGCGTTTCAAAGCATGCGATAATTTCCAATGCACCGCCTTAAGTGTGGACGCGTATCCGTATCCCCTTTGATAATCGGGGAAAAACCGCCTCGAGAGCGTTCACGGCGTATCGCGTATCAAATCATAACTTCGTATCGTGATACAGTATCAAAACACGTCTATACTTACTGATCTTGATGCGCTTATCCGATCGCGAGTGTGCGGGGCATATAATAAACGCGTCTCAATATCGATCCCGAGCGATCAGATACGGCGGCCGCTTCATCGCGCTGTTTTTGCGTCCACGCTAGCGATCTTGATACGCCTTGGTGCAACGCGATGGAGATACGATACGACAAAATGATACAAATGTAGACCCAGCTTTAAGAGAGGCGAAACCAGCGCATACTATTATGGATATCAGTACGTCTATCACAACTTGCCGACAAGTCGCTTCGCGCGCGACTGAGCGTCCCCTGTCTCACTCGCACCGTGCAAATTCGAAAGAGGGGGGTAGATCTTTCTCGACTCGCGTTAGCTGTGCTAGCCCCCCCTGTGCAACCATTTCAGGAAGCTAACTAGGTACCTAATAGTTATAATTTTACAGGTTTATAAAGTCACCCTGTATATGGCAATACTAATCGGTTGCGATGACTTTGCGTGTCTCTGTCCGCCTCCTTCTATCAATTGTGGTTTGAGTTGGACGGGGCGATGGGTATCTAATATTGAGAAATCTATGGCAGCTTAGAATCTGGGATGTAACTTATGTTTAGACGTAGCTTAGCGATTAAATATCTTAAAAAAAATATTGATATGGTAATAAGCTATTGCAGTCGACTGTTGGATATTGGAGGGCCTTATTGTGAACGTGGATCTTTGGGCCTTTTCTTCTTGCTTGCAGCAAATCTTATGCACTAAATGGGCGTTCAATATTAATGGCGAAAAATATTGATAAAACCAAAATAATGGCTTGGTAATATAAACTTGAAATACTGTGTACATAATTTAATATCGTTTAAAGATTGTAAAATCCGATGCGATGCGTGCCGTTTGGTGGGAATTATCCTTAAGATAGTTTATTACGTACGGTCGACGTCAATGGTATGTGTTCACTTTATTCCCTTTTGATAAGGCTGATGTCCATGTTAATTCTTTACATTTTACAAGAATACTTGTAGAAGTATTAGCTTGAAGAAGTATTTGTTTTTCATACAATTCTGTAAAAAAATTACCTTAAATGTCACACAGTTTAAATTCCGGCCCCTTGAACCCTCATTAACGTGCAACATTCCTCTTGCTTAAACATGAACTCGTAATTTTAAATTCCACTTGTTCGCCAAGCTACGTCAAGTTCGGGCGCCAATTGTAACGCTCCGGCCTGCGCAGAATCGGAGCGGGACTCCGAGCTCGGCGCGGCGCTCGAGGGCTCGCCCCCGCGGGGCACCTTCGACCTGCGCGACCCGCGACACTTCCCGCCCATGCGCGCGGCGCCGGCTGAATAGAGGATCACCCTTAGCGGATACTCGGGGGGGCTTGAGGTCAGATTTTGGTAAGGACTCAGTTGGCCTTGAGGCCCGTACCCCCTCTGGACCCGCTACCTACGACAAATAAGCCTAGTTGGCTTAGTTTGTACCTGGTCACGACTTTACGCACAATAACGGAACGTCGCCGCTCACCGCTCCAGCTTCCGCTGGCGCAAAATTATGACCGGGTGTTGTCTGGCCTGGGCCCTATTTGACTGGGCAAATGCAAAATTTGTGGTGTGTTGAATTGACAACAGTACAGATTTTAAATAGCTATGAGCAAATGCTCTTATTAATAGACGTACCTAATTCAAAAACCTGTTGTGGTTAAAATTCCTTGTCCCGTCACTTTAAAATGTGTATTTGTTCGATAGAGTCAACTTATTTCAGCTGACAGAGGTTTGTTAAGTTTTATGAATATTGACATAAGAAATGTGAGATAGTAGATAATACTGTCAAGCAACTGAATGTGACAACAAGGCTCATGGCTGTTATGAACATCGTTATATTGGACAAAAATTGTGATTAAAGTTTTCAAAAACAACCCCCATTTGTTTTATAGAGTTTGGATTTTTTTACTATTTTAAAGCTATGGCTTTGTGCATGGATACGCCAAACGAACTACACACAATAAAGGCGTTGAGCGATTTTATAGATTGTATCCATAAATAAAGCAAAATTTCAATTGAATCGTTTAAATTGGATAAACATTTAATCATACATACTTTGAGATTTTGTTAATGTCATTTCTAAACGCATTGCACCTTGAATGGCCGGTTCTGTCAGAGCTGTTTTAGATAAACTTAAATTCAATTCCCAAGGTAATTTTTGAAAAAAGCTCTTATAGCTACCGAAGTTGGAGTAGAGAAACTAAATCCTTACACCTAATGATAAATTAACCTTATACAAACTTACCCTTGCCAAATCCCTGTAAGGGCGAAACAAAAAAAAACACAATTTAAATGTATCTAAAGCAGCTCTGTTAGTAACTTAGGTATACAAATGTACAAACCTATAGTGAAATGTGGAATAGTGGAAAAATAACTAACGGCCTAAAAAGCCTAGTTTTCGTGTTATTCATAATTTTATGAACATTGTATTGATCCGGCTTGAGCCATGGCCTCGCACCAAGGAAGCTGATTGCATAGCTGTAGGACGAAAGCATTCTCTCTCGCATCTAGGATACCTAAACTTACTGCCTTATTCTATTACGACACGTTCACTTTTATTTTAAGGCAATGGCGGTGACAATTCTGTTATAAAAATAAGGTACCGAACCACGGACAGTTTACGTAGGTAAAGACGCTCTAACTGTGACGTAAACGCAAAATCCTTAGATTTACAAAAAGCGGTGCCTGACATCCTTGATACGACCTGAAGGATGTCAGGCTCAGGCATATACTCTTTACTGACTACACGAATGAATTTTTAAATTGACTATGAGAATGGTGAAAATTAGATCGTATTTGTAAATAAATTCACTGCCTACGAAAACCATAATGTTACCTTATATACCTTATGTTTATAGAGAAAATACCCGCCTTCTGCAAAACTATATTGCTTGTGTTCATGGCATTGATAAACCGCAGTCCTATTTGGTAAAATAATCCTGGTTGCAGAAACGAAGGCTTTCATACGACAACACGCTATTTCGCCGACATAAGGCATTAATCCCCCTCAAACATAGGTATTTTCTCGAAATTAATGCTTTATATCGGCTAGGAGACCTATGCGGTCTCAGTACACGAGCGGCAACGATTAGAAGCAAGCGTGCTGTGCTAAAATGATACATTTAAAGTGACAAATTTTAAACCTTGTTACAATGGAATAAGGTCTACTAATTGTCACTTTCATGTGTCGTTTATAATCGAACCATAAAGGCTTAAATCATGAGCCTCTTTGGAAAGCCCGCGCGCAAAAAAAACTATGAAAATTAAAAAAATAGTATTAGTTAAGACAAAGGTTTCAAAAACGTGAAAAAAAAGATGCTTTAAGACATTGTATGTATTTAGCTAATTAGTTTATATCAAATTGCGAGTAGCGTTGCGACAGATGTTGTATTAATTAATCATGACCTGAAAGACTCCCTATGAGTAATATTGTCAATATTAAACAACAACTTATAAGGAATATCGACTCAATGACTTCTCTCATAAGACTCAATTCCTAACTGACTGTTTCTCAGTCCGGAGTCCCGCATGGCAGTCTTTCGGCTTGGTTGTAGTTAGTGGATAGCTGACGCATGTTTCAGAACGTGTTATTTTTGGCCATAGTATACAAATATGAATTATGTACCTGTTGGATTAATTTACGTAAAGTGAGGCCCGGATTCCATCCAAATGTCGGACGTTACTACAATACTTTACCAAATTCACATTTTCATGTAAGTATTCCAAATAAAAGTTATTTTCCTAACTTCAAAATTTTATAGGATACTCTGGGATATGTGGTATATATCTTGAAAATCTTCTAGCTAATCACTTTGTATATAATGACCGTATGTTTCTAAATAATAAAAAAAGAAAATCTTGGAAATTTGTTCTAGTGTTATGTTAACGCTATCTATAATCTGCAGATTAGATGGACAACGGGCCTGATTAGCAAAATATCGTTTAATAAGGCGAGTGAAGTGCAGGCAAGAATATTATGAAATTACGATGTTCCCAGGCAAAATTTACTAATGTCAATAAGGGCGATATTTGATTGCATTGCTGTGCCTATATCGCCTTATAGACTACATACAAAGTACCTTTTGCTTGACAAACATTTTGTCTTGACTGTATACCTCGACTCGAACTTAGTAGTTATTCCCACCACAAATTCGTTACGACGGGTAACACCTGGCATTTTTAAACCTTTAGTGGTAAAATCTGGGTTTTTTTTTCAGACGTTACCATCGGTAACATAGGGCCATACATTACCAGGTTGTTACCAGTGGTAACAAATTGGTGGTAAAAGGTGTAAATACCCGGCATAGTCTGCGTTGATGTTAAATTGTATCAAATTAAAAAATCGCACTCGTATTCATTGTATATAGTATATGTTTCGAATAAATTGTATTGTAAACGATAAGTGTAGAGTATCGAGCGAGCAGCTCAATCGAGGGGCGTCCATGTTCTCCGAATACCAAACCAACTAATCCTTTTCACCGTCATGTGCCCTGGCAATATTAGTGCCTAAATAACTGCCTTTTTAATAATTAACTCGGTGACGATGGAAAGGCTATTTGACATGTCAGATTCCCAAAATTATAAACTAGATTCCAGTAATAAGATTCCCCAAATTATCTTTAAGTATTGCCTGCTTTCGTATGGAATAATCTCGTCTGGAAAGGCTTCTCATATTTACCTAATTCTCCGGAATAGGGACACATCGTTTTGAATTTTATTGTAATTAGCTCTTAATCTTATAATTAGTATTTTGTCGCGGAGAATTCCTACTTAATCTTACCAACATATTATATTTCGGGAATCTGATATTCCAATTTCATACATTAGTAATTTGGAGAGCATAGACCACCCGCGCCGCCTCCGAACATGACAAACCATGACTGTTGGAGCTCTCGTGATCTGGAAATTTAGCTGTAAAGCCGGGGGCGGCACTCGCGACCTACTGTCCGATTTCTTGGAGAATGGGATCCAAAATGACGTCACTCACAGACCGATAACTGTCATGTTGTTTACTACAATGATCGAGGCAACAAGCGAAGTACTCTGTTGTGCTAGTTCTAAAACTTACCTTTATGTATGCGCTTGGCTAATATATTCCCAGTAGTTACCACCGGGTACTTTAGTGGTAAAAGATGGGGGAAAAATCCCAGCTGTTACCACTGGTAACAAATTGGTGGTAACAGGTGGGAATAACCCCCGTGTTGTTTGTGACGCCATTTGAATCCCATTGTTGAAGGGTACGGGTTATAAGCACTGCCGCGGCAGCTCCTGCCGATCGCCGCTTGCATCGATTTCTCACGTTAATGTCTAATGATATCAAACCCAAATCGTCTGGTATCTTCAACTCACACTAGATGTCGCTTGTACAGTCAATAGCAGAAGTTGCTAAGCAGTTCTAGTGCTCAAAATTATCTACACACGAACTAATGTCAAGGCAATAAGGATCTGTGTAGGTCATTATGAGTGTGTTATTTTGCTTAGCTACTTCTGATGCTGACTCTACTCAAATATGAAGATTGACGTTCACAAATTTCGCCGACTGACCGAGATTGAGTACTTATGGGCGAATGGATGAACACCGTCTCCGTGTCAGGATACACACTGACTGACAGATTACTTATACTTAGACATGACAAAGATAGCATTAACATAACATGAGGTGTCCATACAAGCGTGCGTTAAGTGCGGGCGCGGAACGCAGCGTGGCGAAGCAGATGGCCGGCCAGTATTCGATTAAGCCATGGTTTTTTTAAGTGCCAGCAATCTAATCTTCCTGGAATGTGTTCTGGTTTATAAGACTTCTAGTACACTAGCAATACCTAGTTCGGTACACGTCTTTATTAAGAGCAAGGATGTGTTACGATATATTTGGCTACTCCGGCTGCTACTAACTATACTATGCTGACTATACCTAAATGAACACTGCGCACTCAGCAATATCTTGACGCTGGTTCTTGTCGAAGTACAGATTTTCAAGTGAGCAATGGAGAGTACAGTCAAAATTGAAACGCGTGAGCAGGTTCACCGTACATTTTGCAGCCAAGTGAAGCGGTGTTCTATGCTACCGAGTAAGGAGAGCTAGGGTGCTAGCCGCGCCATTTGTCTGCTTTCGTCGCGCAGCGGCCCGCTTAGTTACTAAATTGTACATATTGAATAAAATATTTTTACAAAATAATTTTTTGTTTCATTTTATCCGTCATTCCTTACTCTGAATATAGGCAAAAAAACTTTTAAGGAAGGCTCTTGCTAGATTCTGGAGCAACTGCACCAATGTTCAACGATATTATACAGTGACAGAAGTTATGGGGTCGATTCCCTGAAATTAATTTTGGAAAATAGGCCGCTTAATTGACAGGCTCATTACTCTGGCACGATTCTTGAATAGTAAATTTACAAAAAGACAGGTTTTAAGATCTTTTACTACGCAGCACATAATGTACTGCTTTTATATCAAGAATTTAAAGTGGGAACTAGTTGAAAAATTCGTTAAACCAAGCAAAGATTCCGATAGCTCAGTTGTTGAACGCAGACTTTGTTCGAATTCAGCTCGTAGCAATGACATTTACACTAATTTGGAATTTATAAGACAATAAAAGCATGTTCAGATCATTTTGAAGCAGGTCATCCACGTAGCTGCTGACTGCAGTCGAAATCATAAATATATGTACGTAACCAAAGGTTGAAAAATATCTGAGTAACCTTATGCCGTTCACAATAAAGTCGGGTTCGCGTATTTTTGACAGCTCTAAAATATATCTAAGGACATATTTTCCGACTCGACTGTACTAAAAGAGAACTCTTAGTCACACAAAAGGAATTCGACTGTACAGAGAACTCCATCAGGTTGCCGGTTATGAAAGTGTGAAGCTATTAAGGCTTTGTGCTTATAAACACTAGATTTCATAATACCTTATTCACTAATACCCCTAATTTTCAAATGACCCAATTCATAATACCTAAAATTTCAAATTGTCTCATTTTTAAAATGAACGAAATTCATTATGACTGACCTAAAACGTCATATTCTCTAAATACCTAAATATTGAAATGCACAATTCCTGCGAATACCGAATGATAGAAATGACAAAATATTAAAATAACTCAAACTGAAAACACCTAAATGGCAAAATGCCTAACTTTTTTTCACGAGCGGTTATTTGAGTGAATGATTTGATATTGATATTATGACTTTAGTATTGTGCCTGTTCAACGTGCCCCGCTCTACCCTACATATGAAATGGACTGTACCTAGGTTACTACGGCGTTAAATAAAAATACAGGAATATATGCTATAAAAAAATTGCCTTTATTTAATTCTCCGTGTTATACAAATTTAGGTATTTTGAGGTTTGGCTGTTTTAAGCATATGTTGTTTTGCCATGAAAGTGTTTTGAGTTTAGGCATTATGAGACTAAGCTATTTTGAAATTCGTCCATATTAAGATTCCGGTGTTGTAAGAAATAAAAATTAGGCATTCTGCAATTTAGGTATTTATAAGGTAGTTATAAGCCCAAAGCCTATTAAGCTCTTATAGTTAAAGGAATGACGCGTTGTTTCAGTGTCCGGGAGTCAACCGGATAGCTCGCGGTATTACAACCTGGTGACAGACGGAAGGACGGACAGCGGAGTCTTAGTAATAGGGTCCCGTTTTTTCCCTTTGGAACCCTAAAAATGTTGGAAAAAGATTTTTTTTTTGTCGCGAAGCAGCCAATTGATACAGAGCGGTTGCATGGAAGTGTGTACGCTGTTTATATAACGAAATGCCGTTTCAATCGAATACCAGGCGACTTTTTTTTAACCGTACCTCCAATTTTCGCCCAATTCAAAGATTTGCCCCAATCTAAGTTGGCTCAGTTCGGGTTGCACAGGGCGGTTCCACAACACTTCGGGAGCACAAATACCGCGAGCCATCCGGTTGCCCCTCGGACACTGAAACCACGCGTCATTGCTTTAAACTAACAGACAGGGATAGATAAATAAAACACAACACTACAATGTATTTAGTATTTCAGCTTCTCTCGTATATAAAAGACGCCGCCAGTCTCAGCGCGAGCGGCTCTGCCCGCGGCGTAGCACACGCCACGCGTCACGTAGCACGTGGCCCGTAGCACGTGGGACGTAGCACATGGCTCGTAGCACACGGTGCGAATGCGAGGGCCGACTGCGCTCGCCGGCGCTCCTACTCTAACCCACCTTGCTTCATATTTGTATTTACATAGCGTTCCCTCTGAAAGCAAAAAGGTTTTGGGTAATCTTCTGTTCTCTAAGGGTGGTATTCAACTTTTCCAAGGTCTTTGTCTAATGTGCATTGCGTCTCACTCACTCTTTAACACATTCAGTGCCTAGAATCGCTATGCGCTACGCTCGTAGCCGATCCCCGTATGTAGCGGAGAGCGACTACGGCGTAGGCGCCCGCTAGGCGGGTTCCAGGTAGTGGAAGTGTTAAGCCAAATGTGAGACGCAGATACACATTGGACAAAGATCTTGGATAAGTGGAATACCACCCTAAGACAAGAGCAAATGGACGTGTAGAATTGGGATTAAATTGTATGCAATTATGTCACCTTGTCTGTGTATAAAATATAATGACACAAAAGTTTATAAATCTCCTTTTCTAAAATCTCCATACAATGTAGTTCGCATTGACATTGTAATGGTGCATTGGTACATTCTATAGGACTCCGGAGATTCGTTTGAAGAGAATTCATCCTAAACTAGCCACCATGAAACTAGTGATTATCTCTCGCACTACACCAAAAGTAAGAGGAATATTGAGAGAGAGAGAGAGAGAGAAAGAGGGGGGCCTCTTTGGGGGAGGCCTACGTCCAGCAGTGGACGTCTTTCGGCTGATATGATGATGGTGTATCTGTGGTGTTAGCTACTCGCCGCAGAGGTATCAGAGGGATTGGACATGTGTGCGAGAGGCGACTTCAGGCTACGTTGAGCGATGGCTCACCGCGGCATGGCGCACATCTCGCAGGCGTCGCGGCGCATGGAGTTGTGGAAGGTGCAGAGCTGGCACGTCCACACGCCGCCCTCGTCGCCCGGCGCCTCCGCTATCTGCTCGTCCTACAAATTACAATATTCATTCATTTTAAGGCGAACCAACAGCTATAAAACTTATTACAAAAAAGCCAACAATCTCAGATAGTTCTAATATGAAAATACTTAACACGTTCGCAACCAAGAACCCGCCTGGTAGGCACTCGTAATCTTTGCTCAGATGGCGGCTCAGCCCGCTAGGCGGGCAGTAGTATGAACCTACACGGCTAGCGAGTTCTGTCGGTTTCTGGTGTATTGTTCCATTTCTAGTCCGGTTGCGAAAGTGTTAACAAAGTGTGAACTTACTCCTACACAATTAGGTACAAATGCCAACCCAGTTAACTGACCACCCGTGCACTTTATATGAATTACAATTCATATAAAGTGCACGGATGGTCATTTAACTTGGCGATGGTACACGGGCAAACAGAACAAGAATATTACCTAAATATAAACATAAATTCTTTATTTCAGAGATTTGTAGATCTAAAGATTGTTAGTTCTACATGATAAATATAGCTATGTTAGTACAGTTATCAGCATTAATATCTGCCATAGCAAAGCGGGCATGAATATCTGACACATCCTTACGAGCCTAGAAATAAGAGTCATGTCAGATATTAATGCGCGCTTTGTTGTGACAGATATTAATGCTGGTGACTGTAAGTAGACTTAAATATAGGGAGGAGCAGAGCCTTAGTAGGCTGCCATCCGATAAATACGAGATTGGAGGTTCTCTTTAGTACCGTCCGGGGTAGGTACAAAATTTTACGTCACACACAAAGTTTTACGGTCTCGTTGCTGGCCAGGTACACGAGCGTGTGCAGGTCCGAGTCGCAGCTGGGCGGTGTTCTAGATACCTGTGTCTGGCACAAGTGCTCGAGCGTGGCCCAGGCGGGCGTGGCGGCGCGCCAGCGCTCGGCCGCGAGCGCGTCGCGCGCGCGCACGGCGCGCAGCAGCGCGTCCAGCGCGCGCAGCTCGATGGGCAGCGTCTCGTTGCTGGCCAGGTACACGAGCGTGTGCAGGTCCGAGTCGCAGCTGGGCGGTGTTCTAGATACCTGTGTCTGGCACAAGTGCTCGAGCGTGGCCCAGGCGGGCGTGGCGGCGCGCCAGCGCTCGGCCGCGAGCGCGTCGCGCGCGCGCACGGCGCGCAGCAGCGCGTCCAGCGCGCGCAGCTCGATGGGCAGCGTCTCGTTGCTGGCCAGGTACACGAGCGTGTGCAGGTCCGAGTCGCAGCTGGGCGGTGTTCTAGATACCTGTGTCTGGCACAAGTGCTCGAGCGTGGCCCAGGCGGGCGTGGCGGCGCGCCAGCGCTCGGCCGCGAGCGCGTCGCGCGCGCGCACGGCGCGCAGCAGCGCGTCCAGCGCGCGCAGCTCGATGGGCAGCGTCTCGTTGCTGGCCAGGTACACGAGCGTGTGCAGGTCCGAGTCGCAGCTGGGCGGTGTTCTAGATACCTGTGTCTGGCACAAGTGCTCGAGCGTGGCCCAGGCGGGCGTGGCGGCGCGCCAGCGCTCGGCCGCGAGCGCGTCGCGCGCGCGCACGGCGCGCAGCAGCGCGTCCAGCGCGCGCAGCTCGATGGGCAGCGTCTCGTTGCTGGCCAGGTACACGAGCGTGTGCAGGTCCGAGTCGCAGCTGGGCGGTGTTCTAGATACCTGTGTCTGGCACAAGTGCTCGAGCGTGGCCCAGGCGGGCGTGGCGGCGCGCCAGCGCTCGGCCGCGAGCGCGTCGCGCGCGCGCACGGCGCGCAGCAGCGCGTCCAGCGCGCGCAGCTCGATGGGCAGCGTCTCGTTGCTGGCCAGGTACACGAGCGTGTGCAGGTCCGAGTCGCAGCTGGGCGGTGTTCTAGATACCTGTGTCTGGCACAAGTGCTCGAGCGTGGCCCAGGCGGGCGTGGCGGCGCGCCAGCGCTCGGCCGCGAGCGCGTCGCGCGCGCGCACGGCGCGCAGCAGCGCGTCCAGCGCGCGCAGCTCGATGGGCAGCGTCTCGTTGCTGGCCAGGTACACGAGCGTGTGCAGGTCCGAGTCGCAGCTGGGCGGTGTTCTAGATACCTGTGTCTGGCACAAGTGCTCGAGCGTGGCCCAGGCGGGCGTGGCGGCGCGCCAGCGCTCGGCCGCGAGCGCGTCGCGCGCGCGCACGGCGCGCAGCAGCGCGTCCAGCGCGCGCAGCTCGATGGGCAGCGTCTCGTTGCTGGCCAGGTACACGAGCGTGTGCAGGTCCGAGTCGCAGCTGGGCGGTGTTCTAGATACCTGTGTCTGGCACAAGTGCTCGAGCGTGGCCCAGGCGGGCGTGGCGGCGCGCCAGCGCTCGGCCGCGAGCGCGTCGCGCGCGCGCACGGCGCGCAGCAGCGCGTCCAGCGCGCGCAGCTCGATGGGCAGCGTCTCGTTGCTGGCCAGGTACACGAGCGTGTGCAGGTCCGAGTCGCAGCTGGGCGGTGTTCTAGATACCTGTGTCTGGCACAAGTGCTCGAGCGTGGCCCAGGCGGGCGTGGCGGCGCGCCAGCGCTCGGCCGCGAGCGCGTCGCGCGCGCGCACGGCGCGCAGCAGCGCGTCCAGCGCGCGCAGCTCGATGGGCAGCGTCTCGTTGCTGGCCAGGTACACGAGCGTGTGCAGGTCCGAGTCGCAGCTGGGCGGTGTTCTAGATACCTGTGTCTGGCACAAGTGCTCGAGCGTGGCCCAGGCGGGCGTGGCGGCGCGCCAGCGCTCGGCCGCGAGCGCGTCGCGCGCGCGCACGGCGCGCAGCAGCGCGTCCAGCGCGCGCAGCTCGATGGGCAGCGTCTCGTTGCTGGCCAGGTACACGAGCGTGTGCAGGTCCGAGTCGCAGCTGGGCGGTGTTCTAGATACCTGTGTCTGGCACAAGTGCTCGAGCGTGGCCCAGGCGGGCGTGGCGGCGCGCCAGCGCTCGGCCGCGAGCGCGTCGCGCGCGCGCACGGCGCGCAGCAGCGCGTCCAGCGCGCGCAGCTCGATGGGCAGCGTCTCGTTGCTGGCCAGGTACACGAGCGTGTGCAGGTCCGAGTCGCAGCTGGGCGGTGTTCTAGATACCTGTGTCTGGCACAAGTGCTCGAGCGTGGCCCAGGCGGGCGTGGCGGCGCGCCAGCGCTCGGCCGCGAGCGCGTCGCGCGCGCGCACGGCGCGCAGCAGCGCGTCCAGCGCGCGCAGCTCGATGGGCAGCGTCTCGTTGCTGGCCAGGTACACGAGCGTGTGCAGGTCCGAGTCGCAGCTGGGCGGTGTTCTAGATACCTGTGTCTGGCACAAGTGCTCGAGCGTGGCCCAGGCGGGCGTGGCGGCGCGCCAGCGCTCGGCCGCGAGCGCGTCGCGCGCGCGCACGGCGCGCAGCAGCGCGTCCAGCGCGCGCAGCTCGATGGGCAGCGTCTCGTTGCTGGCCAGGTACACGAGCGTGTGCAGGTCCGAGTCGCAGCTGGGCGGTGTTCTAGATACCTGTGTCTGGCACAAGTGCTCGAGCGTGGCCCAGGCGGGCGTGGCGGCGCGCCAGCGCTCGGCCGCGAGCGCGTCGCGCGCGCGCACGGCGCGCAGCAGCGCGTCCAGCGCGCGCAGCTCGATGGGCAGCGTCTCGTTGCTGGCCAGGTACACGAGCGTGTGCAGGTCCGAGTCGCAGCTGGGCGGTGTTCTAGATACCTGTGTCTGGCACAAGTGCTCGAGCGTGGCCCAGGCGGGCGTGGCGGCGCGCCAGCGCTCGGCCGCGAGCGCGTCGCGCGCGCGCACGGCGCGCAGCAGCGCGTCCAGCGCGCGCAGCTCGATGGGCAGCGTCTCGTTGCTGGCCAGGTACACGAGCGTGTGCAGGTCCGACATCGCCTGTAACCATCGCCAATATTCTAGCATTCGTTAATCATGAACCAACTCTAATTAAAAAATTTTTCAAGAAAACAATTTTTTTTCTAATATTATAGCGTATGTCACTCCCACGACTATGAGGAATTTAACGACACCCCATATGTCAAATACATCAAGCCGTTCGAACCCGTGAAATACGCAAAAAATCGGGTAAAAAAATATCGATAGCGTGGGACACCGAAGGCAATCCACGGTGCGAGCACGAGACGTTTACGTATGCTTATGTTCCAAAAACCACTTGATCGACCCTAAGAACCGACCTCCAGGAAGCTCTCCGAGTCCTCCAGGTGCTTGTGCAGCGCCCTGAGCGTCTGCAGGTGCTGCGGCAGCGGGCGGTGCGCGGGCGGGAAGGCGGCGCGCGGCGCGAGCAGGACACGTCACCATGGCAACAAAGAACAGTAGAACCGACCTCCAGGAAGCTCTCCGAGTCCTCCAGGTGCTTGTGCAGCGCCCTGAGCGTCTGCAGGTGCTGCGGCAGCGGGCGGTACGCGGGCGGGAAGGCGGCGCGCGGCGCGAGCAGGACACGTCACCATGGCAACAAGGAACAGTAGAACCGACCTCCAGGAAGCTCTCCGAGTCCTCCAGGTGCTTGTGCAGCGCCCTGAGCGTCTGCAGGTGCTGCGGCAGCGGGCGGTGCGCGGGCGGGAAGGCGGCGCGCGGCGCGAGCAGGACACGTCACCATGGCAACAAGGAACAGTAGAACCGACCTCCAGGAAGCTCTCCGAGTCCTCCAGGTGCTTGTGCAGCGCCCTGAGCGTCTGCAGGTGCTGCGGCAGCGGGCGGTACGCGGGCGGGAAGGCGGCGCGCGGCGCGAGTAGGACACGTCACCATGGCAACAAGGAACAGTAGAACCGACCTCCAGGAAGCTCTCCGAGTCCTCCAGGTGCTTGTGCAGCGCCCTAAGCGTCTGCAGGTGCTGCGGCAGCGGGCGGTGCGCGGGCGGGAAGGCGGCGCGCGGCGCGAGCAGGACACGTCACCATGGCAACAAAGAACAGTAGAACCGACCTCCAGGAAGCTCTCCGAGTCCTCCAGGTGCTTGTGCAGCGCCCTGAGCGTCTGCAGGTGCTGCGGCAGCGGGCGGTACGCGGGCGGGAAGGCGGCGCGCGGCGCGAGCAGGACACGTCACCATGGCAACAAGGAACAGTAGAACCGACCTCCAGGAAGCTCTCCGAGTCCTCCAGGTGCTTGTGCAGCGCCCTGAGCGTCTGCAGGTGCTGCGGCAGCGGGCGGTGCGCGGGCGGGAAGGCGGCGCGCGGCGCCAGCAGGACACGTCACCATGGCAACAAGGAACAGTAGAACCGACCTCCAGGAAGCTCTCCGAGTCCTCCAGGTGCTTGTGCAGCGCCCTGAGCGTCTGCAGGTGCTGCGGCAGCGGGCGGTACGCGGGCGGGAAGGCGGCGCGCGGCGCGAGTAGGACACGTCACCATGGCAACAAGGAACAGTAGAACCGACCTCCAGGAAGCTCTCCGAGTCCTCCAGGTGCTTGTGCAGCGCCCTAAGCGTCTGCAGGTGCTGCGGCAGCGGGCGGTGCGCGGGCGGGAAGGCGGCGCGCGGCGCGAGCAGGACACGTCACCATGGCAACAAGGAACAGTAGAACCGACCTCCAGGAAGCTCTCCGAGTCCTCCAGGTGCTTGTGCAGCGCCCTAAGCGTCTGCAGGTGCTGCGGCAGCGGGCGGTGCGCGGGCGGGAAGGCGGCGCGCGGCGCGAGCAGGACACGTCACCATGGCAACAAGGAACAGTAGAACCGACCTCCAGGAAGCTCTCCGAGTCCTCCAGGTGCTTGTGCAGCGCCCTAAGCGTCTGCAGGTGCTGCGGCAGCGGGCGGTGCGCGGGCGGGAAGGCGGCGCGCGGCGCGAGCAGGACACGTCACCATGGCAACAAGGAACAGTAGAACCGACCTCCAGGAAGCTCTCCGAGTCCTCCAGGTGCTTGTGCAGCGCCCTAAGCGTCTGCAGGTGCTGCGGCAGCGGGCGGTGCGCGGCGCGAGCAGGACACGTCACCATGGCAACAAGGAACAGTAGAACCGACCTCCAGGAAGCTCTCCGAGTCCTCCAGGTGCTTGTGCAGCGCCCTAAGCGTCTGCAGGTGCTGCGGCAGCGGGCGGTGCGCGGGCGGGAAGGCGGCGCGCGGCGCGAGCAGGACACGTCACCATGGCAACAAGGAACAGTAGAACCGACCTCCAGGAAGCTCTCCGAGTCCTCCAGGTGCTTGTGCAGCGCCCTAAGCGTCTGCAGGTGCTGCGGCAGCGGGCGGTGCGCGGGCGGGAAGGCGGCGCGCGGCGCGAGCAGGACACGTCACCATGGCAACAAGGAACAGTAGAACCGACCTCCAGGAAGCTCTCCGAGTCCTCCAGGTGCTTGTGCAGCGCCCTAAGCGTCTGCAGGTGCTGCGGCAGCGGGCGGTGCGCGGGCGGGAAGGCGGCGCGCGGCGCGAGCAGGACACGTCACCATGGCAACAAGGAACAGTAGAACCGACCTCCAGGAAGCTCTCAGAGTCCTCCAGGTGCTTGTGCAGCGCCCTAAGCGTCTGCAGGTGCTGCGGCAGCGGGCGGTGCGCGGGCGGGAAGGCGGCGCGCGGCGCGAGCAGGACACGTCACCATGGCAACAAGGAACAGTAGAACCGACCTCCAGGAAGCTCTCCGAGTCCTCCAGGTGCTTGTGCAGCGCCCTAAGCGTCTGCAGGTGCTGCGGCAGCGGGCGGTGCGCGGGCGGGAAGGCGGCGCGCGGCGCGAGCAGGACACGTCACCATGGCAACAAGGAACAGTAGAACCGACCTCCAGGAAGCTCTCCGAGTCCTCCAGGTGCTTGTGCAGCGCCCTAAGCGTCTGCAGGTGCTGCGGCAGCGGGCGGTGCGCGGGCGGGAAGGCGGCGCGCGGCGCGAGCAGGACACGTCACCATGGCAACAAGGAACAGTAGAACCGACCTCCAGGAAGCTCTCCGAGTCCTCCAGGTGCTTGTGCAGCGCCCTAAGCGTCTGCAGGTGCTGCGGCAGCGGGCGGTGCGCGGCGCGAGCAGGACACGTCACCATGGCAACAAGGAACAGTAGAACCGACCTCCAGGAAGCTCTCCGAGTCCTCCAGGTGCTTGTGCAGCGCCCTAAGCGTCTGCAGGTGCTGCGGCAGCGGGCGGTGCGCGGGCGGGAAGGCGGCGCGCGGCGCGAGCAGGACACGTCACCATGGCAACAAGGAACAGTAGAACCGACCTCCAGGAAGCTCTCCGAGTCCTCCAGGTGCTTGTGCAGCGCCCTAAGCGTCTGCAGGTGCTGCGGCAGCGGGCGGTGCGCGGGCGGGAAGGCGGCGCGCGGCGCGAGCAGGACACGTCACCATGGCAACAAGGAACAGTAGAACCGACCTCCAGGAAGCTCTCCGAGTCCTCCAGGTGCTTGTGCAGCGCCCTAAGCGTCTGCAGGTGCTGCGGCAGCGGGCGGTGCGCGGGCGGGAAGGCGGCGCGCGGCGCGAGCAGGACACGTCACCATGGCAACAAGGAACAGTAGAACCGACCTCCAGGAAGCTCTCCGAGTCCTCCAGGTGCTTGTGCAGCGCCCTAAGCGTCTGCAGGTGCTGCGGCAGCGGGCGGTGCGCGGGCGGGAAGGCGGCGCGCGGCGCGAGCAGGACACGTCACCATGGCAACAAGGAACAGTAGAACCGACCTCCAGGAAGCTCTCCGAGTCCTCCAGGTGCTTGTGCAGCGCCCTAAGCGTCTGCAGGTGCTGCGGCAGCGGGCGGTGCGCGGGCGGGAAGGCGGCGCGCGGCGCGAGCAGGACACGTCACCATGGCAACAAGGAACAGTAGAACCGACCTCTAGGAAGCTCTCCGAGTCCTCCAGGTGCTTGTGCAGCGCCCTGAGCGTCTGCAGGTGCTGCGGCAGCGGGCGGTGCGCGGGCGGGAAGGCGGCGCGCGGCGCGAGCAGGACACGTCACCATGGCAACAAGGAACAGTAGAACCGACCTCCAGGAAGCTCTCCGAGTCCTCCAGGTGCTTGTGCAGCGCCCTGAGCGTCTGCAGGTGCTGCGGCAGCGGGCGGTGCGCGGGCGGGAAGGCGGCGCGCGGCGCGAGCAGGACACGTCACCATGGCAACAAGGAACAGTAGAACCGACCTCCAGGAAGCTCTCCGAGTCCTCCAGGTGCTTGTGCAGCGCCCTGAGCGTCTGCAGGTGCTGCGGCAGCGGGCGGTGCGCGGGCGGGAAGGCGGCGCGCGGCGCGAGCAGGACACGTCACCATGGCAACAAGGAACAGTAGAACCGACCTCCAGGAAGCTCTCCGAGTCCTCCAGGTGCTTGTGCAGCGCCCTGAGCGTCTGCAGGTGCTGCGGCAGCGGGCGGTGCGCGGGCGGGAAGGCGGCGCGCGGCGCGAGCAGGACACGTCACCATGGCAACAAGGAACAGTAGAACCGACCTCCAGGAAGCTCTCCGAGTCCTCCAGGTGCTTGTGCAGCGCCCTGAGCGTCTGCAGGTGCTGCGGCAGCGGGCGGTGCGCGGGCGGGAAGGCGGCGCGCGGCGCGAGCAGGACACGTCACCATGGCAACAAGGAACAGTAGAACCGACCTCCAGGAAGCTCTCCGAGTCCTCCAGGTGCTTGTGCAGCGCCCTGAGCGTCTGCAGGTGCTGCGGCAGCGGGCGGTGCGCGGGCGGGAAGGCGGCGCGCGGCGCGAGCAGGACACGTCACCATGGCAACAAGGAACAGTAGAACCGACCTCCAGGAAGCTCTCCGAGTCCTCCAGGTGCTTGTGCAGCGCCCTGAGCGTCTGCAGGTGCTGCGGCAGCGGGCGGTGCGCGGGCGGGAAGGCGGCGCGCGGCGCGAGCAGGACACGTCACCATGGCAACAAGGAACAGTAGAACCGACCTCCAGGAAGCTCTCCGAGTCCTCCAGGTGCTTGTGCAGCGCCCTGAGCGTCTGCAGGTGCTGCGGCAGCGGGCGGTGCGCGGGCGGGAAGGCGGCGCGCGGCGCGAGCAGGACACGTCACCATGGCAACAAGGAACAGTAGAACCGACCTCCAGGAAGCTCTCCGAGTCCTCCAGGTGCTTGTGCAGCGCCCTGAGCGTCTGCAGGTGCTGCGGCAGCGGGCGGTGCGCGGGCGGGAAGGCGGCGCGCGGCGCGAGCAGGACACGTCACCATGGCAACAAGGAACAGTAGAACCGACCTCCAGGAAGCTCTCCGAGTCCTCCAGGTGCTTGTGCAGCGCCCTGAGCGTCTGCAGGTGCTGCGGCAGCGGGCGGTGCGCGGGCGGGAAGGCGGCGCGCGGCGCGAGCAGGACACGTCACCATGGCAACAAGGAACAGTAGAACCGACCTCCAGGAAGCTCTCCGAGTCCTCCAGGTGCTTGTGCAGCGCCCTGAGCGTCTGCAGGTGCTGCGGCAGCGGGCGGTGCGCGGGCGGGAAGGCGGCGCGCGGCGCGAGCAGCGGCGCCGAGTCGGCGCGCACGCCGCACGGCACGTCCACCAGCAGGTAGGCCGTCGGCACGAGCCGGAGCGACACGGACACCTCGTTGCCGTATGCGTCCTTCTCCTACGACAGATAATTGCCCAATTCAGAAATAAAACGGGTTGGGTCGTATGGCAATAAGAGGGCGTTGTTTAGGCCGTTCCCCGTCAGCGGTTAACCACGCCCCGTATAAATCATTAACGCATCACAAACTCCAAACTCTCAGTGGCCGTCGAAACTGTGTAGATTCCGTCCTACTCTATAAAATTATGCGCAATATATTGGATGTCCCCTCACTATTACATCAAATAAATATCAGAGTCCCTCCTAGGTATCAGCGCCTATGTCAGAAAAACAAATTGTTTTCGATTCCTTACAGTAGGATGTTATGCTAAGAACATATTTATACGACGTGCTTGCAAATTTATTAATTAAGATGTGAAGCTTGACAATATAGATTTGTTTAACTGCTCAATTATAGCACTAAAATCCGCTTTTCTGTCATTTTTCTCTCATTGTCCTATCATAATATCTCTTTAGGCTTTCACAATTAATAATATTGTATACAAATTTACGGAACACATTACATCACTAGAATCTACTATAAATTAAATTCAGTACAAACTGTAAAACTGTAAAATTAAGGAAACTCCAGGTCTTATTTGTAAGCTATATCCATATAACTGTTTTTTGTAAAAAACTGTTTATTTCTTAAATAAATAAATAAATAAATAAAAGACACGTTTATGTCTTCCGCGCACGAGAAAATGAGATGCAACCATCTTCGGGAAAGGTTATTTTGAACATATATGTACATACATACTTACCTTTAACTTTATCCCTAAAAGAAAGTCCATGAAACTAGTGTCCAGTGCCACTTTTAGCATAAACATTGACGATGCAACGGGGCCACGCCGTTTCGTCGCCTAAATAGTATTATTTGTTGTTTTTAGTTTCGTGACGCATTGGTTATTACTGTAATGTCACGTAAATGTATTTGTCAATAAATAAATAAATAAATAAATGTGGGATAGGTAGCTAGCCCATCGCCCACACCCACAACACACTTCAAACCTGTTCCGTTAGTCGACTCTTACGACACCCACGGGAAGAAAGGGGGTGGTGCTATTCTAACCCGACCACCACACCATTTTGGACAGATGTCGATAAATATCATCATTTTAAAAGATATTTTGTTCATAATAGCTTTTACGTATTCATAGTACAGGTAAAATACCATAATTGAATCAATTGAATGTGTCATATTTTAACCAAATATACGTTTGCATTTCGTTCCATGGTATAGAGAACAAGAGAGACATTACGCTCACACAAAACAACAAAAAAAAGGGAGACGGCTTTACTAGAAGCGAAATAAGCGGTTTCGTACGACCTAAACACGCGGGCCAAAACAAACAACAGTGGCCGTAGCATAGTTGCCATTTTATCACTTATCGTTGTGGTAAAGACGCCCATCACGCTCTGATAAGTATGCGAGTGCGAGAGTGACGGATGCCTTATCCACAACGATAAGTGATAAAATGACAACCGTGCTACGCCCGCAGGTGAAAACAATGGATAAGGCGGTAGAATCAAGCGATTGCCGACTTTACGTTAACACGATAAAGACAGAGGCCCGCATTATTCTCCTGGTTTTGTTATACAAACTTTTCCCCCTATTTATCGCGCGAATTAAATTGAGTTTAAATAATAATGCTCAAATTGCAAAAGACGAAAAGCATAAACATAAGAAAATTAAGATGTGAACAAAAAAATGTATAAAGCTAATTGTTGAGAAGTAATGTCGCATAAAAAAAATGTAAATAGTCCCATTATATAATTGATTCTGACCACAAGTCTATTATCAAAATAACCAAGAAAGATATCATATCAATAGCCAGAATAACAACAAACTCAAACCAACACCCAAATTAGCGCACCCCCAAAACAAAATCAATAGCGCCCGTCAGCTCCAAACCACTCGGTAACCTAGGAAACCTATTACCGAGAAATGCCTAGATGACCTAGATGCTAACGCACGTACCAATCGATACAAGCCGCGCTGATAACAGGGGAAACCTGCTCAATAAAAAGGTCTCAAGCCCCTAGGTTTCGTACTGACTAAAAGTTGTTTGATTCTGGGTGTACTGCGCTCCGCGCATCGGAGACGGAGCGTTGCACAAAATGATGCGTAGTAGAGGGAAAGCTCTAAGTTACGCCCTTATGAGGTAGTTCGCGACATAACGATGCGAAGTTGTCGCAGGTTGCGTGGCGAGGTGGCTTTGTCGTGGGGTAAAGTTAGCTTTATTTAGCTTTTCTTAGCCTAAAAATAAAACGAAACTATAGTTCGTTCTGCATATAAATACCATTTTTATACTCGTCGACCTTAATGTTTGAATTAAGACTTCGTACACCAAACTTAAATCACATACTTTTTTACTATGGAGCTCCCAACTCAACATTTCATAACTGTGAGACAACTAAAATGAAATGGACCAATCACGTGGCGCCTCTACTGAACTATAATGTATTTGACCAATAGGACGCCGTCATGAGAAAGGCAAAAGGTAAATAGACATCAACGTACAAAAAAGAAAAAGCCGTTGGTTGCACTTCGTTTTCAATAGATACCAAGTTTGTTTAATTAGTTCAGTTGACTCGTAGAAAAAGTATTGTATAAATGACTCGTAGAAATAGTTATATAATTAGCTTTTTAAGTCTCGTACCTTAATTAGGCCACTCAGCAGTGGTACTCGACTGAAAAAGCATACATTACGATTGCATAAAATACCCATAAGTAGCTGGGACGCGACACAAACTTCGATCATTCATTTTCTTTTTAAACGACGTCAAAAAAAGGAAGAGGTTCTCAATGCGATTGTATTTTTTATCATTATTGTTTTTAATGTTTGTTACCTCAGAACTCCCGTCATTTATAAAGCGATCCGTAAAATTTTTTTGTTTGTAAGTATATGGTTCCAGATTGGTCCCATTCATTTCAAAAATCCAGTTGGATGATGGGATCCATGAGGAATTGAGGGAACTCCTATCCTCCTATTTTCTATTATAACTCGTCTATTTAGCCTTGGAAAAAGCAAATTTGGGCAAAGTGGATGAAGATCACAGATGAGTTATGGAACTCCAGTACGTCAAAGATTCTGACATAATTCCGTTGACGTAGCAACTAATGAAGTGTCAGTTCTGAGATCCTTGAGGAATCAACGGAGCTTCTTATATATTATCTGCCTGCATATCCAAATCGCTATGTGTACTACATATAGCGACTTGGTTTTTTTTCTATAATAATCAACGTTTCTGCTATCGGAAAGCAGTTCATGTGAAAATTTGGAAAGGAAATATGGAAATTTTCATGTAAGTAGCTTGGCGAAGTAATGAGTTGAAGTCCGTTTAAAATGTGTTTTTAAAGTAAATTATTCTTTACTAGCATCCGCCCGCGTATACTACCTATATTATAATAACGAACTATCCTATATTTTAATCCAGGCTATGAACTATCTTCGTGGAAAATGTCATCCAAATCGGTTGACGTTTAAGCGTGATTGAGTAACAAACATCCAAACTATCGCATTTATAATATTAGCAGGATTTCTTTTATCAGCAGGACTACGATACTCCGTTCGGGTATTTTTTTACGCAATGGGGCTAGGGCCAGTGCCTAGCCCCAGTATTGCGAGTTAAACGTACGCATGTTCTTGTAGCTTCCTGAAATGGCCCCCAGGATGTTAGGAGATGTTCGTCTTGTAATTGATCCTATTGCTCAAACAGCGAAAATCTTAGACTACCCAAATAACCAGGCAGTGTCAGTCTGTGCCCTCGCTGAAGGGGCAGTTGAAGAAGTTGTGGTTTTCGAATGCTCCTTGACTGTATTATTAGCACATTAAGACTTTAACTGATATATATTTAAGTTTATCGTTATATATCCTACTAATATTATAAATGCGAAAGTTTAGATGTTTGGATGTTTGTTACTCAATCACGCTTAAACGGCTGAACCGATTTGAACGATTTTTTTTTATCCCGGGTCCACGCGGACGAAGTCGCGGGCGGAAGCTAGTTGAATATATATTATCTACTAGCTTCCGCCCGCGACTTCGTCCGCGTGGACCCGGGATAAAAACTATCCTATATTTTAATCCAGGCTATAAACTATCTTCGTGCAAAATTTCATACAAATCGGTTCAGCCGTTTAAGCGTGATTGAGTAACAAACATCCAAACATCTAAACTTTCTCATTTATAATATTAGTAGGATAGTATGTATAATTATTAATTAATCAATGATCAATTTCTTTTTGTTTATCCTTTTAATCGTTTTCTATATGTGTCTCGGTTTGCCTTGCCTATATCTAATTTCCACTCATTTGGTCAAAGGTTAGCTGGAAGAAATCCCTCTCGGAGATAAGCTCGCCATTGTTCTGTTCCAATATAGAATTTACATACGTACATACATAATCACTAGTTCGTTTCTCTACGTTTTCCTTTATGTTTGCAAACAGCACCACCTCACAAGCTCACTGCATCGGGGCTAACTGTTGATCGAACGTCGTGTGGCGGCGACATGCTGTGTACACACAAACTGATGTGGCTCTCGTTTTCATGCAGTTAGTTACCGACACAAAATATGTGAATTGTGAACGGTTAGCGAGTGGGGCGAGAAAGCGCGGTCAAAAACATCGGAAGCTTTGGACGCATTGTAATGGCCCGTGAAGTAAGTAGTGGACTTGGCAAATCAAATGTAGCACTTAAGTCAGGTTTTAAGTTCAATTGTTGTGTACGTTGTTAGACTTGGCTGCTTATTTCATCTTTCGTATCGGGGAAACTATTATAGAAATAAATTGGAACATGAGAGCATCAGCACTGCCTTGGCGAGTTGATCATACTTGAATAAGGAATTTGCAATTAAACGTTAAAATTGTATCCTACTAATATTATAAATGCGTAAGTTTAGATGTTTGGATGTTTGTTACTCAATCACGTTTAAACGGCTGAACCGAGTTGAATGAAATTTTGCACGAAGTTAGTTTATAGCCTGGATTAAAATATAGGATAGTTTTTATCCCGGGTCCACGCGGACGAAGTCGCGGGCGGAAGCTTGTAATTAAATAAATATTGGAAGACAATCTCACACAAATCGACGTAGTCCGAAACCAAGCAAAGCCAGTACTGTCGACTGACGATTTGTTTTAATTTTTGCAACTCACTGGGTTGTAATAAGGCGACAATTTATATTTTTATATTTATTATCCTCTTAACTTGCGAGAAGAAAGTATCCAAAACTAAATGTGTCACCAGATGTCCCACTCCCCGCCGGCCGGCTCGATCGAGGAGCTGGCCCGCTGCTCGAGCTGTCACCGCGCCTTCGACGACGGGCAGCGCCAGCCCAAGCTGCTCGAGTGCAAGCACCACTTCTGCCTGTCCTGCACCCGCTCCGAGCTCGGCGCAGGTCGGGAGATCTACTGCGTCCACTGCTGGAAGCGCACCACCCCGCCTGGTGGTCTAGCCGAGAACCTGCCGACCCACGCGCCCGTGCTCGCGCTAGCTCTGCGTCTGCAGAACCCGGAGCCTGATGCCCTCACACCGTTTGAAGAGCAGGATATGTGCGACTCGCACGCTAAGCCGGCGCTCTGGTGCGCGTCGTGCAGTGTGCTGGCGTGCCGCTCCTGCGCAGAGCACTCGCGGCACGTCCTCGGGCCGGCGGCAGAAGCCCGCGCGATGCTGCTGCGCGACGCGCGAGCGCTGCACTCGGAGCTGACGCAGCTAGCGGCGCGGCAGCGCGACACTCTGCTCCGCGCGCTCGATGCCGCTGCCGCGATGAAGATACGTCTGGAGTCGGAGCTGGCGGCGCCGGTGATGGAGCCCGCACCGGCGGGGAACTCGTCGTTGCCGGCTTTAGCGACCGAACGCGAACGCCTGCGCGCTCTGCACACCGCAACTGTGCTCAAGTGCCGGTTGGACGATCTGTCGCGCCGCGCATCAGTGCCGCTAGACTTCGAGCTCCTGAGGCACGCGCTGGCGGCCGGCGACGCGCCCGGCCCGCCGGCCGCGGTGGACTCGTTGCTCTACCTCGCCAACTATTGCACGACGCAACTTTTCGCGCGCTCGCTCGGCGCCACGGCGCCCCTGTCCCCGCCGATGCGACCCCTGTTCTACTTCCTGCTCGACGTCGACGGAGCGCCGGCGGGCCGCGTGGTCATCGCCGTGCGCGAGGACGCGGCCCCGCGCATGTCGCGCAACTTCGCCGCGCTAGCTACAGGGGAAACGGGAGTGGGCTACCGCGGCTGCAGCGTGTTCCAGTGCTGGGACGGGGAGAGCGTGATCACGGGGGACGTGGAGCTGAACAACGGGCGCGGCGGGCGCAGCGTGTTCGCGGAAGGGCTGTTCAAGCCGGACGACAGCCGGCTGGCGGCCGTGCGCGGCGCGGTGGGCATGCGCCGCTCGCAGAAGCGGCACGACCAGCTCGGGCTGGTGGGCTCGCAGTTCCGCGTCATGCTGCGCGAGATGCGCGGGTTCTCGGCGATCTTCGGCGCCGTGGTCGAGGGCCTGGAGCTGCTGGACCGCCTGAGCCGCACGGGCGACTGCTCGGGCAAGCCCTATGGCGCCATCCTCATCGCCAGCTGCGGCCGCCTCTAATCCCTCTACCTCTTTCGCGGACCAACTTCTCCGGTATCGCCCTGTGTTATTCTTTTACAGGTTTTAAACTATATTGAGCTTTTTGTGGTTTGGTTGCTGCTAACTTTATAAATGGATATATTTTTGTAATCAGTGTCGCCGGGTCTCCCGGCCTTAGCTAACGATATATAACGAGATGTAATCCGTTTTGTGTCAATATAAACGTTATACGGAATGGGCCCGGCGGGGAAGTATATTTACACGGCGCCGCGCCGCGCCGGTCAGTCTGTGATTGTACGGCTTTACGAAGAGGAATCGACTAGATTGTTGATTATATTGTTGTATTTATGGAAGTTTTATCGTGTCATGTTGTGCTTCGGCCGCGTATCGTTACTGATGAAATCGTCTTAAAAAGTCGCGAAATATTTCGGAAGCTTCAGATGGCAGTTTAGAAAGATGGTACATCTAAGTATATATAAATGTGTGTTTGTTTCGGAGTCACTGATGTTTTCTATGTAAATAAGTATGTATAACTATTAAACATATCGTCGCCTAGTACCCATAAAACAAGCCTTACTGAGCTTACTATGGGACCAGGTCGATTTGTATTAGATAGTCCCCTAATACTTATTCATTAAATATATATGTATAGTAGTGTAGTTAGCCACCCGCGGCTACGTTGTCGTTGTTAAGCCGATCTCTATTTGTGATACTCTGGACTCTAATCTAACAATAAATTTATGAGCAGTATTATTTGTTTTAATAACACTAAGCCTTTGCCACACTGGACGCGTTCTGCAGTCTGCGGTCAGGTCTCCCATACTAAATTGGAAGCAGACCGCAGAACGCGTCCAGTGTGGCCAATCCGTTAGGCGTCCATTAATTACGTGAGACGTTCAAAGGCGGGAGGGGGTCGAGCCGAATCTCATCTAATCATACCTAGGGAGAGATGGGTTTTGGCAAAAATCACGTTTTTTTTCCGTAAGAATCAATAAAATTGCGTGATATTAATATTAAATTAGTTTTCTCAGCAACCTCAGATACTAGTCATGACTAGTAAAATAAAAATATAAAGCAAGTATTTTTTCTCATTTGAATAAATCCAACACTGGAAAGGAAACAGACATTTTGAAAAATCTCACGTGACCACGGGGGATGGGTTAAGCCAAATCTCACAAGGGAGAAAGGGGGAGGGGGGGTAGAAAATTTCTCAAAACGCATCACGTAATTAATGGACGCCCCCTTAGGTTACTACTTACCGAGCTAAAAACATTTCAGACAACGGCGGTAGTTTATATCAACAACGGTTCTTTAGTATGCTTAAAGCTACAGCAGCCTTGGCAGCCACTGTTCAGGCATGCGGCTGTCAAGCGACGTTCGTGGGTTCGAATCCCGGCTCGTACGAATGAGTTTTTCGGAACTTATGTACGGAATGCTAATAATTACACTCGCGTATTAAATGTCACCACGGGAGACATGTTTCGAACTCTTCGGCATGTGTTTTCGCGGCGGTCGGAACGGGCGGGGACAGTGATTAAGCGTGAGTTGAACCGTGTAATTATTAGAATTATTTCAACACGAAAGTTTAAATTCGATTATGTACGCAATATTCACCGTTAGCAATAAGGTCTAGCTTTCCTCTGGGTTGGAAGTAGGGTTGCCATACGTCAGGATTTGTCCGGACATGTCAGGATTTTTGACCCTTTGTCCGGATTGCGGCCGGACTTGGCAAGTGTCAGGATTTTAAGGAATGAGCTCAAAAAAAGTTTACATGAAATATTTATTGCGAAGTTTACACAGTTTTAATGAATGAAAGGACCAAATCTCTGTTACAAGAAATGTCTGGATTTTTAGGGTGATGTCAGGATTTTTATCCGGACATTTAATTCTTCCACATGGCAACCCTAGTTGGAAGGTCAGATGGCAGTCGCTTTCCTAAAACTAGTTCCTATGCCAAATCTTGGGATTAGGTACCAAAGCGGACCCCGGGCTCCTTCAGGGCACAACCGGGAACAACGCTAGGAAGATAATGGTGCTTTAGTATGATTGTGATTCTGATTACATAAAATAAATAAAATAAAAATTGTATTAATAATTATATAATTAACAAGATCTTATTAGAAACAATTTGTAACTAAGTCATAACATAAGTAACTTAAGTCTTAAATATCGATAGGCCAAATCATACCCACATCCCTACTCCGTTATAGCCAAGTAGTATCATCATACGCATTCCGCAGTACATGCGACTTTTTGGTTTCAATCGGTCGCATCTCCATAGTTCTGAAAACACTGCCATCAGGCGTCGAGTAGCCGAACCACCACGTCGCTTGCAAGGCTTGCAACGCATATGGTAAAGGACGTAAGAAATATTTACTTGGCACTCTAAATTCGGTCGTAAACAGTAGTGGTTAAAGTACCTTTTGCACATAAAATTTGCTACTGTTAACAACTTATTGCCACCGTACGTTTTTACAAATGGAAAGCGTATTGCAATTGTGTGTTCGTGTATTTATTGAAGTGTGGTTGTGTGCGTGCCGCGACAGTGGCTCTCTATGAAAATCGGTTGAATGCCAGTTCCAATGGTTTGTTATACCGCGGTCACGACGCGGGTGTCCGGATAAGGCCCCGTTCCCACTATGTCGTCTGTCTATATAGAAATAGAATATTTTATATGAAGCTGTTCACACTTGTGAAAAATGTTGGGTGTTTTGCCAGCCGACCGCCCGGAAAAAAATCGTGTCGGTCTCGCTGTTCACATTTGCCGGATGTCGGGCGTCGCTGCCGCTGATCGCATCGCGCATACACATTTTGGCGCGTAAGCAGAGTTCTTGTGTTTCTATGCTGCGGAACTTCGTAATAATGGCTGTACTTTTGATGATGAAACTTGAATCAGGCGTGCTGGCATTAGTACAAAATATAAAGTAAATCTTTCCCTCTGCACCCAATATCTGCTATTTTTAGCTGTCTTTATTCGTTTCCTTCGAAAAATAATACATCACAACAAAAGCTTCGTCGACGTCCATCGTGTACAGAAGCCTCGTTTGACTGTCGTATTGGCACCAGCTGCGGTCGTGGCCGACAGCCGACTAGTGTGAACAGAGGCGCCGACACCCGATAAAATCGGGATCCGACATCCGACATAGTGTGAACAGAGGTGCCGACCACCGATTAAAATCGGAATCCGACATAGTGTGAACAGAGGCGCCGACAACCGATTAAAATCGGAATCCGACATAGTGTGAACAGAGGCGCCGACAACCGATTAAAATCGGAATCCGACATAGTGTGAACAGAGGCGCCGAAAACCGATTTAAATCGGAATCCGACATAGTGTGAACAGAGGCGCCAACAACCGATTAAAATCTGAATCCGACATAGTGTGAACAGAGGCGCCGACAACCGATTAAAATCGGAATCCGACATAGTGTGAACAGAGGCGCCGACACCCGATAAAATCGGGATCCGACATCAGACATAGTGTGAACAGAGGCGCTGACAACCGATTAAAATCTGAATCCGACATAGTGTGAACAGAGGCGCCGACAACCGATTAAAATCTGAATCCGACATAGTGTGAACAGAGGCGCCGACAACAGATTAAAATCTGAATCCGACATAGTGTGAACAGAGGCGCTGACAACCGATTAAAATCTGAATCCGACATAGTGTGAACAGAGACACTGACAACCGATTAAAATCTGAATCCGACATAGTGTGAACACGAACAGAGGCGCCGACCACCGATTAAAATCTGAAACCGACATAGTGTGAACAGAGGCGCCGACAACCGATTAAAATCGGAATCCGACATAGTGTGAACAGAGGCGCCGACAACAGATTAAAATCTGAATCCGACATAATGTGAACAGACGCGCCGGCAACCGATTAAAATCCGAAAACGACATAGTGTGAACAGAGGCGCCGACCACCGATTAAAATCTGAAACCGACATAGTGTGAACAGAGGCGCCGACAACCGATTAAAATCGGAATCCGACATAGTGTGAACAGACGCGCCGGCAACCGATTAAAATCCGAATCCGACATAGTGTGAACAGAGGCGCCGACCACCGATTAAAATCTGAAACCGACATAGTGTGAACAGAGGCGCCGACAACCGATTAAAATCGGAATCCGACATAGTGTGAACAGAGGCGCCGACGACCGATTAAAATCGGAATCCGACATACGACATAGTGGGAACGAGCTCTAGTTGAGACAGGGGCTACGGGCCAATCCTCGTGCCTGTCCTTTATGTCATAATGGTCCATCGAGACGGATATAACCATCGTCACGGGGTAGTTTTAACTAACATTCATATCAATACAAACATAAAACAAAAATACACTAGAACTGCGATGCGATGTTGTACGCAACTTTATGTTAAAAATATAGGGTCTATTTCCTAATTATGTTTTTCTTCTCTGAACCCTAAGTTAAATATAAATATCACTGTTTGTTGAACATTGTCATAAATGCTTGCTTATTGCGTTAAATTGTGATAGTTTTAGATAAGTTAACTATTTATAAGTTGTCTTGTAAGTGAAATACTTAATTTCACTTACAAGACAACTTATAAATAGTAAAAAGTTTATTTAAACCGAACTTCGTGTTGTCAGGTAACCGACCCCTGTAACACCGGAACTCGACTTCCTTCGGCCAAAATTGTTGCTACAACTCGTGTCGATCAAAAACACTCCCTCACGGTCGTGTTTTTGGTCATCGTCACTCGTTGGGAATTACCTACTTTCCGCACTTGTATCATAATTAACTATTAATGTATCATAAATAGCTATTTCATCACACTTGCTCGAAACGGGCTTCATAATGCGCAGACATACAGAGCTGTAATAGCCTATGTTACGCCCACGGGCGTAATGGTTTTTTTCTTAAATTGTATCTGTCACTTATGCGGCGGCAGTTACAACGCAAAGAGGTTTTATATCAAATACGATGTCTGAAAACGTATTTATAAATAAATTTAAACTTAAAAACACTACTAAAACATGTTTAACAGAATTATTTACAGATTTAATATGTAGTTATTTAGTGTTTATGTAAAATGTTTTTAAGTATTTTCAAATCGTGGCTGTATACCGAAGGGTCTTTGCCATACGCGCCTCACGTCAAATTCAACAAAATGGAATGACATGTCACAGTTTTTATTACAATTTGCATTAATTTCATCTAAAATGTAATTGTTTCCTTGCAAAATGTGATGAAAAACATTGTGTATAACATGGGCGTAAGAATATTGCAAACAAGAGTCTATCAGAAGCCCGACGCCGCAGGCGGAAGGCTTTTGATAGACTCGATATTCGATATTCCACTTACTCCTCTCGTTAAACAATGTACTATTCCCCCGGCCCGCTCCGCCGTGCTTACGCCCGGGTTAAACACAATGTTTATCATCACATTTGCAAGGAAAAAAATACATTTTAGAAGCAATTAATAAAACTCGTAATAAAAACTGCAACATGTCAGTTGTCCATTTTGTTGAATTTGACGTGAGGCGCGTATGGCAAAGACCCTTCGGTATACAACCACGATTTGAAAACACTTAAAAACATTTAACATAGACACTAAATAACTACATATTAATACTGTAAATAATTCTGTTAAACATGTTTTAGTAGTGTTTTTAAGTAAATTGTTGTTTTTAAATTTATTTATAAATACGTTTTGAGACATCGTATTTGTTATAAAACCGCTTTGTTTTGTAACTGCCGCATGAGTGATAGATACGATTTAAGAAAAAAACCAATACGCCCGTGGGCGTAACATAGGCTATTGAAGCTCTGTATGTCTGCGCATTATGAAGCCTTTTTGGAGCAAGTGTGATGAAATAGTACATTACGAACCTAGGCCGGTGAATTCGTGAATGGCCCAGATCGCAGGTGTTTGTGGCCCGAACCGAAGGTAGGGCCATAAATATGTGATCTGGGGCATTAGGAATTACCGCCCGTGGTAAGTACACAATTTTACGTCTTCATCTGGCCACAATGCGAGTTTTACCGTACGCGCAGCGTGCAGTAAAACTCGCATTATGGCCAGGTGTGACGTAAATTAAATTATAATTGATTGGCGTTATGGTGAGATTATAACCTCTTGGTCAGTGGTGTGTAATGTAATGTACGTGTACGAGTGTCCTGTAGGTACCTTGTAGTAGACGTCGGGCACGGGCCGGTCGGGCGTGGCGTCCCGCACGTAGCCCAGGTCGGGCGCGTCCCGCGTCGGCAGCAGCAGCCCGCAGCGCTCCAGCGCCTGCGCCTGCGCCGACACCTGGTAGCCCTCCAGGTGGATCTGGTTCGTGCTGTCGCCTGACAACACACAACACATTCATATCGTGGAACACTCCGGCATAAGAGGGGCTGTGTGGACTCTCCACTCGGCGAGTGGGGAGAGGACGATCGAACCAACGAGCGCATCCACCTGGACCTCTTGAAGATCTGCACGCTCTGGCAGAATCCGCAACAGGCTTCGTCAATAATACGTTATAACTTAAACTAACGAAAAGGACCGCCCCGGATCGTAGGCGGCCCGAAAGTTCCCATGACAGAGGATCGCAGCCCCTATCCCTAAGCCGCCGACCCAAGTCCCGTGTAAAATCTGGCGTCCGTACCCCAAGGTCCCGCAGTCTCCACCGCCACTGGCACAAAGTCGTACGAGATAGACGCTCTGACACCTTACATAGCTGCAATGTGCTAGTAAGCAAAGTACTAGCTAAGTGGAGATATTTGAATTTCGATTTACGTAGTCAAACGAAGAATCCGTTGTACGATCCAAGCATCGCACATTTCACGTGTCAGCATTAAATATAATGACGTTATATTAATAGCTGTATCGGCGATTACGCCACTTATGAATCAGTCTACGTTTATACGTGCTCCTAGCTAGTACCTATACATTTACCTTGGTTATCAATAAAATCATTCTACGACATCAGTGTTTCTATCAAGTCTACAATCAACAATCAACAATCAAATCATCTCAGGTGTACAACCCGTACATCTTATGGTCCTTCGAACCGGATTATAAGTGACAGAGTAACAGGAATTTTCGTCCAAACGGCCTCCCACAAGCGGGTCTCACCGTGCGGATTGAAAAGGCGCAGTAAGTCACACCCAATCCAATCACATTCTTATCAGAAGAGGACATCATCAGTTCCACAACAAGATATCAAGAGACGTCTACAAAATCAATTCAGAGGAGACTTCCTGGCACTCGGAGCTCCTCATTGGCATCAGCTGCAGCGACAATTATTATCAATTTTAAATCAAAAGACCAAGGGTAATCAAAATCAAACATCAATATCAGCGGTATCAATCAATATCACAGGTATATCAATCAATTTCATCAATTATATTAATTAAGATAATTCAATCAATAACTCAAGATGAGTTTGAACGAGGAAATAGAGACGATTATCAATGAACAAAATCAGCTTATGTCAAACATGAACAGGCTGTATGAGAATTACAAAAAAGATGGGCAAAGTCGTCGAACCGTGTCGAATATCAATAATAAGCTAAGAGGCCTCGACGGATTCTGGCATGAATATCAAATCAATCATGAAAAGTTAGTGGCATACAAAAATAAGGATTACACTTATTTTGCCGAAGAAAGCTATGAAAAAACCAAAGTCTTTTACGAATCAGCTCGGTCCGTTTTGGAGACTCATTTGGAAATAGCAAAGCGGGGTCCTTCATCATCAGATGTAATGCCCAACTGGGCGACGGAATCGACCGAAGACCCGAAAAATCAAGAGGAGCAACCTGAAACTTCAACTCATAGGAAAATAGAGGTTAGTAGACCGAGCCATTTGACCCATCAAGAAAACGAAAGTGACCCTAAAGCCGAATCTCAAGACAATCATGAGAAAATCGACCGGCGGGTTCCTATTAATCCCGGGTTCGCAATTCCACCGATCTTCAATAACATGAATAAATCCAGCGTGGATACTAACAAATTATCAGACAAAATGAGAAAACAACAAAGTAACTTCAAGGCCTTTGCACGCACCATACATTACATCGATCTCTCAGTCATTAATGAGAAATGGGAGTTGGAAGATTTACTCAAGTCGGTTCAATCTCGTTGGACAACTATCGACGCTCTTCACTGGGACATCGACAGTGAACTCCTTGAAGACGATGAAGTTTATAATCAAACTTTCTACAAATATGAGAAGAAATTCCAGGATACCAAAAGGTCAATCAATACCAAAATATGGTCTATGACTCATCGGGAAAAATCAACCCCGGTCATGGATATACCGCCGTTTAGTGGAAACTATCAACAATGGACTTCCTTTAAAGATTTATTTAATGAAGCCATCCATTATAACCATTCGATGTCAAAAGCACAGAAGATGCAATTTTTGAAGAACAAGGTCAGAGGTGAAGCTGAAAAGCTAATTCAACATCTCAACATCAGCTCCGAAAACTATGAAACCTGTTGGGAAATTTTGAAACACAGGTACAATAACACAAAACTCATTTTCACAGCCCACCTCAATAACCTCTTCTCGCTACCATCAATGCAACAACAATCATACCCACAAATCAAGCGTCTACATGATACCACCAACGAGTGTTTGAATGCCATCAGGAACCTCGGCGTGGACATCAAGTCATGGGACCCACTCATTGTCCATATTTTATCACAAAAAATGGATGCCGAGAGTCATACAGAATATGTTGAATCCCTAAAGAACCCTCGAGACTTGCCAACCCTTAAAGAATTTCTTGATTTCCTGGAAATTAAGTTCACGTCATTTGAGGCGAGCCGCCGAAAGTTGGACACACCGAAGCAACATCATCAACCTGAAACATCAAGAAAGCCGTTTTACAAGTCATTTGGAGGCACAAAAGAATCGGGCATATCACCAACCAAATCAAACGGTTTTAAATCAAGTCATTTACAAAGAAAACAATGCCCCGTGTGTAATAGAAGCCACGGAATATTTCATTGCGAAACATTTCAAAGGGCAGCACCCGAAAGCAAACGAAACATTATTGCAAAATTAAATTTATGCAAAAATTGCCTCTACAATCACTACGATAAAGAATGTTTTTCTACAAGTCGATGCCGCACGTGTCAGGAGAAACACAACACATTAGTGCATGATGCCTACACAATGCAACAAGACACTTCCGCTCTATTTAGCAAGCGGAAAAATATAGCAAATGTTACGCAAGAATCGAATAATATCATGGATGTTTTACTAGCAACTGCACTTATCAAGATAAAAGCAGCAGATGGAAGTTATCATATCATGAGATCAATTATCGACCAGGGATCACAAATGAGCTTGATTTCTCAAAGCGCCGCGCAACTGTTACAACTTCCGCGGCAACGATGCAACGATATTGTTTACGGCATTGGCGCCAAAGGAATAACTTGCAAAGGTGTAATCAACGTCACCGCTACATCACTACATTCCGATTATCAGTTTGATGCCAACCTGTATGTCATGAACACACTGATAAATCACCTGCCGAACAAGACGTTCTCTAAGCCTGAATGGTCTTACCTGGAAGGCGTTCGACTTGCAGACCCCGAATTCCACGTTAAGCGCCCGATCGATCTACTATTAGGAGCCGACGTCTACGCCAAAATCATTCAAGATGGTATTATCAATGTAAGCGAAGCCCTGCCACTTGCACAAAAGACGCACCTTGGGTGGATACTTTGTGGAAACGTGCCTTCATATCAATGCAACATTGTCCTCAACAACATGGAAGATCTTACGCGCTTCTGGAACATAGAAGATATCAATGACTCTTCGAGCTTGTCCTCAGAAGATCAATACTGCTTGGACTTTTATCATGAAACTACATTTCGCCAGAAGGATGGAAGATATGTCGTACGCCTACCGTTCAAGCCTGAGATGGAAGACTCTTTGGGATACTCAAAAAATATAGCCATTGCTCAATTCAAACAACTCGAAAACAAGTTTAAAAAGAACGAAAGCATCGCAAGGGCTTACAAAAACTTCATACAAGAGTACATCGATTTGGGTCACATGCGTGAATGCTCAGACGAATCAGATAGTCAATGCAATTCAACACGAGAATGCTTTTTAGCTCATCACTGTATCAAGCGACCAGACTCAACAACAACTTCTCTTAGAGTAGTCTTCAATGCTGCTGCCAAGACCTCAAATGGGATCAGTCTTAACGACACCATGTACACCGGACCGAATTTACAAAAGGACCTGATGTCACTTATTATCAAGTGGCGACAGTATAAAGTTGGAATGATATCAGATATCGAAAAAATGTTTAGGCAAATCTTGGTGAACAATCAAGACCAAGTATATCAAAAAATCATTTGGAGAGATGACCCCCATCAACCGCTACGTGAATATGCACTGACTACAATAAGTTATGGTACCCGGGCCGCTCCGTTTCTGGCGATGATGACGCTAAAGAAGCTAGCAAGTGATGAATGCAACAACTATCCCGAAGCTGCCAGCGTCATAAAAGAGAGTTTTTACATGGACGACCTCTTACACGGCAGTCACGACATTGAAACAGCTAAGAAATTGCAGGCAGATCTTATCAACTTACTGAAATCAGGGGGCTTCAACCTTCGTAAGTGGGCATCAAATAGGCCAGAGCTACTACAAGAAGTCAACAAGTCTCAAAAATTACATCAACCTTTCGAGTTCAAAGATCAGGAAACTACGAAAACATTGGGACTACGCTGGCACCCAGGGGATGATCATTTTACTTTCCAACTCAAGATTGAACCACCATCAATAAGTAAGACAATGACAAAAAGGGAGCTGCTGTCGAATATAGCGAAGGTATTCGACCCACTTGGGTGGCTGTCACCTCTTACAACAAAGCTAAAACTACTGTTTCAAAACGTCGTATCAAATGACATCGGATGGAACGATCAAGTGCCAGACAAAACCAAAAAAGAATGGGCCACAATCTATCAAGATTTACAACATGTCAAAGATATCAAGGTACCACGATGGTTAAATACCGGTAAAAATCAAAATATTGAACTTCATGGGTACTGTGACGCATCCACGAAAGCGTATGCATGCGTTATTTATTGTCGAGTCTGCCCCCTAGGGGTCAATGACATTACATCTTTGCCACCGCCGGTATTGGTAGCAGCTAGAACAAGACTCGTGCCAACGAAGAGGGATGTCAGTTTGCCGAGGCTTGAACTCTGCGCAGCTCAACTTTTATCTACATTGATGAAGAAGGTGACGCAGTCGTTATCAGATAACAACATAAAAGTTATCTGCTGGTCCGACTCTACCGCAGTTTTAGGTTGGCTAAACGGGGAACCTAGCAAATGGAAACCCTTCGTAGCCAATCGAGTTGCCAAGACCACCAAAATCATAGCACCAAACTGCTGGAATTACATCAAATCAGAAGAAAACCCAGCAGATTGCGCGAGTCGCGGAATCACGGCTCAACATTTATTGAAACATCCACTGTGGTGGAATGGACCCAAATGGCTCCCATCGTACAGAACAAATCAAGAGAAACCAACTTTCACTACAGATCAAGAAATAAAATCATCAAAACAATGTCACCTGGTAACGTCTAATCAGACAAACGACGTTATCAATGAAATAATGTGCAAGCATAGCAACATGACACGCTGCACGCGAATACACGCGTGGATACTACGCCTCGCCTCGCGTAGCCATCTACGCTCAAATTACCCAACAGCGGACGAGTTAAGTAGAGCTAAAAATAAAATCATTAAGTACATACAAGAAAGAGAATTCTCAAATGAAATCAGAGATTTGAAATCAAACATCAAGGTCGACGACGTTGTGATTATTCATGACGCAAACTTGCCTGCCGGCAAGTGGGCCCTTAGCAGGGTATCAGATGTTCACCCGGGAAAGGACGGTTTCGTGCGCGTCGCATCATCAGTTAAGACAAAAAACGGAGTCATCAAAAGACCCATTATCAAACTATCTGTCCTACCTGTAACAGAAAACGACGAACCCTCCAAAAATCAAGCAGGAGAACAGAAGAAGGATTCGAATTCGGTCACATGCCACAAGGTCAGAAGTCAGAGAACACCTTCACAGAGCAAACTCTTTAATTTCATGACTGTGGCCTTCATGCTATTTATGTTATTTATATCACCTGCGCAATGCGCTCACAACATATCAAGTTTCAAAGACGGACAAGGCATTTACTTCGACAAAATAACAAACATGAAACTCGCCCGGGATGAATGGAAACTCGTGGTTTACTACGACATCAATCCCTACTGGGAAGGATCGGAACTGTTTTCAAAATACATCAATCATTTGGAAACTATATGTCACGCTATAGGAAACCAGCAACAATGTAATATAGTATTGACACAGCTACGTCACGCCTTCTCGGAATTAAAATACTACGACAGCATGTTACTCGGTCAACGCTCCGAACAACTTAGAAAAAGAAGAGGCCTTATCAATGGCATCGGTAACATTGCTCACAGCCTATTCGGTGTACTGGACGAAAATTTCGCAGAACAATATCAAAAGGACATTGAATTGACAAGAATCAATGAGAAACACTTGACTCAATTATGGAGAAATCAAACTTCAGTCATAGAGGCCGAGTACAACCTACTCAAAAGAGTCGAGCACTCAGTACAACATCAACATAAAACCTTCAATCAACACATAAACAACATCGAAAAAAGCATAAACAAACAGGGTAGCCAAATTCAAGAAACAACACGGATAAATGAATTTACTGTGTCCTCGATTATCGCAAACAGTATACTAGTCAACCTAAAAGGAATTCAAGATACTTTATTGGACACTATCACTAACGTCATTTACGATAAATTCAACGTGCATCTATTGACACCACAACAACTGAAAGATGAGCTGAATATCATATCCGGGCAACTGCCAAATGACTTAACCCTTCCATGCGAAAATATCAACAACGTTATACACAAGTTATATCATTTAATGAAGGTGCGAACCAGAATGACCCGTCAGTACCTACTCTTTGAGATCCGAATACCCTTAGTATTTCGCGATGGCTACGAATTCTTCAGATTGATATCAATCCCAGTGCAAAACGGAAAAAATATGATCAAAATACGACCCATAGCAAATCAAGTGGCTATAAATATCAAAAAGGAATCTTTTATACCCATGCTGGATGAAACAGTTCAAAAATGTACTCACTACGACTCAAAGACACTTATTTGCACGCTACAAGGTCCAATTTATCAATTGAAGTCGGACACTCACCTGTGTATAGCGGATCAAGTTACAAATAAGTGTTCAGTGCACTCTGACACATGCCGGAACATATGGACGGAACTAAGCGCTACGAATACATACCTTTACTTTTGTTGTGACGTATGTACAGCAAGAATCATATGCGAACAGGACGTAACGGCAGAGTATATCAATAAGGCCGGGATCATAACCTTACAAACAGACTGCGTACTAAACGGAGATGCTTTTACTATCTTTCCTCAAAAGAAACCTTCCAGCGAGATCAAGACTCAAGCAGACGTCGTTAGGTTCAGCGTACCATCTATAAATAATGTTATCAACCTCACGATACCAATCCTTCAAAGAGAATCGAGAGACCCAGCAGAGAACAACATATCTCTGAAGAGTATCAAGGACCAGATCGATCACATGAAAAACGAGGGCTCATTATCAGATGGAATCAACTATCACGACGTTCATCACTACACGGCGATCTACGCGATCATGGCCGTAGTAGCCATGATGGCAGCGCTGTACGTCCGTCGCTGCATCCGGCGACGAAAACTCATGGTGCGACTCACCCCTCCGCTAGTGGCTCCCGCGGCCCGCGGACGTAGGCCCACTGAGATATCAATCACATCGCGCAGCTCAATTCCATCAGCAGACCAGCAGGGCAACGACGGACAACAACAGGAGAGACAAAATCACCTCGCCGCTGCAACTGCCCTCAACAATATAACTACTTCAACAATGTTCAGAGGATTTACCTCCATCCAATAAGTTTATTAATTTCAATGTTAAGTTGTTCCATATCACTGAAACTACTGAGTATTCCTTGTATTTTTTTGGTTTTTTGGATTGTGTAAAACTAATCGGCATCTCCTATCAATCTCATCTCGTGGCCGGGAATATGTACGATCCAAGCATCGCACATTTCACGTGTCAGCATTAAATATAATGACGTTATATTAATAGCTGTATCGGCGATTACGCCACTTATGAATCAGTCTACGTTTATACGTGCTCCTAGCTAGTACCTATACATTTACCTTGGTTATCAATAAAATCATTCTACGACATCAGTGTTTCTATCAAGTCTACAATCAACAATCAACAATCAAATCATCTCAGGTGTACAACCCGTACACCGTTAACTTTTCAGGATTTTTTAATAGTCATTCTTTAGTACCCATGCAACAATAGAGTAGTCTCCTCATGTTAACATTGATAACGATGTTTTGCTAAATGGACAGTAAACCATCAAATTATTGTGATAAAGTATAAATTCCGAAATATAATTAAAATCATAAAATAGATAGCCTTTGACTCAAATTATTAGTTATTTATGTTCGTTAATTGTAATTGTACCCATACAAACACTTCTTCCTCTCCAAAAACCGGTTCAATTGGCATCGTAATTTTTTTTTAGAACAAGCCTAGTATGAAACTTTCAAGGTTAAAAGAAAAGAGGAATGGGAAATAAAATTGAGGCGAAACCAGTCAATTGGGTCATTTTGAGTGATTACGTGCAAGTTTTATTAATGATTTGGGAAACAATGTAATGCCATAAGTAGCCGTATCTGACCTGTGACCGCGACGGTGACGAACTTGGACCCGTAGTAGCCGTTGTCCGCGTGCCGGCACGCGTTGGGATGCTCGTTCTGGAAGTGGGCCGCCATTATACACTCCTGCGCCGAGAGGAAATGCGTGTCCATGCCTCTGTGGACCAAGGAACAAAATTCAATTAGATATTCTGCAAGTAAGCCTCAAGCCGGGCACTTTTAAGCATAATCAGGAGATTCAGGAGAATGTTAAGCTAACAATCATTTTAATAACTACGTAAATTAAAAAACCTAAATAGTCCCAGACAAGACACGACTTTCGATTTAAAAGAACGCACTCAAATTGGTTCAACCTTTTGGGAGCTACGATTTATTTATTTACTAGCTTCCGCCCGCGACTTCGTCCGCGTGGACCCGGGATAAAAACTATCCTATATTTTAATCCAGGCTATAAACTATCTTCGTGCAAAATTTCATTCAAATCGGTTCAGCCGTTTAAGCGTGATTGAGTAACAAACATCCAAACATCTAAACTTTCGCATTTATAATATTAGTAGGATTTATTGACAAATACATTTACGTGACATTACAGTAATAACAAATACGTCACGAAACTAAAAACAACAAATAATACTATTTAGATGCCATAATACACACTCAGATACTTATCATTCATACGGAGAACAAATACAAACAAAAAATTTACCGTGTCCGCATGTAGCCCAACTAGCCCAAGACAGGAATTGAACCTGCGCCTCTGTTTAGCGAATTTTTGCCTTGTATTCGGAGCCGCTAGACAGACATGTAGAGAGAGTAGACATGGTAGACCCGCGTCGCGGGTGGTGTACTCACTAGGTGCACTGCACCTGTCCTTCCTTGTCGGGCAGTGGGAGCAGGTCGGTGAACAGCCAGCCGACCCGCAGGAGCCCTAGTTTGTTAAACATGGTGGACGCGGGTCGGGTTAGTCGGGTACTCACCGGGTGCACTGCACCTGTCCTTCCTTGTCCGGAAGTGGGAGCAGGTCGGTGAACAGCCAGCTGACCCTCCGGAGCCCTAGTTTGTTAAAAACGGTGGACGCGGGTCGGGTTATTCGGGTCCTCACCAGGTGCACTGCACCTGTCCTTCCTTGTCCGGAAGTGGGAGCAGGTCGGTGAACAGCCAGCTGACCCTCCGGAGCCCTAGTTTGTTAAACACGGTGGACGCGGGTCGGGTTATTCGGGTACTCACCAGGTGCACTGCACCTGTCCTTCCTTGTCCGGAAGTGGGAGCAGGTCGGTGAACAGCCAGCTGACCCTCCGGAGCCCTAGTTTGTTAAAAACGGTGGACGCGGGTCGGGTTATTCGGGTACTCACCAGGTGCACTGCACCTGTCCTTCCTTGTCCGGAAGTGGGAGCAGGTCGGTGAACAGCCAGCTGACCCTCCGGAGCCCTAGTTTGTTAAACACGGTGGACGCGGGTCGGGTTATTCGGGTACTCACCAGGTGCACTGCACCTGTCCTTCCTTGTCCGGAAGTGGGAGCAGGTCGGTGAACAGCCAGCTGACCCTCCGGAGCCCTAGTTTGTTAAACACGGTGGACGCGGGTCGGGTTAGTCGGGTACTCACCGGGTGCACTGCACCTGTCCTTCCTTGTCCGGCAGTGGGAGCAGGTCGGTGAACAGCCAGCCGACCCTCCGGAGCCCTAGTTTGGCGCAGATGTGGTCGACGATCTCGCCCTTAGGGTCGGGCGCCAGTGACACGTGGTCGCGGGAGGAGGTTTGTGGCGGCTCGTAAATGGCTTCTACTCGTGCGCGGATACCTGTATTACAAATACACGATATAATTATTTTACAGTTCATATATGGTGCTACTTTCCCGCACTAGTGCGGAAAAGAGCACTTTTCGTGCATATGTCGAAACTTTAAAGAGCCATATGTACAGTAAAACGTTGTACGATACACGTGCGAATAGGTAATTCGCAACTCGTGTCGATTTAAAACACTCCCTGCGGTCGTGTTTTAATTTATCACTCGTTGCGGTTTTCCTATTTTTGGCACTTGTATCGTAAATAACTATTTTCACTTGCTCGTAAATGGTGTTATGCCATGCCTGTATACACAACACAATGGCCTAAATTGTTCCCACGGGAGTTGTGCATTGTCATAACACTCGAGGGAGTTATGAGCATGTGTGTGATCTGATTGGTTAAATCAAATCTAGTTTACCTAGCGGCACCAGCGGGTGCCTCTCGTACTGGCCGATGAGGTAGCCCACGCGCTGGTGGCCGGACGCGCGCCAGTAGCCGAGGAAGCGCTCGACCACGCTGGCCGCCTCCACCAGCACGTTGTCCACGAAGCGGAACGGCTGCCGCGCCAGCGTCAGCGCTCCGGGCGCGCACTTGGAGCAGATGCCGCGCGGCCAGGGCGGGTGCTCCGTGCAGCCTGGCGCATTGGAAACGATGAATGTATGATACATGGTTAAACAGGTGTTTGAAGACGAGAAATATCTTACGATAAAGCCTAGGGAATATTGTGCCTTGGTCAGAAAGTTGTAATACATAGACATACCCCACAGTAATCGCCAGTGATCGTAACTTTTGTAGCATTTTTGGTGCAGCGTAGTATTGTTTACGGAACTGGTATAGACAATATCAATCAAAATTGGTAATTAAGGTTAATATTAAAGTTATGAACGCTAATTAAGCATTAGGATTTAAATTCTTTATACCAATTCCGTTAACAACACTACGCTGCACCAAAAATGCTACAAAAGTTACGATCACTGGTCAGCACAGACGCTGAAAGTCAAAAGGAAGAAGTCCAACAAAGCAAAGATGAAGCCCTATTGAGCTTATTATTTCATTAGGGCTACAAGTCTCAGCACAGATATTGTATCCTAATTTAAGTTATTGAAATAAATTATTTTAATTTTTAGTTTTGATCGCGGTGCGCGTCGCGCGAGCACTCTTTGTTATCGTGTACCAGCAATGTAATTATAAGATTTGTGCTGCTTAAACTTTGAGAGATCATACTCATACTCATTTATTTATAAAATATAAAACTATGCATGTCAAAAATATTGAGAATTAAATTATCTGGGGGCACAGCAGTGCCCCCGCCAAGTGGAGCAAAACAGCGGCACGGCCGTACCATCCTTTTCTCGAAGCAGTTCAGGCCATTTTCGACCCCCCTATAACTTCGGTGTAGATAAATCTAGAAGCCTGAATTTTCAGTAACCAAGCACGCATTGTATAAACACGATATATTTCAAATTTTATTCAATTTGAACCAGTAGTTTAAGAATTATAACTAGTCAAAGTTTCTTAATTTTGTCACTCACTGACTGACTCACTGATCATCAAGTCTAAGGCACTTCTAGCAGACATAGAAGTTTAAAATTTAGAATAAAATTAGTGTTTAGTGTATAAACAAAGGGCAAACTAAAAAAAATTGCAATTTCAGTCCAGTTTTCTAGATACACCAACCGCATACATTACTTTGTAATCCGATACAAATATATAGGATTACAAAGTTACATTTGCAGTGAATGGGACAAAAGATTAAAAAGCAAGAATGGGGCTTCAATCATAGTTTTTATGTATGGATAACACATTAACCTACAAAAAGAAGTGAGGTATTTGAGGTAAGTGAGAAAAGTTCTGAGATATTTCGTAGAGCCAAGTCTCAGGCATTCTTATTAATCTTTATTTGTTGCTAAATAAAATTTTGTGACTTGGCAATCACACAATACTACATAGTTTTAGGTATACAAAAATCCATAAATGCAGTAAAGTTGTGTGATGGCCAAGTTGCAGAATTTTATTTAGCAAGCAAATAAAGATGAATAAGAATGCCTGAGACTTGGCTCTACGAAATATCTCACAACTTTTTACGGTGGAAGAGTTTCGAGACATGGCCTCTTTTTACATGGAATGTTTTTTATGGGATATACTAGTTATTTCATTATCATCATATCAGCCGAAAGACGTCCACTGCTGGACATAGGCCTCCCCCAAAGAGTGCCAATGTGACCGGTCCTGCGCCACCCGCATGCAGCGGACTCCCGCGTTATCTATGCCAAATGAATTAGGTTTTTCCAACTAGATTGCAATATTTATAAATTGATTATATAGTTGAAGTTCCATGAATAAATGCTGTTACAATGAAATTATGCCTGAAATACCTACGTTTCGGTAAAATACGCACGCAGACATATATTCATTCAATGTAATTAACGAATAATAATGAATTTGACTAAGAGAGCACGGTTGAAGTGTGTTGTGGGCGATGGGCTAGCAACCTATCACTGCAATATCACATTTTGTCGATCTTGTATACCCACAGTTATGCTGAAAGTGGCGCTGGAACATAAGTCTCATGTGCTCTGCCTACCCCTTTTGGGAATAAAGGCGTGAATGCATGTATGTAATTAACGATAATAAGTCCGAAATAAAGATTATGTTATTATTGTTATTATTTAGTTAGAATTAACCCCAGTCAGCCTCATATTTTAATCCGTGATCAGGAGTCAAAAATATTGATAAACAGCCAAAACGGATTTCAATAGATGAGGTCTCATGCAATTAAATCACTGTTTAGTTAATTAAATTTAATGATAATAATATTAACACTAATATCCACTGAATGTCTGGTCACCCTAAATTTCTTGAAGTTCAGTAGATACGCCAAACACATACGTCCAATTTTCGCAAACTACCGTTAGAGTGACAATGATTTTGAATTATAAAGCGATTCCTTATTCAGTTTTATTCAGAAAGAAAGGGACGTTTGCTTTAGGTAACTTCGAGTTAATCGTGTTTGATATCAATTACAGAATTAGACAAATTTACTCCTGATCACGAATTAAAAATCATCGTGCATAGTTGGTAGCAGCCAAAGTAGCCAAATATATCGGAACACGTCTTTATTACTATAGGTAAAGACGGGAACGAGAGGTTGGGTGGGGATATATACACGGTGTTCCCGGGAATTTCCGTTAACTTCGGCATATTGCATAGTACATTCACAGAAACAAATACGCATAATTATTAGGTACTTACTTTAAAAAAAAAAAAAAATTGACAAATTAAAATATTGAATATCTTGATAACAGTAAGAGTTAAGATACAACTGTCTTGGAGAAATTAACTTTATTTGATCTAAACTATGCCCCCTTGCAATTAACGGAAATTGTCAAAAACACAGTAGTATTTGGCTACTTTGGCTGCTACTAGCTATATGATGCTGAGTGTACAGCGGATAACACTAAGATGAAAATAAAATGCAAATGAAACAACAACACCAACCTGGTTTGATGGTGAGATTGGGCTCAGTGAGCGACACAAACTTGCCCGAGGTGATCTTACGCAGGTAGGAATGGAACGACATGTGCTTGATGTTGTGCTCCCGGAGATAGCTCTCGTCCCACGGCTCCAGCGGGGAGCAGTGCACACAGCAGCCCGACGAGTTGTGCCGGCATCTGGGAATACAGTTTTGTGTCACACCTTATCTTACGGGATTGCTCCACTATGAAGCAAAAGAAGATTGTTTTATATTCGTCGACTTTAAGGTGCGACCACACCGCTGCTCAAAATAGGCTAACGCACCGTAAAACGCAGCAAAATGTATGATGAATACGTGACGCATACGACGCGTCAACGCGTATACGCAGCGTTAAGCACCGGTGTGGTCGCTCCTTACATGTTTGAATTAAGACTTCGTACACCAAACTATAATGACATACTTTTCGGGTTCCGTACTTCAAAAGGAAAAAACGGAACCCTTATAGGATCACTCGTGCGTCTGTCTGTCCGTCCTTCACAGCCTATTTTCTACGAAACTACTGAAAGAAAGAAAGAAAGAAAGAAAGAAGACATTTATTCACTACACAAAAGACACACAGAGACAAAGGGAGTACAGTGAAGGGGAGTACATACAATGCAATTGACACATAATGTGTGTGTCTTCGCGGCAGTGAATCGGTCGCTGTCTCAGCATTATGCCAAGGTGTCAGACAGACACCTACAGCGCTGATTTTCAGACAGCACCGTACGTGACCCACGGAACGCAACACAACATACTGCCGATACAAACGTATACACATAATAAATAAATAATTTATATACTAAATCTGTTAAATATGTGACACAAGCACAATGGGATGAGAAACAATGTGAAAAACGCGAAACGGATGGGATGTTCAAAAAAAAAAAATGGTTAAAAATTAAATAAAGTGCTGGATGGGTTAGGGTTGGGATTTTTGGAGCGTCAACAAATAGCCCTTAAGCTGGCGCCTAAAGGTATACCTGCTAGACGCTCCTTGGATAGGTGGGGGGAGATCATTCCAACACTTGGACGCCGCGAACCTGAAGCTACCTCGAAACGCCGCGGTCCGATGCTTTGGCACCAGAATCATCGCCTTACACCTACGCGCACTCTTGGGCCATACAAGTCTACTCAGCAAATATGCTGGGACCCCAGATCGCACTATGCCAAAGAGAAGAGTGGCAAGGTGAAGCCGTCTGCGTGCAGGCATGTTCAGCAGACCAGCGGCGTTCAAGTAGGGAGTGATATGGGAGCGGGGTGGGACTCGGAAACAGAAACGAATGCATGCGTTTTGCACTCGCTGTATGAGCTTTTTTGTACGACCAGTAATGCAGCCAGCATAGACAACATCACAATAGTTTAATCTTGACAATATCAGCGATTCACAAAGGTTAACACGCAAATCAACACTTAAGTAATCGCGAACATTGTAAAGAACTTTAAGGCGGTAGAAGCAGTTACTCACAACTTTTAGTACGTGGTTCTCAAAGCGCAGCTTGCCGTCCATGAGGAGGCCAAGGTTAGTTGCTTCTACCACCCTCTCTATTGGTTCGCCCATGATAGCAACCTTACTGGTAGTCAAAGTCTCGAGGTTACTGATGGTACTACGGATTTGATGCTCTGACCCAAAAACAACATATTTCGACTTATTCGGATTAAGGACTAGGCAGTTCTTTTCCGACCAAGTAGAAATACGTTCTAGGTCTGCGTTGAGTGTATTGACCGCAACAGATATGTCCGTGGGCGCGCTAGAGAGGTATAACTGGAGGTCGTCAGCGTAAAGATGGTATCTACTGCCTCTTATATTGTGAGTGATGTCAGCACTATACAATATAAAAAGCAGGGGACCCAGTATTGAACCTTGCGGCACACCTCTTTCCACAGGGCAAAGAGCGGACCGCAAAGTGCCACCATCCATCCTACGCAACGCCACCGTCTGCACGCGGCCGGAGAGATAACTATCAAACCACTTTACCGCAGAAACATCAAATCCGTAATATGACATCTTCGATAGAAGTAAGGACACGTTTATACAATCAAAAGCTCTCGAAAAATCCAGAAGAACGAGAATGGTACTCTCCCCAACATCCCGAGCCTGTAGGATATTGTCGACTACATCGAGCAACGCAGTAACTGTCGATCGACCCTTGCGAAAACCTGACTGTAGCTCAGGTAGGATGCCATTTTCCTCCAGGTATGCCGAGAGCTGGTCGCAGACCACTCGCTCTATTACCTTTGATACGCAAGGGAGAATACTTATGGGACGGAGCTCGGACAGGTTAGCTGGATTTGGCTTTTTTGGTAATGGAGTCACTTTAGCAATTTTCCAGTCCACCGGGAAAGTCATAGTCTGTATACTTCTGTTAATAATGTGCGTCAGTATGTCAGCAGTCCTAGGCAGCGTCAACAGTAGCATGTCAATGTCAATCATGTCGAGTCCCTTTGCAGTCGTCTTAATTGATGTCAATATTTTTGTGACAGCTGCAACAGTCGTAGGTGAAAGAGAAAAAGTTTTATTGCAGTGTCTGTCAAACTCATAAAAAGTCATGTCCGATATTGGTACGTCCCGTGTACCTGGTATATCCAGAAAATGTCGGTTCAATAAGTCAGGGTCGTCAAAATAATGCGGGAGATCGGTTTGCGTCCGGAAATCTGGAATAACAGTCCGCTTCAAGTTGGTCCAAAGGGTCTTTGAGTCAGTCATATTGTTAATCTCGTGTTGGAAGAAGGCACGCTTCTCATTGTGGATGGCCTCAATGACAAGATGTTTCAGGTCCAAGTAATATTTTTTATGTGCTTCGTTCCCTGTCTCCTTAAATTTAGCATGGGCTTTGTTCCTGAGATGCATCATAAGCTTGACGTTACTCGTCAACCACGGCTTGGGTGCCTCCCTCACAACAATTGTCCTCTCCGGTGCATGTATGTCAAACAGTCCTAGTATAAGCGCATTAAATCGCCGAACCATGTCGTTTACGTCATACAGTAAAAAAAGTTGTTCCCAGTCTATAGCGTCAAGGTCATTGTTGAAGTCGTCTAAGGTAATGTCTTTAAGAGGTCGGTAGGTAATACGTCTTGGTGTCGGTTTCCTTTTTTTAATATCAATCTCAGCTGTAATAAATGCGTGTCTGCCTAAATCTGGAATATGCCTCACGTCCACAGACAAAACGCGAGCGTCAGTACAGACTAGGTCTATCGTGGTCTCACTGTGGTCTGTGAAGTGCGTCGGGTCGTTTACATGCTGAGTTAAGTCGAGTGTTGTCAGAAATTGCGTCAAGTGTTTCAGTTTTGTGTCATTTTTGTCACAGTAATTTATATTAAAATCTCCAAGTAATATTAAGCGGTCGTAGTTAGTAAAAGTAGTAATTGAGTCCGTAATAGCGTCAAAAAAAGTCTCCACGTTAAGCCACGGGGGACGATATGCAGTTCCAATTACTAGACGTTTAGAATTAATATTAATTTTAAGCCATAATTGCTCCACGAGCGGTGCGGGGGGATGCGGCACGGTGCGCGCGGTAAGGCCCTGGCGCAGATAGAACGCCACTCCACCTCCCCTCCCCGCGCGGACATCGGCCGGTCTCGGTACGTGCCGCAGTCTATAGCCCGGAACGGTCGGGGCGCGGCCCTCCTCACCTGTGCGAAGCCAGGTCTCGTTTATCGCAATAATGTCAGCGTCAGTCTCCAACATTGTCATAGTCAACTCATCGTGGCCAGTACCAAGAGAGCCAGCATTAAATAAACCAACTTTAAAGTGTTTGAAACGAGACATTACAAAAAACTAATAACTACGACAGCACAATAACAATTGCAAACGAACAACTGTTTACCCGTAAGTATTACGCAATCATTCCTACTAATCACAGCTAAAATAACGATTGGTGTTGCATAAATATATAATAAATAATGTACGCATATATGGATAACGGTAAAATGAATAAATATGACATTAAATATTGCTTTGTTCCAGGCTGAATCACTATACGGGGCTGAAGTAATTGTGCAATATTGATTCACTCCCGCGACGACACACAAACACGTAAATAACAAAAGGGCCATAAAAACACGGTAAGAAAGACTGAATACTTTTGGACACAAACATAATAAACTGATGATTACTACGAAAAAACACAATAACAATAATTTCTTATTATTTTTTTTAGGTCTAATCAACGGGTTTGCGAAACATCTCCAAATCGGACAGTTGGCGTATTCGCTGACTAGGCCTGCCGTCTACTCGTCGGGCGAAGATCTTGCCGTCCCTCGTCCACACGTAGCGCCAGGCGGCATCGCGCGCGGCCTCACGTGCGCGCTGGAATAGCTGCCGGTTGCTGCTCGTCAGCCGCTCGTTCACGTAGAACTTCTGCGGCGACGAGGCCAGCCCCAGGCCCTCGGTGGTAGCACCGCGGCGCGCGCGCGCGGCCCGCAGCAAGTCGTCCCGCACGGCGCGGCGCGCCAGGCGCAGCACCAGCGGGCGCGGCCGGCCCGGCTCGCGAGCGCGACCCACACGGTGCACGCACACCACGTCGCGCACGTCCAGCTCGACCCCCAGCTTGGCGCAGACCCGCGTCACCAGGCCGGCGGGGCTCTCGCCAGGCTCCTCTGGCACGTTGGACAGCTGTACGTCATTGGACAAGAGCTCCTGGTCCCGCTCCTGTAGCTCAAGCTGGAGGACTGCGATGGTTTGCTCCAGGGCCTTGGTGGCCGCCACGACGGTGCTCTCAGCGACTGCTTTTTCCACGGCCTCGACGCGACCCTCCAGCGATTCGACTCTGCCACAGTAGTCGGCAAAACGCACCCGATCGTCGTGGAACTCCTGCCTGAAATCCCTCAGCTCCTGCCTCACCGCTTGGAGCTCCGTCCTAAAAAGACGCATCTCAGACCCTATATCACAATCGATGGGGATCGGGGGCTCGGGCGATACAGTCGGCCGCGATGAGAGCGCCGCGGCGGGGGGCGCCTGGGACACTGTAGGCTGGGCGGAAGCGGGCCGAGAGACAACTGGATCAGAAGTAGCAGTTGGAGCAGACTTGACGACAGGAGGCTGGCTGACCACGACCAGACCCTTCACAGGCGTGTCGGACTGGTTGTCGCGCGGCTGATACCTCTGGCACGACGGACAGGTCCAATCCCGCGAGGCCGTCGTTCCCGCCGGGAGTCCCACACACGCACAGTGATATGCAGTGCTACATTTAGGACACACTATAGACCCAATGCGCCTAGTGGGATTTGTACAGGCAGCACATTTATTGGACATTTTTTTTTTTTTTTTTATGGGCGTAGGTAGTTTTTTTTTTGTCTGCAAGTGTTTAGCCGTTTTCACCTATGCACAGCACCAATTCACTCACGAACAATGATTGTTATCAGTGTTAGTGTTATAAACAAATATAAATCACTGCACGGTAAGAAAAATCTTTTGTTTTATTTTTAATATTACGACTTGATACGCTTGCGTGTACGCTGCTTGCGTGCCGTGACGTCACCCCCTGACTGAACCAATTACGTTGAAATTTGGTACACATATGTAAGTTTGTGACCCAAAGAGGAACATGTAACGCAAACAAATGAATTTTAAACATGGGGGCCTCTTTTGGGGGGAAATGAGAAAAGTAAAAAATAAAGTTTTGCATATACTATCGTGTTACATATCAAATGAAAGAGCTCATTGTGTGCATCTAAAATGTATTTTTTTTGTAATTTTAAAATAATTACTTTCGAAATTATTTAAGAAAATAGCCAAAAAAATCACCATTCCCCCCCTTCATCTCCAAAACTACAGAGTCTAAAATTTTGAAAAAAATACACAAAATAGTTCTTTACCTACAGATGACAGGAAAACCTATTAGAAATACAGTCAAGCGTGAGTCGGACTTAATACGGTATTTGACAAAAATCAAATCGGCTTATTTTTATGAAACGTCAAAAACGTTAGTAAAAAAAATTGTTTAAAATCTTGTGATGTACGGAACCCTTGCAACGCGAGTCCGACTCGCACTTGGCCGGTTTTTTTTTCTTTGGAGCTCCCAGATTAACTGTAATCAATTATTATACAACTGTTTAGACAACTATAATGAATTTGACCAATCACGTGGCGCTAAAAATCGTGGCTCATAGAACATGCTTTTTACAATTTGAATGAGTATTTTATGAAATAGGATAGAATTAACTAGTTGTAATTTAGTTGTAATTGTATGGTCGAAATGGGCGACTGTTGGTTTCTGTCAATTTATTTAACACCTTTGTACACAGTTTACAATAAATAAATACTTTACTTTACTTTTGTTTGTCCGCTTGTTTGTGAGCAGGTTTAATATATTCATTGTCAATTCTGATTTTCAAAATGAGTTTTTTTTATTTTAAAAGACACCCTTGCGAGTATTACGACTTACATAGTACCTAGTAATATTTTTTTCTAAGAAGCTCTGTCAATATTGTCAGACGTGTATAAAATGGCTGAAACTCACAATTTAGGGTCCCTCTGGCGCTGAATGAGTCCGGGCACCTCATAGAGCTGCAGGTCTAGTTCGTCCTCAGCGGGCTTGCTGTTGCCGGTGTTAGTTGGTGCGGAGACCGGGACACTTGTGTCCATTGACGTAGACGGCCCCGCTTCCATGTGTGTTGATGTTGCATTATTCGTTGCCTGCAAAAGTAGAAATTATCTAATCAAAAAGAAAGAGTTATTTCCTTAGCACACAAAGAAAACACATACAATAGAGAAACTAGTACTTATACTTCATGCTAAATGGGATGCTCACGTAAACCGTGACACTGTTTTTAGTAAGGGCCCTAAATCTTAATAAGTTTCTGTCCAAAATTTAATTGGGCACCTCCTATCTCTATCATCAGATCAGCTTGATGGTACCATAATATTGAATTGTCCAAACTATGCTTAAACCCAAAATTTCAGCTCAAACGGTTAAAGATATCTGCTTTAAAAATGGAGTTTCAAGATTCCATCTGAACAAACATAGTTACATACATTGCACGATAAAAGCTTGTAAAAATGAAACCTAAACCTGTATTTACATACACATTTTTTAACAAAGGATTATAGTTCTATCTAAATGTTGTTAAACAAGCAAGCAAAGCAAGTTCTCCATCTCAGCTTGGGTCAAAATTCTTTTGTATGTCGGGATGATCAGATGTTCCTCTACAGGTCGCATTTCTCAACCAATTCGCGTGAAATTTTTGTGGGCAGGTTCTGTAATAGGTGTGTCCACACCGGACGAGCGGTTCGGCCGAACGGATCGCCCGAGCCCGTCCAAACCCGAAAACCGAATGCTCGGCCGCATGCGCTCGGTCGGTGTGGACACGCGTTCGGGCAAACGCGCGCGGCAAGTCCGAGCCAAATCGGTTCGGCCGCCTAGATGATACCTACGAGCCATTAGATGCGAATGTTGCGATCGCGATCGCCATGAAGCCGCACGTACGCTCAGCTGGCGCTGCTAGGACTAGAGATGTGTCAACTCGGTTTGCCAACCCGGTCCAAACCGAGTCAAGCTAAAGTCGAACCGACCCGGTTTGTTAGTCTACTAACTCGATTCTATAACGAGCAGCGAACCGCAACATTCGAGCCCGCTCGCCGACAGCGGCCCGAGCCAACGAAACCGAACCGACGCGCGCGACTCGCGCGAGCGGGCTGGGCCGGAGCGGGCAAACCGAATGAGTAGCCGAATAAACCCGATTTCTCCCGAACAGGTGGGCGGGTGACGACGACGACCATTAGTAGACCTTATCTCGTTGCAACAAGGTTTGTAGTTTTGTTTTGCAATTTAATTTTGAATGAAATATAGTGAGCAATTTATAATTACTTATTACTCTATGGCGCTACCGAGGTAACGCTCACAAATGTAACAATAACCTATAAACAGTTTAGTTTAGGTTTAAAACCCGAACAAGTAGGTGTTTAAATTCGGATCGACTCGGACAGGTCAAACCGAATACCACATTAATATTAATACGTTTAGGACCGTCATAGCAACTCGGTTTGATCAACCCGGGTTGAAACCGGTTTACATAGAAAGTCGAACCGTTCAATTCGGTTTGAGATATTTTCGGGTTCGCACATCTCTAGCTAGGACCTTAATTTTGCTTCTGCATTTAGCTCAAAAGCGGAAGAAACGTATAAAAAAAAAACTAGACGGATGTGGATGCGCAAAATTTTTGCATAAAGAAATCAGACCGGAAACATATTATTTGAACAGTTGTGTTTTGATAACAGGGAAGAGACATTCCTTAGACTCAATCAAATTGAATTCGAAGAATGTTTTCAGACTTATCAAAGCAAATATAATAAAAAAGACTAATTACCGTGAATCAGTTACGGCAAGAGCGAGACATATAATTACACTAAGATTTGATCAATATGATTTGATGAAGAAGATTGAGCGAATTTGATATTTATAAGAGGGAAAAAATGGTTTCGTATGTCTGGCTGGCCGGCTGTCCCCTCTATAGGTTGCATCTCTAAACAGATTCTCGTGAAATTTTGTGAGCGAGTTCTATATTTATAGGGCAAAAATCGCCCTCATCTGAGCCGTTCGGCGGGACAAAACAACCGTCCATATATGCTGCGGCGCGGCATTCGGATGCTCGGCCGAAAGGTTCACGCGAGCGGTGATTCGCCGAACCAAGTCTACACTGAGCGCGCACGTTAGGGCGAACGGTGTTCGGCCGAACCGCTCGTCCGATGTGGACACGCCTAATGAAAAGTTCGGCTTACGATTTCTACGGCTCACAGAGCCACTAGTTGATTGAATGAAACTCTTTAAGGGTCAGTTCAAAAATGACAATCAATAGTTAGTCATACTTACTCATTTAAATTAATGGGCCAAATGTTGTGGGTTGTGGGCAATTTTAACAACATGGTACCCAAGAGGATGTAAACGGAGGAGGGGCAGGCAATTTAAAAGATCTCCGCAACCTTTACCAGTCCACCTTGTGGGGGGGCCTACCCTAATTTAAAAGATAAGAGGACGAAATTATAAGCTGCGTACGAATTTCAGCGGTTCAGCCTGAGGCATGCTCGCCCCGCGCGGCGAGCTGCTCGCGAGCCAATTTGGTGCACACAAACATGCTCGCGGCGAGCCGACTTTGTGCGTCATTCAAAATGGCGTCGGACACGATGACAGCCGCGGCTGCGTTTATCATATTTCACCGAATTGTATTAATAAATTTACGAACAAACTCGATTACACATGCACGGCTCATCCACTTGCTCAAATTCATACGCGCCTGGCCCACAAACAAGTCAGAACGTGTCGCTCTGTCCGCGGCACGCTCGGATACACGTCCAAATTACGCGAGGCACGCACACTGAGGCGCCTTTGAGCACGGTCAAAAGATCGCCCCTGGACGGCTCGCCGCGCGCCGCTCGCGGGCTGCTCGCACACAGCGCGTGAGCGCGTACGAATTTGAGCGAAATAGGTGAGCCGTGCGTGCCTCAACCCGAGGCTGCTCTGATTCGTAAGCAACTATAGAAATGGCCGGGAAGTGTGGTCACAGACAGGAAGAAATGGAGAAGACTGGGGGAGGCCTTTGCCAGTAGGCACGCAGAAATGTACTGTAGTTTTAAGTACCTATTTTTGTTGTAATTTTTTGAAAAGAGGCTATAAATATATAAATAAATCAAATGTTGTGGGGTTGTCCATATTAATTATTCCTGTCCATTGTTGTAATCTTTTAAGTACTTTAATCCCTCAGATATTGAAAAAAAAACACGAAGTATGACCTAAGTATGACTATAACTTCAAGGCATACAATGTGAAAGGACGCCTAAGTAAAATTAATGATACCCCTCCAACCTTTTTGTGTTTTTTTGTCTATAGGGTAGTTTTATATGAAATGTTCATTGGTAATTATAAATAGTTTTATTTACATCAATAATGTTGTTTACAGTGTTATAATGATTTTCAGTAAATAGATAAGAAATAACACCATCTTGTTGACTGTCTCATTGTTATTAACATTATCTTTTTATTTAACATTTGCTGCCTGCAACAATCCACCCACATTTTATAATGAATTCAATTGAAACTTTGTCGATTTCAAAGGTACATTCTATGTTTGGGTGTAAGCATTTCTGAAATTGGATGAGTAGATTTCGAGACTACCCCCTACACAAACTTACAGTCTACCTTTACTAGATTAGTAATAATAAATAGTAATATTCTTTGCAGTACATATGGTGCTACTTTCCCGCACTAGTGCGGACAAGAGCCATATGTACAGTAAAACGTTGTACGATACACGTGTGAATAGGTAATTTGCAACGAGTGGTGATAAATTAAAACACGACGGAAGGGAGTGTTTTAAATCGACACAAGCTATTTTTGGCACTTGTATCGTAAATAACTATTATTGCACCACAACATAAGAAAAACATGTTACAAAAGTACATTCAATAAATAAAGGTAACAACAGGCGGTCTTATCATTTTAGAGCGATGACAACCTTTGGGTAGCAGGAAAATTTCAAGAAGAGTTATAAACAGGTAGTGCAGGAATAAAAAGACGAAATAAAAAATAAATAGACGACCAGTTAGCCTAGTGGGTAGTGACGCTGCCTATGAAGCTGAAGGTCCTGGGTTCGAATCCCGGTAAGGACAAATATTTGTACGAGCATGAATATTTGTTTCTGAGTCTTGGATGTTTTCAATGTATTTAAGTATTTATATCTATTAAATATATCGTCGTCTAGTACCCGTAACACAAGCCTTATTGAGCTTACTATGGGGCTAGTGCGATTTGTGTAAGATTGTCCCCTAATATTTATTATTTATTATTATTAAATCAAGAAAAACTTAATAACACATACATCACATTATATGACAACTACACACTCAAATACACACTTTCATAAACAAGACCAACAAGATTAGTCTTAGTACTTTAATGATTTTTACAGTAGAACATTTTGAAGGAATGATTTTCGAGTTTAGAGAGTACTCTTCCGCAACTCGCATCAAAAGCAATCCAATGATGACAATTCTAGCTGATTTATGGATATGATCTTAACACATTCACTGCCAGGAACCAGTGATTAAAAGGGTTGCCCGTAGATGTCACGTCCCTCAGACATAAGGATACAACCAAAACAAAACCAGGAACCAGCCTAACGGGCTCTGTTCATAGGTGAATTGTTGGCAGTGAATGTTTTAAGTCCAGGCTTCATGTTCCTTTGTTACCTGTGAGTCTGTTGCTTCAAAAAGAACCGCCCCATTAACAGGGCTGAGATACAGCATGTCCCCGTGCCGCAGGCCCGCGTCACACAGCCGTTGCGACTTGGAGGACACGATCTCGTCACGCTTCGCGCGGTCGCGGTGCAGTGCGAACGCGAACGAGCGCAGGCGCAGCGCGGAGTGCACGCGCTCGTACAGCGCCGAGGTCACCTCCGTCGCGGACATCTCCACCCGCGACGTACCCTCCGCTGACTGCACGCGCAACGTCTGCAATCAACAACAAATCGTCACCCTCGAAACTGCACCGTCATTCTACTGTTTCTAAGAGGCGTAGAATACCCAAAGCTGGACGGGACGATGAGGAATGAGGAAATAAAGGATAATTTTGAAAATAAAGTTGTCAACAATTGCTAAATAGGTGGAAAATTTGAAAACAGTTGACGGGAAAGTTCAGCCGAAATGAGGGTCAGCGCAACAGTATTCGAAAACTTTCACAAAGGATGAATTTTTATTTAGGTCCGTGGCAGTTGATGCATAAGGTTGGAATTATTAGAAATCGACTAATAAGAAAGAAATATTACCAATTTATTTGAACCTGACATTTTGTTCTACACATACACACTCAGCTCAGCAATCACATACTCCTGTCATTATCTTTTTTTTTCGTGACGTTCATAATGTTTCCGTGCAAAATAAATATGATTTTATACGGTACACTTTTGAATGCCGCTTGAATAAATTCTAACAGATTGAATTGGATTTTATAAATTGGTTAATGGCGTTTAAAATCTATGGTAATTAATTATAGATGTGGCAAGACTTTCGTAAAACAATCTTTAACCTTATTAGAACTTTGGTTATGTGGGTAAGTTTGCGAACAACTATAAAGAGGCTAGTTCACAAGACATGCTAGAACAAAACTGCGTTCAGAAATAATATAAATACTTAATGTACAAGCTCCTTTATGTCAAGTTGACAGCTCAAAGTATGTTCAGAAATGAAACTGATCATAATATAAATAAAGAGTTAATGCAGTTTTGGAAAAAAAAAAATTAGGTGATAATTGAAAAAAAACGTATCAATATGACAAAATATAAAAGAGTGTAGCAATATGCATTGAAACATAAAATGACGCCCTGTAATTGGCGACGACTGCTGTGGTACGTTACATGGAACAATAAGATCTGGTTAACGAACGTACCCTAGTAACTTCAAATTTGATTTGATGTCATGTCATGCATGTCATGTATCTTGCAATAATTTCCCAAATCATTCAATTTCATAGATCGAAGAAATAGAAACATATATAAACAAATTCTGAAAACAACACTGGGCATTTGAATTAAGGATTTCAAAATAAAAATATACCAACGTCTCAAGATATTTAAACAATTAATAGAAAAAGGTTAAAAAAATATTGTTTATTTATCCAATTTAATGATAGACTTTTTAATGTCATACATCATATCATATTAGCTAAATTTCTAGCGAGTCGTGTGAGCATTTCCCTTAGTTCCAAACTAGCGTGCATCGCACGTCGTGAGCGTATTAATACTATTATATTTCGGGCCCGAATTACAGAAGTTCGTAGTATGCGTAGTCTGTTGCCGATCGCGGCGCCCGCTGCCGCCCGCCCTGCGCTCGCTCGGGTATATCGTTCGGATTACGAAAATTAACGGAACATTTAATTTCGTACTAGTACTGGGTAGTTACACAAGTTTAACAGCAGCTCTGTTCTGAAGGGTGAAAGTGTTTGCAGGACAATGGCTACAGAATGCGAGTGTCCGGACGCCGGGGAGCCGGTAGACCTCTACATCTATGACCTGACGCAGGGACTTGCTGCACTCCTGTCACCAGCTATCATGGGTAAGCTATTTATTTATTTGTAGCTCTAGTAGTGTCTTGAGAAATTGACTGTTTTTGAAAAAGTTTGGTCAAGTATATGCTTTAATAATCAATGTTTGGTGCCTGTTAAAGCTGGTAAAGGCGCCAAGATTAAACAGATCCGAAAGATGTAGAAGCATCCTTACATAATTACAGAAAGCAGTATAAACAAATATGGTGTTCCATGCCTAAAGGGTACTTATGGCCATTGCCATGGAATGCCTCAAATATTTTTCAGTTAGTTAATTAGTAGAAAAACATGCATATATTGCTACCATTGGTTTAAGGTCACATACATTTACATTTTATTATTTTCTTGGACCCTTCTATATTGGGTCGGTTATGAATGAAAGTAATTTACATTGATGAAAACATGTGACATGACCTAATTAATATATCTATAAGTATTCAAAAGTTACTTATTTTTTAGGCAGGCAGTTGAAACAATTGGTGCCTGGTATCCAGATGCCATCTTTAAAATCTGTTGCCAGGCTCTATGCTTCTTATAATTGCAGTACAGTCAACCTCAAAGATATGTTTACATGTTCGCACCTTGTTGCATTGTAATAAGGCGAAAAATGTATAGAACATATCTTTGTTGATTGTACAAACCATGTCTTACCAATATTTTACTATCTAGAAATAAAGAAAGAAGAAATTTGTGGCATTCCATGCCTAAAGGTACCTTATGGCCAATTCCATAAGGACCCTTTAGGCATGGAACGCCACATTTATTCACTACTTAAAAGACACACAGAGACAAAGGGAGTAGACATTCAATACAATTGACAGATATTGTGTGTCTCTTTGCGGCAGTGAATCTGTTGCTGCCTTAGCATTATGCTGAGGTGTCAGACAGACATCTATAGCGCTGTTTTTTCGGACAGATCTATTATTTTTCTGAGATGTAGTCGGCCTACACCTCTTTGTTATGTAATTTGATCTCGCAGGGCATGGTCTCTCATCATTCAAATATGCCATTGCATTACCATGCAATGCGACACTATGCAATGCAACACAATGTTACACAACAACAACAATCAATGTTGTCATATAATTTTTCACTATTTAGATTCCTAGATCTTTATTTTGTATCTATACATAAATACTAGCTTTTGCCCGCGACTCCGTCCCCATATATCATAGCTCCATACAAACTTTCACCCTATCAAACTATCCTAGGACCTTTCCCAGGACTCAAACTATCTCTATACCAAATTACATCTAAATCGGTTCAGCGGTTTAAGCGTAAAGAGGTAGCAGACAGACTTCGCACTTATAATGTTAGTATGGAAGTATGGATACAACCGCCTCCCGGAAACAAAGTTAACTGTTATATTGTAAACCAGCTCGCCCAAGTGAACTCGTTAATCGACTTAAGGGATGTTTGTTATTAGACTCGTCGTCACATCGAAGTTTGCGGCGTTTTTCACAATGCGACTCCTTCCTTCGTGAAATGCCGCTATCCTTGTGTCGACCACGCTACATCGACCACGCTAGGGGATCGGGGGAGTGTTGTTCTAAGGGGCTCAAGCCCCCGCCAAAGCATCAGAGTCCTTACTAAAATAGTGGAACCGCCACTGGTTGGCTTTCTTTATTCGGTGTCCACCTCACCGGTGATCTGCCGCGTAGTTTTTAAGTGTAATTACTAAATTAGACAAACATACATACATATGTACTAGCCCTTTGGCTTTTTACAACGCACTATTCGCGCGACACCGGCACCGCCGCCCCACTTCCCGAACTGTTTCAAGGACTGTTTTGTTGGACTACTTACCTTTATTTAGATCGCTAGGTGATCCCTCGCGGCGCAGAGAAAGTTTTCACTCTTATGTAATATTTGTTTCGCGTGCCGGTGACAGATATACAAGTGACGTGTCGGGTTAGAATAGCATACACCTTTTCTCCACGGGTGTTGTAAAAGTGATGGTTATAGGGTTACGGTGTGTTGTGGGCTGTGTACGCGAAACCTATCACAGCAATATCGTGATAGAAGTGCCACTGAAAATGTAATGTTACATTCTGCGTAATCACAACACATGCGGTGAATGAGCTTTGCATTACTTAACCATTCAAAAAAACATTTATTTGCTTAAAATATGGCGTGATTTTATGTATGTATTTACGTAAATATGTGACAGACATATATCGTTCAATTCAAACGCAATACCAATAGGTATGTTGTTTAAAAAAAACACGAAGAATTGCTTCACTCTTTCTCACTGGGTGCAGTTTGGGTTCCATAGCGTAGTTAGGTGTGTGCAAGTTTTTACGTAAATATTATTCAAAAGTAGGTATATGAATATAATAGAATAGAATAGAAAAACTTGATTTCGCAAATAACAGTAAGTACATTCTAGATTTACACTTAGATATATTAAAACTAAGATTAGATGCGAAAACGGAGTCCACTCAGCATAATGCCGCTCCACAGAAGGCGAAACGACGCTGGTATTATGTGGACCCACATGTGGTGCGCTACAGAACTGCACGTTACATAGTACTGCTACTTTAAGGATTTTATTTATACACACTAATATTCTGAATCTATTAAAAAATACCGCGTCAAAATCCGTTGAGTAGTTTGAAAGGTCTAAGCGTAATTAGGGACAGACAGCGGGAAGCAACTTTGATTTATACTATGTAGTGATTTCGCAATAATATTATTTGGGTTTTTACAATAGTTAGTTATGCTGTGCATTTTCCGCGAATCGACATCCAGTGTGCTCATTTTGCGTGAAAACGGTGGGGTAGCTACCACTCCAGCTCCTTTAGAAAGTTGGTGAGTGCCTTGGTGTTGCTGACTGCGTCCCGTAGTGTGTCTGGAGACCCTAGGTGCTTTTTCCTGTATATTTCTGCTTGCTTGCCGTTCAGTAGAATATTTTCAGTCATTTCTTTCGCCTCCATGCACGCTCTGCACATGGGGCTGTCTGTGATACCTAATGTTGTATAGGTGTCTGTTCAGGGTGTCGTGTCCTGTTATTATTCCTACTATCTTGCGTAGTTAGTTTCTAAGTGTCCTCAGTAGTGCGGTTGTGAGTTTGTTCCTATACAGCCAGCGTAATATAGTTAGTAGCAGCCAGAGTAGCCAAATATTTCGTAACGCACCCTTATTCTTATAGTAATACTACGCACTACTGCAGCTACTAACTATATGACGCTGACCGTACAATATGACTTGAATGTAAATCTTAAGTGTGCCCTCTCATCCAAAAGAAGAGGTCGACATAGAAAAAAAAGTGACTTTCGTATCTAAATTGTGATTTTACTACATCATAAAGCGTGCCGACCTTCATTTGCCTTCTGGTATGTTTATCTATGGCCTCTTAGATCGTAAAGCGAGAACGTATTCCGAAAGCGCGCTAGCTCCCGCTGTATAGTAATGAATGGTTTCGCGCATTCCTCGGCATTGTTTACGTTGGGCCAGGAATTCGTTGTTATCATCGCTTCTATCGCTAATTGGTGGGTGTAACATGTGGACTATAATTGAGCTAAGAGCTGAGAGCTATCTGGTCCGGTTTTTAACGATACATTTAATATAATTAAGTCACGCACGTCACTACTATGTTAGAACATCAATCATTCACTACAACACTCCCTCTGGACGTGTTATTTTTCTTGCTCAGTCCAACTTTCTCGACCAGCGGGCGTAGCACGGTTGCCATTTTATCACTTATCGTTGTGGATAAGGCATCCATCACTCTCGCACTCGCATACTTGTCAGAGCGTCTTTACCACAATGATAAGTGATAAAATGGCAATTATGCTACGCCCACATGCCCCCTATCATGGTCGGCCTTATCACGCGATAAGTGACAAGATAGAGTGTCCGTCACTGGCTGACACCGTTCGATAGAACGAGACTGACGCTCTGTCTTGTTATTTATCGCGTGATAAGGCCGACCATGATACAGGGCCTGCTGTCATGCATTTTCTCATTTTATCATGTGACGTAAGTGTATTGGGAGTGGGCCCACGGTCTATAAAGAGGACAATCCTGTGAGATTGTGGGTTTGTTAGTTTTAATGTAGTGTTGGTGGATTTTTTCCTCGCTCCGCAGCTCTGGCACCCTCCCTTATACGCGGGTAAAGCCGCTCGGGGCAGCTACTAAATAGTAAGTAATATTTACGGATGTGTTATTGTATTCCACAGGGCGTCAGGTGGAAGGCGTGTGGCACACGTCGCTGGTGGTGTTCGGCCGCGAGTATTTCTACGGAGGCGGCGGCATCGCCACCGCGCCTATCGTGAGTACACATCCCACTAATATTATAAATGTGAATGTTTGGATGTTTAGATGTTTGGTTGTTTGTTACTCAATCACGCTAAAACGGCTCAAACGATTTGGATGAAATTTTGTACGTAGATAGTTTATAGCCTGAATTAAAATATAGGATCGTTTTTATCTTGGGTCCACGCAGACGAAGTCGCGCGCAGGCTGAAGCTAGTATTATATACTGCTCAAAACAAAATCAGTTTCTGTCAAAAGAATCATTTTTGGTACAAGCTTTTATTGCCGATGACTGTACTTTTCTGCATATCATCATCAACTACTCATTGAAACGATCCTAACGAGCCCAAACTCAACGGGGTTACGTCGGTTAAGTACTGAATTCCCATGGCCACCTTCTGTCTCCATCATCAGATCAGCTCGATGGTACCATAATATTGAATTCTCATCCAAACTATACTTATATCCAAAATTTTGAAAACATTTTGCCGCCGCTAACATAGTATAGTGGTATAGTGGTGGGTAGGGCACAGCGAAATGTCATCCCGCTCGAATGTGGAGCAGCCCAACTGGGGAAGTACCTCCGCCTTGCAGGAGACCACAGCCATAATAACACTACTACTTGCTCTGTAGTAGTGTTGTGTTCCTGGAGGTGAGCAAGGTCGCCAGAGTTCCCGAGGATGCGTCGTGTTGAGAGCGAGGGAATTTGTTCCTTCAGCTGTCAACACGGCGAATCCTCAAACATATCAAGGGTCGCCAACGCCCATGTTACTCCTCTGGAGTTGCATGCGTTTATAGGCTGCGGTTTCCGCTTACCATCAGGCGGGCCGTACGCTAGTTTGCCACCGTGGTTGTATAAAAAAAAAGTATAGCGCAGGTCTGCCGCGGCCGCCCCTGCACGGCTAGCACGTGACGGCGCGCGAGCTCTCTCGATTTTTCTCGCACTATCCGTCTCTCTCTTATTAGAACACTTAGAAGAAGAGGTATAGTGCGATAAAAATCGAGAGTATGTCGCGGCCGTCGTGTGCTAGACGTGCTGTACAAAAAAATGTTTTCAAGCTCCTACCGCTTACTGAACAGAAAGTTTGTATTTTTAACCGACTTCAAAAAAAGGAGGAGGTTCTCAATTCGGTTGTATTTTTTTTTTTTTTTTCAATGTTTGTTACCTCAGAACTCCGTCATTGATGAGCCGATTCATAAATTATTTTTTTTGTTTGTAAGTATACGCTTCCAGGTGGGTCCCATTTTTTTGAAAATTCAATTGGATGATGGGATCCATAAGGAATTGAGGGAACTCCTCAATTATATTAGGCACGCGTGTAGTGATTTTGGTATTTTCTATTATAACTCGTGTATTTACATCCGGAAATCATAAATTGGTGGAGTGGAATTGATGATGAAGACCACAGATGACTTATGGAATTTCTCAATTATGTACTTAAAAGTACAAAAGTATATCACAGATTCTGATAAGATTCCGTTGAAATAGCAACTAATGAAGTTCCAAGGGTGATCCTTGTGGAATCGACGAAAGTCCTCAAATATTATCGGGTCACATACAGCGATTGGGTTTTTTTCTATAATAATCAACGCATTTGCTCTCGGAAATCAGTTCATGAGGTAAATTGGAAAAGAAATAATGTTCTCGTGGCTTGGCGGAGTACTAAATTGAAGTCGGTTAAAACTTTGTTTTTAAAGTAAATTATGTTTCGCGTATTCAACGAGCTATATTTCCAAGTCTAATGAAAGCAGTAGAGTGCAGGCATCGTCCCACTCGCCCTGCAACATTTCCGCAACAAGCGCCGAGCAATGTTGGCAACGTTTCCACCACGTGTTGTCTACCGCTGGCCGCGCTAAATCCTTCGAGGATTCGTATAAATCCATAAAATCGTGTTTATGTATGTGCGTATTAAGGGAGAAACGCCGCATGCAATAACTTTTGATATTACGACGGTGGCAGAGAAGCGTACGGCCCGCATGTTGGCAAGCAGCTTAACTCTCAACCCAACACACCCTCGGGAGCTTTGGTGACCTCACTCACCACCAGGAACACAACGCCACATACATACAGAGCAAATAGTGGCGTTATTCAGGCTGCGATTTCGTGTACGGGGGAGGTTGAGCTGCTCCTAATATGAGGGAGATAAGCCCTAGTGCTCTTATTATGAGAAATTGCAAAGGTAAGACGAAAACAGTAGATTGCAGACGCATCGTCCCACTCCATCCCTGCGGCATTTCCGCAACAACCGCTGGGCAAAGTTGGCAACGTTTCCACCACGTGTTGTCTACCGCTGGACGCGCCAAATCCTTCCAGGACTCGGTACAAATCCATAAAATTCGTGTATTTATGCAATTGCGTAATAAAGGCTTAAAGCCCCCGCAAATCCAATGGCTGGGCTGCCCAGCTGTCGAATTTGACGAATAACGACTAACCTCTTTCTCGAAGTTGGTCCTACCTAACTAGACAGTCTGTCCTAGGTACTTAATTGTCTATCGATGACCGCTGGGGCGAAAAGGTTCTCGAGTGGCGACCACGTACTGGAAGCCGCTTGTTTTTTCAATGAAGAACGCATATAATTGTTAGGCTCAGAAATATGAAATGTGAACAGAAGGCGGGCTGACTATATAAAAAGTCCCCGCCTGTTCTGTTGTCCAGTCGACTACAAAGTCCGCTATCCAGCGCGTCAGGTTATTTATTCCGCGTCGCCCACGCGCAGCATTTCTGCGGAGGTATGCGCCTGACGGCGCATTATCAGATCGACACGTCCCCGGGAATTGGGATGGTGAATCATGGCGATTTTGCATGGTTTTTTTTTGAAACTTGATTGCACAGTACAAGAATGAGTACAAATGGCGGACTTCATGAGATTGCCCTGTGCATTCTCTACCAGACATTTGGCGCAGGCATTTAACTTTTAATACCTGTTGTTGTTGTGTGGATGGTTGAATGAACCATATGACCTGGGTCAATTTAGGATAGGTCAGGGGTACTGAGATTCATCAGCAGTGATATAATCTTGTCATAACGTATGTTCTGTAACAGATTGAATGCAGTACACTTGATCACTTATTGACTTCTGATTTTCTGTCATATCGACGCGTCACGCGCACGTCAAATCCACCTCCGAAGGTAGGAACCTACAAAAAGGACAACATGGTTAAATGGAGTGGAAGTCTAATTTTAAATGAAGTGTGCTTCATTTGTTATGTTCTGTTTGATTTAAGAACAACTTAAAATTCATTACTATTATCATTTATACTCGTATCTCAGGAGATTACTTATCCAGTCTATGTAACAGACATGTCTTTGCCAGGTTGAGGTAAACGATCTGAGCCCGACACTGGCCTAATACATGACACTTTTAATCGTATGTCATAACAATAAAGTTCAACAATAGCTGTCAACTATTAGGCATTAAGGTATCATTGGGACATTTACCTCAAATATCATTGTCGAATCTCATAAAATATCTCAAACCGTAAGTCTCTAAACTCGTCATGAACTGATAATGAGTGAGCTTCATGTTAGGCTCTGTCATCGCTTACCATCAGGTGAGACTAGGGTCAATCAGGGACAGTCTTTTATAAAAATATAACTTTCTGACAAATAAATCATTTATAGTAAGTACATTTTTTTATTGCCAACTGTACTTTACTATATACAGTCATCCACTACTCGTTTAGATATTTCTAACGAGCCCAAACTGAACGGGGTTACGTCTGATAAGGCCTGCATTCCCATGGCCACCTTCTGTCTCCATCATCAGATCGGCGCGATAGTACCATAGTATTGAATTGTCATCCATATATACCTACCCAAAATTTCAGCGCAATTGAGCAAAATTGAGTTGCAAGATTCCACCCGAACAAATATAGGTATATTGCAAGTTTAAGAGTCCGCAGTAAGCTCGATTCTCCATACAAACGTAGTTACGCTCTTATTTTAAAACTACGTGTTGGATTGTAACGAAACTTTGCATATACAATGACATGAGGTACTCGTATATCTATGTCTGTAATTAGTTTATGTAGCTTCAGATACCATAGTAAAAAAAATACAGCGAATTTAAGTTTTTCATATAAAACTTGTTTTTGCTGTATTTCGTTTGTTTTATACACTGGAACCATATAAACTAATTACAGACATAGATATACCTCATGTCAATGTATATGCAAAGTTTCGCCGCAATCGAACACGTAGTTTTAAAATGAGAGCGTAACTACGTTTGTATGGTAAGGTGAAATTCGGCCGAGCTTACTGCGGACTCTTAATAAAAGGTTTTTAAACTTAGAAAAATCTGGCTATAGTTCCGCATTTCGCAAATAGCAAAAAACAGAACCCGCCTTATGATTTTATTCGACAGTACCTAAGTTAAGCATAGGTAAAATGGGGGGATATGGTGCCCCATTTTCTCTCGTATGAATAATGTTTTCGACGTGTAAGATTTATGATCCACCATTTCTGGAAACGCGGTTCCAAGTAGAGCAGGCGAACAGTAAATAGTTACTTCCGTGTCCGTAAATATGGACTTCGTTCTTCCTGAAATGTTGTTGATTTGATACTTTTATTCTTGCTGTGTTGAGAGCGACCTGCGTTTGCCTCTAGCTGTCACCATAACGAATCCTCCAGGGTATAAAGGGTAGAGTCACAATCGTCCATAAAGGATACGGTGTGAAGAATCTCGAGTGTTGACTACTTACTTTAATACTCTTTTGAGAGATAGAAATTGACATACCTAAACCACTGATAAATAGGTAAATCTATCTTCCTAACTCCCAGTCCCAGGTGTCTATATGTATAAAGAATAAAATACCTTGTTCAATCGAATGCGAACTACTTAGTGGCTCTGTAAGACACGCGAGCCTAAATTGAATTTTGCAAAAAGTACCTCTATTAAGAAAATACATCAATACATACATATAATCACGCCTCTTTCCCAGAGGGGTAGGCAGAGATCACGGATCTCCATTTGCTACGATCCTGACAAACCACTTTATCTTCACTCACTTTCATAACATGTCACATGCTCGTCGGTTTAGGGTACTTTTGAAAGAAAAATCTAATTTTTATTAAGAAAATCTATATCATTAATGAGCCTGCTCAAACATTTCCACGAGAATCGGTTGAAAAATGCGACCTGTAGAGGCGAACAGCCGGTCAGTGACGCAGACACCGGACATTCGATCGATTTTCGGCTAAAGCTGAAGCGTAGAATTTCGTTCGCTTCGCTCGCTTGTTCGATTAAATTTTAGAGCAACTTTAGGCATTTGTTTATCCGACTATCCGATCCTTGTATATAAACATAGGTTTGTGTTACGAGAAGTATATAGGGACGAATATATAACAATCCTAAAATGTTGCACAAAGATACAAAATCTATAAAAAGTTGTTGAGATGTAGGTAGGTAATTTTACAAAATAACGTTTATACGACGAACAGTTAAGCCTGCCTACGAAACTGAGGGTCCTGGGATCGAATCGAGGTGCATTTATTTGCGTCACACATAATCACGAATATTTATTCCTGAGTCATGGATATTTTCTATGCATATAAGTATTTATTTATATTTGTACCAGTTTAGTACGTCAATAGGTCATTGGCTTTTTTTTTCCTTTATTGGGGCAAAAACAGAAATAGAAATATACAGATATTTACAAAGGAAAAGAACTTATACTTACATATTTAAAATCTATTCCCTAAGGCATTCCCACTAGGAGGTTTATACACAAATTCTAATATAGTGACAATGCTATCTGAACAAAACAAAGAACAGCTTAAGTACGTTTTACATATTTATAATCTATTATATATCTATAAACATGCGTATGAAATAATGTATTATTTATCTAACTTGTGCAGCAAATGATGGGCAAACTAATAGTACAGCATCCAATAAAAGTACAGTTAGAGGCTAAACACTTAAAAATATAAATATTAAGTATTAAACTTATATTAAACTGAATTGGCGTTAAAAAAAACTTAAACAAACTATTCTAGAAATTCTCAGCTATTATATTTTATGTAATTGAATCCAAGTTCAAATCGTATGGTGACGCCGATTCAAACACCGTCATAACATGCGCGTAATTGAGCTATTCCCATATCACAATCACACTTATTTATAGCCCGTGATCTATCTTTATCCCGTGATTTTGGCCAAAATATAGCCCGCGGTAGATCGCGCATATCGTGCTCTATTTATATTACGTTAGAGGTTATTTTTAAATGTGCTTTTACGAGAATTGGCGACTTTACGAACTGATTTAAGAGGCGTGTTTTTGTTTTTTTGAAAGGGTATTATAAAAACGTTGTCGCGGATGTTTGTTTATTTATATATATAATTCGACAATACACATATATAATACAGACATCACCGATTTTATTAGTGGTCTGCTCGTCTGCTTAGCAGAATATTAAAAGAGATGGAGGATTCGTTGATGCTTTTTTGAGAATGCGACGTACTATCGACAACACAGTTAACTGACCATCGGTGCACCTTACGTGCATTGTAATAAGGTTCTACATAAACACAGTATGGTCAGTTAACAGTGTTGTCGTTTGTACGTTGACGTCAAAGATTTATACTTCTGTACCTTAATCCTCGTAGGTAATAAGGATTTATCTTTTCGTCGGCCCTACTTAAACTTATATCCTGTGGTGTATTGTCGCGCTGCCTTACATCCTCGGGCCCTGATGTTCTGGGCTGCATGCAAATAGATGGATATTATATTACGGCCCACAACTTGTGTTAACCTATAAGTAGGTACAGTCATGAACTTTAGCTTGGGACCCACTTAAGGTTGACAATCCTTTCAAAAAGTATATAGAAACAGAAAGAATAATTCTGCGAAAAGGGTCCTTAATTAAAGAACGCGACCGTATAACAAATTCGTCTGCCGCTAAATAACTAACTTGACGGCCCAAAGCGAGCCTCCGACGCCCGACGCCATTTCTGGCTAGTTCATCGCTTGAAGATCGCACAGGTTGACAGGTCTGATTCGACGACGTCGTTCCACAGACTGGGATGCCCTACGGCCAACTGGGTAGCCCAAAAAGGGTTTTTTTTGTCTTACCCGCGAATTCTGAAGATTGTGATCAAACGATTGCTCTGATTATTGTGATATAGACCGTAAAACATTGACACTGCATTTGGCAGCAATCTTAATTGTAGGTATCACTTCAACGCACTGGAATACTTCCACAAGCGGATTTGCCCCCCACAGACCCGCGAACAATGTGTTTCGCTAGTATACAGTAGCTAAGCGCCCTAAGCGGGTCAAGTGCTAAAAATTACCTACACACGACTCTAATGTCAAGAGGTTAAGGACTGTCTAGATCATTTTGAGCGTGTTATTTTGCATTGCTGCTTCTGCTGCTGACTGTATCTAAACTAAGAATGCTGCCCCTCTTTCGATAGATATTAGTAAATTGTTTGTTCATTCGGAGTAACTTTTAAATAGAGATGCTTGTCCTCATTGCCGTTCAAGGGACTTCTGACTAGAAAAGGCACATACATCGCACATACTGCGCCGCATATTCGAACAATGGCTGGAGTGCAACAGATGTTAAACTCAGCTGACAGACATTATTATAAATCGAGCACCAAGCAGGTGTGCCCACACTGTGCCAAGACTGTAAATTGCAGCGCACCTCGTAAGTTCCTCTACCCCTCTCTGTCTGGCCCTCCTTAACCCTCTTTGTTCATTTGACGTGTGAGATTGACCCAATCGGGATTAGTGGTGACTGGTGGTGGTAAAACACTCGTTTTATGCTAATGTTGTTGTGCCGGTTTACTTTTGTTTTTCAGCTCTCCAATGTTCTCGAAATTGTTCTGATTTGGGGTTGTCGGTTGAACTAATTAAGACTTTAGTATTTTATTACCGCATCGTCATCGAATGCATGCAATCTTAAGACAATACAATACAATAACAAACAAATTCAATGCCTAATAGACATAAGAATAAAAAACGAAAGCTGCTGAAATGTAAAAAGTTGAAAACAGAAGTCCTTAGACTTACTATTACTACCTATATTAAACCTTAGTAAGGTATTACAATGGATCTTGTAATGATGTATAATCTAACCCAATTTTGCTAAGATAAAAATAGCGTGACAGCACCTTCTTTTTTAACAAAGATAAAAATTATGAAAATTAATTCAAACCAATTCTTCGAAGATATTAATTTTCATCAATTTCTAATGATAACCCATCCATAAATAATCCAGATGAAACGTGACACGTAAAAATACCTCTTACACAAAAAAATCTGTAGAATTGACATCTGCTAACTCGAAAAAATTCGATGTAATTTCAGTCGTTGCCAATTTCTCGAATTTCCCTATTTTCATATGCATCGGTGCTTGTTTTAGCCGGTGCACATTCCGCGATTCCTGCAATTGTATCTGGAGCTTTGTTAGATGATTACACTTTAACATCGACTCTCAAATAGCCCAGAGTTCATTTTAACCTTTCGTATGCCTTGTTCCGGAGCCGTCCAGAACGGTTCGAACATACAACTTAAACATCAGGGTCATGATTTGATTGAATTTTTTCGACATCAGCATACGAGAGGTTTCATAGCATACAATTAGCAGTAATAAATTTAGTTTTGATAAAAAATAAATGAAACTAGAACTAATAGAAAGAAAAAGTGGGCGCGGCATTGTTGTCAATTAGTTATTATATTTATTAGCCATTGAACATTTTCACTTTTTGACATGATTGTACCAAATTGTAATGGTTAAAATATAAGTAAGTAAATTCATTCACTTCTCAAGTCACTTCCACGTTGTTGTGAACTGTTCGAAGAGGCATTTGTATTGTTGGGTTAGACATTTTAAATAGATATATAGGCATTAATATAATTCTATTGAAGTAGGTTACAACTCATTAAGTTTTGTAATAAAGTTTAAAATCGTAAATTTTCTTGCTGTCACTATTGATGGTTTCGTAGAAGATTGTATTGATTATAATTTTGGACTTCTATCATGTAGGATATGCCCAACAATAAATCGTTGTACAAAACACCTGCTAAGTGGCTTTGAACCCTATAAATTTAGTTTTAAAGAATCTACCAGCCCCCCTAGAGCACACTAGGTTTTATGTCCGACGTAAAGCATTCGTCCCTCTTGCACTCGCATATTTGCCAGAATGGGACGAATGCTTTATGTCCGACATAAAACTTAGCGTACTAGCCCCCCAGGAGAAGTTACTATGGCCAGGAACAACAAAAAAATGTCGCCTGCTCCACATACGTACTGATTTAGTTACTTTGTACAGATGGAGTTAATACACCTTGCAAAAAATAGTGGAAATGAAATTTTTTATTTTTTAAATTACTGCAAGTGTGATTTTCTTCGTGCTACATTTGTAGGTTTTGAGTTACCTACTAGTGCATAAGAGCCGATTTTAGCCGGTCTAGATTCCACAATTCCTGCAATTGTATCTGGAGCGGTTAGATAACGATGCAACGGTTCCTGGTCGCCCGCTCCCGAAATACACCGGCATTTCTCGCGCCCGCCTCGCTCGCACGCACGCTTTCCGCGCACGAGTGAGGGAGAAGCGGTAGTTTCTGAAGGAATCCGTTTATAACGTAAAGGTGACTTTATTTATTTTTAATGGCGACGGAAACGGCGTTTATAACATGGCGCTTAAAACGGGCTCTGAGATGTTATGTTTTCTTTGCTGAGTAGAAAATATGAGTTTGGAAATGTTATATTTGCGGTTTTTCCTTACATGACACAAATAAGTTCGTGCACTTATTTTATGGTTTATTTTTGGTCACCAATTTCGTGTTATATTTTGTATAAATTCGTGTTACATCCTATACTATTAAACGAGCAATATTTGTATATATATTTGCATTTTCAGTCATGAAATTTGGAGCATAAGGGGGCGAGAAATCGACGTAGCTGGGTCTCATGACTGGGCAAAATCGTTTCTCCGTATTTTCTCTGTTTTCACCCGAGCAGAGCTCGGTCTTTTTATAAACTTTATTCTGAAGGTACAAACCTAGGTACCTATTAAGCATCTCAACAACTTTTTAACGATTTTTCTTCTCTTTGATATCTGCAACTATTTAGGATTGTTATAAAACAAACCCTAAATAATGTTACTAAAACCTTGATTAATTTACGAGTATTCTGCGAAAAGTTTCCTTAATGAAACATTTGGATTTTATGTTGTTTTCTGTTCTTTACGTGTAGAAATCATTAGGGTGGTTCGCTTTCCATATAAAACAATATTTGACATTCGCGCGCATAACGGTGTGATATTTTAAGAAACTTATATAACAAACCTACATAAATTAGCTTTCTATTTGCGCGAAATATAGGGGATATTTATTATTACCTAGAATAAACTTGTATAAACTAGAGTAATTTGAGAAAAGATGTTTACCCAAAGTTTCACGGCCCAAACTAATTTCTCAAATTATTCTAGGAAAAATATTTATAGGTAGAAACCACCTTAAATACCTATGTAATGATTTTTTGTTACCACCATTGAATAAAGGGTGAAAGTAGGTACTTACATTGACCGTAATTTTAAGGGAATATTAGATACATTTAATACTTTTTAAAAATGTAAACGAAATAAATATTTTATGTTTATCTTTTAGTGGGGCGGAAAGGTTCTCGAGTGGCGACCACGTACCGGAAGGCACGGCGTGGGTAGGTCCCCTACAAGGTGGACTGATGACCTGGTAAAGGTTGCTGGAGTCCGCTGGATGCGGGTGGCGCAGGACCGGTCACTGTGGCACTCTTTGGGGAGGCCTATGTCCAGCAGTGGACGTCTTTCGGCTGATATGATGATGATGATGAATAGCAGGGGTTCACTGTCACAAATAACCAGTGCTCTCGTCCGCGTGGCGTTTTAAATGGGTTGTCATATTTCAAACCGGAAATGTGACATATACTTCGTCGCAAACATTCTTAGTCAGGTGTCATGCGACGAACTAACATGTCAGTGTGCCAATTTGAGTAATTTAGGATCTAAATTATGGCGTGTATATTTTACAGTGCCAGCAGAGACTTACAGATATAGTGTAAATTCGATGAATCTAGACTTTACTCAAAGATTTGTCCTTATGCCAGTTAGTGAAATGTGACGTAAGGTGATAGCGTGTTGTTTTATTGGTCTTGCGTTCAGTTAGCAGCAGTAACTAAGCAGAATCATCATTATATCAGCGGAAAGACGTCCACTGCTGGACATAGGTCTCCCCCAAAGAGTGACAAAGTGACCGGTCCTGCAACGCCCGTAGGCAGCGGACTCCCGTCACGTCCCGCGGTAAACCAGGTCATCAGTACACCTTGTCTGACCTAATCCCTGTGACCCACGCTGCGCCTTCCGCTAAGCACTATAACACGCTCAAAATTATATACAAGGACCCTTATATTGATTTAAACTTTGACGATTCTCACACATTATATTTTAATAACCGGACTTCTTTTCGTCCAATATTCCGCAGTGTCTCAAGACGAGAGTCTTTGACCAGTGTGTGTTGCCAGTGATGACATATGGCACTGAAACGTGGTCGCTTACTATGGGCCTCATAAGAAGGCTCAAAGTCACTCAAAGGGCTATGGAGAGGGCTATGTTTCTCTGCGTGATCGCATCAGAAATGAGGCTATCCGCAGCAGAACCAAGGTAACCGATATAGCCCTCCGAATCGCTAAACTTAAGTGGCAGTGGGCGGGGCACATAGCACGTAGAACCGATGGCCGATGGGGCGGAAAGGTTCTCGAGTGGCGACCACGAACCGGAAGGCGCGGCGTGGGTAGGCCCCCCGCAAGGTGGACTGATGACCTGGTAAAGGTTGCTGGAGTCCGCTGGATGCGGGTGGCGCAGGACCGGCCACTTTGGCACTCTTTGGGGGAGGCCTATGTCCAGCAGGGGACGCCTTTCGGCTGATATGATGAACCGGACTTAATCGCGTATAATTAACGTATTTATTTCGAGGCTTCCCGACGTTTCGGATGTGTCGCAACATCCTTGGTCGCGGAACGACGACGAGTCGCCACCCCGTAAGCTACAGACAGACGTGCTCAAAAAAAAAGCATGCTTATAAGCTCGCTTAAAATTAGCATGCTCTGCAACTGTTCAAATTGGCCAGCAATAAGCATGCTTGTTTTAAGAATACTCATAAATAAGCATGCTCAAAGCAAACGTACGGACTGTTCAGACGCGCTCGGAGCACGCCCCTTCCACCAACGCCTCAGGTAGCATCTAACGCTCTAAATAAGCATGGTCATTACTAGCAATGTTGTTACACACGTGCTACTAATGAACAATTGCTCAATAGTGGCATGCTTTCGTGCTAGTAATGAGCACGTCTGTCTGTACCTATACTAAATTAATTTTGTAACAAGCAGTAACGCTGCTAGCGAAATGTATAAATCTCAAATGAAAGGAAAAATAAAGCTCAGTTGTTTAGTAGCGACGGGCCATGTATGCCTGTGGTCGTGGGTTCGATTTCGGATCGGAGCATGAAATTTTTGCTTTCATTTGAGATTTAATATTAAATATGTACCGGTGCACCCTATGGTGTTTAAGGATGCGGCGGTTACCGTCGGGCACCGTTGAGAGATCGAGTATTGAGACTTCGACGTAAATCAAAATTTACTTTATTGAAACACTGACTAAGGCTGCGTTACCACCAGAGCTGTGCGAGGATGCGTTGCGAGGTTTCTTCATACATTTGAACTTCGCAAGGCCTAGCTTACGACGTTCAAATGTATGAAGAAACCTCGCAACGCATCCTCGCACAGCTCTGGTGGAAACACAGCATGTCAATATAAAACTCAATAGGGTATTTGACAACAGTGAAAATAAATTGTTTTTTCATTAGAAACGGATAAACATTACAAAAATACTCGGAACGTATCAATCTTTCATTTATGTTTGCTATTTTAAGTTTTTTAAATTCATAAAAACTAATTATGAGGACGTTGTTTGACTGTGACGTCACAAGCAAGTAATCCATATAAGTTGACTTGACTGTATGTATGCTTAGTTGTGTATTCTTATACTATTTACTACGTTGTTCTTACCTTTCCTTTTTGGTTTTATTAATATTATGTTTTATACACCTTCAGGTCTGTTTGTATAACCTCTCAGTTATTGTACATTGTGTACAACATATGTAACAAGTTTGTTATGACTGTTTGTGTTTCTAAATAAATTTAAAAAAAAAAGTTCCATACTAACGGAGCGTTTTTGAAGTTTGACAACCTCTGTAGCCTAGTTGGTAGTGACCCTGCCTACGAAGCCGGAGGTCCCGGGTTCGAATCCCGGTAAGGGCATTTATTTGTGTGATGAGCATGAATATTTGTTCCGAGTCATGGATGTTTTCTATGTATTTAAGTATTTATTTATCTATATAAGTATGTATATAGTCGTCTAGTACCCATAATACAAGCTTTGCTTAGTTGACTACTAGGTCGATTTGTGTAAGATTGTCCCCAAATATTTATTTATAAAAAGAGGCTGATTTGACTTTTGCGAAATACCGTATTGTGGCGTGGCCAGTTCCGAGGTAAAACCAATGCGTCCGGTCACTCGCGTGTTCAGCCAGAGAATGCCCGGAGCTCGGCCCGCTCGGCTCCGTCCTAGCGCACGGAGTGGGGATAGATGGTTCGATGTGACGTCAGCCACAAATCAACCAATCGTAGCCATTCCGACGTTGCGCTACAATTAAGCGTCCGTCCTCATGACCATCCTGTCTCCGACATATGTTACTCTACTATGGTGGCTGGTGAGGTAGCCAGCTTCGGCCTACCAGTTAGCGCTGCGATTGACCTTTAAAAGAGTTTAGCAGTGGCATACCGCAATTGGATGCTTTCTCATCCAAGGTTCATGATTTAACGGGACACTGCTAATTGACAACCTATTTTCCAATAGTACCTAAAAAAATATTTTTTATGAGTTCTTTTAATCATTTTTTACTTAAAAATAAAAAAAAACCGCCCAAGTGCGTGTCGGGCCACGTCAGTGTAGGGTTCCGTAGTTGCGCGCCAACCAGCAAAGATTAGGTCTTAAAAACGCAATAGCACGCAAACGGATCTTATAGAAAAATGGTTTTCAAGAACCCATAATCTTTTTGAAGAAACTATCCAACGATACACCTCACATGAAATTACCAAGAATAAAAATAACATCCCCACTTTACGTGTATGGCAGTTACCCTAAAACAAAATGTTTTTCAAAATTGTATTATATCATTTAGTCGGCTATTGATTTCTATACCCATGCCAAATTACAGCTTTCTAGTAGTACCTACGCGTGACTGAGCTAAGCCGCAGACGAACGGAAAGACGGACATGGCGAAACTATAAGGGTTCCTTACTTTCCCCAATGTATTTGTCACACAGTTGACTTACAAGACAGTAGTCTAACTAGTGTTTATGTCTTATCTTTAGGGCGGCACGATGGCGGGGCAACCTCGTGAGGTGCAGCGGCTCGGCGTGACGTATGTTCCCGCCGCGGTGTTCCGCGAATATTTGCAGGGACTCGCCGCTACCACATTCGCGTAAGTACATCTGGGCACACGACCATTATAAGTTCCTTTTTAACCGACTTGAAAAAAGGAGGTTCTTCACATAAACAAAATAGGGAATACCGGAAATACCAAGTTGTACTTGTTTGAAACTATTCTAGTATCGAGGGGTGCGTGGTCAAACCCGATAAGTCGAGTTAACAGCCGTCAGAAATTTCAGTTTAATTGCATTTACATGTAGTTCTTTTTCAAAACTCCATTATGCCGACTTATCGGGTTTGACCACGCAACCCTCGGTATGATGTCATGAAAGTTAAAAGCCATGAGTTTTGCCTTCCATTTTATCAAGCAAGCCTATTTTAGACCAGACACACTCGACGCACTATTTGCTGCTTTTGCACATTTTGCTGTACAAACCAGGACACGCTAGATTACTAAAAGACCTTATCCCGTTGCATTAAGATTTATGATTGGTTAGTGTTGTCGATGGCACTATCTCGATATCTAAATCTAATGGCCAAGAACATTCCAGAACGGAGCGGAAAAAGATACTCGACTAGTCTCAGATCTATATTATCTAAATCCCCTTATTTTACTTTACAGGGCCTCATCGTATTCCCTATTGGAACACAACTGCAACCATTTTACCGACGAAGCGGCGCAGTTCCTCTGCGGCGCGCGCATCCCCAAGCACATAGTCCAGCAGCCGGAGACGGACTTGCCCCCTCCGCTGCGCGCTGCGCTCGCCGAGCTGGTACGGTCGCCGGACGGCGGGCAGGTGAGTTACTGTCTCTATTGTACACAGTTCCTCTGCGGCGTGCATACCCAAGCACATAGTGCAGCAGCCGGAGACGGTCTTGCCCCCTCCGCTGCGCGCTGCGCTCGCCGAGCTGGTACGGTCGCCGGACGGCGGGCAGGTGAGTTACTGTCTCTATTGTACACAGTTCCTCTGCGGCGTGCATACCCAAGCACATAGTGCAGCAGCCGGAGACGGTCTTGCCCCCTCCGCTGCGCGCCGCGCTCGCCGAGCTGGTACGGTCGCCGGACGGCGGGCAGGTGAGTTACTGTCTCTATTGTACACCTTTCCCCTGCGGCGTGCATACCCAAGCACATAGTGCAGCAGCCGGAGACGGTCTTGCCCCCTCCGCTGCGCGCCGCGCTCGCCAAGCTGGTACGTCGCCGGACGGTGGGCAGGTGAGTTACTGTCTCTATTGTACACAGTTCCTCTGCGGCGTGCATACCCAAGCACATAGTGCAGCAGCCGGAGACGGTCTTGCCCCCTCCGCTGCGCGCCGCGCTCGCCGAGCTGGTACGTCGCCGGACGGTGGGCAGGTGAGCTACTGTCTCTCTATTTGTACTATATTTATGAATAAAAAAACTAGAACTTACGTTTGCCCTTGTTGTCGTTGTACGTTGTAGAAGTCAGCAGCAAAAGTAGCTAAGCGGGTCAAGTGTTCAAAATGTCCTACACATGACGCCCTTTGTAGCCTAGTTGGTAGTGACCCTGCCTACGAAGCCACAGGTCCTGGGTTCGAATCCCGGTAAGGGAAAATAATTCTGAGACGAGCATGAATATTTGTGTCTAAGTTTTGGAAGTTTTCTATGTATTTATATCTATTAAATTTATCGTCGTCTAGTACCCATAACAGAAACCTTATTGAGCTTACTATAGGCTAGTTCGATTTGAGTAAGATTGTGCCCTAATGAATGTACTCGTAATGAATGCCGGTTCAAATTCCTTGGGCAACCATTGGAACGCGGTCTTGGCCTGTGAGAAACGTATCTGATCGCACTCTGTGAGCAGGGCTCGTCGCGCGGGCCGCGCGGCTCGCCGCGGCGGCGTCGCTAGCGCTCACCCGCGATTTCAACCATGCGCGTGAGTGATGTTTCCCCAAAATCCTTTTTTTTCTGTAGTGATTTTTCTACTCTCATATTTTTGTTTTCCAATTTTTGTTCTTTTTTTTACAAAGAGTTAATTTCATTTAGATTTTTCACATGGTAGTCACTCATGCTTGCACTCGGGGAAATCATATTCAAAAATGTATGCCCGATATTTGTCTGTGTCAATGTTGCGTATAATCGTGAGTACATACTTATGATTAGGTACTTTCATCACTTTATGCATTTCTTTTTATGTATTTGTAGAATAAAATCGCTCGTTGTTTATATACCGCATTCTCGAAATACCAAATTTTGCAAAATACCACTTTCTTGATTTATCACATTACCAATATACCAAATTTTCTGTATAGGACATTCTTAAAACGATTTAGTTCCATGAGTACCTTACGATTTTATAAACTGGTGTAACGGGAATGTGGTAAGCTAAAAGTGTGATAAATTGATAATCCGATATTTTGCAAAATCTGGTATTTCGGGAATGCGGTATATTAGCAACGAGCGAATAAAATATCTGAATTTAGAATCTTGAATTAGCTCAAAAAATTTGGTACGCAGTAAAGCCAACCTTGCCTTGAAATCAGGAAAATGCGAAAAGAAAGTTCACTATAAAGGGTAAAATGATTTTGTAGAAAAGATCTAACAAATCCTAATTTCGCTGAGACTGTGCATTCGCATAATTAATCCGTTTTTCTTCATGTATCTTCGCAACTTAGTATTAAATGGAAATAGCATTGAAAAGTTTGAGTCGTAGATCCTCCTGTCACAGGTTCCTGTAGAATTATAGTGAGTGCATTCCTATTTGCGTTATGTTTTTGACGTTTATTGTACTGGGATGACAGCTCTGTCATAACGCTAATAGGAATGCACTCACTATAATAAAATAGTTCAAACGAAAAATGTTATTAAAGGAATTGTTGTTCTTTTGTTTTGTCTTATTCGATTTTAGAATATAATAAAACGAATGAAAATTCAAATCTATTATCCGAACCATGGCTCGAATTTGTTTCTTTTAATGATGTCTCAGGAGGACATTATATTCGTGTATTGTTTTATTTACTGATTTGATTGTGGTATTAGCTAATACTTGAACGTGTTTGCCCACAGTCGATCCTGGGTGGAGGCGTGCGCTACGACCGCCAGGACAGTCCGGACTACCTCACACTCAACACGCAGATCGAGGAAGCCAGGTAAACAATTATCCTACTAATATTATAAATGCGAAAAGTTTAGTTGTTTGGATGTTTGTTACTCAATCACGCTTGAACGCCTCAACCGATTCGATTGAAATTTTGCACGAAGTTAGTTTAAAGCCTGGATTAAAATATAGGATAGTTTTCATCCTGGGGCCACGCATACGAAGTCGCGGGCGGAAGCTAGTTTAAATATATATTAAATATTAGTGGTAAATCTTACACAAACCGAATATAACGAGTTCTATACAGCGAACGACAAAACCATAGAATGCGCACGTGGCTAAACCCCGGTATGCGCATGTTTGAACTAAACGGCTGCCTGGCATCGCTTTGGCAACGCCCCATCCCCGCATAACGGCAATGGCACCTATGGGGCCATTTTGCGGCGCTACTTAGACTGCTATGGTTTTTTCGTTCGCCGGCTCTATAACGATTGTTTAATGGGTACTATTCTCAATCAATATACCTTGGACATCTCTCACGATGTTCTTCGGATAGCCTGGATTATTGTGACGGGAAAAGTTGAGGGCCTGAGGCCTCGAGGCAGACCACCCGCTAGATGGTGCGCACAAATCACTGCACCCTTGCAACTACACCTGCACGAGGCCATACATAAAGCGGGTGATAGTAGTCTTCGGAGAAGTCTGGTCAACAAGAACAGGACGTGATGTCTCGATCCCCAGCGTTGAGGGAACCACTGGTGATGATTCTCAATCAAATATGTATGTAAGCATGTATGTAAGCACTTTATTGTACACAATAACAGGTTAAAGAATATACACGTCACACATTAGATCAAAGTACAAAGGCGAACTTATCCCTATAAGGGATCTCTTCCAGCTAACCTTTGAGCAATTGAGAGGAAGGCAGGTAGAACGATATAGGCAAAATATCAATTATGTATGGGTAATTTTAATCGTGCCTTGTGTATGAGACTATATTAGCCCGTTTTATGTAGGTAGTGCAAAACCAATTTTAAAATAAACACTCTTCTACTAGTCGACATGTTACAATGTATGAGAAACAATCATTGTAGTAACCTTTTAGAATTACATATACTCGTAGTCTCTAAAATGTTACAATATATGTATATATATTCTTTGAAACATACAGTTTCTAGTGTTACAATATTTTTGAATCATTCTGATAGAAGAGCGTTCATTTTAAGATTAGTTCTACTTTATACACCCAGTGGTGGTGAGCTCTTACGAATGAATATTAAATAGGCATCATTTAAATCATTAACAAGGAAGGATTTGTTTGAATTGTTGTAGCGCCTAACACAATTCTCACTGCAATACATTCCAAACATACGTTGCTCTTAATATAAGAGTAGGCGTTGAAACGCAAATCCTGTCAAAAGTAGAACCTCTAGAAGATATACTTATACTGACTACACCGCATAGGCACATCACGCCACATCTCCCATATTACTCCTTACCAATATCCCTTCCAATTCCTAAGTCAGCCCTTTTCCGACTTAGGACGCACCGGCGCCACAGAACCCGGACGTTTTCCATCGGAATCGGAACGGAACCGGACTCAGATCCGTACCGGCAGACGGCGCTCTACAGGACCCTGCTAGCCCTGCCCTCGTTCTACGTGTCGCTGCGATCGAAGTGGCAGACGTTTCAGAACGTGCTGGGGCCGCGGTGGCGGCCGCCGGACGCGTTGGTCACGCGCGGCGTGGATGCTTTTGTCGCGCGCGGGCTGATCGCGTCGCGCGCGGGTAGAGCGCTGATGATGCTTAGTGTCATGTTGCGGACGGTCGCGCTGCTGAGGGCGCTAAGGAGACGCCAGGGGGTGAGAGGGCGGCGACAAGACTCGCCGAGGCGGTGACGAGCTGAGTATGGCGATGTTCGACGCTTTTATGGGCGTATTGACTGCTAATCGCTATTCTATGCTGAATTTCAAAGGATTGTGAAGTTTATTTGAACCTACAGTTAAGCTTATGAATATGGGACATTGCGAGATACGCCTTATTCTACGGAAACATGTATAACACTGGCTGTAGTTGAGAAACCTAAGTACTGTATTGATGCGATGTTTCTATTTCTTCGGTTGTATAAATATAAAACGAAAAATTTGGCCAATTTTCTTTCGTGAAAAACGTTATACGTATATTACTATGTTAGCTAACTACGCCTAGAAAACAATTAATATCAACTTTATAAATCCATGACAAGTTCATACTAAATATAATTGAAGGAAAGATAGAGGAGAAGCGAGGAAGAGGAGGACCCAGAATAAACTACATAGAGCCGCTCAAAAAAGAGTTGACGTTAGGTCGTATCGAGATGGCAAATAGTGCGAGCGGTACACTCCGTAATTCAGTAATATGCGGCAAATGGTGTTAAAGTTTTGAAAATCGGTACGATTGATCTTTAGGCCAAACGAATCAATTTGACCCGTAGCCCGAAAAAAAAAACGAAAAAGGAGAGGGGTTACGTCAACATCTTTTTTTGTATGGAAAAAAGAAATATTTTGTTCTGAAACCTATCGTGTGTGGTACCTAATGAAAGGGCTTACTAAGCCGATTCTAAAAATATATCACATCATTATATTTCAGCCATTTTTGTTAAATTTAAACAAAAACAATTTTCGAAACATACCAAGTTTGGGCTCCTCCAGACACGATATGACTTATTTCTTTTTTATACAATATACCACTAATGATACGTGATGTCCTCATATTTAACCTCAAAAAAGCGATTTTGAAAATAATTTCATTTAGTATTTTTTTATAATTTTTAAAAATTACAAACTGTGATAATATCACAATTCGTTGAAACATGTATAAAAAGTTAAATTTTAGACACTGAGGATGATAAATACTAATGCGATAGGAGTTTTCAATAATATTTATATTATTTATTAATATTAACGTATTTATTCTACGCTACACCGACAAAAGCTTAGCTCTTAAATAAGCAGAAGTTATAGCTCCAGCACTTTTTTCTATTTAAAATTCTAGTCCCAATTTATTAGAAAATACATCACGCATTAATCCACCGACTGAGCGTCCAACTGACTGTGAGCATATTTTTAACAATTTTGCAAAACTCGCTTAGTACTTAGAAAGTTCATTAAGTCCTATACGATGAATAGTTCTCATATTATAAGTATTTGAGTATTCACAGTAGGAATGTAGGTGGGTCAATCAACTATTTCTTGTTGTTCTTCTGTCCCGTAAGCCAGGAGACAAAATTACAGTTTCTTTGAAAAATGTTACAATACGAACTAACGTCATCATCATCATCATATCAGCCGAAAAACGTCCACTGCTGGACATAGGCCTCCCCCAAAAAGTGCCACAGTGACCGGTCCTGCGCCACCCGCATCCAGCGGGCTCCAGCAACCTTTACCAGGTCATCAGTGCACCTTGCGGGGGGCCTACCCACGCCGCGCCTTCCGGTGATACGAACGAATGTGCCTTGAAGATAATCCATACAAAAAGGGGTGGAACTTGACAAAACCCCAACATTTGGTGATTTTAAACCCATAAATCGCAGTTTTAATAAGTGGGTCAGGAGACGCATGGCAACTAGTGACAGAAAATAGTTGATCCACCCAGGTAGGTCGTCCGTAGCGCAGTATTGACAGGATTTGCGGTTTTTTGCCTTCTTTCTTTTGGAGTAATAATTAATCTTGAGTCTGCACCCGTATTACAAACCTTGCAATTTGCCACAACAACCGACAGGTATGAGACATCAATACCTTATTTTCATTCTAACTATAGCTGCGTGTCTGTCAGTTGTTGTGACAAATTGCTAAAAAGCTGCACTTCTATACAACTTGACGCTGTATGCGGCGTGCGGCCTCCACCGGAGACCACGACCTGAAGTTTTTATATCAATAAATCTTACCGTAGTTTATTTAAGTATCATTATTTCGCCACACACTCTCCATTTTAACTAAAAACCCTTAAAGCGACAAGTTATCAAGGTGTTCAAGCTACTTACGAGTTCGACTAAATATATTTATAAATATTTATAACGGTCGCTCCGGTGGAAGATTCGTTTATTAATATAACTTATTCTTATTTCATGTATCTAGTTAATTTCCAACCTAGTTGCGTCGCTTCAGTGATCTAAAGTTTTGAATGTATTTTGACCTCAATCATTTTAGGGTTCCGTACTCAAAGGGTAAAACGGGACCCTATTACTAAACTCCGCTGTCCGTCCGTCCGTCTGTCCGTCTGTCACCAGGCTGTATCTCATGAACCGTCATAGTTAGACAGTTGATATTATCACAGATGATGTATTTCTGTTGCCGCTATAACAACGAATACCAAAAAACAGAATACAATAAGTATTCAACGGGGCTCCCGCATACAACAAACATGATTTTTTTGCCGTTTTTATAGATAACTAGCTTCCGCCCGCGACTTCGTCTGCGTGGACCCGGGATAAAAACTATCCTATATTTAAATCCAGGTTATAAACTATCTTCGTGCAAAATTTCATCTAAATCGGTTGAGCCGTTTAATCGTGATTGAGTAAAAAACATCCAAACATCTAAACATCCAAACTTTCGCATTTATAATATTAGTAGGATGGTACGGAGCCCTTCGTGCGCGAGTCCGACTCGCACTTGGCCGGTTTTTGAAAGTATTGTGTGTGCAGGGCTCAGTCAGCCGTGCTGGAGCAGAGGCGGACCACGCTGGCCGACAAGCTGGCCCGCAAAGAGCGCCGTCGCGAGAAGAAGCGCCGCAAGCAGGGGGGAGGCGACCAGCTCAATGAAGAAGGTAATATTATTAATATTTATACTACGGGTACGGGTGTAGACTCGAAAATTACTATTACTCCAAAAGAAAAAAGGCAAAAAAATATGCCTTTTGACGAAAATCCCATTCAGATATCTCAAAGAATTACGAAGCTACAACCGTTTTAATATTGCTTGTTAGAGAGAGAAAACGCAAACAGTGTGTGACGTCACATTACGCGACGCTGCCGGGGGGCCGGGGCGGCGCCGAACACGATGGGGCGCGGCACATTGCCGTCTACTAATGACGTCACATTCTTCCAGCGTCATCGTTTCATATGAAGTTGCGTTTTGCAAAAAAGGGACAGAACATACCCCTTCTTAAAACTTTGGACACATAACTTCGTGATTATTTAGCCTTTTGCGTTGATTTTTTAAACAAATATTAGGGGACAATCTTACACAAAAATCGACCTAGTCCCAAACTAAGCAAAGCTTGTACTATTATTAGAAGACGATAAACATACTTTATATAGATAAAAAACAAACAAACAAACAATAAAACATACAATACTCAGGAACAAATAAATGTATGTATGTATGTATGTAAGCACTTTATTGTACACAATAACAGGTTAAAGAATATACATGTCACACAATAGATCAAAGTACAAAGGCGAACTTATCCCTATAAGGGATCTCTTCCAGCTAACCTTTGAGCAATTGAAAAAACAACAAAAAACAGAGAAAATGAAAACAAAACCTAATAGGTATTAATTTTAGACAAATAAAAACATGCCAATACATATATAAATATACAGTATAAAATATAATACACACTATATATATCGCAAATATACAATAAATAAATAAATACTATATTCAACCAATTCACAAGTCGTTGGAAAGCCACAACTTCTTCAAATTCATCTTAAGTGACGCAACAGAAATAAATAAAATAAATATTTATTTTTTCAATAAATATTCGTGCTCATCACACAAATAAATGCCCTTACCGGGATTCGAACCCAGGGCCTCTTGCTTCGTAGGCAGGGTCACTACCAACTAGGCTAAAGCGGTCGTCAATTCATTAAACATTCTCCATGGAATTTGATGGAATATTGATATGTGAACCCATGAACAAAGGCCCCACTCCTAGCTACTAGGGAACTGCGGCGCTGCTGCGCGCACGCTGTATTCTCATTGGATGCGATCTCCGGTCCGGTGTTGCTAGCCGCTACAGGGTGTACCTTCGGTGTAGATCGTTATGTCCATGGAGTAGTGTCCTACCCACACTGTAATAAAATAACACACTAAAGCCCGACCAGAAAAAAAAAATCTCAACTTTTCAAAATATTTTATGATACCTAAATCGAAAACCATTTGAGTAAATATGTCATCTGAATGTAATAAAGTAGTTTTCCGATTTTTTCCCCCACTAGTTTTGAAGAAAATCGGTAAAATGTATAAACCGGAAGTGTGACGTCATTCTTATGGCTGTAAACGGACTGTAAAATCAGTACCTAGCCTTCAGAAAATTAAAATCACTTCCGGCTGTTACCAATATCAAATTAAGCTGTCAGTGTGATTACTGATTGTGCCGTTTGTCAACTGTCAAAACATTTTTTTTAAAGAAATTGGTAAAAGTAATAATGTCTAACAGCCATAATGATGACGTCATAATTTACTTACGACCTTTAGGAATTGGCTACATTTAGATTTGATATTTTTGAATAAAAATAAGGATTCAAGAGAATTGAAAAAACACGTATACGTTAAAATCTCGTTTTCTATCGATCTAGAACATAAAATAACCCACTAGAAAATATGAAATGTTGTCAAATAGCAATAATTATGGCAACACTAATTCATTTCCATTGCACATACTATATGATGTACCTACCAGGCATGTTGGCAACAAGGTCGGTGATGTTATTTAGAGGAATAGAGTCCAATCCTTCTGACTTTCGCTCCGACGAATGCTTCGTTATATTGTAAATTGTATTAAAATAGTTTTCGGCATTTTAACGCGCAAATACACACAATATCCAAGAAATACGCCACGTAAAAACGACACCTCACTTTGACAACAATTGACAGATGGCATTAATGACGTCTTCAAAGTTACTGTTGCCAGTTGAAGAAATTAGTTCCTACTAGCTTCTGCCCGCGACTCCGTCCGCGTGGAAAAAAAACTCCCTTTTCCATCATTTCCCGTCCTATGGATAACCTGAGTGAATATTGGGTATGGCTTGAAATTTTTTAACAGTCCTACCTTCGTAAAAAACCTAGTTATTTTTTTTTGTCAATGTGGGTCACGGTACTTTCGAGTTTAAAGTCTAGTCTCCTAGGAAAGGTTCACCTTTTTAGACAAGCTGTCAAACCACAATCTGGCCCGCGAACTTTACTTTGCACTCTGAAAGTTACTTTTTTTTTAAGTTCCTAAATAATTTGCTTTTAACGCAGTTTCATGTTTTATGTGCTAAAGCTATTAATGGCTTATTTAAAGCTAGAGTTCGTACTAACTATTTGCTATGTAAGTACTATTACATTCACATTATTTTCCACTAAACGAGATTCAAACACATACAACTTATTTTTTTACCTCTCTTGCGGTTTAGGTTTTAGTTTACTCCAAAATCTCTGGAATAACTTACAATTCAAGAGCCCTCCCGGCAAGACTGTTTTGGAACCAATTAAATACTATACTACCGTCGTCTTGGGAGAGGGCGTAAGTGCACCATACATTACGCGTCCAGGCGCGTTAGCCCGATTTAAACCGCCAAAATTACGTTTCCGCCACCACTTGCTCGGCAGGAAGAATTTTAAAGTGCACGATTTAAATTGTCCGCTTGTAATTCGCGAGAACACGCGGTGGCCGGGCTATTATTGTGCGAGTTGAACGCTCCTCAAGCGGGGCGCGCTATACAATACAATCATGGGACTATCGACACCTCAGCACAAATATCACGGTTTGTCGTCGTCATCCTGCTAGCGTTTTTCCCGGTAGTGCCCTAAACGAGCCTGGGGTCCGCTTCGGCATCTAATATCTTGGCGTAGGCACTATTACGAAAGCGACACGAGTGGTATGGATCTTAATTCTGACCCGGGACCGCCAGCTTCGGAGACAGGGTCGCTAACCACAAGACGACTGGTTTAGCCTAGCTGGCTTAGCCCGTTCGAATGTCAGTGAGGGCAATTGTTTGTTTTTCGACAACTTGCTTATGACTCCTCTAGAATCGCAGGCGTCCATAGGCATCCGGCTACTATCAAGCAGGTCCTATCCTATGGTTGTATGAGACCATCGTAAAATTCAAAATAACTACATAAATTAAACATTGACACACATCAAACATTGCTAAGAATCATCTTTACGGAAAAAATCGATAAAAAAATACCGCACTGGAATCAATTCATCCGTATTTATACAAACAGACTCACCATTTTAACACGTCTCGTTTATGTCGGGTTGAAAATTGGGTTCCGTACCTCAAAAGGAATTAGAAAAGTTGAAAAACCCCCGACATTTTCATTTCAAATTTCAATATCTCAAAAACGGCTGAACAGATTTTCATGAAACATGGCTAAGAACACTTGGGATAAAATTATCTATCACGCAAAAAAAACCGCATTACAATCGGTCCATCTGTTTAGGAGCTACGATACTACAGACAGATACACAAATACACAGACAGACACGTTAAACTTATAACACCCCTCTCTTTGCGTCGGGGGTTAGAAAACGGGACCCTTATAGTCCCACTTTGTTGACCGTTTGTCTGCCAAGACCCTTTATCTCGGGAACGCGTGGATGTATCGATTTGAAATTAAAACCATATACTCAAGTTTACAGTCCCTTGAAGCCGTGAAAAATTCAAACTTCTTAGTTAACGTAAAAAAAAGACCCGCCGTTTATGTCGCAAAAAACTTATATTTCAAAACGTTGACCTAGCTAGAACTATGAAATTTGGCAAGTAATCTTATACGACAGGTACAGGGAAAAATCTGAAAATTATACCTTTGTAATTTTGTACGGAACCCTCGGTGGGCGAGCGACTCGGTGGCAAACCAGCGCACGGCCCGCCTGGTTGTAAGCGGTTACCATAGCAACGCCAGGGGCGTCGAATGCGTGTTGCCGACCCTTTAAGTTATTCTTTTCTTGAAGAACCATACACTGTAGTCCCACGGGAAAACCTCGGCAGGGCGGAGCTCATTCGACGACCGTAGCGTACGGTTGAATATCCACCAGAGCTTAGCGAACCGGTGTCATCTCCTAGCGTTATTCCCGGTCGTGCCCTAAAGGAGACCGTGGTCCGCTTTAGCACCTAGTCCCAATATTTGGCAAAGGCACAAGTTTTACGAAATGATATTTCGTAGTGGAGCGGTGCGCGAGGTAAAAAACCCAACAGTGGAATTGCTAGCCTCGCTCAAGCATCTCTTCCGGTGTATTTTTCCTCCCGCCGTTAAAGGGAAGAATACCTTAATGCTGGGGCCACACTAACGAGAAATGCCATTAATTATCGCGATAATGCACGTTGAAGGTACGGCCACACTATGATTATCGCGATAATTAATGGCATTTCTCGTTAGTGTGGCCCCAGCATAAGTAATTCTGTATAGCAAAACCCTAATCCGCGCCGTCAAGTCTCAACATTCCCGGTTAAACCCCGGTTAACCCGTTGATCCTGATCGTGAAAGCGGGGCGCGCGGGGGCGCTTTTATAAATACGCACGGCTTGGCGCACCTCCAGCTGCCCGCCATTCCCGACCAGTCCGTGGCCCGCGCAACAACTCCAGAAGTCCAGGTACAAGTGCTGTGCCAGTGATGTGTTGTGCTATTTACAGGTTATATTACCATGTGGTTGTAAGTAGAGGGTTATTGTGACGGGATTTCGATGGTGTGGAGTTTAGAGTGTGGGCATGTGCTCGGGAATTTTGGTGGGTGGCGTCGCGTTAACGGGGGAGCGGAAAGTTTATGAGTTTAGTGTCCGTTTATATTTTTGAGAGGCAACCCGTTGGGAGTCCAAGAGGTAATGTCCGTGAAATGTCAGATTACAGCTTTGTATGTAGAGGGTATAGGTACTCGGAAATTCTCATCCGATTTCTAAAATTATTTCACAAGTATAGATTGGACGTTTTGTGTGGACATAGGCTATATTATCCGCCTGGGTGTTTTGTAATACGTGAGCGAAGCGGCGCAGGCAGCTAATTAAAATAAATACTCATACTCATACTCATTTATTTATAATGCACAAATACATTAAACGTCAAAAGGTTAATATTAGATTAAATTTAATTAATTATACTGTTTAAACTTTAAAGTTTGTAACCACAGTTCTTTAATCATTCACCGCCATGCTTCGCTCGTAACTGCTACGCCGTAATCCGTAGCAGCCTAATCTCCATATGTAGCTAAAAGCGCCCGTAGCACTCTGACGCATCTATGTCTTGATTGGCGCTGATACGGTTAACATAATGTTAATTTAGTCACGGTATTTACCGATCGTTAACCTTACCCGCGAAAATGCCCCACTATGAAAATTGCGAAATGAAAAACTTTAACTTTGAACCTTGATTGCTTTCGAATAGGGTCGAAGACTAAACTCTTCCTAGCCTAATTAATCTAGTGTAAAAATAATGGGCAGTCAACGTCTCTGAAATGTGTCACAGCGTTCCTAGCTCGCGGTACACTCGACAACAGAAGTAGCTAATGCGTCAAATCATTTTAGAAGCTTTTAAATAACACGAACTGTTCCTATGTATGTTGTTCTTTAAAATTTGCAAACAATATTTCGGTGGTCAAGCTGAAATTGGGCATGCTTAATCTAAATTCGGTGAAAACGCAATATTATGGCAACACCGAGCTGATCTGATGATAGAGATAGAAGGTCATCAAAGCCATAGCTACTCGTAGACTCCACAAGATAAACCTGTCCTGTTTGGAACTCTATCTGAGTAGTTGGTGGCTGAAAAATACAATCAGCCGCAGAAGTTGCTAAGCAGTTCTAGTGCTCGAAATTATCTAAACACAAACTAATGTCAAGGGAATAAGGATCTGCATAGGTCATTTGAGCGTGTTATTTTGCTTAGCTACTTCCGATGCTGACTGTACCAAAAAGTAACGAAATCACAGATACTTATTTGCTCATTCGCTTGGAGAGCTGTGTGCTTGTAAATTACGGCCGCGTGTTACTGTCCCTACGTTCAGTTTATATTTGTTTTACGTTTTTGAGAGATTTTTAACATTCGGCTGTCGTATGCACTTCAAGCCAGTGGGATCTTTTCTTAGTAGATTTTCCTGTAATATGTTCAGTTTTTTTTGCGAACAAAATCCCGTTCAGAGCTCCCGAGGATGCGTTGTAGAGAGCGAGGGAATTTGTTCCTTCAGCTGTCAACACGGCGAATCCTCAAACATATCAGGGATCGGCAACGCCCATGTTACTTCTATAGGCTGCGGTGTCCGCTTACCATCAGGCGGGCCGTACGCTTGTTTGCCACCGTCGTTGTATTAAAAAAAATACAAAGTACCTTGAATTGAAGATTTGTATTTAGGTGTATTTTTTAATTGAAAATAAGACGGTGTATTTTTAGGCTTGCATTCTGCTTGGGTCATAACGGTTTTGACCATTATAAACTGACCAGGTCAGGCTTATTTGTGTTGTTGATCCATATAAACAGCTAACAGTAAATCAAAGCCAACGGCCCAATTACTGGCGAATTATTGGCACCCCACCTTAATGTACATTCGAGGCCAAAGATATGTGTACATTTCTTTTAAATAGTTCCAATGAAATACTACGATTATCTGTGGCAAGAAATGTGGTAGGTACATAATACTACATCCATAAATGTTAAAGTTATTTTTCATACTGGTCATAAATTAATGCACCTATGAATGTTGAAACACTAGTACCCTGTCGGTAAATTATGTTTCTGTCCGGTGGGACGAAATAACTATGAAAAACCAAAGCTATTTCTATTAATCGTTCGTTTGAGTAGATAGGTATTTGTTTACAAAATAAGGCAACCACTGTGCCATTGGGCCTAGCATTCGAATAAACGTGCATCACCAATGGTTGCATAGAAAAGGAGCGAATATTGCTGCTGGCAAATTCAATACAATTTTCTAATTATTTTCAACCACATACAGTCAGCATCAGAAGTAGCTAAGCAAAATAACACGCTCAAAATGACCTACACAGATCCATATTCCCTTGACATTAGAGTTCGTGTATAGATCATTTTGAGCACTAGAACTGCTTAGCAACTTCTGCTGCTGACTGTAAAATGCACACATGCAACTTAATGCTAGTACAAGTACGTAGCAAACAAAATACGAATAATAGCTGAACGTACTTAATTTGTAAAATATATTTTTCTCAAACATGCTCGGAAATGTATGCGTTAATATCACGAAATTAAGACATGAAGTTTCTTGTTTAAGGCTCCCTACATTACTTCTTGGCCTTACGCCAAGTAGTAATGTATGAAAACCCTAAGTAAAACCATTATTGTCCGCTACTCAGGAAAAATTACATACTGCCAACCACCACTAGACTCCGTAAGCCTACTTGCGACATAAAAAAAAAAACTTTGGTAGGTACTATATTTATGTACGGTTAAACATGGTGCTCGAACGGCTTCTTCAAATGGCCTTATAAAAAATAAAAAATGCGGCAAATTACACAATTGTTTTCTGATCCTTCGTTCGGATTGTAATTATTTTTATTTTAATATTTCTTAACATCGTTTGAGAAAAGCACTATACAATCCTCGGCCGGAACAGGGATTGCTGGACTCGCTGTATTCGGCCTCGTCTACGACTCGGCCGTCTACCCCAATCTCGTCCAGCAATCCCTTACTTCACGGCCTCTGCAGTAATGTACTATTATTGTAAACTTTTCTTTCTTTATCTGTACTGTACTCTTATTTCGTGTTTTGATTGTTGAGGCAATCTTGGGATTAGGTGCCTAAGCGGACCCCGGGCCGGTTTAGGACACAACCGGGAACAACTCTAGGAGAATGTTGTTTTGAGGCAAATACAAATGCAGCTAATCAAAGTCCGTTCACTATAGAATCCTGAATGAGTGTAGGTTAGCACGTCTGTATTTTTTCCAGTCGCCCCGCGGGATCAACAGTTGAGTCACGTTAGGACGGTTATAGCTGTTTATTTACTAACAGCTGCCGAGTACCGGCCGGAAAATTTGGGAGACTTGTGTTGTGGGCGCGTAACAGAATACGTTTCTTCATAGGGTGCACTTCTAATTTGTTATATTTAAATATTCTTCCGTCCAAAATTCCATTTTAGGAGTATATAACCTAGCAACCTGGCCCGTTTTTTTACCTGAAGGGCTAGGAATACGTGAAACAAGAACGTCTCTACATAATAAATTACGATAAGCAATATATATATTTAGATAAACTGCGCCTGCCAAGCACCCTTCGCTACACGTCGCTATTGCGTGTACATCGTTATACCGCTCAAACGTGATGACGTTTGAGTAGATAGAAAGGCTGGGAGGATGATGATCCTCCCAGCCTTATTCCCGGTTGTGCCCTAAAAGAGCCCGGGGTCTGCTTTGGCACCTAATCCCGGTATATACATAGTACAACCTTGACTGTCACTTTAGAAATGTCAGAAGCTGCTAATTACGCCCGTACAGCGAACGGTTCTTATGTCACATCTCGCTTTAACTCTTTTCTATCGTTTCTACCCGACAGACGCTTTCACAACACTTCAGGTTGTCTCAAAGTGGTGACTCTTCAGCGATAAAACCGCCTGTAATATATATCTCCTTCATGTTTTGTTATTTTAATCAGCGTGCAATAATTTCGTTTTCTATTTTGTTTCACCACATGTTTGTTACAGACATGGCAGAAGCAGTAGAAGCCCCGCCTCAAGAAGAGCTGCGCGCGCGCGCCGGCCCCAGCAGCGAGCCAGAAGAAGACGAGCGCGGCCGTGAGGAACTTAGGCGCAGGGCCAAGGACCCGCCCATCACCTTCAAGGACATCGACGTGAGTGTCACAGTTGTAGGTAAACGTGACAGGAGTAGGAGGCCCCAGCAGCAAGGCGAGTGAGGTTGTGATGAACTCCGGCGCAGGGCCAAGGACCCGCCCATCACCTTCAAGGACATCGACGTGAGTGTCACAGTTGTAGGTAAACATGACAGGAGTAGGAGGCCCCAGAAGCAAGGCGAGTGAGGTTGTGATGAACTCGGGCGCAGGGCCAAGGACTCGCCCATCGCCTTCAAGGACATTGACGTGAGTGTCACAGTTGTAGGTAAACGTGACAAGAGTAGGAGGCCCCAGAAGCAAGGCGAGTGAGGTTGTGATGAACTCGGGCGCAGGGCCAAGGACTCGCCCATCACCTTCAAGGACATTGACGTAAGTGTCACAGGTTCCATTCCGAACGCTTTATTGGGTTGGTCCTGTAAAAGCAACAGCCATGTTAAAAGAGTGTCTGGGTATATAGGACCCGACCATCACCTTTAGGGATATGACCAGACGGATATAGTCCCTCAATGTCGAAGACGGGATGGGACTACCGCGATCCCTAGCTGCTCGCCAAGTCTTTTCTTTATTGTTCAAAGTTGCCGATGCGATGTTAATGTAAACAACATCTATTTAATACTAAAAGTTGGAATGGAAGACGGAAAACGGTAGCAATTATGTTTTAACGGCCGAGAATTATATATAAACAGAGATTCAACGACGTTACGAATTTTTCATCCCTGTTAAATTTACACCATGATATGACGTTTCATATTTTTTATTCTCGTCAAACTTAGACTAATGAGAATGATCGCTAGACAGTTGATCCGTGCTCGATCAGTCGGATTGTTGGTAAACAGCGTAATATTCCATAACCCTTCTGGCTGCGTTTGGCTGTGCGCCAGTCCGCTAATGCTTTATGTCTGCAACGGTTAACTGTGTTCGTTCGACACGTTATAATTACTCTTTAACCTTTTGCGACGACGAATATATACGCGCCGGACACTGACATACGACTTTTTTTTTATTGATGCATTTGGCGCACGAATCACTTCCAAAGTGGTTTATTTCGCAAATTCATTTCCGATTTGTTGCACAAATGCTACTCCAACATTTTAATTTCCCATACCTAACACATGTTTTTATGGAATTGCCTTGACTGAAGACCATTAAATACCTTAAGGGCCACGTGATCGACCGCCTTGACCGATCCATCGGGCCACGAATTTTTGATCTCCTGTTGGATCAATCGACCGGGCTCGGGACTGTAAAAAGGAAATTTCCCGAAATCGTTTCTGAAGTCGAGTTTACAAACTTACTTACTTACTGTTTACAAACTTTGCTTCTAAAGAGATCTTTATACGACATCATACATTTAAAACTCCCGAACGAATGTTGTGAAAACTTAAAAGTATTCTGACCTTGGGAATAAATTTTAGGAATAGCTCAAATCTTTCCGGTTTGGATAGCTAATAATAGATCTTTGATAAACATTGTGGGATTTTAGTAATTGTTTTGGAAACAATAAGGAAGGTGTAAAAACAAGAAAAACAATATATCTTAAAGTAAAATACTCAACAATACATTAGAAACTAGGATAAAAATAATTACAAATAAAAAAAAATGGCCCAAATCACCTTCTGAGGGCAGGGTGCCCAGAATGGCAGCATTGCGACGTTGTATGGCAATGCTGATCCGCTGTGCCAGATATGATCCAGCTTTCTGGTCACGCGTCTCCTCTACCAGGCGTTTGGAACACTCCTTGAATAGTTCATGGGCGCTTTCCCGCCAAGGGAGGGAAGCTTTTGGAAAGCATCCTTTATTGGCAAAGTTCTTTTAATGTATAAATCACAGCTTGCTAGGCTCTATTTCATTATCGTCCTAGCGTTATTCCCGGTTGTGCCCTAAAGGAACCCGAGGTCCGCTTTGACGTCTAATCCCAAGATTTGGCATAGGCACTAGTCCTACGTTTCTTTTCTAGGAGACGATTTTTCAAAATTCGTTCAATTTAGATTTGATTTACTACGTAGGTACCGGAAGGCGCGGCGTGGGTAGGCCCCCCACAAGGTGGACTGATGACCTGGTAAAGGTTGCTGGAGCCCGCTGGATGCGGGTGGCGCAGGACCGGTCACTTTGGCACTATTTGGGGGAAGCCTATATCCAGAAGTGGACTTCTTTCGGCTGATATGATGATGATGATGATGAGATTTGATTAACTTTTGTTTATTTTCTCGTAAAATATCCGAAATGCCGCAATTATCACTGCATGCGCTCAAAAATATCTTATACGCTTTAACGTCTGTACAAATACAGATGTACAGATATTTTTGCACGACTTGTCTCGTCATATATTAATACAGGTTAGCTCGGTCGTGATCTCATTCACAGGTGTGTAGCTCTAACTTGGCTCACTTCGGAATTCGGTATTTGTCACATATCTATTTGTCTCCAGTGCAGATTCGTTGGGAGCCAAACTACGACAATATATTGGTCATGTTGCCGACGCGGGACTGTTATAGATGTTCCAGAGAGTTCCAAGTGGGAGGGCGATGACACACTCACATAAATCCCGCTTTTGTTTTATAAATCAATTTCGTATATTTTCGGCTTGGCTGTGAAGTAGATTTATTTAATTTATAGCGTTCTATATGCTGTCGCAGGATTATTTATGCATCTAAAATTCTCTATTATCTTAGCGAACCCCGTAATAGTTGTTTTGTCGAAATTTTTACGTTTTCATTTAACTTGCACTGTTCTGTTCTTATGTATCAGTATGTCTTCATGTAGGCTATTCCAGCCACTTAAACTGTAATTTCATGAATGCCATAACACAGCGAGTGTACCATTTGAAAAACGGACTACGAGCCGAAGGTTGTCTGGAAGAGATTGCTTTTTAGCGATAAAACAGGCTGTTATCTACCATTGTTTACGTTTAATTTTCCTCTATTTTTCTTATATCTACTATTTCTGGTAATAAAGAATATTTGTATATAGTATTGTATAGTAGGAGTATACTTAACCTAGCAACCTGGCCCGTTTTTTTAGCTAAAGAGCTAGTAATATGTGAAACAAGAACGTCTCCACATAATAAATTGCGGTAAACCGTATATCTGACATTAGAAATACGCATGTGGATTCAGTGACAACGCAGTATACCACCGATCTGATCTGACGATGGAGACAGAAGATGAGACGTTGACCATAGCAATTACTAAACTACACAAGATAAACCCGTCGTATTTGTTTGGGCTATTAGAACCCTCTCGACGAAGTTTATGGCTGCGCCAAAAAAAACGCCAGTAAAAGAAACTGTCATTTTTGACAGTAGGTATCTTACAACCTGGGGCTGAATTTGACTCGGTTAGCTGTCTAATTTTGCTTATAGGTTAAATTATTCGAAGTGTATGTGAACGTTTGGCACATTTCATCATGCCTCGAGATTAGCGATCAATGGGTGGAACTAAGTATGAATCATTTTGAATCGTATTATTTCCAGCCCAATTCGTATCATAGTTTCGACGATTAAACACAGTCCGAAACCACTGTTTACTGTTACCATAAGAAAAACATCTCTTGATCCGAAATCCGGGCCACCGATTGCACATTTCGCTACTTATAAATAGTAAAATCTTACAATATCATACCAGACGCGCTACTTCAATAAAACGTTCACCAAGTGACGTACAGCTCTGTTACCTGTCCAGTATATCCTCAATCTCCGACCACGAACAGTTGTTACGGAACTAGGGGTCAGGTGATTATGGTCAATAGTCGTCGAGCGGATGGATGTTTGTCTAGGAATATAGAGTAAAGTGACGTCACGCCGTGGGTGGGAGCGTTTCCGACAGCTGAACTCTCAGCGTGATGATCGTAATGAGCTTCCGACCCGTGGGTGATCGTTCAGTTTATAGAATAGATTTTTGCGTATATTGCTTGTTTCTTTGAAGAAATGGCTGATGGTAATACAAATGTAGTATTTAGTTCCTCTGCATGAGTACGAAGTATGATATGTATCCTGTCGGTAGGTCGAAGTGAAGTGCATATTCGAACTATTATATACGTATAAGGTAGTTTACATTTTCCCGAGCAATGGTAATACCATAGCTTTGCACCTGCTAATCGTTGTTGTATCCGTACGCATAACACAGGAAACCTATAAAGTCTAAAGAAAACACAATTTTGGTGCCTATTTGAAATTGTTACAAATCAAATGCCTTCAATACGGGAAAAATCTGAAACTTTTTATGAAACGTCATAAATGGCCTGTTAGCATCAAGTTTATACTCTTTCTCTATGTCTTTATGTATTTAAAAATCAATGGAATAGCAAAAATAACTTGATGCTTGATAATTTTTGAGTATTTTCTTAAGTTATGTTTTTTGGGTTCTTAATGTAGAAATAATGATGTGCACTGTCACCCGGGTTTTTCTTCGATAGTTGAGTTTCTTCTTGGGTGTCATCGTGAGGAAACCGGTCTAATCCGATAAGCTCTAGTTTCCCTCTGGGTTGGGAAGTCAGATGGGAGTCGTGTTCGTAAAACTAGTGCCTATGCCAAATCTTGGGATTAGGTGCCAAAGCGGACCCCGGGCTCGTTTAGGGCACAACCGGGAATAACGCTAGGAGGATGATGAGATGAGTTTCTTCCTTATTGACGATGGCGTTTATACCCAGGGTCCAGCAGAGTTCACCAAGCTGTCATCGGCCGTGGGCAGCCTGACGCTGTCTCCCGAAGAACACCAGTCCCTGAGCGAGCTGGAGCAGTACCTGGTGCACGGAGAAGGCAGCTGGGCTCTTGGAGACGAGTTCCTCGCGTTCATCGGTTAGTACACTTACAGGGACAATAAACAACCGCCAGCGTCAAAACACTCGCTAGCAGCCTACATCAGTATTAATAGTGTTTTAGTCAGGGTCTGGAGCAGTATCTAGTTCACGGAGAAGTGTGGCTCTTGGACACGAGTTCCTCGGGTTCATCGGTTATCAGTCCTTCTCCTTTCGTAGTTTTTGAGTGGGCCACGTTTTCCTGGATTGGAAGATCTAATCAGCATCATCATCAGTCGTTCTCTCAGCTGAGGATCGTGACATCACGTCCTATTCTTGTTGACCACTTCTCCAAAGGCTCATATCACCCGGAGGATCTATACCTGGTCGTAAATTACTGAAAGTACAGACGACCTCAAAGATATGTTTGCACTATTGCACCCTATTTCGCGGATCAAACTTACAAGGCGAGAATACATATCTTTAACGTTCGACTGTACAACCGACTTTGAATATAACTAGTGTTTTGGTCAGAGTCCAGAGAGTTATGTGTGCAATCTCATGTTGTCTCCTGAAGTTTAATAATATCTGAACAAGCTGAGCCAGTACCTAGCCCATGAAAGCTAGGTATTTATTTCGATTCGATTTTTCTCCAGTATTCAGCTGCGCCTTTACCATGAACCTTTATGATAAACGCATTCTCGCAACTTCCAAGTTTGGAATTCCCGGCCAAGTGGTAACAAGTTTACTCCGGTCTCCAGGTCGCCTTCTGCACGTAGACAGCACAGAAGAGATCCGAGTGGCCACCCTGCGCTGCCTGGCCGCCATGGCGCTCCGCGACGACGTGTCCCTGCTGCTGCACCAGGACCGCCGCTCCCACGCCGTGATGAACTACGCGCGCCGCATAGACCAGCTGCCGTTGGTCGAGCAGAGCGCCCTCGCGTTAGCGGTGAGTCTAGCAACACTAGTCTAACCCGGCCACAACACTGGCAGCAGCACCATATATGTTCATGTTTAGTTAATAGAGAAAAGAGTCTACGCCGAATAGACACACTTAAAAAGAACACCACACTCACTGCAACGGGCCTAAGTTACCTAACCAACACGCCACGGGCTTCCCCATGATTTCCCAAACATTCCAAAACTTTTAATGGGATCCCTTCTCACCACGTATGCACTACGACACTCTGGGAAGTTGTGTCACTACTCTCCAACCACGCACTCCTATCGCTTTTAAGGTATCAGAACCAATAATCTGGTCTAAGGTAACAAGCTATTCGGTGTTTTTTTTTTGTATCAAATACATTATGTGTTCATATGATCGCCCACAGCTGTGCAACCTGTTCGAGAACATCTCGTCGTCAGAGTGGCTGCTGTACATCAGTGAGTGGGAGGTGGACGGGCAGCCCGTCTCCAACATCCGCGTCACCACCAAGGTTAGACTAGAACTGTGACCCCTGTAATCAATCAATGAGCGATCACTTGGCTGCTGCAGCAAACTAACCTTAACGGGGTCAACTGCTTTTCGCATCGATCTCGAGTAAATGAAATAAATATATAATATAATTAAGGTTATGGGTGTGGCGGTAGCGGAAGGGGCATTTTAGTACAGTCGAGGTCAAAGATATGTTTACACTTTTGCACCTTATTGCCTTGTAATAAGGTGCAAAAGTGTAAACATATTTTTGACCTCGACCGTACTACTAGAGCGTAAGACCCCTTTTTTGCAGCCTACTCACATAACGCAAAGACGAACTTTACGAGCAAGAAAAGGGAAATACATAGTACGTTACTCACCTAGGAATGTAAAACAAAGAATGTCTCATTTTCTCTCAGATCTCAGACAGGGACGATAAATACTATAAGATCCTGTCTTTTTTTATTACAAACACACTTTACATAATATAAAATTAATCTTGTCTGCCAAACTGCATAACAGTTTGTTGGCGGAAAATATGAACCCTCAAGTATTGCACTACGAAGGTATTTATATATGCACCTTATAAATCGGATAAACTAACTAGGTTTATTGAGATAATATTGGTCCAGTGGTAGATATATACCTTATTCAATATAAGATTATGAAAAAATCCGCCCGTGATTAGTACACGGGCGGTAATTGCCACTTTACAGCTAGGTGTGACGTAATATCTTTTTGCCGTTGCAGGTGGCAGTGCACGCGACGCTGAGCGAGGACGCGACGCTGCGCGACATCGGCACCGCGCTCATGTACAACATGGCCACCAAGGAGGTAAAGACCGTGGTCTGTATCTCTTGCTTACGTACTACTAACACTAAACATAATAATACATTCGTTAGGCCGGGGACAAAAAATCAAAAAAAAAAAATGAGACTTATACCGGTTTAAAAAAAAAATTACTCATTTCGTGATATTTTTTCGGTATTTCAAAATAGTATTTACTCGTATGTAACGACCTAATGATAATGACGTTGGAATATTAGATGAGCCGGTTAGTATAAATCAAGAATCAGTCAATAACATCAAGTAATCAGCGAGATACCGTATTTAAATACCAGGATTTGTGTATTAAAAGAATACCGGTATATGGTCCCGGCCTTTGATGTGCCAACTGAAAAAGACTTAACCCTGTTAAGTTTTTCATTGGAACAGTATGGCCATAGCTAACGACGAAGATAAATCATGGCAAGTCATTAAAACATAGCAATACGGTATTTGACAAAATTCAAATCAACTTTTTTTATGACACGTCAAAAATGCTTTGTTAGTATGGAATTTGTAGGGATCACTAGCTTGTGACGTCACAACGAAACAACGTCCTTATTGTTCGTTGTTATGAATTAAAAATTCTTAAAATAGCAAACATAAATCAAAGGTTGATACTTTCGGAGTATTTTTATGTTTAAATGTTGCAAATGAAAAAAAAAAAACACTGTTTTCAAGTACCCTATTACATGTTTGTAAATTTTATAATGGAATCATAACATAAGTGTCCATTTTTACTTTGACTTTAACACATTCATACCCTTTAAGGTGGTTCGCTTACCATACAAAACGTTTTTTGACATTCGCAGGCTAACGGCGTGATTTTTTAAGAAACTTATGTCACTAACTTTCATAAATAGGCTTTCCATTTGCGTGAAATTCCCTCTTTCCTTGAATAAACTTGTATAAACTAGAATAATTTGAGATATTAGTTTGTGACATCATACTTTGGAAAAACCATTTTTCAAGGAAGGGGGAATTTCGCGCAAATGGAAAGCCAACTTATAAAAGTTAGTGACATAAGTTTCTTAAAAAATCACGCCGTTAGCCTGCGAATGTCAAAAATCGTGCTGTATGGTAAGCGAACCACCTTAAGCTTATCCTACTGAAGTTAGACCAAAACGAAATTATTATCACACTAGTAAATATTTAAGAATTCTTCATACGTGTTTCGTGGCTGTTGACTGCAATGCCGGCTCTATTTCATTCTTGAAACTCGGACACACACTTTGCATGAAAACGCAATTCCTTTTTCGTCAACAAGTTCGCAATGTAAATCTCTATCAATGTTCTCGTGTCAAGATTTAAAAAAATAGGACTGAAAGTGTTTAACACTTTATATGCTGCGAGAGTTCCTTTTTCAAGGAAATCGGGGAGACAAAAGCACAAAGTATTAAAATAATTAATTAAGTAGTATTTAAATAATTAAGTAACAGTAAATTAATAAAAAACATAACATTGTACGCGATTTGGTGACTGCACTGTAAGCTACTATGTGAAATGGAATAAAATAAAATAATAAATTTATGTGAATTGGAGGAAGGTTAGGAGGTATGTCGATATAGATACATAGATTGCATAATTACTACAGATTACATATATTCCTTTTTTACAATACAACCTAGACCTGCTTTGACTGATATTCTAAAGACTTAAAGCTTGTAGTCTCGGAGGCTAATATTTAGTAGGGACTTTCATGTTGACCCACAAGGTCTTTATGTGGCACTCGAGTAAAACCGCGTTCTCACAGTGCATAATATTTGAACATGACGTGTACACAGATGTCGGGACAATGCACGTGTACACGTACAGAAACGTGACCATTGGCTTCACTATTGTATCTACTAGTATTGTTTATTGAGATAAACGGAGCACATACGGGAAGTTATATACTATCGACAAAATTGAATCCTGACCCACCATGGAACCTTGTTACAATTAACTGACATATTAACGTCATATGATCTTACGTATGTTCGTTCATTGTAACAAGGTTCTATGGTGGGTCATGATTCAGTTGGTTCGATAGTACATGCTGTGTGATTATCTCGATATAGGGTTTATATGTAAGACTTAGGTACATATATTGTATGTACTAAATAAACCTATTTCTTCTATTTGTCTGTCTGAACGATTTCTGGAGACAGCTGTCTCTGGCTGCTTTAGAAGCTATAATTAAATTTTTAGGGTTCCGAACCCAAAGGGTAAAATTAACGGGAACTCTAGAAGAATCACAATCTTGTGCGACTAAGGAGAAGTCACAAGCGCATAGCCGACGCTTTGTTCATTTGAGGATTGGTTGTGTCGACGACTAGAGACAAATGCAGGCCTTACATCGACAGCGTTTCCCCGGGTTCTCCGGCGACCTAACTCACTACCGGAATCACAAAACCATGTACATCTAGGAGTATTATTTGTTCCATTCGTCCTGGATCCATATTGAGAGGGCGCCACTGCCCACAATGGGAAGTAAAAAAAAATTAAAAAAAATTGAACTGTTTATTTGTAGAGAAAAAATAAATATGTTACATTTCCAGCGATAAAGGCTTAATCTTATTATTTTAAGATTTTGAATTGCCTAATCGAATTTTAAAGACTTACGGCCGTATTCATAAACGTACTACAAGCCTGTTTTAACTAAAATGGCGTTAAAATTCGTTTGTCCTTATCTGTCACTTTGACATTTGTGTTCGTAAGAAAGGGACAAAGCACATTTTATTTAGCGGAGGCATTTTAAGTTTTATGAATAAGGCGGTTAGTATTTTTATTACATAATAAGAATTCGTTTAAGAGTGTAAGTTATCTATTAACATTCCCTTATACGTTTTTACTATAAGTTTATCAGACTTTCTAGTGGACGTTTGCGTCAAACGCCGCTCCAGGCCGTCGCTGTGACGTCACATCCGCCTCTGCAAGCCCGCCTATTCATCTTTTGTAAAGTGGAAGTACTTTCCCAATACGGGTGTAGACTCGAAAATTGTTATTGCTCCAAAGGAAAGAAGGCAAAAAAATATGCCTGGTGACGAAAATCCCGTTCAGATATCTCAAAGAATTACGAAGCTACAACCGTTTTAATATTGCTTGTTAAAAAGAGAAAACGCTCGCAGTTAGTGACGTCACAATCTGCGAGCACCATAGTAAATGACAATCGATTCATATGAAGTTGCGTTTTGCGGAAAAAGGACAGAACATACCCCTTCTTAAAACTTTGTGATTTTTTAACCTCTTGCGTTGCTTTGTTCTCCATTCGACTACATTTTTAATCCATTTTCGAGGAAATACGACATTAATGATGATTTTATTTAGTATCTATGTCGCATGGAAATGGCCAAAACAGAGACTTGAACAAATATCTAAGGGATATGATCAAATCACGCAGGATGTTAAAATGGCGAATCCATTTTATCATTTGTCTAGAAAAAAATCAGGCATTTGATCAAATCTCTGAATCTGTTTAGTGAAATGACGAAAAAGGCAACTCGTTTTTTCATTTCACTAGATTTGTTTATTGATTTGATTAAATCCCTGAAACGCGTCAGTGAGTTGACGAAACTAACTCGCAGAGTCAACTCGTTTATCATGGTCCTAGACATTTTACTACATTGGGCTGCTCGATGCTCCAAATATGAGCGTGAGTGAGATAACCTGTCGGAAAAACTACTCAGCAGACATGATCAAACATAACGTAGCGTAGTTCTTTATCGCGTAATATAACTGTTTGAACAACATAATATGTCAGTGAAATATGATTCTAATATAAACTCGCGATGTTTGCCTCCCGCGGCAGTTTTCTTTTCATTTTCCTGTTGCGCCATCGACCGTATTTGGTTATACATAAGGTTCATTATAAGTGCATGCTTTAACCACACGAAAAGTTTGCTTCTGTTTTACACTGTTTCTATATATATCCCCTATGCATGTGGAATGTATGGAATAAACTATGAATAGCTGGAGAACGATAATAACAGAGTTCGATTCCCAGAGGCAGACAGTTTCGAGTTTGACAGAGTTGCCATTCGATTTTCTACCTTAACTCAATATCTTTAAAGTCTTCAGGATCACAGTGTTAAGAACCATTTTCCAAGACAATCAGCTGCAGTTATTTATTTTATTCAGACAACAAGGCCGATATTTTAGTTCACAGACTTAGATATCAATATAAATTCCGATTTATAGTTATCTGACGTGATGGTTTTTGAAGCCCTCTGACGCGTGACCTGACACACCAGGAGACGTCCAACCAAAGCGGTAGTATAAAAAAAAAATATTATACTCAGTATATTATACTCCGTTGATATTGTTGCTTACCACTTAAAGCGGTCACCCGTACGGAGACCGTCCTTAGCCGACGCTAAAAAATTTGTCCCCAAAATAAATATTTGGGGAAAATCTTACACAAATTGACCTAGTCCCAAACTAAGCAAAGCTTGTGCTATGGGCACTACGCGACGATATGCATGACTTCAAAACAAATATTCGTGCCCATCACACAAATAAATGCCCTTACCGGGATTCAAACCCGGGACCTCCGGCTTCGTAGGCACGCGCCGCGGTCACAACCAACTAGGCCAAAGCAGTCGTCTCATTATAACCAGCTTGTTTGTAATATTTAAGACTTTATTTTTATTCGAGAATCGAGTGGAATCCAAACGTCCTCAAACGGCAGTCTTTAGATTTAATGTATGTTTACTTAATTGCACTAAATAGTTATATTGTATGTAGTCAATCATTTGATATATATGTGTATATGTGCACGTTTATGTTACTTTTATGTAAATATTATTGTATACATAGGCGTATTATTTTATTTATTTACCATCGGGTAGCGGTCTTTCACGGGAAGTACTTATTTGGTTGTTTTGACGCATGTTGTTTCCATATCATTAAGTTCACAATACTTTTGTTTGTTCTGTTTCAATACCACGAAACATTAAATACGCATAACCTTACAAGAATGCGTGTGCAAAAATCTACTGATGTAATAAAGATTGTGTACAAAACGTATGAGTATGAATGAATATTTAGATATCTTAAAATAATCAAACACTGTCATGTGGCGCAGTAAGGTTGCCTGCGCGTTGTCATCTCTCTCTCTCGCATATGTAATTTATGAAACGGTCAATATAATTAACCTACTTATTAATAAGAATGATTGAAAGAGGATTTTTCAGTATCTGGTGACATAAAAACCTCCATATGAGCTGACCGTAATTTTTTTAAATGTCTTACAGTTAACGTTGAGTTTTTTTATAGAAGTCCAAGCGGCTATAGGATTCTTACCATTGTAGATTGAAACAGAGTTGCATTTGTTTTTCTGCATTCGATTTTAAAACAAACAAAACATACTCTTTACCCAACTTTTGGGTGGTTAGAGTATAGGCCGATGGCCGTTGGGGCGGAAAGGTTCTCGAGTGGCGACCACGTACCGGAAAGCGCAGCGTGGGCCCCCACAAGGTGGACTGATGACCTGGTAAAGGTAGCGGGAGTTCGCTGGATGCGGGTGGCGCAGGGCCGATCATTGTGGCACTCTTTGGGCCCCCTAAGAGTGCCACAATGACCGGACCTGCGCCCTTTGCGCCTATGTTCAACAGTGGACGTCTTTCGGCTGATATGATGACATTGATGAGAGTATAGGATAGATATTTAGATATAGATATTAGATACGTACGGCCCTGTGATAGACCGGTACCCGGAGAGACACTTAACGCGAGCAGAGTTGCAGAATGTCCACCATAAAAATAAAAAAACGCTATTTAATAAAAAACTAGTGGCCCGCACGGCTTTGCCCGCGTATTGCAAGGAACGCAGGCAAACTCGCGGGATAAAATACCGCCTATAACCACCCAGAAAAACCATTGTACACGCAGGTGAAAGAATTTTTGAAATCTGTTAAACGGTTCCAGAGATTACCCATTAGTTATAAACTTACAAAGCTACAGTCTTGCAGAATTTTCCTCTTTATTAGAGCGTTGCAACGGTTTATTTTATCAAAAATTTGAAAGCAGTTACGTTCCAAACATTTGTCTTAAAATACATCGTGAGACATTCTCCAACTTAACACGCGTCTCGAGTCGTCCACGTGTGTCGTGTAGGACACTCGTGTCGTGTGGGACACGCGTGTCGTGATGGACACGCGTGTCGTGTCGGACGGTCGACGCTGCAGCATTATGTTGTTGCAGCGGCTCAGCTCAGGACGCGGGCTGCGGGACCTGCTGCCGAAACACGCCAAGTCCAAGGTACACACGCTTGACCAATAATAAACCTTGTTGGGTTGTAATAAGGTTCACTGTTAACTATATTTTGGATGGTACACGACTTGCTTATTGCCCCGTGGGTATTTGTATAAAAATAATCAAAAGAGTAATCACTATCAAACACACAAAAATTCGTTTGCCCGAATTGGCCCCCCATTGGCCCGAAAGCATAACTATTCCGAAATTCCTAAACGAAACTTGGGACTCGGATAATTTCATAGAATATAATATATTAGGGTAGGTTATTGTTACATCCTGTTTCAAACATTTCTCTACATGGTTATGAAATTATGAAATTCGGAAAAATATATGCTTCCAGGTAAATGAGTCTTTGGAATAATATAATGTCACATCCAGTATTATCTTCATAAGACTAGTTTTCACTAGCGTAAGTCGAGTTTTATTTACATAAAAATATTGTTCCATCCAAAAATACAACATGACAACATCACATGTCATTCCAAATACTGACATTATCTTTATTTATCTTACGTCGTAGCATTTGTGTGTAGTTATATATATAACACACTGTCTTTACTTTCTTGGGTTCAACGGGCATTTTAATAGTAATGAACGCTTTTTAACATTGTGACTGGTTTTTATGACTGAAATCATTTTATTTTATTTATAAATTTAACACAACTATTTAGAGGCCTTAGATTTATATTCTATGATATTGGAAGTTTACAGAATAATTATAGATTAAATACGTATAAAAGATATTAAATAGGATCGTTTCGATGGCGTTAAATACGCTTGAAGATGTTAGTGTGTTGGGTGACATTTTGTTTTAAATTGTTAATACTTATAAATTATATTACAATAGATTACAAAAAGTTGTATCAATTTTTTAAGAGAAAGATAATTCCCGGCGATCAAACTCGACTTGATATAACAATCCAAAAGCTTATTATAAAAATCAAACATTTCTCCAAAATTAGACCTAATCAAGGTAACTACAAAAATTGACAGGAACATTACATACAATGGGTGTGTAATGATGGGTATAAAAATAAATAATATATTTTCATTCAGTAATAACATTTGATATAATTTCGAAGTATATATCCCTCATTGTACATAGTAAACGTTTGGTATAATTTCAAAATATATATGTTTATTTTTTATAACATGTTTTATATTTTTTATATAACATGAGATATATACCATATTATGATTATAGTCAGTAAGTGTTATACCGGACGATAGTTATACAAAATAAACATATGTATTTTAACTATCAAGTAATATAATATATTAATTATATTACAACAGATTGGTAACGCCAATAAAGTAAATAAAGCAAACATAATGCTTTGCAAATTGTACTTATATGTGAGTATTAATTAGTAAAAAAGTGTTGGTTCTGGCGCTTCGCCGGCCGCTGCCGCGGCACGCTCGCTCCGTTGGCTCGGCTCGTGTAGGGTCGCGTAAATATAACTTAGGTAAGTAAAGCAGTGAAGGATAAAAAGTACATTATAATTTATGATTTATGAAACTTCTGACGTTTCATATATAATATACTTAACAAATAAAATAAAAAATGAACCCTATGCTGTAAGTCACTAGACTGTTTTTTTTTTGTTATTTCGTCTCAAAATGTTAAGATGGAATGTTTTAGTTTTCATAAACTCTAAATGACATACACGCAACGGTTTTCCCCAGAAGCAGTCTTGAAACCGTGCCCTTATCGCAGTAGATGGAAGATTTTATAACACACCATATTACGCGTCTTAAACTGCCTGTGTTAATATAAATGCACTGTTTGTGTGCACAAGTTTATTGCTGAAAGTTAGATAACTTGTGACCTTTAATTTACTCTTGAATCAAAAATAGTTAGATACGATTACTATGGTTAAAGGAGCGTGATTGTGTTATTATTACTAATGTACCGACGGGAAGTTTCCTAGGTATATTGCGAAATTTTTCTGCAATTTAACATAGGAAAATTTCAGAAATTTCTCTCATTTTTGTATGGGAATTGAAACTTTCCATTTCCAACATGGAAATTCCGTACCTAAGAAGCATAAAACTGTAACCTTAAGCACTATGTATTAAGAGTTACAGTCTTATGCTTCTCAGGTACCTAAATTTCCTTAATTCCTTGTGAACCTTTCTAGAAATTTCCGAGAACATATCCAACTTTTTGGAAACTTTCCGCAATTTGCACATCAGTATATTGACGACGCAATGCAGCGACCACACTTAACTTATACACTTATTTATAATTATTTATAATTGGCTATTAGGCTAATATTTGCATGCCGTTGAAGGCTGAATACTGTGGACTCATCATATAATGTTAACATCTAATGTGCATATTCTTGCAAATAAACAATACTTTACTTTACACGCTAAATAGCACATATGACGTCAAGTTGCGGAAACCCAGCTCGCGAAAAGCTATATCTCCTAACTTATGTTGGAATGTGGTTTTGTGTCCCTGGTGGTGGGAAAGCTCACCAGAGCTCCCGAGGACTTTTTTTGTCTTAAATCAGTAAAGGTTCAGAAGGGTTCTGGCTCCTCGCCCCTCCCCGACCTCGGACCTCGTCCATCGGGTGCAGTCTCTGCTTAGTTTCTCACTTTCAAGTACGCCGCAGGTTTGGCGTGATATTAAAAAAGATCTATAGTACCTATATCAAAAAAGGACAGCCGTTTAGAAAACCCATTGCAGTCCATACACGACAACGCGATATATAATATAGCTTAGCGTTTTCGATAAAGATTGCTTTTGACGTATGGTAGGATATGGTGCAGTCAACAGTACACACACGTATGAAAAGTCTATAAATATGTTTTTTTCCATAGTCAAACAGTACATTGTTGACGACGTATGGAATTAAGCTTTCTCCTTATTTTAGTCTATTAGGGTTAAGGTAGCACGTAGCTCTCTTAAATAGAAAAGTAACGAGTAATCCGCTAACAAAGTGACCTCAGTTTGGCGGAACATTTTTTTTTAAAACTAGCGTTGAAGTTTTTGTGAAATAAATAAAAAAAGCAATTAAAAGCGTAGCGACTCCTATAAAGAAGCCATTTTATGTATAGAATGATTGTTAGCCTAAACCCAAGTGATACATGTGTCCTGTTTCCCCGCCCGTTCTGTCGTGACGTATGCCGCAGGTGTTCGACGACGTGTCCGTGGAGCTGGCGATGGCGCTGCTGCAGCTGCTGGAGCACGCGCCGGGCGAGGAGCTGCTGTTCCGCTGCGTGTCCGCGCTGGCGCGGCTGGCGCACCACTCCGCCGAGGTGGCGCAGCTGGTGCAGCTCGTGGGCCCGCCGCCGACCAGCTTCAGGTAATCTATCAGTAATCAAAGGCCTATCAGTCTATTCTTCTTTAACTTAAGAGGAAAGTATAGCTACGAGTAGCAGCTCGCGACTGACGGTACTTTTTATATGAAATTTCCATTTCGGGAGAAAACGTTTTCCACTAACTAAATCTTAACAAATCACTTTGATTTTGATGTCGATCACTTCAGCATAATATAATCGAGGTTTAAAGGTCGCTTTCAAAAAAATTAGGTGTCTATAAGTTTGAATTAATTGCAAATTTTGAAAAAAGGAAAACCTAGTAACCTAGTTTTCATTGTGTCAATAACGTTGAGATTGGAAAATAGTTAGAAGTGGAAAAACGTTTCCTTTTTGTATGAACGCGTATGAGATATTCCAAAGGTTTACTTCCCTCTTAAGAGCACTCTTGTCGGTGCCAGTGGAGCGATCGCCAGCCGTTTCTGTCCTCTGCCATTTTATTTACTCTCTGATTTGACCAGACTTTAACTTTCTACTTTATTTGTTCAAAATAGTTTCTTATCAGCCTTCCCCTGCCTCTCGTTTCGTCAATATTCCCTTCCATAATAGTCTTAAAGAAAAGGTCGTGTCTTAGCAGATGTCTTATTATTACTCCTCTTTATTTTTCTATTTCGGCTAATATATCTAATAAAAATAATCTAATATATCTAATAATAATTGATTATTTTCTTCTTCTCTGTCCATTTTATACCCTCCATTCTTTCGTGCAGTCTATTACGACTATAAAAACAAAGTTAAGAGGTAGAGTTTTGCCTGCACGGTCTTTAAAAAGAGCGCTCCAATCTCGTTCAATCGGTCAAAGGAACTAGTTCCTTTAGTTCAGGAGCAAGTTTTGAGATCTGGGAATGGGGAAATGACTCGAATGAACGGTTTAACGTACGCACCGAGCGCTCTTCGGTTCGTTCATAAAGTTAGCTGTCTACTGAGTTCAAGCGTCAGTGACGCAGAATAGTTCCAACGGTGATATATGATATGATAAAAAAAAATACAAAAAGACGGCCAAAAAGTTTGTCCAGTTGCCTGGACGATGCCAAGCACTTCACTGCCAGGAACCCGCCTAGCGGGCTCCTACGCCGTGGTCGGTACGAGGAAAACCACGAGATCGGCTGCGAGCGTAGCGCGTAGCGTTTCTCGACAGGGAATGTGTTAAGGGATAACCGTATTTGGTATACAGGGTGGATGTTCGTCGTTTTAACTGTTAATGTTTACCATGACAGACTTGCTTCTCGATAATTTGTCAATTTCACTGTTACTCATTCAAGCCAATTATGACGTTCTTGTCATCCCTTAAAATATTGGTTACCAGTGATGGCATTGGCCTTCTTCTCCGTTAGAGTTGTAATCTGGGATAATAAACTTGGAAAATTGTGAGCACTAACGCTAAACTATCCCGTCTTGCGGGAAAGTCCATCGTTCCGTTCCACGCTGTATAACTCCTAATCCTAACTAACGTGCCTTGTTGTCCACAGAGGCGCGAGTCCCCGTTGCGACGAGAAGATAGACCTCATCATGCAAAAAGTGAAGTAGACGTAGCCTGCACCTAGACTAGACTAGATCACCAACGCATTTTACGCGATCTTCCACACCTTTTATTTAACCTATCGGTGCTTGGAAATTGGATGTTATACCATAGTGGCGCGGTATCCGGTCTACAATTATCCTTTTCGTGACACGATACTTGTCATGAATAAATGTTTTTCTTTCTTTCTTTCTAATTAATATATTTCATTGTTGTTAATTTATTTATATTAATCATGTTATTGGTTATTTTATTGTCACATTTTTAAATGCATTTGTTCGGCCGGTGCCGCGAAGTGTTAGATTTTGGGACTATTGTAAATACGTTACTATCCTTAAGTGGATTCTAGAGTAAGTACCTGAGCTAATGAGATGTATTGTATTGTTACTAATGAAGATAATATTATCGGCGATGCGCTGACTGACATTATATTTATGAACTGAAGCTCTGTGTATCATTTAAAGGTGCCCAATGTACGACCCAATAACATGCGTCCACTATATCACTCTCATTTTAACCCATGCAAAAAGATAGATAGATACGATAACCCATTACAGTTATTCCCACAAACTCAGATCTGAGGCAAAGAGAACTTCATACATTGTTTTAGGATTCTCTTATGTCTACTACCAACGTAAAGAAAAAATGAGTGCACTTTATTGCCTTGTAATAAGGTGCAAAAGTTCTGTGTTTTGTTAGGTTGGCTAAGATGCGTGAACTATCCCGTACATTTTTTCATTCAGTGAGAGTTTCCAAAGGCTGATCTGAGGCTCTATTATTATAAGTTTTACCGAAACAAAACTTTACGATCGCGTTTGCGTTTTACCCTCAATTTGTATGGGATTTGACAGCTAAATGCGAACGCGGTCGTAACGTTTTGTTTCGGTAAAACATATACTAGAGCCTCTGGAGCAAAAGTGGACACGTTCGTCAAAAATCGGTTATATAAACAACTTAGATAAAAATAAAGAGCATTGGTCATTCCAATTATACTTGTAGCTATTTTGTGTAAAAATGATACAGTTTGAATACAAATTAATTTGGTATGCAATGTACCTCTTCTTTAGTATGCCACTCCCCTTGTTCCTGAGCCAAATCTCATCCACCAATTACTGGTAAGTGGGTATGGCCGCGGAGCGTTTTAACCGCCACTTTTATGTAACGATTTATTAGTGAATAAAACCTCACGGTTGCATTTTTTTAGGAACGCAAGCGTATTTGTTTTCATTCAAACTTGGCGATTTTGTCAAGCTAGGCCCTTCACAAATCGTTACATAAAAGTGCGGCGGTTGAAACGCTCCGCGGCCTTATCCAAGTAATGTTTTTTTTTTGTGGTATTCAAGATTACAATGATAAAGATATCCGTCACATATCGTCTTACCATCGAGCTGGTGGTCTGCCCGCTGATCGTTTCGTTGACCCCGACCATGCCGTATCCCATTGAAACGATCGTAAGTAAAAATTTTCGTTGACAAGACACTCATTGTATAACTTGAATGGCATTTTTAGATCATTTGTCCAGGTGATACGTATTACGACTGCTTTGTTCACATATTAAATTAAATTCGTTGCGCAAACACACTTATATTGTTTAGGGAGTCAGCAATGTTGGCGCGGTGTTGCGATAAGAAAGGCAGTAACCGTTCATGAAGTTTATAAATACTTATTAGGTTTTACTGTCAAGCAAAAACCCTGTTTTTGGCAATGAAGCACGAGCGACAGTCTGGTACGCGCAGCGGAGGCTATATCGTGCTCAAACTGAAAATTCCATGAATTTATTTGGGAAAATTAAGTGCAGTTAAAATAGACAGTGTCAAGAATCAAAACTGTAGCGACCGGCGTGTAAGGAGTAAAATCCGTCACCTGTCTTTTCAGTGTCTTTATTTTATGATAAAGTCAGTTTTTCTCTCTCTGTTAGTCTTGATGACATTGAAATAAGATTGTTCTTCACCTGTCCCGTTGAAAGATATTTTTACACTATACCAGAACCTATACCTATATATGTCGCTCATAAAAGGAAGCTTATTGTTGGCGTAAGAAATAATGGCATTAGCGCCAATGACAATAGGTCAATTTTTTGGACACATATAATGCCTGTTCTAAAATGTGGGTACTCAACTGATAGATGATAGTTTCTATTGACTTATCTGTCGGGACCATAGTATCAAATACTTAAAACTCTACGTCGAAATTGCGTTCACAATTTCTGTATAGTCTGGGGTATTCATATACGTACCTAGCATAAATAAGCACATAAATATTTTTACAATAGAGATTGTCAATATTATAAAGGCGTGTACAGATTTATGTACATGCGTATATTAAATACCCTTGACTGTATAAAGAGTGACGATGACTGACAGCGCCGCAATAGGTTGCCTTTGCCACAGTGAATCGTCGATATTTAAAGCCTTTTTTACCCAAATAACTGATCGGATGAAGTACCTGGTTTACAATTTTTTTTTTATAAAACGACAGTGGCAAAAGCGTCCGGCCCGCCTGATGGTAAGCGGACACCGCAGCCTATAGACGCATGCAACTCCAAATGAGTAACATGGGCGTTGCCGACCCTTGATATGTTGGAGGATTCGCCGTGATGACAGCTGAAGGAACAAATTCCCTCGCTCTCAACACAACGCATCCTCGGGAGCTCTGGCGACCTTGCTCACCACCAGGAACCCAACACTACAACAGAGCAAGTAGTAGTGTTATTAAGCTTTGAACCGTTATTTGAGAGTAGCGAACTTGATTTCCTGTAACAGATCGGTCTAAGGCAATACCCCCACTACATCCCCTCTCTACTGACGTCATGTCCTGTGCACCTGGCGGGGACCAAGTTGCTGGCACTTGGAGCTCTGGTCATTGGCGTCTTGTTTGCCGTAGCAATCGGTCGTTTTTAATAAACCTAATAGGTGAGTGCCTAACCACCTAATTTTGGTAAAGTATACAATTATTATTTTTGAATTGTTTGCGGTGTTACCGTTCGGTTTTTTAGTTTTTTATAAATTCCAGATTGGAAGTATTGGAACAAATGGAGAGTGATACATCAGATTCATCTGATTCCTCGAGTAGTTCCTCAGCGGATACTCCCACTATGGAAAACGAGCCGATGCCGCCTGCTGGGACGCAGGAGCCCGGACCGCCGCGGGTTGGCGAGAAGCGGAAGCCCAGCAAAGCAAAGCGGCACAAGCGCAAACGGAGCCGCATGGCTGCTTCGATAAAATATTTAACCGCGCAAGTAAGTGGTATATCCAATTTTATCGCGGGTAGCGCTGCCTTTCAGCCTAACCCTTTGCTGCCTTTTCAAGCTAACTTTCACTCCACCCCTGGTGTAGAGGAATCAGATCACTCTGATAGTGTTAGTGCTAATGTGAGTGGTGAACTTTTTGCTGATGACGCAACGGGCACCGCGCCCCCGCCCCCACTTTCCGAGCAGCCAGCACCCGGATGCTCATTCCAATTGCCGCTAAATACCGTATTGAAAGAACCGGCCATTCCTAAATCTTTGCCAGGTCTAGTCGATTTCATTAACAGCGTTCAGCGCTTCAACTCTCAAGACTGGGATAGTGTTCGTTATGCTGAAGTGCAAAAACAATACTGTTCCTCACCAGGTTTCACATATTTGGAAACGAATGATGAGATTAAACCATTTGATAAGTTTAACTCGCTAGCGCTTAATGAACGTGGGTTTGCGACTATCACTCAGGCCCTTATAAAGCAAAATGAAGCAGCTCAGTGCGGTTTCAAGAAGTTAGTTGAATGGTCGAATTCCGTTACCGTAGTTACACCAAAATTGTTGGAGGATAAATTAAACGAAATTTTCGTGCAGGGTAGCTTTCAGAAAATTTGTAACGCTGCTTTGCAAATTGCTTGCGGTCATAGGGCCGAGCTAATACAACAGAGACGTGACAATATCTTGCGGTCAGTAAAGGACAAATTTCTGAAAGCTAGCCTGAAGAAAATTCCACCCACTTGCGATAATTTGTTTAACAAAGAACTATTCGCTAACGCAATTGAAAAGGCGGGCCCTCTAAAATAGTCTGGCCACCCAGGGCGCCATCTAACAACAAAGCTGCTGCGCAAGCTCAGCCACAACAGCAAGCTCAGGCCATGCCTAGTTATGCTAGCACATACCCAAACAAAGCTCCTGCTTTGTTTAATGATAATTACGCCAAATTTAATAGATCATCCTTGGTCGACTCCAAACAGTTGCGAAATGGATCGCGTAATATAGAAAATGTTACAAATGAAAGTATTGGAACCTATAGACCCCCAGTCCCAGCTTCATATCCCCAATGTTCTTAATACCAAAAAGCGACGGCTCGGACCGTCCGATATTCAATTTAAAGAACCTAAACGAATACGTTTTAGTAAAACCGTTTCGTTTAATGAACATGCAGAAAATAGCTTCATTCCTGCAACCTTGCGATTGGCTAATAAAGATAGACTTAAAAAATGCGTACTTTCATCTGCCGGTTGCCAAAGCACACCGATGTTTTCTGCGGTTAATTTACGGTCAACAATTACTACAGCGGGCGTAGCACGGTTGCCATTTTATCACTTATCGTTGTGGATAAGGCATCCGTCACTCTCGCACTCGCATACTTGTCAGAGCGTGATGGGCGTCTTTACCACAACGATAAGTGATAAAATGGCAACCATGCTACGCCCACTGATGACATGTCTCCCTCTTGGTCTGGCTTGCGCCCCAAGAGTGTTTGCGTCCTTGACAAATTGGATAGCTCAAACACTCAGGGAAAAAGGCTTCCGAGTAATAGTTTATTTGGACGATTTTTTGTTGGCCAATCAGAACCCCCAAATCTTGTTACACCAGGCTCTCGAAGTAACGCGGCTATTAGAATACCAAGGCTGGCAGGTCAATTACGCCAAATCGGTATTGACCCCACAAGAGAGTATCCAATATTTAGGAGTAGTTTGGAATCCACACACAAACGAAAAATACCTGCCAATTCTAAAAGCGCAAAACTTTCAAGAAAAGGTGCGATATCTGCTAAGGCGGAAAAAAGGCAACGTGTGCGAGATCCAAAGTTTGGTAGGGATGGTCAACTTTGCCAGTTTCATGGTTCCCAGGGGTCGTCTAAATCACAGAGCTTTGCTAAATCATTGTCAAAGTCTATTACTAAAGAGCCCTCGCTATCATTACCTAATTCCTCCCCCTGTGATGGAGGAGTTAAAATGGTGGAGCACCAATCTCGAGACGAGGTCTCCAATTCATTACCCACCGGTCAGCAATTACCTGGTGACCGATGCGTCACTCCAGGCGTGGGGAGCCCAATTGGACAACCTCAAGCTGTCGGGTCTTTGGTCTCCGGAGGAAGCAAAACTTCACTCCAATCAGCGCGAGATGTTGGCAATTTGTCGCGTCCTAGAAGGTCACGGTCAACGCCTGGCCGGTTCCTCTCTGTTAATACAATCCGACAACAGAGCTGCAGTAGCTTATATGAAGAACGAAGGGGGTACAAAATCGGCCCCGCTGATGGAATTTGCCTATCGAATATTCAAGATTTTGGATCATTACAAAATCTATACAGAGATTCATTATTTGCCAGGACGGTACAACGGCGAAGCCGATCGCTTATCTCGGCTTACGAGGCCTCCCGAGTGGCACCTCCGTCCCAACATAATCAATCAGATCATTACCAGATTTGGTCGCCCATCAATAGACCTGTTCGCTTCGTCAGTAGCACATGTCCTTCCATCGTACGGCACTCTAGATTTGACGGACAATCAGGCCAGTTTACACGATGCGTTCAGTCAGAGATGGGACTATCCCCTAGCGTGGGTGTTTCCGCTACCCTTCCTGATCCCCCGCGTGCTACAACATCTCAACGAGGCGAGAGGAATATATTTAATTGTAGCCCTACGCTGGTTGAAGGTGTTTTGGCGACCGGACCTTAAGAACAGGGCTCTGGGTCCACCGTTTACGATTTATCTGGACAGAGTCCTGATAGATGCGACAACAGGTTCAGGATTCTGGAAGTCTGGAAATGTGGGGGTGGTCGGCAAGCTTAGATGGATGGTCCCAGGAACAAATTGAATTTTTAAAGAGAAGTTGGAGACAGTCTTCTTTTAAGACGTACAAGAATACGTGGCAAAAATGGCGTGTTTGGGCTGTGCGCAATTCCGTTAGTCTATCAAACCCCAAGGGCGCTGATTTGGCAAAAAATTTAATACATCTTCATCTTACACAAGGCCTGGCGTATAGCACTATTTTAGTTTACAAATCTGCGATTTCCACCCTTTGCGACCCAAGAGAAAATTACCGTCTCAGTTCACATATATTAGTGCGTCAAGCTTTAAAATCTATAAATAATTCAAGCATAAAACATAAAAAAGCCCCAATTTGGGACACTGATATCCTTGTTAATTGGTTGAAAACTAATAATAGCAATGAGAATAGCTTATTCGAATGTTCTGCACGCGCTGCGATTCTATTGTTGTTATGTTCTGGCCGGCGGGTGCATGACTTGACACTATTAGGCGTAGATGATAGGAGCTGTATAATAACTGACAATTATGTCATTTTCTGGCCAAAATATGGATCCAAAACTGACACAGTATTAAATCGTCAATCTGGTTGGCAATTTTTTTCAAAATAAAGATTTCAAAGTTTTGGATACATTGTTTTGGGTTAAGAAACTAATTTTACTATCTCAAACTAGACGCAAAGCTTGTGGTGTTGACAACTTATTTTTGACCACATGTGGGCGGCTGAAGGCTGCGTCGCGTACAAATATTTCTGGCTGGGTAAAGAAGATTCTACTCCAGGCCGGCATTAAAGCCAGTGCAGGCAGCATCCGGCCTGCAGTAGCCTCTAAAAGTTGGGTTGAAAATAGTCCATTAGATGAGATCTTGGCTAGAGGAAACTGGCGGTCAGAAAACACGTTTCTGAAATATTATTGTCGACCAATTGTGCCCTCGGCTATGCCGTCACAATCTTGTGCTAACTTATTTACACCAGTGATTGAGTGAAATTTAGTTTCCTTTTATTTCATTCTGTTAAGTTGATTTAGCTAAAATAAGTTTGGGGTCAAGTCGCCCAATTCAATGTTTAATAGTTTATTATGTGCATTATCGTAAAACTAGTCTTTTGTTGTCTAGTAACCTAATTATTAGAGGTGATTTTTCAGCAACATGCTTGCAAGCAGTTGATAATATATGAAGTATGTACCATATAAGTACTGTTGTTAGTTCTTACTATAAGTACTATTGGTAATCAACTATGTAAATGCAATGGCTACCCATTGGAACGTATTATTTTTCTAATGTATGAAATGTATATTTTGTGTGCACATATAATAAATAATTGCAGAGTTCAATGTCTTATATTTTATATTTTTTAATCCCTTCCTTCTAATCACATTGGCGTCCAACTGTGCACCAGGCGATAACAAACAGGTCTCAAATTGTTTATGTAGGCTTCAAATAACGGTTCAAAGCTTAATAGCAGCGTTTTACCTACCAATAAAACGCTTATTAAGCGATAACCTTATTTGAAGCCTACATATTTTAATTCTGCCTGGTAAATATACTAGCGATTTCTTAATTTGAGATTCAATGACCAGAGCTCCAAGTGCCAGCAACTTGGTCCCCGCCAGGTGCACAGGACATGACGTCAGTAGAGAGGGGATGTAGTGGGGGTATTGCCTTAGATCGATCTGTTACAGGAAATCAAGTTCGCTACTCTCAAATTGTTTATGTAGGCTTAAAGGTTATCGCTTAATAAGCGTTTTATTGGTAGGTAAAACGCTGCTATTATGGCTGTGGTATTCTGCAAGGCGGAGGTACTTCCCTACTTGGGCTGCTCCAAATTCTACCGGGATGACATGTCGCTGTGCCCTACCTCACCAATTCTTTGATCAAAAGTAAAAACTAAGTTTTATTCACCACGCTATACCTACCTAAAACATACAACGTCCGTAAGGTCATGCTCAAACACGTTGCGACTGATTTACAATCATTGCACTTTGTATACTAGCCGCATGTATGACCGGCAACTTTAAAAAAAAACGACACTTGTCTGCCCGCGGTTACTTTTCATACCCAAAATCAAAAAGAAGTTGTATGCCCGCGTGTACTTTATTATCCCATAGCCCTAGCTTGTTAAACTATATTTTTCCTCGTCTCCCTGTACAACTATCCATAATCTCTGTCTCGCTTCTTCTTCCTTATAATATTGCCTTACTTTTACTTATACATGTCACCAGCATTTTGACCAATAAATAGTTCGCTAGATTTTTTAGTGTGTGGCTCGCGATTCAAACGAGTGTCAACTGGTACGCTTGCTGGTGCGAAAATTAATATATTTCTGCGGCAATAGTGATTTTAACATCAAATATATATTAGTGCGAGCTTCTTAATTAAATTTGTGATTGTTTCATGTGATGAGTTAAGTGAAAAGTGAGTGGAAAATTATATATTTGTGCTTCTAAAGTTGAGAAACTCCTACAGTCAGTCCCCTAGCAGCATTTTCGTTGGCATTTCGTTGGGCCAACTTGGTGATCAATGGCCCAACGTGGGGCCAACTTAAAATGCTACTAGGGTCGTGAGTCGTAAGTACTTGTGTGTTGAATCACAAGATGAACTGTATACTTACACGATTCTTTTAAAATTATTTAATGCAATGCTTACATAAATCTGCACGCAGGATTTGCTTGTTAAAACTGTGATGGCAACAAAAATCTCCGTTGATGGACTAATACCACCCACGGTCAAAATTCATTTTTCTAGTAAGGTTTGGGACACACAAAAAGCATTCATGTCTTGACTTTGGGTATATTACATACCTACCCCATCTTTATAATCCTTATTGTAACTAATAGTACTTATAAATGCAAATGTGTTTGATCCGTTGGTTTGTTAACTAAAACTTACTGTTACATGTCTTTTTTAACACCTTAACATTATTTAAGGGGCTCCTAGCTGCCAATGACCTTCGATCTATAACTGTCGGTTTATTCGTGTTTTTTATGGTTTATCGTATTAACAACAACGAGGTTTACCGAAATAGTATCCCATATTTACTTCAAACCTCACAGTTTTCGGGATATATGGCACCAAACTTTGGCAATTTCAGGCCAAAAAACCAGTTTTATGGACGTAACTTTTGTGAAAATGAGTTTAAAATAAAAATCTCTCGTGGGTTGTTAGAGACGTCAATAAGGAACAGTTATATGTAGATTTCATATATAAAAGTGCATGAACAACATAATAATACCGAAAACAGAGCTTTTTTGGACCATGTTTGAATAAATCATAAAAAAATAAATATTAATTATTTTCAAAAAAACTCTCGTGCAAATGTAGATAAAGAACAAAAAAACCGATAGGTGTTTGTTCCATAAATATATCTATAGTTTTGACGGAGGAATATCAATTCAAAACTCGTCAAAACTAGCCAAAAAGCGCGTGGAGCCCCTTAACAGACGGCACCAAGCAAAAGGAGGGTTTATGTATTTGACCTCTATGTATGTACATCCGTCCCTGTGTTCCCTCGTAACGACTAAACGGCTGAAAGGAGTTTTGTGAACGACACTTCGTTAGATTCGTTTTTAACGGGCGAATGTCAATGAATGTCGTATTGTTTTTTTTAAATGCTTTTTTTCGTATTACTGTCAGTTTTTTTATTAGCTGTGTCCACCCCGGACGCATAGGCATAGCTCGACCAAGCGTGCCCGCTCAGTGTAGACGTGGTCGGCGAGCATTTGCAATGTGTGTCGAGTTGCAGTATGTGCAGAACCATGCTTTTAAAATTATCATACTCAGCCGTAATAATAATGGAGCTAAAATATGATTTTTCTGCAGAATATTTCAATAATACCTAAATGCATACGTTTTGACGTGCAATTGCTGATTTTACTAAGAAGTTGGAAACTCGCGGATCGCAATAATGTGATAGGTGTACAATATTGATTATATATTGTGTTTGATATGATGACGTAATGTGATTTAGCTAATAAATAGTATATTTTTCTTAAATTAAAAAAATGATTTTATTTTTGTAAAATACATCTACATATCACATTGTAACAGACAGCCATCTACTAACATGGTGGATTTGATCTGTATTCCTATTTCTAAGAGCAAAGCGATTTGCACTTCCAAAAAGTTTGGTGTGTCACAGACCTTACCAATATTTGACCCTGGGTATATTTTGTACACGCCTAAAACAGCATCTCAAAAAACTTAAATTTAAGAATACCAAGTGTTGCGTTCCTATTTATTTTTATTGAATCCCCCTATCTAATGAAATTATCCTATAACTGAAATAACTACATTAGTATCCGTCAGTACATTTCTTACATAAGACACAATATCCTAGCATGCAAAGCATGACAGCAAGACGACGTTCAGTTTAGACCTCTTTTGTTGTGTTAAAATAAATATTAAAGAGGCTTAGTCTGCCATAAAAGTATTTATATAATAGTTAACTTTTAGTAAATAAGTATATTTTAGGGCTATTTGGTCATATTCATCTGTATTTCAGCGTTTGAAATACGCGTGTGAGTAACGCTTTGGCATAAAGAAATATAAAACTTTTGTGCAACAATAACTCTTTTCTTTTCTATCGAAGGTGTAGTTTAAATATTTTTAAACTACTACGAAAATTTATAAGGATTTCAAAAACGTTAAAGTTTTGTACGTCATCGATCTTATTTGCATGAAAAACTAAATAATATCGAGCATTAGCCACAAAATCCCTGTCGTATGTTTAGACTAAGCGTTACAAAAAACCACTTCATATTTTAAAAAAATTTAAATACTGTGACTAAGTTGATTATGTTATTGACAAAACGGCTAAACATTAGTAATACCTAAAACCATGTCTTCATGGTTTGTTTTGAGGATGAAAAACACACTGCGCCCGGCCGCCATTTATCCAAAATGGCGGGGCAGACAAGGGTCTTTTTCTTAAAATACCGGGGCAGACAAGTGAATTTTCAAATTGGGTCATTTTTGTACCCAGGGTCATATGAGCGGCTAGCCTGTAGTTTTGCCTTAGTCACTCGAGCATTCGGATTGGTCACGAATCTTGGATTCATCCCTTGGACCTCGGATCGGCCAGGAACGTTGGCCTTGCAAGCCATGAAGGAGCAGCTAATAGACATGGACTTGTCGTGGCAACGGGAGATGCGCTCGCGCCGCGTCGCGCGCGCCAGTCGCAGGTCGCACAGTTGCACATCCGACACATACGACGACCTGGAGATTCCCGTGTCTACTGTGCAAGGTATGCTCTTGGGTCATTTTTTACCCCTGACACAAATAGTGTGTATCTGTGTATCTGTCTGTGGTATCGTAGCTCCCAAACGGATGGACCGATTTGAATTCGGTTTTTTTATTCGAAAGCTGATGTGATCCCGAATGTTCTTAGCTTTTGTTTCATGAAAATCTGTTTAGCCGTTTTTGCGATATTGGACTTTGAAATGAAAATGTCGGGGGTTTTTCAACTTTTCTAATAAACCAAGTCGGTTGCAAAGCCTACGGCCTGATGGTAAGCCGTTACCTCAGCCGATGGACACGTCCAACTCCCAAGGGACTCGCATGCGCGGTAATACCGACCCTTTAAAAACCTTTTCTTGAAAAACCTCATACTGAACCTAGGGAAAACCACGCCAGGAAGTTCATTCAAACCCGGAGCGTTCGCTGGAGGAAATTCCTCTGGACCGTGCGCGACCATTTAGGTTTCAAGGTGTGTTTGGTACCATCATAAACTCTACTAATGCACTTAAGAATACACACCGACTTGGCCGAATATTTGACAATAGTATCTGTGTCAAGATATTTTGAGGACGGTGCGTTAGTGGCCAAGACATTTTTGCAGCCAACTGAACTATTATTGTCGTTCTTGTTCGACCTTTTATGTGCCGTTTACCTGTTAGTTGTGTTTTTTAGAACATGCGTACTTACAGATTATCATTTGATACTTACGATTAGCTTTTCGGTGAAAAACATCGTGAAGAAACCTGCATACTTACCTAGATCTGCGAAGAATTTCAAAACGGCGATATCCCCTGCCGCCCTATTCTGTAACTTGTTTTAAGCTCATACCTCAACGCTCACCCAGAAATATAATAAATAATACCCAAAAATATACCCTGGGCTGTTATTCGCTACGCGCTAATGCGTCTCACCCTGCCGGTCACCCGTCACGAAACTAGACCTCTACCTACGCTGATACGGAACCCTGTACACTGCGCGTGACCTGACACGCACTTGGCCGGTTTTTTGTTTTGTCGGATTAACATTGAAGACTTATTTTTATTGGTCGACAAGGCCCGCTTTCGGGATGCGGGAGATTTCAATTTTTTTAACCCCCGACGCAAAGAGAGGGGTGTTATAGTTTAACGTGTCCGTGTATCCGTCTGTGGTATCGTAGCTCCCAAATGGATGGACCGATTTGAATGCGGTTTTTTTATTCGAAAGCTGATGTGATGTGTGCTGAGTGTTCATGTTTCATGAAAATCTGTTCAGCCGTTTTTGAGATAGAATAGAATAGAATAGAATGTTTTTATTGTCCACTGTGTAGGTATACATACAGATGATCAATACAGAAAATGGTATCAACAGCTGTCCTCTGCGAACATACAATATAAATCTTAAAAACTACTTATAAACTAAGCATATAATATATTAACTTTATTTACATTCTGTAGCTGCATGCATCGTCAAAAAAATCTTTAAGATTGTAGTACACCTTCTCAATCAGCCATTTCTTTAACTTATACTTAAATATATTACCTTGCAGCATTTTTAATTCGTTAGGTAATTCATTCAATACACGTATTGCCGTTAAAATGTGCTTTTGTAATACATTGTATTGTTAGCAATTGGACGCAGTAAATTAAATTTATATTGAGACCATATATTTTCTCTTAACGAGTTTTGTGTAGCAAAATAGTCTGGATATTTTTTTACAAATAGACATAATTCCATTATATATATACCGGCAAGAGTAAGAAGGCCCTTTTCTTTAAAGGATATTGGACTTTAGAATGAAAATGTCGGGGGCTTTTCAACTTTTCTAAGTTTTAGTTTTAGGCATATGTTTTTTGTTACGGTGGGGTATCTCCTTAGCATGCTAAGAGACACAATTCAAATGTTTTTTTCTATGGCAGTTGTCACTATTGTCTTATTGGACAGAATAGCAATAAGATAACAAGTTGATCGACCCAATTGTCAACTCAAATAGACTGTCTGTTGTTTATTAAATACAAATGGCATTACGTAGGTATAAATTAGTTTTCCCCTCACTGCCTCGGAAAGCCGTCTTTTATCCTTTAAAACCAGTGGGCAAAAACGCATCCACTAGTGGGGAAAGTAATTTGACCTTGGAACGTGTTTAAGTAGCTTTTGACACATAACGAAACGTAAAACGTTCATTATACAAAAAAACACAGGCGCTGTATTTCTGTTGCCGCTATAACAAATACTAAAAAAAATGTAAGAACAAAAAATTGCTGAAAAGTTCATATTTTTACAGTTTTGTAAAAACATTTTTTAATTGTTAACTACCTACTACCTTAATTTTATTTATTTAATGTACGATGTATATATATACTGTACTTACTTAGTCAATTTGAGTTTACCAACACCATGGCGTAAGCTGTTATGTTGATAAATAGTATTTTTAAATTTGAAAAAAAAATTGTGTTCAATGGTGTCCATTATCTTATATAGTATTTCCACCTAAAAACTGCAGGATATTTTTGTCTTGGAAAAGTATTTTTTTTATTAGGTAGGTTATTTAGTCCTAAATGAGCGTTTCTCAAAAAAAATGCCACTATTATTAATTGTACTTCTACAAATTTTATGTTAACTATTTCCACTCAGAATCAGGAGCTCTTTCCACCCTGATGGTAGGACAAAAAACTGTCCCATACATATTTTTCCTATTGTGTTACCATTTACCTTATACTTTCTATGGTGGTAACACAATAGGAAGGTTCAAAAATGTATGGACATTTTGGGACACTTTTTTTCTCCTATTGGGATGGAAAGACATAGTGATTTTGAGTAGAAATAACAAAAAAGTTGCAGAAAATCTCCGAAAAAACGTAGTGGCATTTTTTTGAGAAACGCTCAACTACGTATCCACATTTACAGATACTTACAGAGATGAAATCTATTTAGTTGTAAACATTTCACGGAAACACAATGCAGCTTTCAATCATAGTCTTATCATTTATGGTGTTTGTTTAGGGTACCGCGCACAGAAATCTATAGCACATAAATTCTCATAAATGAACTACTTTCCAAGCAGTAAGTCCGGCTAGCACAGCTATAGAGCTTGGACAGCTCTGACCTTGAGACTCTTAGGGTGAGTATCCAATCCATCGGAACTGTGCGAGGCAGACGAGCGAAGTAAAAAACCACCAATAGCGTCGCTAGATGACGCATGTCTTCCTATTGGTCGATTTTTGCCTCGCACACCGCTCCGCCACGCCACCTCGCGCAGCTCTTGTGGAAACTCGCCTATATAAGTCGCAATCAATATATTATATTTATTTTTTATCTCTATAAAAGACTGTCCAGGGATCGGTCCTAGTCTCACCTGATGGTAAGCGACGACAGAGCCTAAGATAAAGCTCTGATGATTGGAATATTCCCGGTATATATCCGGTGCTAGCCTATATGTATGTTGTGCGTTGTGTGCCGTTGCACATCAGTAGGCTGTGATATGTGAGTGGGCTCCTGTTAGGTACAGTCAGCATCAAAAGTAACTGCACAATCGAAGATGTCAAAAGCTCTTATTACCTTCTAATAGAGATTTTTGACGGCTTCGTTTGCGCAGTTACTTTTGATGCTGACTGTACAGGTACTTAGTAAAAGCTAATAAGCACACATGTTCCATGTTACCTATTTAATTAGGTAAGGACAGTTAAGAGATTTCAAATATTTTCACTTATAATTAATTTAAGCCTCAGCGCATATCTACTGCCCTTGCCTTCATCTCGAGCGTCAAATAATAATTATAATAAATTAATAAATAATAAATATTTGGGGACAATCTTACACAAATCGACCTAGCCCCGAACTAAGCAAAGCTTGTACTATGGGTACTAGACGACGATATACATACATATATAGATAGAAAACATCCATGACTTAGGAACAAATATTCATGGTCATCGCACAAATAAATGCCCTTACCGGGATTCGAACCCGGGACCTCCGGCTTCGTAGGCAGGGTCACTACCAACTAGGCTACAGAGGTCGTCGAATAATACCTTCAATCTGAGTTTTTTTTTTGTTTACCGCCCTAGGTAGGTAATGTACTATTACAGTAATTGCTACTGAACCCACCAGTGTCATTAATATACATTCCTCTCCTCAATTAACCCCAGTGTACACAAGCGCTACAGCCTCTATGCATTATCTCTATATAAGTGTGTACCGAGTTACGTCGGGGTCCGCGATAAACGCCAGAGCCGCTCCACAGTCGTCCCTCGGCCGGCGCATATTGACGTGGCAATTATCTTAATTAAGTGAATAAAACAATAAAGTATAGCTTTCATTGATTCCGAGGCACCGAACGTCTATCGGCACTCACGTGTCAGACTAACTACTAGCGTTGGACTTCACGCTTTGACCAAGCGTGTGCCAGAGTTATAGACCTGGCAATTTTTAACTGCTAACTATGGATACAGAGGAAGGCACGCCGTTCCCGAACCACAAGGCAGGCGGTGGATGGCGACGGCAGCTGGAACGGCGAGTGCCCATCGTATCCTGGGCCCCACGGTACACTCGGCTGACGGCGGTGGCCGATCTGGTGGCTGGCATCACGCTCGGCCTGACGCTGGTGCCACAGAGCATCGCGTATGCAGCGCTGGCTGGACTGCCAGTGCACTATGGACTGTACTCTTCGTTCATCGGTAGGTACCGGCACAGCGGCCTTCATCACCATCAATCATACTGGGGACTTAAGAGTCCGCAGTAAGCTCGGCCGAATTTCACCTTCACATACAAACGTAGTTACGCTCTCATTATAAAACTACGTGTTGGATTGTGACGAAACTTTGCATATACATTGACATGAGGTATATCTATGTCTGTAATTAGTTTATATGGTTCCAGTTTATAAAACAAACGAAATACAGCAAAAACAAGTTTCTGAAAGAATTCGGAATCTGTCGAATTACGAAATTGTAGAATTGGGAATCTGTAGACATGGGACTAAATGATTTTTAGCAACTATAATATGGTCATGTGGCAAGTGTAAGTCAAATGAGCTAGAACGTAACAAATGTTTTATTTACCAGATAAATGACATAAAACCGTGACCATCAAATTCGTGCTGGAGGGACACAGATGAGTGATTTATATCACTCATCTGTGTCCCTTCAGTATTTCGAGTGACATTGAATTCTGCGGTCTGTTTGTGGTAGACCTATCGATATTGAGTTTGATATAATTGAACTAGTTAGGTAAATACATTGTAACGTATTACTATTTAATATGCGGTAATATGGCAAAATAACAAACAATACCTAAACTAAATATACGGCAGAAACGTTTAAAATAAATCTTATGGTTTTTAAATTAAATAACGGTTTTAATTTATTTATTTTATTATTTATTTATTTATTGACAAATACATTTACGTGACATTACAGTAATAACCAATGCGTCACGAAACTAAAAACAACAAATAATACTATTTAGGCGACGAAACGGCGTGGCCCCGTTGCGTCGTCATCTCCGGTGTAGGATTCGGCAGATTGCCCCGGAACCGTCGAAACACGACACCCTTCTTCTTTTCCTTCTTGTTTTCTTCTTCTTTTTCTTTTTAATAATGATGCTCCCACGCCGGCTGTTGTAAATGTATATAAAGCAACTATATTTCTTCAACATCAAAGTCACATTGCCTTTTCCTTGTTACACTATGTTATATAACATTTATAACAGGCACTTTATGAGCACCATAAGTAGGAGATAATATGAGTATGTGTCCACAGTTTGTTTTTAGTCCCGAATAAATGTTCTTTCTAAACAGAAAAAAGGGCCCGGTTCACAAAGCTACAATTTTACGAGTCTAAACTCAGAACACTGGTCATAATCAAATAATTACATACAAGACTTATCCATACTAATATTATAATGCGAAAGTGTGTCTGTCGGTTTGTCTGTTACCTCTTCACGCTTAAACCGCTGAACCGATTTTGAATGAAATTTGGTATAGAGATAGTTTGAGTCCCGGGGAAGGACGTAGGATATTAGTATCGAGTTAACAGAGCAATTAACACTGGTATCTTACGTGCAATAACATATTCATGTTTAACACTATAATGGAAACTTTACTATATTTAGCAGAGGGCTCGTCACAATACTGACATGCTCTTATTTCCAGTATCACCTAAAAGGTAATTAGAAGACACAACTGAGTTTAACAGTGTCGTAATAACTAGAAACAACACAATTCTGGGGGGATGGTTTGAATATATTTGTACGCTACGCAAATAAAATGAAACATCATCCAGTTTGAATATGATTGTTAAAAGAAAGTGTCTCTAGTCAAGATTGAACTAGCCTGGTGCTCCTAGGATTTTTCGATTGTTGAAGATGGATCTTCCATGTGGAATGACTGTCAGGAGTGAAATCATTCGAAGTCTGAAGTGTTTGCGGAAAAATCATTATTTTGTTCTGGACTATCGATAAATCTAAATTGTATTAACGTCATAAATTTTGCTCAGGCTCAATTTAAGTTTTTCATGAAAAACTTAAATTCGCTGTATTTTTTTACTATGGTATCTGAAGCTACGTAAACTAATTACAGACATAGATACACCTCATGTCACTGTATGTGCAAAGTTTCGTTACAATCCAACACGTAGTTTTAAAATGAGAGCGTAACTACGTTTGTATGGAGAATCGAGCTTACTGCGGACTCTTAACACGAGCTCTTGTTACGTACCTATCCTGCCTGAGCAAAATTTATGACGTTAATACAATTTAGATTTATCGATAGTCCAGAACAAAATAATGATTTTTCCGCAAACACTTCAGACTTCGAATGATTTCACTTCTGACAGTCATTCCACATGGATCTTATCTTCAACAATCGAAAAATCCTAGGAGCACCAGGCTAGTTCAATCTTGACTAGAGATACTTTCTTTTAACAATCATATTCAAACTGGATGATGTTTCATTTTATTTGCGTAGCGTACAAATATATTCAAACCATCCCCCCAGAATTGTGTTGTTTCTAGTTATTACGACACTGTTAAACTCAGTTGTGTCTTCTAATTACCTTTTAGGTGATACTGGAAATAAGAGCATGTCAGTATTGTGACGAGCCCTCTGCTAAATATAGTAAAGTTTCCATTATAGTGTTAAACATGAATATGTTATTGCACGTAAGATACCAGTGTTAATTGCTCTGTTAACTCGATACTAATATCCTACTATGGTCCCCCGGGACTCAAACTATCTCTATACCAAATTTCATCTAAATCGGTTCAGCGGTTTAAGCGTGAAGAGGTAACAGACAAACCGACAGACACACTTTCGCATTATAATATTAGTATGGATAAGTCTTGTATGTAATTATTTGATTTAGTTTTAGTTTTAGTTTATTTATTAACCATAATGTAACATGATCATTACATGGTAAGTCAACATTTCACAATATTATACTTATAAAGTATAAATTTAGTATCCAGATTATACACTTAATAATAATAAAAATCTACTTACAATTTGCGTCAATTGAAATATTTTTTAATGAAAAATATTCAGCAATCGATTATGACCAGTGTTCTCAGTTTAGACTCGTAAAATTGTAGCTTTGTGAACCGGGCCCTTTTTTCTGTTTAGAAAGAACATTTATTCGTGACTAAAAACAAACTGTAGACACATACTCATATTATCTCTTCTGGCTTTTCTCGAAAAAATTTACATACTTATGGTGCTCATAAAGTGCCTGTTATAAATGTTATATAACATAGTGTAACAAGGAAAAGGCAATGTGACTTTGATGTTGAAGAAATATAGTTGCTTTATATACATTTACAACAGCCGGCGTGTGGGAGCATCATTATTAAAAAGAAAAAGAAGAAGAAAACAAGAAGGAAAAGAAGAAGGGTGTCGTGTTTCGACGGTTCCGGGGCAATCTGCCGAATCCTACACCGGAGATGACGATGCAACGGGGCCACGCCGTTTCGTCGCCTAAATAGTATTATTTGTTGTTTTTAGTTTCGTGACGCATTGGTTATTACTGTAATGTCACGTAAATGTATTTGTCAATAAATAAATAAATAAATAAATAAATAAATTAAAACCGTTATTATTTAATTTAAAAACCATAAGATTTATTTTAAACGTTTCTGCCGTATAGTTAGTTTAGGTATTGTTTGTTATTTTGCCATATTACCGCATATTAAATAGTAATACGTTACAATGTATTTACCTAACTAGTTCAATTATATCAAACTCAATATCGATAGGTCTACCACAAACAGACCGCAGAATTCAATGTCACTCGAAATACTGGAGGGCACGAATTTGATGGTCACGGTTTTATGTCATTTATGTGGTAAATAAAACATTTGTTACGTTCTAGCTCATTTGACTTACACTTGCCACATGACCATATTATAGTTGCTAAAAATCATTTAGTCCCATGTCTACAGATTCCCAATTCTACAGTTTCGTAATTCGACAAATTCCGAATTCTTTCAGAACTATCTTATATTTTTAGAGATATTATTATTTTTCGATTCTTCGCATTTTCTGGCCAAACACCATAAGAAATGAGGACATATAGAGTATGTGCAGGCAGCAACCCATTGCCATAGAGATCTCGATGCGCAAATGGGGATACGATTCGAAGACGGGAACGTAATAATGCAAACATCGCTTTTGAGTGGAAGCCGCCGGACGGAACTCGGAAGGCGAATTCAGGGACGTCGCTCAGCACGGCTATCACGCGACGGCGCGCGAGCTCTCTCGATTTTTCTCGCACTATCCGTCTCTCTCTTATTAGAACACTTAGAACAAGAGGTATAGTGCAATAAAAATCGAGAGTATTCCGCGGCCGTCCGATGATAGACGTGCAGGAAAGGAAGGCGCGGCGCAAGCTTATGAAGGCCCTATGCACCTCTGGGGTGCCCCAGGACAACAACAACATTATTATTTGATTTAGTTTTAAGCATAGATAGTTTAGTGCAGTAACGCAAAAATTGTAACGCATGCCGTGGTTGCCTATTATTAGGGTTACAATTAGACATACATAAGTACTTGATGTTTCCACATAAAATGTAGTAACATTGTTAACTCCGTTGGCAATCCTTAAATAAATAAATAAATAAATAAATAAATAAATAAATAAATAAATAAATAAATAAATAAATAAATAAATAAATAAATAAATTATCTGTCGTGCCGGGAATCTGTAGAATTAAGCTGTTGACTTAGGAATCTGAAGTTGGTAATCCGTAGAATTAACAATTTGTAGAATTGGGAATCTGTAGAGATAGGAACAACTCCTTAGCCGAGTTTAAACCGCTGTCCCGCACCAGGTACGATCCTGTACGTGTTCTTCGGCACCGTGAAGGAGGTGAGCATCGGGCCGACGAGCCTGATGGCGCTGCTGGTGCTGCAGAGCTGCCACGGGCTGCCGATCCAATACGTGGTGCTGCTCTCCTTCCTCTCCGGCGCCGTGGTGCTGCTTATGGGACTGCTGAGACTTGGTGAGTCAGAAAAGTCACATTAAGTGTTATTTTAGAATATGGCATTCAAGGTCTTTTATTCTACATTATGTACAACTTTAAGTATTTCTGTATTTGACTGTTTGAGCATTAAAAAACAAAGTAAGTAACTAAGATGACAAATGTTGAGGAAAATATCATTATTTACTTATTTAGCAGCGTGGTAAAGGTTGCGGGAGTCGGTGGCGCAGGACCGGTCATTGTGGCACTCTTTGGGGGAGGCCTATGTCCCGCAGTGGACGTCTTTCGGCTGATATGATGATGATGATAACTTATTTTCTTACTTAAAATTCTCACAGCTATCTGATGATTACCTATACACAGTCACTGCCAAGAATCGCTACGCGCTACGCTCGCGTGGTTATCCTGTAAAAATATATTGTAGGTCGGTACCTAGCACGGTAGGAAACTTAATCAAGCATTTTATATGTAAACACTTGATAAGATTTATATACCTACCCAAATTGACGTCGGTACCTTTTCGTTTGCGGTTGATAAAAAGGTTTATTGGACCTGACGTTTTATTTTAAATGTTTGTGTTCAAATAATTACACTAAGATAAAGTTTATTTATAACAGGGCAATTATGAATGGGCTGATGAGAGTAAACAATGAGTTTATCAAAAAATTCCGCTACTAATATCAATTTACATTTCAAGACTTCGAAATCGCTGCGGATATTTTTTTACAAAGATAAATAGTGTTTATATTATTACTTATTTGTTTTTATTTTTTATTTATTTAATTATGAAACAAACGGTCATAAAAAAAATATTGATACAATTTAATCTCTTAATCTAGACCTATAGTTTCCATTTTTATTAAACATTTTATATATATAAGCACGAGAAAGTACCTATCCTGGATCAGGTTCAGCTAATTAGCAAGAGGTTACACAGAATTTTTTAGAAACAGTTTCGCAGAAAACTTAGTGAACGGAAACATGTTCCACGTATTAATTATTTGTTAGATACGTTTAAAAAGTAGTCATTACCACCCAGTAACGGAATGTACGAGTATGATTACTATTCTTAGTCCAGATGCGAATAAATGTTGAATTAATCTTGGTATAAACTGTACCTAGGCATTCTGGTTCGGTACACTTGTAGTGTCAAGCGACTGTGGGCGGCGGCGGAGGCGGAAAATCCATTAGCCGCCTAACAGCTTGCTCGGCATTACGCTTGTGCGTACGGCCTTAACCCGGACAGTTGAAAAGGGGCGCAACTACGGGGGAATATCAGATGAAAATCTTGGCCTACATCATCGTACATACATTCATTCACGCCTTTATTCCCTTCCCAAAAGGGGTAGGCAGAGCACATGAAACTTATGTTCCAGTGCCACTTTTAGCATAAATGTGGGTATAAAAAAGATCGACAAAATGTGATATTGCAGTGATCGGCTGCTAGCCCATCGCCCACAACACACTTCAACCCATCTCCCTTAGTCGACTTTTACGACACCAACGGAAAGAAAGGGGGTGGTGATATTCTAACCCGGCACCACACGAGCACGGGGACTTAAAAACACAGACCTAGATATTGCTTTAAAGTCGCTGGCATTGTATTTTGTGACAAGTTTAGTACCTAGTGTTCATTAATGAACTCTCAAAACCTACCGAATATCCAGCAAAAACAAAATAGTCTGTCATTCGTGATCCCACCATGACCCAGTTTTAATTAATAAATGAGAACAGTGCCGAAAGAAAACCAGTTAACTTATAGATTGAACAACAGGCGGCGCATTTACATTTGCATTCCTTATCTCGTCCATTCAACGAAATCAATTAATACGAGTGCGGAGAGCTGCCATTCATCACACTATCGCTGCGGAAAGTTATTTGAGACCTATAATTAGAAGTTAATGAGATGCAAGTGTCAGTTGCGCCGCATAGATGGCTCATACCAGGGGTTTAGGTTCGTGGATCGTGGACATAGGCAAAGAGGGCTATAATAATAATAATAATTAATAAATCAGCCTATATACATCGCATTGCTGGGCACAGGCCTTCCTCTCATGTATGAGAGGGAATGTGCAGTATTCCTCACGCTGGCCCAGTGCGGGTTGGGGACTTCACATATACACCTTTGAATTTCTTCGTGGACGTACGATCCAGGTTTCCTCACGATGTTTTTCTTTCACCGAACAGCTAACGGACAAATATCAAATGATATTCCGTACATGAAGTTCCGAAAAACTCATTAGTACGAACCGGGATTCGAACCCACGATCTGCCTATGAAGCCTAATATTTGGTTTGACTCTTAACTAACTAACTAGGCTGGGACGACAACCCAAAATGAGTCTTGGTCTTCGACACAAGAGCACGCACACTTTGCTCGATCCTGCGCAAGGCGCAATGTCTTGGCAGTTAGCGCCGGCTTCGCATATCAGATCCTTCCAGCGATATTTGGGGTTGGACTGCCTGTCATCTACATAAATGGTATCTCCTCTTACTTCTCGATAAAAACCTTTTATAGATACACCAACTATTGACCACTGGAAGACGACATTTCTTTATAGAGTTTAATTCGGAGGACGCAGTCTGTCTTGGACATAATAAGCGCCACTTTACCCTGTTGCAGCTTCTAGCACCAAGCAATGATTACTATTCCGAAATAAAGGATTCCAAGAATATAAATTACATATCCAATGCCGATTTGCAAACGGTTTTTGGCGTTCAAAAAATTAACTGTTTTTGAAAACGTCAAGTGATAAGCACGATGTTAGAATCTCCAGGTAAAACAGAAGGTATATTAAATCCAGGGAGTTTAAAATGTGAATTCAATCCCACATCGATAACGACTTATATAATCATAATACAAACGTTTGCTTTTGGATTTAAACTGCAGTTTAAATTGGAAAAAGCCGATTGATTCGATTGACCAACGTCGCACGGAGCAGCTGTGAACGATAACTGGCTATCTCAGTATTTGGGAGACTGTTGTTTGCAGAAGATGCACCTTAAAGCCTAGCTCAGACATTTATGAGACAGTTTGTTCTAGTGTCACAGAAGTTATGATACTGGTGACACGGTTATACCAAGATTAGGCATTATGCAGGTCAAACAAACAGCCGGAGCACGGGCGTGTGTTTTGTCTGCCTTATGCCTTAATAAATTGGCGTAACTGAGCCGCATGACCATTTGACCAATAACAGCTTGCCATTCGACCTGTACGTGTTGCCTGTTTTCTTCATCTGCTTATTTAAGCGCTAAGCTCTTGTCGGTGTAGCTCAAAGTAGGCCCTCCTGGAGGGCTTGAGTTTCCCTGGAATCGGAGTAGATGGAGGGCCCCTTCCTATTTTACCTGCCTAGACACGTAAAATTCTAGCTTCGTAAAACGGGGCACTCGTGACAGATAGTAGATGGATGACACATACTTAGTTGGAATTTTGAAAGCGCGACTTATACTTGCGCAAGGCAGAAATAATGTTTAGAATATGAGGGTTGAGAATACCAAAATACTATTTAGTCTATATGAAATCATCCGCCTCTTGTGTATACACCAGCGGTGTACGGGGAGGTAGTCTATGGACCTATTCGTCCGGTTTCAAAATAATTATCTTCACATTTACTTATATATGTTAGATATAGGTATTTTATCCCTCGGCTCAGCCCAGTTTCTCTGTAACAAGCGCGCAGCTAGTACATAATAATTTTTAAACACGTCAATCATATCCTTGCAGGGTTCCTAGTGGATTTAATATCCCCGTCAGTGACTAGCGGGTTCACATCAGGAACGGCAGTGATCATCGTCGTCACCCAGCTGAGGGGCCTGATGGGGCTCAGCTTCACCGCCGAGTCCCTTCCTGAGAACTTGTCCATGATCACCAGGAACTGGGACAAGGTGCAGATCCCAGATGTGGTGCTGAGCGTCGTGTGCTGTACTGTGTTGCTGCTGCTCAGGGTAAGCAATATCTCTGTTGTTTCTCTAAATTTGTGTGTCGTCGACGGCAAACAGACGTACGGCCTGCCTTATAGTAAGCTGTCACTATAGCCTATGGACGCTTGCAACGACTCTAGGAGTGTCAAATACGTATCCTAAATTGACTAAAATCCTAATTTTTTTTCATGATGCTATTCGAACCAGTTTTTAGATGGTCAAATCTCTGCATTGTACAGTTAGAGCACAACTAAATTCAATAAAAAGAGTCCAAATCACACATCGCTAGCGAACGCGGAAACAGAGGGCCTACGCGAAACGGAAACAAACTTCGTTCGTGTATCTCTCTCGCTCTTTCTTCTTCTCTTCTTTCTTTGTCGCTCGAACTAGCAAGTGTACGAAGTTCGTTTTCGTTTCGCGGTAGGCCCTCGTCAGATCAAATGCTAATTAACGTAAATATATGGCGATGTAAAGAAGTGTTCACGTACAACCTTGCAACTCCAGCCTGAAGTTTCCAGGGGTTTCACATGCCTGTTGCCGACTTTTACAAAACTCCTTTCTTAAATAACCCCATACCGTGATCTCTCGGGATAACCTCGGCAGCTCATCCATTGTATAAAGTCAATATTAAAACTCATGTTGCAGAAGCTGAAAGACGTCGAAGTGGGCCCAAAACGGCCCGTGCTGCAGCGGACTCTGTGGCTGGCCTCGATCAGCCGTAACGCCCTGGTCGTCACTGGCGCCGCCTTCTTCGCTTACCACGCCTGCAACCATGACGCGCCTTTCGTCAAGCTCTCTGGTATGCAACATGTCCAAATAATTCTATTACGCCTTGCAGTTTTGAAGATTTAATTTATTTAGATCATATACAGAAATAAAATAAATATCTTGATGATAATACATGAACAAACCTAGTTCCATTAATTATAAAATATAAAACTTTAGGTAGCAATAAGTCGAAACAGGGTGGGTAACCACGCAAGGGGGTGTAAGAATTTACACCCATGCTTTAAATTGTTGCCAAAGATGTTTTGAATAGAGGCTTCAAATACTTTTGTGATTAGCTGTGCGTTCCTATGTAATAATACATATCTCTAACACAAGTGCAATACATGAACACGCACGTTTGAACAAACTCACTCGTCCATCTATTGCTCACTTTCCAGCCTCTACTTACAATAATCTATTAATGAGACCCTATATTGTTCCACGTACCGGAAGGCGCGGCGTGGGTAGGCCCCCCACAAGGTGGACTGATGACCTGGTAAAGGTTGCTGGAGTCCGCTGGATGCGGGTGGCGCAGGACCGGTCACTTTGGCACTCTTTGGGGGAGGCCTATGTCCAGCAGTGGACGTCTTTCGGCTGATATGATGATGACGATGATGATATTGTTCCTCCCCATCCTCAGGAAAAGTGGAACCAGGTCTGCCGCCGCTCTCGCTGCCGCCTTTCAGCGTGCCCCACGGTAACAGCACCACCGGGTTCCTCGAGATGGTGCAAGAGCTGGGTACTGCCGTCATCATGATGCCCATCGTTATGGTGCTCGCTAACATCGCCATCGCTAAGGCTTTCAGTACGTATTTCTACTTGACGTCACTGTCTGATTGTTTGGGATAGAAAGTGACAGCCTTAAGGATGCGGCAACACGGGGTTCCTCGAGGTGGTTCAAGAGCTTAATTCTCTTAGTATCATGATGCCCAACGTTACGGTGTTATTGGTACTTCCTATCATCGCCACTTTTATTAGATATATCTACCATAAATCATCGTTAGGTTAGAACACTACCCGACCCTATCATTACGTCAAAATATAAAGTGGCAAAGTCTTTCGAACCTTCCTGTACAGCCAGCCGTTACACAATTTCCAAGACTTTCTTGTAGGTTTACGCTAGTTAATATCAGAAATTAACTTCACTTAAAACAGTTGAAACCCCTTAACGCTCCAGCTTGAATACCTCGCTTTCTAGTCGGTTTGAATCCCTCATTGCTCTTCAGCTTCAGATTTAATATCCCTGGTTTTCACACAAATTCTCGTTCTAGCATCGGGCAGCCGCGTAGACGCGACGCAGGAGATGCTGACACTGGGCGTGTGCAACATGGCGGGCGCACTCGTGCACGCGATGCCGACGTGCGGCGCGTTCACGCGCTCCGCCGTGTCCCACTCTAGCGGCGTGCAGACGCCGGCCGCTGGGCTCTACTCAGGTATGCATCGGACGCTGATCGTGAAACATGGTTCGCGCTCGTGCACGCTAAGTGCGGCGCGTTCACTCGTTCACAGCGTGCAGACGCCAGCCGCTGGTCAGATGCATCAGACGCTCGGCGTGCAACATAACGCGCGCTAGTATGTACACGCCACATGCAGCGCGTTCACGTGCTCCGCCGTGTCCCACTCTAGCGGCGTGCAGACGCCGGCCGCTGGGCTCTACTCAGGTAAATATGCATCGGACGCTGATCGCGAAACATGGTTCGCGCTCGTGCACGCTAAGTGCGGCGCGTTCACTCGTTCACGGCGTGCAGACGCCAGCCGCTGGTCAGATGCATCAGACGCTCGGCGTGCAACATAACGCGCGCTAGTATGTACACGCCACATGCAGCGCGTTCACGTGCTCCGCCGTGTCCCACTCTAGCGGCGTGCAGACGCCGGCCGCTGGGCTCTACTCAGGTAAATATGCATCGGACGCTGATCGCGAAACATGGTTCGCGCTCGTGCACGCTAAGTGCGGCGCGTTCACTCGTTCACGGCGTGCAGACGCCAGCCGCTGGTCAGATGCATCAGACGCTCGGCGTGCAACATAACGCGCACTAGTACACGCCACGTGCAGCGCGTTCACGCGCTCCGCCGTGTCCCACTCTAGCGGCGTGCACACGCCGGCCGCTGGGCTCTACTCAGGTTTACATCAGACGCTGGGCGTGCAACATGGCGCGCGCTCGTGCACGCCGCGTGCGATGCGTTCACGCACTCTGCCGTGCGTGGCGCCCTCTAGCGGCGTGGCGATGGCGTGCAGACGCGCGCGCAGTGAGGATAAATAACATTGTTTTCATCTGGAGCTTCTTAACGAACCTAACCTATCTTTTTCGCAAATATGTGTCATAATCATAATGTAATGATGTATGGCGCCCATTGTGGTGTACATGGTGAAATAAATAGTACAAGAGGAGTATTTTGTAAATAAGAAAATATACACCTATTATATTGGCATCAGTTAACTACTATTAAAGTTGCTATCAGTAAACATACTCACCTTATTAAAAAATTCTCTCAATTTTGTATCCGTGTTAAATCCCGCGCGTTTCCAATATGGGCAAACGAAATTTTTAAAAAATGCAGTCGTATTAATCGTATCGCATTTAAAAAAACATAACAAAAATGTCATTTTGAACGAATGGAAAAAAAAATGATGGTGATAAATAACGTCACGGTGAAAAAGTCACAATGATCGCCGTCTAAAAGTATCACTGTGACTTGTCACGGAGGAACAACGTTACAAAATCACTTAGGTTCCTCCTGTTCCTAGAGCGGTATCGCCGAGAATTTCCGTCACTCATATCACGACAATATTTAAAGCGCGGTCTGTGGCACAGGCACGGACGTCGCTTCGCTCCCATTCTAAACTTACCCGTTTGTATTTTGGTGAACTTGGAATTTGAATCTAAATCTGTACATTATAACTTGCAATTTGCAAACTTAAAAAAATACGTTTAACACATTACCGTACCATGATCGTGACGTTAAGTAACCGCAGTTACAGTCACTTTAAAAAAAAAACATTTCAACGTTCGGAACCGCGGAACGTCTATTGTGAATATTGTGATGAGTAACAGGAGTGACAAAGTCACGGTGATATTTCACAGTGATATTTTTGGAACTGGAACGACGGTCACGGTGATCGAAAAGCAACGCTTTTCCCCATCTCTAAATTAAAGACATAAGCCATTCATTCACTGTAATACGTTGTATTGCCACGTTTTAATATATCATTTTACCCTACTTCATGGCAAATTTTAGCATATGAATATATTTCTTAGATGTCATTATGTGCATTTTCAGGTATCATCGTGCTTTTAGCCCTTCGTTTCATGACATACTACTTCAAATTCATCCCAAAAGCCTGTCTCTCATCGGTTCTCGTCTGTGCCGTCGTCTTTATGGTAAATACTTTTTATTTCACTCCAACTTAAGTTTAAAGTAGCGAAAACTAACATAATAGTTTAGATCATTATCGTGAATTGAAATCAAGTTTACTACTTTTCGGTAACTCGAGTTTTTTTTGGCAGTAAGTAAAGGCCGACAAGTTGCCATTTGAATCTGAGATAGTGTCGCTGTGTACGTAGCTACTAGGTCAAATAGACACTTGTCGGGCTATACTTAACTGTAAATGTAACAGGCCAAAAATAGAAAAGGAAACCTGTTTAGACCAATTCCCAGATTTTCAATGTCATATTTGTGTTTAGATTGACTTCGGAACAGTGAAGCGGCTATGGCGCACGTCCCGCCAGGAGTTAGCGGTGCTAGCGGTCACGTTCGCGGTGTGCTTAGTAGACAGTGTGGAGCGCGCCGTACTAGTTGGCGTCCTGGCTGCCACCGCTGTGTTGCTGCGCGGCGTCATGCGGCCCGCCATGCACCGCCACAGTGTGCAGGTCAGTTAAGTTAACTTTTAAGATAGGTGTAGCCAAAAGTGACCCTGTCTGCGAAGCTGACGGTCCTGTGCGTACTGATCATGATAATTTCTTTCTGACTACATCCATGCATTGTATTTGCAGGTGAGCGGTATGGATGCCACGCGCGTGCGACCAACGCTGGCGCTGATCTTCCTGAACGTGGAGCACGTGAGCGCGCGTCTGACAGCAGCTGCGCGCGCACGCCCGCACGCGCCTCTGCTCCTGGATTGCGGCGCGCTGTCGCTCATCGACGACGCTTCGCGACAGGTTAGTGAGAATTACACCTGTGACAAGATGAAAAGTCACTTAGCCAATCCCGACGGACTATATGCATCTGGATCTGGCTCATCGGCCCCCCTAAAGCCGCTATCAAAGAGCCTTAGGAAACAGCCCCGGATTCAATAAATAATAGTTCAAGCCCTATTAATCCTGTAAAGGAGGTTTTCAGGACTATAAGCGCTTTGATAGTTGCTGAGATATAAAGCCTCACTGCTGCTATCTAATTAGTAGTTATGAATGTGTTGAATTGTGAATAGTAGTAGAGCTGGAGTTATCGTAACTGCAAAATTCGATGTGTTAACCTGAGGTCGGACTAAGACGAGTGCACAGTATTTCAGAAAACCTTTACTTTATAGTATTTACACTAACGCGTCAGTCTGCGCTTGTTTTATAATATTTGTACTCATAGTGCGCCTAAATCGGCCAATGTAGCAATATTATCTTTTTCTGCAGGCGCTGGAACGCCTGGTGAAAAAGTTCAAGAGTGTGGGCCAGAAACTGATCGCGTACAACGCGTCTCCTGAAGTATTAAAGAGTCTTCAACAAGTCGAGGGCTTGGACCAGCGCCCGCTTGGTGTCTCCACAGTGCTGGAAGCTCTGATAGCTGTGGCGGATTCTAGCGAACATGTTGTCGAGACCACTGCGCTGCTGAGCAAGAAGTAGACTAACGAATGGACATAAATTGAATGTATGACCATTCTGACTGGTGTTGTGATATCTAGACATGAGAGTAAGTTATATGACGATGTTTTTTCCTGTGGATGAAACACAGAGGTCTAATCCCTCTACCCCAATCTTTTTTTTAAATTAAGTATTTTTTTTTGAGTGTGTGAATGAAGTACGTAAGTAGGTATGCGATAATTTTTTCAGTGGTCCACGGGGACCACAACAAAATAACAGAACTAGGTACTGATCTAGTTCTGTTATTTTGTTCGGTACTACTTGTATTTTATTAAGTTACATCTTAATAAGTTTCAAGTAATCCAATTACGAGGGCTGTTTGATAAGTCCTTTTAAAAACGATTTATAAAACCTTTTTTCTGGTAAATGGCATCAACACTGGCAGGCACAATCTTTCAAATGAAGACTGTCAAAAATTCAGCAAAAAAGAACAAGTTTTTGTAAGTTTAAAAATTGTTGGACTGTGATCACTCGCAAATTTTCGGACAAAAACGCGAACGAAAGCGAATTTCAAAACTATGTTTGGATAAGATATAGCGTAATCCTCGGAATTTTTTGAGTCGATTTGTCACTGTGGACGAAACTTGGGTCCATCATTATACACCTGAATCAAAACAGCAATCAAAACAATGGATGGCGACTGGTGAGCGTGCCCCAAAGAAGGCCAAGACTGTTTTGTCGGCTGGGAAGGTGATGGCGACAGTCTTCTGGGATGGCGAAGGAAACATTATGATTGATTACTTGGAAAAGGGAAAGACCATCACTGGCCGTTATTACTCAGAGTTATTGGACCGTTTTTATGCCGAATTGTTGGAAAAATTGCCACCAAAAAAAAAATTGAACCAAAATTGTCCCCCAAGAAAGTCCTCTTTCATCAAGACAATGCCCCAGTGCACACGTCAGCTATTTCAATGGCCAAAATCCACGAGTTGGGCTTCGAGCTGGTTCCGCATGCTCCGTATTCGCCGGACCTAGCTCCGTGCGATTATTACCTATTCCCAAATCTGAAAACATGGCTTGGAGGGGAAAATTTTTTGACAAATGAGGACTGCATCGCAGGTGTAAACGGCTATTTTGAAAACCTCGACAAAAATTTTTTTTTTGGAAGGTATCAAAAAATTCGAAACTCGCTGGAACAAGGGTTTGGCCCTCAAAGGAGACTATGTTGAGAAATAAATGTAAATTGTTTAAAAAATACATATATTTTTTACTTTTTAAAATGACTTATCAAACAGCCCTCGTACATTAACTGAGTCAAGTTAGGTTTTTAAAAGGGATCACTTACACTTTATGTTACAAAATGTCAGTATTATGTAATGTGTATGATTAGTTCTTAACTAACTTGGTAAATCACGATGTTAGTTTTATTACATTATTTATATTGTAAATCAATTAAAAAGTAATTATTCTTGTAGGTACTTACATTATGAATTAGATATTCAGTCTTTGGCTCTAATATTCCTGAGCTTGCTCATTCTTGCTTGTGGCAACCACAGTTGCCAATTTCGCGCACCCCTAAACTGATGGTGGCAACTGTGGTTGCCAAGTGAAGTATGGACTTCTTTGATAAAGAAAAATTGAAAGCAATTTAGGCTACCTTTTTTAAAATCCGAAAGTGAGTGGTTAATCAACGGTAAATGTTGATTGATGGACTTGGAGCTTTTCGAATTTGATAGTTTACCTATTATTACTCCACTATTTAAGCACTTATGAAAGTGAATAATGAGTATACAGTAAAATATCTATATATTATATATTTTAGATGTAAATAAAACTATAGCTTAAGTAGTTTTAAAAATATTGTTTGTGTTGAAACAGTTGTAATCGATTTGATGGTTTTACTGTATGATAGTCTACTCTGAAACCGCTGATTATTTTAGTATTCAAGTCTATTTTTGTCTTTCAAGCGAGTTTGTAATGTGTTCAAGAAATTGCAGTATTCTTCACTAAGTTAACCTAACTTAAAAGTACCTAACATGAGATTAATGTGTTATTTTATCTTTAATAATGTTAATTAAGTAAGTCTTGCCTTGTAGATTAGTAGATTAATACAATTTTAAGAGATTATATTGACTAAATATATTATAAAGATGACCAGTCTACATTTGTCGCGGTTCTTTTAAATTAATGAGTCAGCTGCAGTTAGATACACTACACAGAAGTTCATGTACCATTCATTTTGTATGGTATTTAAGATCTCCTTTTAAGAGTCCGCAGTAAGCTCGATTCTCCATAAAACGTAGTTACGCTGTCATTTTAAAAACTACGTGTTGAATTGTAACGAAACTTTGCATATACAATGACATGAAGTATATTCTGGTCTGTAATTAGTTTATGTAGCTTCAGATACCATAGTAAAAAAATACAGCGAATTTAAGTTTTTTATACAAAACTTGTTTTTGCTGTATTACGTTTGTTTTATAAACTGGAACCATATAAACTAATTACAGGCATAGATATACCTCATGTTATTGTATATGCAAAGTTTCGTCACAATCCAACACGTAATTTTAAAATGAGAACGAAACTGCGTTTGTATGGGACAGTGAAATTCGGCCGAGCATACTGCGGACTCTTAACACATTGGCGCCATTTATTACGATCTTTTTCAAAACGCTATTGTGTTACAGTAGAGGTCTTATCATTAGGGAAAAAATGATATAGATAATAACAGTCTTTATATACTTCTGATAATAATTTTTGAGTATTTATTCGATTGATTCAAATACTTTGGTCACTGATGTCACCGATGTCCAAGTAATTTGACATAACGTGACACACAGCAGGTACAAGTTTGATGAACGCGTTCTTAAGGCCTCTAGGCGAGATAGGACTACACATAGGGTGTTTTCATACAATTGACGACGATGATTTAGGGTTGTCAAAAATCCTGTTTTTACCTGACTGTTACAAATAAATAGGGGGTTTTGGTTTTCATATGTAAAAAAACCAGTCATTGGTAGAAAAAAAACAAATAAAAAAAAATACTAAATAAGATACACGATGATTCTTAATTCGTGATCAGGAGTCGAAAAATATTGATAAGTAAACAGCCAAAACAGATTTCAATGGATGAGGTCTCATGCAATGAAATCACTGTTTAGTTTATTAAATTTAATGATAGGTAATGCTAACACTAATGTCCACTGAATGTTTGGTCACCCTACATTTCTTGAAGTTAAGTAGATACGTCAAACACACATACGTAAAATTTTCGCAAACTACCGTTAGGGTGACAACGATTTTGAATTGTAAAGCAATTCCTTATTTAGTTTTATTCAGAAAAAAAGAACTTTTGTTTTAAGTAACTTCGAGTTAATCGTGTTTGGTATCAATTACAGAATTAGAAAAATTTACTCCTGATCACGAGTTAAGAATCATCGTGTTTAATAAAAAAAAGTTATGAACTCCTCATGTAAACAAAACATATTAATGTTGTAGAACGTTGTAATTTTATAAAGCCTATGACGATTTTTTTATATTTCATTAAATCAACCACACTTTTAATTTAATTAATGCTTTTTGTAATACAATTAATAAGTACAAACGCCAACGCAGTTAACTGACCATCCTGTATTTATATAGAACCTTATTACAATGCACATAAAGATGGCGTTTTGACCCCGCAAAAGATATTAGAAATTATAACATTTAAATTACACGTGCTTCGAGAAAATAAACGATTCCCACGTCTATCATGTGACGGCCGCTACATACCTACTCTCGATTTTTCTCTCACTATGCTTCTTGTTTTAAGTGTTCTAATAAGAGAGAGACGGATAGTGCGAGAAAAATCGAGAGAGCTTGCGCGCCGTGTTGTAATAGCCGTGCATGTGAAAAAGCATTAAATTTGGAACATAGGTTAAAATATCACGTATGCGCATGATTGACGTGCTGCACGGCTAACATAAGACGGAGCGAGCTCTCTCGATTTTCCTCGTACTATTTGTCTCTCTTTTATTAGAAAACTCAGAAAGAGACGTATAGTGCGAGTAAAATCGAGCACCGACTTGTGATAGCCGTGCTGTTAACGTGTGCCGCTAAAGAGAGGTCTCATAAAAGCAAACAAGTGTCTGTCAAAAATTTAATTTTTAGTACAAGCTTTTAGTGCCGACTGTACTTTTCTGTATACCATCATCAACTTCTCATTGAGCCGATTCTAACGAGCCCAAACTCGATGGGGTTATGTGGTTTTATTACAGAGTTCCTATGGCCACCTTCTAGCTCCATCATCAGATCAGCTCCACGTCATCATAATACTGCATTGTCACGCGACTTGCATATTCGTGCAAAATTTCAACGCAATTGGAAACCGGGAAGTGGATCAAATTTAACATGCAAGATTTGATTACAGACAGACAACGGTTACGCTCTAAACGTAAAAAAATGCTGAAGGTATTCACGAAACTATCTCAAAAGTAAATAAACTGATATTTTTTCTAACAAATGTCACAGTAACAGGCCACGTTTTTAATAAAAAGTTTACCTAGTAGAAATTTTGAGATTTTCTTTTTACATAGGCGATGTTACGTAGGCTTGCCTAAAAGGCGAAAATAGTGATCCATGTTAGGGAATCTTATAAAACGAGGAGAAGCTTCGAAAAAAAAACTATAACGCAATACTAAAAAAAACCAATGCATAAATCATATTTAATTTTATGTTGATTTTACTTCTATCCTTTATCCATCTACTTATCCCACAAAGTTCACAAAGTAACTAAAACGGTGATTATTTGTTACTTAAATGGTCACATTTTCACACAAAATTGAAAAATAGTTGGACAATCCGCAACAATGTACATTAAGATGCAAATGTGTAAACATTGTATTTCCTGTAAGCCGACCAAATCAAGTAAGGACTGTTTGATGTGGAAAAACATTTAAACACAAATGGAAAGCCATGAGAAACGTGGAGACTGTGGGTATCTGATCTAAATTATTAATTCTAGTATAACAGAACTACAATGGTACCAGCATAATTAACACAAGGCCTTTTTAGATAAACAGGAGTCCATATTTCAGCAGCTGAAATATGGACTCCTGTTTTTTAGTCCTCCCGTTTGGCAATTTTACTTTCTATTGCTGATGCCAATAAAAGTGCAAGTATTTTTTATCTAACTAGTACTATGAGTATCTGCTAATTTAGTGTTTTTTTTAATTACTCTAAACCATATTTTTTTCCTAATGAGGAGTTTTATTTTTACGAGCGGCATCACTAAGTGAGCGAATGAACGACCAAATTTTCAGTTGGAGGGGCGAAACCGGTTGCGGTCGTCTATCCGTTCACATTCGAATCAATCTCGCTCGCTCGCTCGCGGGGCGGGGAGAAGAGCGCTGTTACTTGTTCCCTCATAGTCGCCGGCCGCCGCACTCTAATCGACCGCTCCGATCGAGTCGCGGCACAGTCCCGTTCCGAAACAAAGGATCAACCTTAAAAACATGTAATTTGTGACACAAAGGACACACGTTATAGAGTATAGTCTTCCAAATAGCCCTCAACGAGTAGGATACGGGTGTAAATATTCCCATCGGAACGGGGCGGGTGATAGCGATATCGACCTAGTGCTTGTGTTTATGTTTAGTTAAGTGGGTATCTTTCGGCGTTTGTTTTGCAAACAGTGAGATTTAGTCCTCGCCTGTGGTTCGGTTATGTAGTGTAGTGCAAATGTCTTTGACGATGTGGCCGCTGGTCCTGCTGGCGCTGGCGGCGCTGGCGGGGGCGGAGAAGCCTGCTGGGGAGTCGTTCCTGAGCGACATCAGCCGCACGCTCCGGTCGGAGATGGACAACGTCCTAAAGATGGCGGATGTGGTGTACTCGAGGCCCGACATCAACACGACGTACGTGGCGAGCGTGGAGTTCGATATGCGCGCCATGGGCCCACTGTACAACCACACGGGGGTCATCATCGACGTCATCGCCAACAAGCAGGCCTATCCTGAAGGTAAGTTTTCAGAACTGCTTGATGCTTTACAGTGTATCAACTTGGAGACAACTCCCCAGACACAGTAAACATAACTAAGGAACTCCTTGACTGAAAAGACTTTCAATTAAAAAGACCCAAAATCAAATTGGTTCATCCGTTTGTGAGCTACATTGCCACAGATAGACACTCCAATACACTTGTTAGACTTATAACACTCCTTGTTTGTCTACCTATGGGGTTAAAAATAAAGCTTCTTTCTTTAAAACACTTGGGAACCTTAAAACTTTATTGGCATGATTACAATTCTTGTTTTATTAATGTGACAAAAACAATGATGCATCAGATGGTCTCGACTTTGAAAAAGATGAGGTAAGAAAAGTTTGTGATCTCTTGCTTTCTGGTAAAACTTGTGGATTTAATGTTATTTGGTTTCAAGGAGTAGTAGAATCCCTAATACTAGTAAGGTAAGTGCATAGAGTTTATAGGTACTGCGGTAATGGACATGAATTTGTAAAAATATATATAAAATATATATTAATCTTATATCACACAGCACAGTGAGAAATTACTAATACAAAAGGTGAACTCAATGCCTACCAATGCTTATTTTCAATTCACTACTCACCCATATTCTGAATCATAATTGTCACGGAAACACCAACTAGGTGTAGTTTTACCTCAAATTGGGATTGGTAAGTCACATGGCGTCTGGGGCGTTTTTTGAAATTTGGCGCACCGGGCCAATAAGTTTAGCTGCCCCAGAAGTCAATGAATGGCACCAAGACCAAAGAAAATGCAATGGATTGGCACCTCGGGGCCTGGCCCGGTTGGCCCCTAGGGTAAATGGCATTGTTCCCCAAATCCTACTGCCTAATCCAATACTTGGGATTAGGTAGCAAGTGGACTCAGACTCCTTTAAGATGAAACTGAAATAATGCTAAGGTGGAGGAATTTTCGATATGCAAATGATATCATAAATTCAATACCACATCATGAGACATTGATTTTACAAAAGTGAATTGAAGGCACATTAAAGTCAGAAATTGCCTCAATAATTAATTACTCTTCTATGTATAATGTAAATTTATGCTCGGAGACTAATGCGCACCCTAATACTAGATTTTATGGTGAGCTGTGTCAGTTTTCAATGGATCAGGATTGGTTGTGCATCGATGTAGGTAAACTGGGTTTATCTTCAGATACGTTCACATTTTTTAGTGAGGCTCATGGCTGCAGGCGGTGGTTGGACCATTGTGTTGTGACGAGTGCTGCGCAGCAGTCTGTTGTTGACAAATACGTCAAATATGATGTGTACTGGTCTGATCACCTCCCGCTTGTTGTTAAATGTAATTTGAATATAACACAGAGAAAAACGGTTTTGGCATCTTTCGCCCCTAATCAAATTCGTTGGGGTGAACGTAATGGTGATCAGATCAGTGCGTATCAGAAGCTATGCGACGACGGTTTAAAAAGTATCGATTCTCCTGCAGAGTTGGTGCAATGTTGTGGTAACCATTGTAATAATAACACTCATAGACAAACTATAACCATAGAGAAAAAACTATATAAATGTTTACAATGCCAAAACAACTTGTAAATGCACTGAAAAGTTGGCTCCATCTTCACTAGAGAGAAGAATCAAAATAAGTACAGGTTTAAAAACAAGCTGAAATGTATTGGCTGTAAAGGTATTGTCACACATATAAAATTAATGCTTCATATTTGATGTTTATCTACAGTCATGATCCTCCTACCTTTTTTACAGCCACTGGGTCAGTAAATGGCTTATTACAAGCATTAGGGGAGTATTTGCATAATTGGTGATTATGCAGAATTGCACTCTAAGTGTAGTTCTTGGATGAATGCATTTGGGGTAACTTTCACTGTTGCGGCTGATGGATCGTAATAGAATTATGTGTATGGCAATGGCACATAAAATAATTCATTAGTGAAATATCAGTCCACCTTGTGGGGGGCCCTCTACCCACGCCGCGCCTTCCGGTACGTGGTCGCCACCCGAGAACCTTTCCGCCCCAACGGCCATTGGTTCTACGTGCTATGTGCCCCGCCCACTGCCACTTAAGTTTAGCGTTTCGGAAGGCTATATCGGGTTATCTTGGTTCTGAAAGTGGACTGATGACCTGGTAAAGGTCCGGGTGGCGAAGGACCGGTCACTTTGGCACTCTTTGGGGGAGGCCTGTGTCCAGCAGTGGACATCTTTCGGATGATATGACGATGAGTGAAATATAATCTTGAGAGGAGAAGGGTTTCTTATCCACTGCTGCCCCATGGACAGCACACAAAGAGAAGGAACCACTCGCATGGAGTTATGATATCAGAAAGACAGCAATGCTATTTGAGAAGAAAGGAAAAGAGGTAAACCTGGAAAGCTTTGTAGGAGGATTTCACCGCTATAGGCAGTTCTTATGCAGAGGATCAATATTTAAAAAAAAGTAAATGAACGTCAAATGCTGTTATCCATACTATCCATACTAATATTATAAATGCGAAAGTGTGTCTGTCTGTCTGTCTGTCTGTCTGTTACCTCTTCACGCTTAAACCGCTGAACCGATTGAGATGAAATTTGGTATGGAGATAGTTTGAATCCCGGGGAAGGACATAGGATAGTTTTTTCCCGGAAATCATCCCCTGAGGGGGTGAAATGAGGGATGAAAGTTTGTATCGAGCTACGATTTAAACGAGTTCCACGCGGACGGAGTCGCGGGCAGAAGCTAGTAAGGAAATAAAAGCTTATCTTTATCCACTCCTACAGAATGTGCTGCATATGCAAAGATGTGTTTTTATACATTTCATACCGCATATGCTTGACAACTGAGTGTTATAATAATGTGTAATGCCAGGCACTGCAACCTGTGAGGAAGGCTGACGATATTTTCCGCTCCCTGAGCCTGATGACATCATCAGGCTCAGGGAGTACATACTTTTGGACCTTAAAGGTGGTTTCATTTCCACCGCGCGCGCGCGCGCTCAGTGCAAATAGGAAGTAAGTCCCATACGAATTTCAATTCTCGCCCATCCACGCCCCGCCTCGCCTCGCCGCTGGAAAACCAACTTAAGAGTCCGCAGTAAGCTCGATTCTCCATACAAACGTAGTTACGCTCTCATTTTAAAACTACGTGTTGGATTGTAACGAGACTTTGCATATAAAATGACATGAGGTATATCTATGTCTGTAATTTATTTGGTGTCACCATCTCTATAATATGTCACCAGAACAAAGCGCACAAGAATATTTCTCGGGCTATCAGGACGTGCCCGAAAATTTTCGCGTATCGTAATGTTAATGCTGACTGTACTTATGCAAAATGTGACAAGTGCATTTGAGCAGACGTTACCGGGGGGGCGGATGCACGTAAATAGCGATCACCGCGACACCGCCCGCCGCGTGCATTCAGCTGATGCTGACTTATTACTGCGAATAACATTCACTTATAGATATACTAGCTTCTCCCCGCGACTCCGTCCGCGTGGAACTCGTTTATATCGTAGCTCCATAAGAACGTTCACCCCCCATTTCACCCCCTTAGGGGATGGTTTCCGGGATATAAACTATCCTATGTCCTTCCCCGGAACTCAAACTATCTCTGTACCAAATTACATGTAAATCGGTTTGGCGGTTTCAGCGTGAAGAAGTAACAAACACTACAAACAGACAGACAGACAATTTCGCATTTTATAATATTAGTATGAATAAGGGGTATTCATACTAATATTATAGTTGCTAGGGTCGCCGTCATCGAAATCGATGAGGAGGACTATATATATATAAAGTACGGTATTATCCTTTGGAGGAATAGTACAGACGTAAACGATTTATTTCTTCTCCAGAAGAAACGCATAAGCATCCTCGCGAATATTAGGAGTCCAGCGAGCTGTAGACCACATTTCATTCACTACGAAATTCTAACCCTAACATCGATGTATATTTTCGAGACTTGTATGTTCGTAAGAAAACATTCGGACCTGTTTACAAAGTTAGTAGACCAGCCCCGACGCTTCGAAACAAGATTTAGGCATGGTTTAGCTTTGCCGTCAACTTCTAAACTTAAACTCCATAGTAAAAGTCCAAACGTCGTGGCAGTTAAAATATATAACCACCTTAAAAACGACATTAAAGCTTAAGCAAATGATAAACAATTTAATAAAGTGTTGAAAGACTTCCTAATAAATAAATGCTACTACGACTTAAAGGACTTTTTTCATGATAATGTTACAGACACCTAAATAATTTATTATTATTATAATTCTAACAATGACATTTACTTACTTTACTTACCTATACATAATCTATTTATTTTCATACATTTATTAGTGATCCCATCATGTGTAATTAGAAGAATTGTTTGATGACCTGTTTTTTTTTTACACAATACAATAAATAGATTAATATGTTATATATAAGTTATCTATAGATATGCTGTGTCCTAACAGGGTCCATGTGAGACATTGTATATTATATGTAACATCTATGCTGTACCATGGTTGCAATAAAGAATTATGAATTATGAAATTATGAATATATATATATATATATATATATCAATAATCAATACTCTCTCTCCATGTAAGACATGTAAGTAGTATTGGACAGATGCACCAGGTGTTAGTGACATTTCACGTTCAATTGGGGTTGCTCTATCCGTAAAGTCGGTATTGCTCTTTTTACTTAAGACTTGTCACATGGACGTCATCGTTTTTCATTTTTGAGCCCCCCTATCATAATACTCTTAATTCATTGAATGGACCCTCCCCGCCTAATAAAATGACTACCGTCACCAAGTTCAAGTTGTTTATTGCATCATGCTGCTGTTTACAAGGTCTTAATTTCTGATACATTATTGCATTAAAAGTTTCAAACATGAACCCTGCTAGGGCGTTGCATTCTTACGGCTATTTACTTACATTCCTTATCTATTAGGTACTCTTCGGTTTTCCCATACAAAAAGAAGATGACGCCATAACTCCTCTCCTTATTTGTTTTTTTTTCGTGCTATGGTGGATGTCACACTGCGCCGCATCTCCGGACGGAGATGCGGAGCTCGTTGTATGCAAGTACCTCAGTTTGTATATAAATTCCGTGTGGTACGACACACTGCGCCGCACCTCCGTCCGGCGAAATTTGTACGCAGCTCCGCACCTCCATCCGGAGATGCGGCGCAGTGTGACATCCGCCTACGGGTCAAATTGATTCGTAAGGTCTAAAGATCAATCGTTCCGATTTTCATGCTTTTAAGACCATTTGCAGCTTTTTACTGAGTTTCGGTGTGTACCGCTAGCACTGGTAAACCAAGCCGTAGCGTTTCGAGAACCTGTTTACTCCACCGACCATCGGTGCTGCGACAAATGTGAATTTTGAGCTTTGTGTAAAAATAAGTGTTTTCCTAGTCATTCTGTGAGAAGATAACAATATCTCTGCCTCGTTGTTACGAGTATTTCATCACCTTATCATACAATTTTAGATAATCTTGAACTCACTTTTTCGTTATCTTGCCGAAAAACTCAACATGACATTGAATCACACCTACTGTTAAGTCTCAGGCATCATTGATTTATTCAATTTATATGAGTCTATGATATTGTAGCTTTGTAAGTTTATAAGTTTTTATGTTTTGGGTAAGCTCCGGAACCACACATCTTTCGTATGTCCGGATGTCCAGCTCTTCCGCTGTCCGGCTGTTCTCCTCAATAGGTCGCATTTCTCAACAGATTCTCGTGAATTTTTTGAGAGCAGGTTCGTTAATTACATAGAATTATTTTGTCCATCGAATTCTTGGTAATATTTCAGCAATTATTTTGTCGGAATATGACTCGCGAGTTATAGAGCTCACAAGCCACTATAATAAAAAAATATTAACAGCCGATATTTGACAGCCGTCATCCCGGTAGAATAAACGTCAATGAATACATATGATGACATACATTGTACTGGGATGACAGCTGCCGAATATTGGATGTAAGGGCATTTTCACTATGGCATGGCATTGATTGTGTATGTTTTTGGGTCATAGCTAGTATGTATATGTGTAAATACCTCACAAAGCTACACACTCACAAACTTTATCTCTTAAATATTAGTAGATATTCGATAGATAATGTATGTTTAAGGTCAAAGCGAGTTGTGTGCAGTCAAACCAGTAAAAGTAACAATAACCTACTCTGAGTCATCTTGTTTTCATAAGCGATAGCTGATTACAATATCTCTCATTTCCTTTCGAGTGTTGTTTACGTACAAATTACGCTTTGATAGACTTACCTCCAGTAGTGTGGGTAATCAATCCGAAGTGGTCGTATCTCTTTCTAGAAATCTTTTGAACGCAATAGTAATAGAGTAATAGCTAGCAAAAGACGCGAACGACGCGAAGAAAAGCGCGACAAAGGCACGTTTAGCACGTTGTCGCACGCGAGCTATCTCGTCTGCACACTTGTGCTAGCCGAGTTGAAAGTGGCTAAAATGCAAAGACTGGAACGCCGTAGAAAAGTAGCCTGCTTATCGGTGTTCTACAGGAAACATTGGGCGAGTGTGCGCTAGGATTACACGACTTAATCCCACCCTCACCGTTTCGCCATCTTGGGTCTTGGCGCGGTCGTGGGTTCCAACCTTATGTTATTGATTAACCACTGATTCGCTTTGCTTCCAGTTTTCTCGCGAGGACAGCCAAAGAGTGGAACTGGGTCATTGTCAGATTTAGGTTCGCGTCTTTTCGGTGGACATTGCCAAAGTTAAGGGGCTTTAAAGCCTAATTTTTGGTTGAACTCACCGCATAAACGGCGTCGCCTCTTCTATAATTCTATGCGATAAAAATATATTATATACATACATAAGCCCTTAACTATTGCCCACTGAAAAGACGATTTTTGTTATACTGACTGACAACCCAACTGAGTTTCGGCAAACCTTTTCCCAGTTACGTAATTATGTATACTCTTAACTTGGATCTTTTCAAGACTAGAGTGGATAGGCACTGTGTAGTAGGTATGCATGTAACGCCCTCGACCTCATCATCACTTACCATCAGGCCAGGACTACCTGGCCTGATGGTAAGTGATGATGAGGACCACTAGGAGTTAACCACTAGGTCAAATGCGTACCTATATGTAATAAAAAAAGTGGGGGGAGGGGAGGAAATGTGTGTCAAATGTAAGTTTGTATGTAGGGCCCCTTAGGGGCGGGCAATCTGCAAAACTATCTAACCGATACTAGAAATTCATTCGCGATTCTTTCGTATATATAGGTATGGATTTTCGAGTTGTACATAATTATGCTATATTTTATCCCGTAATCTAATTCTCTCTGTCGGACATAACAACGGCATAAAGTATGAAGTGATTTCGTACACAATTTGTCCTTTGTTACGTTGCTGTCCACAATCTCCAGCATTTTTGAGTTTGTTACGGTGTTTCTTTTCTACTGTGGTCCCCCTTGGAACGCTGGTGGAAGTTAATTTGAAGTGCCATTGTGGACTAGTTACTGGAATAAAGTCTAGCTCCCGTATAGCATAAAAAGCATTTTCAATAATTCGTGTACCAAAACTTAAAATGGCTGATAAATAAAATGTATTTGTCCTACGTACACATATGTCAAATTGACAGTTGAAGACGAACTAATTTAAACGGCATTTCGACTAAAAAAGTTTTGTTGAACGTTTATGAATATTTTTTTTTAACCCAATTGATAGAGGTTCTTAAACACTTCCAGTAAAAGCAGCCTCAACTATAGTGCTATAAGCGTGTACGCACATGACACGGCGCAGCGCGGGCGCAAGTCGCGGCCGACGACCTGTCTGCTATCGAGACACCCAGGGCTGCCTACACGTTGCGTTGCTCTCATTTTCGAACACAAGTACATTCGCATCTAGCTGTCAACACAACGAATCGTCAAATCAATAAAGGGCTTGTGCTTCTTCTGGTGTTGTAAGCGTCCATGAGCGACGGTGTCTGCTTATTATCAGGCCGTATGCTTGTTTGCCACCATACAGTATTAAAAAAAACAACGGGTTGCTCTCCGGGAGTGCCGGCAGAAGTGAAAACTCAATGAGATTGTAACAGTTTTTCGGTCACGTGTCCGTCTTACAAATTTTCAATCTGTCTGTCACGTGACCTGTCGCGAGTTTAACATTTTTTCCCCATCACAAAAAGTGCACAGCGCCGCTAAAGAAGTTTTCACTTCAAAAAGTGCCAAAGGTTTCGTAGCGCTACGCTCGTAAGCGTTGACACGCGATAAAACCCTATGTAGAGGAAAGCGAGCATAACTAGAGATCCATAAGATCCGAGCTGGCCTTTGTGTGTTCATTTGTTCGTTCCTCGTGTTTTTTTTGGGCCAGAAAGTGTCACACTTACATGTGTGTTCTTTCAAGGAAACGTAATGTACCTTTTCCTTGAAAGCTTCGCTTGATTTTTTTCGCTGTTTCGTCGCCTAAATAATAATTGGTTTTTCATTTTATAATTGTATGTATGTTAGTGTTTATGGTATTTGTAACTATGGGCCTCAGATGCCTGAAATAAATGTTTTATTACTATTTGCTCTTGTCATTATGGCAATAAGGTATACAGTTTCGTGCTTCAGTTTCATTCATTTTAATTCTTACTTACGTTCAAGATTACTTCTCGCAATATAGGTGGCTGACTTGTCAGAATTGTGTCTGGTACATTGTAACCATCATTGTTTCCTTTTGAATCTAGTTTAGTTGATTGTAAAGATCTATTTGAATGAACGCAGTTAGAATGAATCACTCTAATCAATAATTGACATAGTTAAAACGATTAGCGTAAGTTAATCGATTAGTTCTAATATCATGAATATTATCAAGCTTTATATCAAGATCGATATACAATCTAGTGTTATTAATGCGACAATTGACAGTTTCACGCATTGTTTTTGCACGGTTGAGTAATTTACCGTCGGTTAGATCATGCTCTTGATTCATCATGTCATTGTGATTCATTAATGCAACTTTCCGATGTATTTTTAATGAGAAGTTCAAATAAATACTACTTTGACTGTAAGGAAGGAAACGGCTTTTACTAAGATCTGCGCGTAATGCTTATTCCACTGGGCTGTTTGAATTTAGCCTAAAGCTGCTGTTTGGGAATTCCGTTTGCTCGCTTATACAAACCGTACTTCATTTCACTAGAAAAAGTATCAGTGGGAAAACTTCCGTAGAACTTAATCGCATTGGCTTGCCGTAAGTTAGACACATGCCTGTCTCCCGGTGGGGTAGACTAGACATAGACCACGGACTCCCATTTGCTACAAACTTGACAAAATTCTTTCGCTTCGTTCACTTTCATAACATTTTTATACATTGCTTGACTGCTTGTCCGTTTAGGGTATTTTTGAGCTAACTTTTCTTTAGAATTTTTGTCAGAGAAAGTTCGACGAGGTCTTTTACTTGCACCTGTCCCGTCCACTCTTAAGATGGCATATTTTATTCAAGAAAAACCAAGATCGTGGACTTTGGCATTTGACATCACTGATGGGTATATTGAACGCAGAAAGTGCCCCACGAAAAACATATACGAATAAGTAAAAACGCACCATTGTGTGAACCCTAAGGCACAATGCCGGCTCTTTTTCCTCATTGGCTGCGTGTGCGCAGTTGCGCACGACCCGCTCTATTTTTTATTGTTCGCAGACATGGTGGCCCTTATAAGGTCCCTCGATTCATACCCAGGAAAACTGCAAGTTTTAAAATCCCATCATTATTATTTTACAGCCGTGTAAAAAGGCAATTTCAATTATCTGCACAAAATAATTTCTCGGTGATAAAATTTTACGGCAATGGTAGATGTCGAAACGCTGAAACGGAGCGAGCTGGTTTTGCAATCTAAAACTGTAAATCACTTGACGCGTCGAGACTTTGCGTGACCTGCATCGGTTTATGGTATAGCTTTTATCAGGATCTCGTTACACGGAACTGTGTAGTCGTATATATAAACTCATTGGGAATTAATGGGAGTTGAGAACCATGTTCATTTACCCAAACAACGCAGACGGAGCTTTCCGGAGATTACTCCCAAAAACATGACTTCTTTTTATAATGTATGTTACAGTAGAATCGGGTGTGTTTGAAAGGGTTATTCAATAAACAGTGAACTCGGATCATAATCTACAATCTAAAACCAGAAAGACTTACGCGCCATAGTCATTCGAAGACACTACATTCAGTATGATTCTAATCTAATCGTCTAACTGTGCGCCAACTGTATAACGGTTTACCTGTTCTTGCATCTCAGGTCCCTTTTAAAGGACATTAAACGACCTCTACTTTGCAATGGGGAATATTGGGAATAGAGCAAACCTTATAGGATTTAAACGTCTTTGTTACTAGAAGGCCTAGGTCCTTTCACCGCAAGAACGCATGACTAACGCTATCGCCATTGTTTGGTTCAGCTTTAACGTAATGCACGTGTAACATATCTTGTACACCTGGGAAATCGGTACAAGGCCTTGACGGAAACATGTTTAGTCTCGTTACGGAAACTTAGTGCTAAAGAAGCACAGAGACCGTTAAAAACAAGCGTCAAACTCGGTCACTTTTTAAATGCTAAAAGTGATAGAAGATTGGACGATCAAATGTCAGGTCTTGGCCGTTTGGGTGCCCTGTTTACGTCCATATAAATTCATATAAATTACATGTATTAATAAATAATAATAAATAACAATAAAAATTGTAAATCTTTCATTCAAAGTCTGCATTATTGTGGAAAAATCAATGCTTGTTTTTGGTATACCAAGCATTCAGAAAGTGGAAACGAGGCTTCCTTTAACGACAACTTTTATATATTTTTGCGTTCTTGCCATTTCTATACTCGAACAGCGACACGTGTTAGTATATCTTGTTAGGAAAGTTTATGCATCCTAGTAATAAACAAGTCTTAAAACTGCCGTGAGGCGCCTTCTGTCACACTAACAGAAAGCTGTTATTAGTCATGTCTTTCATACAGGATTTTTCCACCGGGCAACATTAACTTGCTCCCAACTGTTGCTAATATTGCCACATCACCGAAAAGCTCTATTGCAACTCATTAGCTGATCTTCGTCGTTTTGAAGAAAAATAGGGGTCGGATTCAAAAAAAAATTGCGAGTACCACTTGAAACCGGACCTGCCGACAGGAACATTAAGCAAATATGCGAATCACAGTCTCGACTTTTCATTGGGCACTAGTATATCGTATCGTCGAGTTCTGTAACAACTTTAATACGGGAGGTCAGACTTATTCTGGTTAACAATTGTGAACACCATGGATGGCAGGGAACGGGGAACTAGCCCTGCTGGATAATTGCGGAAATGCCAGTATTAAAACTTCAAAGCAACGCCCCCGCAGTTTTATTACAATTACCGTTTACTGGCTCTTAAGTATTTAACTAGAAGCGCTTATTTTGATTGCAGAAGATGTCTGACGAAAACAAAAAATTGGATAAAACGACCACCTTAGCAAACTTCTTCTTATTCTTCTTTTTTCTTTCTTCAATTCTTGAGCCTTAAGCCTGACTGCAGTTAAATGAACCTTGACAGCACAATACCACATTAAATGAACGCGTTCAACTTCATTAAGTCCAAAACATTGCGAGAATTGCCACCGCAACTTTACCGCTGCCAACTGTGTTAAGTATGTAAAGAACTTCGTAAGTAGTTGCTGCGTTTCTCAACAGAACAGAAGTGTTCGGTTCACGTTCACAGGGAGTCATATCACCACGGTTATTGTAATGGAGTCGTGCTCCCACCCGTCTAGGAAAACATCGTATTATTTCCATAATTTTCTTTTAATTACACCTTGTTTATGTTCTCATGCATTACATTCATGTCAGCCAAACAGCCGTTCTTGATACAACGAACGTTTGTGAATAAAAGGTTGTTTCGTTTTGTTCATCCACAAGTTTTAAAGCGTCGTCAAGTTTACGACCCTTTTAAAAGTAAACCTAATTACTTGGGGTCTGTTCTTTGAAGCTTCGACCGCGTCTGCTAGTTTTAAAGATGCCGACGTCAACGTCCGTTATTATGTAAAGTGATGCAGCGATGAACCCTGCGCCGCTTACTAATGTCCTCATTCTAGAATCTCCATAAATCCGCGCCTTGAGATTTGCATCATAAGCATCTCAGACTCGTATGCTCACTTGATGAATCACTGAATTTAAAAAGGACAAACCTACGCCTTGCTTAAGTATGCCAGGGCACACGCCCGAAAAAACGTCTTTCACTTCGCTTTGCTCCGTTCTACAGTCGGCGCCACAATAGTTGAGGATGCTCAGAAACACTGACATACAAGCACTTCTCTAAGATATGTTTGATGACTGTCCGTTATTCTCTAGTGTATATTAAATTGAGTAGTGATAATTTAATACCGCTAAAGCAATTGAGATTCCAATCTGGTGCAGTGTTGCAACCGTCACGCCGAAACAAACGGTCCAGTGGTTGCAACAGCCGAGAGATAGACCCCTTTGTGCGTTTGATTGCACTGCATACTCGTCTGGTCATGGCGGGTCGACATGACGCAATCTGGCAATTGAGATTTGGTAAGGTCATTCATTACTGAATAAAGTAGCTATAAGAAATGCCCCGCTCACTCCTACTTATGCTAAACAAAGACTATACTTAAGAGCAATTAAAACGTGTACAGTTTGTATAGCATCTCTTTGTAAAGTGAGTCTTGTTTGCAATGAGGCGTGAGGCGCTACGTGTTGGATGGATGGTCTACGAACCTTCTTCGGAGTAGTTAATTATCCACTTTCTACTTCCCTTCTCGGAAAAAATAATTTCGCATCCATCAATGCCGGTTAGTCAGGCTGGAAAACTTTAGAACTAATGACAAACCGCGTTAATTACTCAGTCGAGGCTCTCAAAAACCAAGGTTTACTCGTATTTAGTTGAGCAATGATATTTCAGTAAAGGATACCGGATTGTGAAGGCTTGCGTCATTATTTTTACCCAGTCTGAGCGCTCATCACTTTCACTCGCGTTGTTGTCCTTTCTGGGCATTCAATAATATACAATGACTCGTTTTCGCAAGGTCTAAATCCAATTTACACGGCGAAGCCTAAGATCCTGTTATTTAGTCCGCTTTCCGCAGCAACATGTGCCCAATCAGCGTTCGCGTTGCTTTCGCTGCGACCCCGGCACGTACAAAAAGATCAACCCGATACTTAACCGCTTTCGCTAGTTTCGCTTCCTACTGAACCTGGGAGCTATCTAACAGTCTTCTGAAACAAAGCACTCAAGTTTAGTCAAGAGGAAAAAAAATGTTTAAATCGCTTATTAACATTAACGTTTAGTTGACCTTTCCAATATATTATTCATAAACGGTAATTATATATTGCGTGAGTGGCAATTTTGTGACCATCAGACCGCTTGAGTCACCGTTTTGTGATCGTGGTACGTGAGCAGATCTATCAACAATACTTTTGTCGCGACTATGAACTCGTCACTAAATATAACTTGTATCCGAGTTTCATAACAACTATATGTCACCGGAGGTCAGGCTGACACTGGTTCGGCTCTATGCACTCTGTAGGCGTTATGAATGACAGATCATCATGCCATTAGCGATCGGTGACGCCGCCAGCGGTGCGCCCGGCTGGCTTTCCAATTTAGGCCACTAGGTGTTCAGGCTTCGTGCCAAGGCTGTATGAAAACGGCTTTCGTATTGTGCTGTGAAATGTGAATTAGAATATTTTTTGCTATTTTTTTTATTGTTGGTTCATCTATCACACATAATACATATAAAACATGCTATTCGTTGTTCGCAATATTCGCATCGCACTTGAGAAAACAGCGTGACACCGGTCACAGCCAAGAAAAAACCATGATTATCGGGACCTACAAATATTCATAGCGCTGTTTGGCTTATAAAATCGAGTTACTAAACACTGCATATGCATTGCCACTATATAGTTGAACAACCTCTGGGTCGTTATCTATCGATATAAATAATATAATCGACTAATTTTATGTTTCCGACGTTAGAAAGGCCAAGTGAGAGGTTATATGGACAACTGTTTGCGTCGTTCATGTTTTTTCCGCGTTTGCAAAAACGAGGTGACATTGAATTGGGATGAAAGTTATTGTTGTGCTCGCTTTGGCGGTTTCCCACCGACTTGTTTATTTTCTCTGACCACAAAACCGGATCTCGCATTGCGAAGTACTAGACCACCAGTATTTTACGGCCAAAACTGTTTACGACTCCTGTCTGCTATAATGGACAGTAGTAATCAGCTATTAAAACGGTTAAACTTAATTACGCATCAAATTTAATGTCTTGTTAGCCACTCGAAGATAGTATCTTTACCAATATACCAGTCGTCTAAGTAGTGGGCAGTCGAGGCGACCTATAATACGCACGATATAATAGCAGTGTTCCTGATCTTAGTTATTTGTAGTGCCTTTGGCTGACGAAAACCAGCCTGTATGTCTCTTCACCTAAAGGTGTAATTGCCGTGAAAGGATGCGCTTGGAAGTGTCTTTTGTCACGTCAGACATCAGAGAAAATTGCATCCGTCCCTAGTTTAAACAGAGCAATGGCATTTACAGCGGAAATCACTCTGACCGAAATACTTTACCGAGTTTCTAAAAGTCTCGAGGTAAAATATACGTATGTTACAGACCCTTGCACTTGCTCTTTCACGTGTTAGGCTATGTTTGGACACCTGGCTCTGGTTATGAAGCGTTAATTGACTGCCCAAACGGTCTATTATTGTAGCCGTAACCTCGCCACATCGTAACTCCATCAACCCTTCGTAAAGCTACTACGAACATGGAAATCCGTGGACACATCAAAGGAATGTGACAATGTTTCTGTTGATTTTGAATTAGATGTGTCCGCCATCGGCCTTCAGTCAATCAACGATTTATTTTCAGCCACCGTAATTTAGACAGACAGTTGCGTTTCCGTGTACCGCTGTGAAGGCTTTGTTAATAAGTTTTCAATTAATCATTAGAAAGAAAGAAAGAAAGATACATTTATTCGTGACAAACACAAGGCAATTTACAAACAATAACATACAGTTGCGTAATTTGCCACGAAATGGTCGCAACTCAGCGTAATGCTGGCGGAGCCAGCGCTGGTCTTCCGTTGCGACCATTTGGTGATACACACACATTACACATACATAATATAAAATCACCAGAAGTACAGGAGATAAATAAAAGGAACCAAATTTAAACTACAAAATTACACAAACAAAAAACAAAACATACCTAATTAACATACAACCAACCATTAGTCTCTTGAAGTGGATTCCTGCACTGTCAATGGAAGTACTTTAAATTCCGCAGGCAACTAAGTGACATGCTGGACATAATGCCCCCCGTTTACTGCAGCCTATAAAGATTCTGCTATCTAAGTAAAAGGAACCGACTGTTTAACGGCTATTAAAACGACTTAAGAGATTATTGTGTGACTAAACATTTGGTATTTTAACATTATTTACGTTTTATAATCATTTATGTAACCTAAACATTCGTTGACGAATTAGCGTCATTAGATTTGGATTACAAATGACCGATGAGAATTCCCAAGACGGATGGTTATTAATTATTTATAAATGCAGAGGCGTATTTTTTTCCACGTATTTTATGGCACTACGCCTTGAGGAAAAAGTTAAAACGTCACTTGTTTTTACCTCCATTTGTTTGACGCCTCTGTTACGTATTGTTTCCACAATAAAGCAAGCTGGAGCCACATAGGTTAGAGAGGTCGACGGCCGTCTTATCACATTTCCGGACCGGCTGCTGTATTCAGAGCTCATCTCCGAGATCTCAATTGGGCTATTAAACCGAGCGTCACGTGCCGCAGGATGTCGTCAATTCACTGGTCCATTTTCTGATATTTATCGAAGATTTTTCGTTGAACCCACGTCTGAAAGTTCTTCTGAAAATGCGGTTTGTAGACAGCGGAGCTACAGCTCTACACGACTTAGTCGCCATTGGGCAGTTTTTTAATGCAAATTGGTCACCTAAGTTATAAAATTGCTTCGAATTCTCCTTTTAAACGCAAGGCGCTTGCGGCATCCCGAACAGCATTCGTAGTCCGCTTTTATTGCCATCAATACATATACCATCGTAAGTTAAAAAAAAAAAGATTGTATATGCCGTGGTTGTCAGAAACAAACACCTTGGCGGTAAGCGCCGGATGTTGGTAGCCCTCCGCTATCGCTGTTCATGTTCACCTTCACATTGACGGTGATTACCGTCTGTTCCGTTGTTCAACCGTTCTTTTTATCAACCGACGAAATAAACGCTTGAATTAATAAATAAAAGCTTAATTATTTAATAAAAGCTTGAAATAATTCATGAAATAGGATAGGTCGTATTTGTACTGTTTTACATAGTTGTTGTCACTTGCTGCCTCTGAACTCTGTTATATTTAAAACGGTAGCGCTTACGCTACGCTCGGAAACATGTTGCGTTGGGTCTCTAAGCGTTGTCTATTTATAGTTTTTTTTTACCGCATCCCTAATGTTGAACACCTGTGATAATACTTTAAACTTTGTTTGCCAGTCAGTGGCCTGTCGAAGGGCACAGTGTGCGGCAAGCGTGAACTCTTCAATCTATGTTAATTGCTGTGCTGATTAATAATAGCCCTCATCATTGTCTTATTACATCGATAATATCTGCTCGTTTGTAGTCACTATTTATAGTAAAGCAATGATTCCGCAAATTATGAATGTGGTTTACATTACGCTGTTACGAATACATAATAATAGCACTCGATAAGAATACGCTTGTCTCGGTCGAGTTGGTAGAAAATGTTTTCGTATATAAATTTCACCTAGTTTACGTAGAGTTACAGAATTCCGTTGAAATTTGAGGAAATTTCATAGTGTATACCAGGCTTACATAGGTGAGCAGCGGTTCGTGTTGTGACAAGGATCGCTGCGCTCGAGTGTCGTCGGCGATAAGATATCGACGCCACAGTTAGCGCAGATGCGCGCGACGTCACGATAAGGCCGTCCGCCCCCGCCCCGCGTCTCCGCCCTGCGACGCCATCGCTGATAACAATGACTGCTCGCCACTCATGCTCGCCTAGTACTTTTTCAGGAGATGCGTAAAGGAAAGCGTTTTTCAGTGCGTCGTCACCGTGTAAAAAAACTGCTTTGAACGTCACTCAGCGCCGTAAATTTTGTAGTCTTAACCTATGTAGAGTCGCATTTATGTTGCAAGATTTTTTTAAATCGATTTTGTGGTTATTAGCCCTCGTTTTTATCCGTTTTCTCATTTTCCAGTATAATGTTGCGTAATTATTACCTCGTGTTTTTAGAAATGGAGTACCAGCATCGATCTTATTTATTGAAGCGTTCGCAGACCGTTAGCAGCGAGAAGCTCTCATTAGCGTTGACATATAATATATTCTTCCACGCCGAGTTTAATGAACCATATGGTTCGAGGTTCCACTGCATTCGAGAAAAAAACCCCTGTAAGGCGAGCTTATGCTCCGAGAAGCGACGAGTGCTGACCCAATTACATTTAGTTAGAACGGGTCAGTGCAAATTTCTGCCTTCTCTTCATTTTTTACGTCGTCAAGAGCCGTCGTCAGCTATACTGCTGACCTGTAAGATTAAGAGATACTATAGTTTCCTAAAGAAACTCGTCTCATAAAAATTACGAATGTTGAAATAAATCTTGTTTACATTACTTTAGGTACATTACTTCATCTTTAGTCTTATCACTCTTATCAGTTTCGGACTTTTGCCGTCGAAATACGACTGCAAATTTCAAATAACTAGGCGCAAAACAGACACGAACCTATTAGCTCTACAGATAAAACATAGTAAAACCTACAACGTAAATAGTATTTGTCAAATTAATATGGTGAAAACAGAACGTTTCCTATCGCTTAACTGATTGATCATCGCACCAGTCCTCCAAAATGTCCGGTTTTATTTCGGTCACACCTGCGAGATTATTATCGCTAACTCCTGTTCCAGGCTACTATGATGATTGATAATGTTCCGCCGCCTGACCCGCGAACCCTGGTCTCGAGGAAATCTGGGGCGCACCTGCATTGCGACGACCGCTCCTACTCGACCCGCTTGCTGTCGGTGCATTGCGTGCACTTTTCGGGAATATGAATCGCCCCTAACGACTGACCCAGATCTACAAAGACTACGTGTAAACAGTGTTGTTATCGTGGGAAGCGTAGAATTGATTTGGAAGTGGGTGTTATAATGGGTCATTTGCAAATTTAGATTTCCTGCTCCTGATGGTCCTGAGAGCGCTTGGTATGAATTTGTGACCACGTGTTAAGCGCGAACTAGGTACAACTAAAAGTCCGAAAGGAATTCTTATGTCGTATTGGACCGCCGAATTTAAATTTCATGTTCGTGTGATTAATGACTGATTATGACCCTGACTTGGTGATGTGGTCGAGATTATATTAATGAATATAAAGGTTAATTAAGTTCGATTTATTTAGAATATACATACATTGAAGTAAATGTTCCCTAAGGAAAACTGAATGTGTAACTGCTTGTAAAGACGCGTGACTGGTCTAACAATGCTCGTTCCGCAGTGTTACTGAACTATTCATCCATCAGCGAGGGGAGCGCGGAGGTCGAATCAATTGCAACTGGCACCGGCACAACGGATTCTATTTATACAGAACTGGAGGGACATTACATGCAAATTTATATTGGCGTCATCCTATTTTGATGCGAATTCGCAACAGTTTTGAGTCCTAATCAGTAGTCTGGTGGATATCGATTGAGAATGGATCGATCCGATCAGCTCTAACATTGACAATTCTTTCGTTTCGTAGAAGCGACGTCAGTAAAGCTGATCGTTTGAATACCTTATCGATGTAACACATTTACATATTCAATTCTTACCATCGCCTTGTTGCGACAAAATCTCCAGAGATTTATCGTCAACGATTAGCTTCCGATGCTGACTAGTTGAATTGTTCCCATTGTGGTGCAAATGCGCGGGCGCGCCCGATTGACAAATCGTATGCTTCGCCTTCCGCGCCAGCTGTACGCAGATGCTCCGCTGGTTTCCACACCGCTCCAGAATGTGCCATATTGTGGGCTTAGTGAAATGTAGGTCAGATCGATGGGGAGTGAGCCGGATGTGTCGTCGAGTTCTAAGATGGGAAGTGTGGGTTATAGAGACAGAAGACGTACAAAAATACAGACCTTTGTGTCAAACTGATAATTAATAGTGTTTTATGCACTTATTTTGATAATAGTAGATGTTTCCCTACCTACCTGGTTGTCTGGTAGAGAATGCCATATATTTATACGATAAGTTATTCTCTAGTGCAATAAAGATTAAATAAATAAATGTTTCCTCGTTGGTAACGTGTTTGTTCTTCTTTCCCGCTATCTTCTCTTATTAAAATTAAATTGGGAACTGAGGAAATTACAACACCTCTTTTAGTATAACCATAAAACACCATAGCCGTCAACATATGCAATCTTTCTTACATCACACAATTGTCTCTCGTGATGTATGGCGCCGATAAATCGCAGTTCGGCAACGCGCAGCTAAACCAAAAGGCATATGAATGTTTCTTACACCAAGGCTCATACTGCGATTTGGCTGCGAACGATAGAACTGGGCCATGCACTTGCACAACTCTGGCAGGCTATTTGCAGCCGGTTGTCGCCTAGCCACCCTTCAAAGTGATCGCTCTATTTCTGCTGAATAAACAAACCTTGAGTCAGTCCAGTTACACACGCTTACAGTTAAGTTGATTGTAGTCTTGTTAGAAAACCGTCACGGTAAATGGGTCGTCAGCTCTAAATTGAACTGAGAAGTTTCAGCATTAGGTATTTGGTCAAACGAATCCGGTCACTAGAGCACGCTTCAACAAGCAAACTAGTTCGGTTGCAGCTGCCTCTAACAGTTCTCTAGCGACAACCGGTCATTCCAAGATGTTTACTGTACAATGCGCTCTCTAACACCTGTATCTCCGTTGTTCTTTAGTCCATTTTTGACTGCACCAATTGCAAAGTTACAGAAGCCTTAACGTCAGCTGTGAGTCATCAGCGGTTATAATGTTAATAAACAGTTGGATGGATATTCGATTCCTTGCAGCTGGGTATAGGGTTTGATTTGCAATGTGAGCGGAGTTGCTCTGTGAAATTCTGCAGGTAGACAGGGCAGTTGGGGCCAGTTTGGCGTATAACGGAGAGCCTTGGGAATGTGCACTTTGTCTAGCCACTTGAGGAAATACAGCACCATAAACTATACTTACTTTGGATAGTTAAAACTTAGATTTTGCTTATGAATTTGCGTTTGACCAGTATTGGTAAATGGTAATTATGGTTACGGACCTCTTTACTTTAATTTCGGCCTTAAGTTAAGTAATTCCATAATAAATGCAATATTTTCCTCAAAATTAGCGAAGTGAGTCGGTTGTAAACATGTCAATAAATGACATCATTATGAATATTTTCTCGGAATTCGTCATAACTTTATATTCCGCGTCTAACTAATTGGCTTTAATTGAATGTGCGTTGGCAATTTGCTTATTCTTATTGTTTGCCTGGTCGAGATGAAATGGGGTCAACAGTAGCTTACCACGACAAGTCATAATGGGATAGAGAACCCGCTAAAAACAGCATGGTTCATGCAGCATAATTTTCAGTGGAGCTGAATAGCTGTTTATTTCTTAACCATTGTCAGTGGTCAATCTGACTAATTGACAATCTATCTGGGGACATTGCATCTTCATCTATTTATTTGTAAATTCTATTCGCAATCAAGATTGCAATTGCTCATAAACCTCTGAGCTTCGAGCTCACTTACCCTCCCTCCGACGGACGGACGTTGGTCCGCCTATCAATTCCATACCCTAAAAAACTTCTAACATGATTTCTACGCGTGATATGCTACATTAATGGATGATAGTGTGATATGAAGCACGATATTCCGTATGGAAATGGCTTTTACGCTAGCATGGACCCGTAATCTGATGTTTCGGTATCAGCGCTACGAGTGGAAAATACAGATATGAAAGAAAATTCGGTGCTAAAGTCTGGCTAATACATTATGTATATATTTTTCCAATTTACGTTAGGTAAGTTTCCTATTTAGTTTTACAACAATCTTTCTAACTCCAAGCGACTGATTGTCTTCGATTAGTACGAATTTTGTGGAGAAAAAATATTTTCCCGTACCGGGAATCGAACCCGAGCCTCCTGGGTGAAAGCCAGGTATCCTAGCCACTAGACCATACGGGAGTTGTGAGTTTGGGCGAAATTATGAATGTCTTACTACAAATTGTTTCGCGTGCTGCTAGCTATATTTATAGAATATTATTGAGGTTTATATTTACGACTGGTAGATATGTTTATGAATAACTTAAATTTATTCATTGGAATCTCAAGGTTATTGATAATATAATCGAACAGTAATTTTGTAAACAAAATACAGGTGAAGGCGGTACATAGTATAATTGATAATTTCCTGTTGTCTAGGTATTACATCTACACTATATAATATTATAAAGAGGACAGATTTGATTGTTTGTTTGTATTGAATAGGCTCCGAAACTACTGGATCGATTTGAAAAAATCTTTTACCATTAGAAGCCGACATTATCTCTGATGCTGATGAACATAGACTACTTTTTCCTACGGGAAAGCGGATAATCCGTGCGAAGCCGGGCCGGGCAGCTACTTATACAATAAACATACTAAATTGCGCATAAATATTTTAAATTCCATTTACACAATGCGTAAAGATATGGCGACGCCAACTTCCAATAGATTGTAAAATCAATCTTGTAGTTGTGCATGTCTCAAACTAGTGGCTCTGTGGGCTGCAGAACTCGCGAGCCTAACGTTTTTGTTTCAATTTTAAAAAGGTACTTTCGCTTCGCTCGCTCGTTCGGTAAATGAAAAAAATATCAAATTTTGTCTTTTTAATGTCTAACGTCGCGGTTCGCGGGAGTCCGCTCGATGCGGGTGGCACAGGACCGGTCACTTTGGCACTCTTTGGGGGAGGCCTATGTCCAGCAGTGGACGTCTTTCGGCTGATATGACGACGATGATGAATGTCTAATAGTACACAATTACGATTCTGTGCATAGGTACTCTACAGTTTTGGCATAATGCCGTCTACACATGATCGGATAACACTGCAGGACTAAAGGCCCCTGGGAGTCGGGATGCCCGTGCCCTGACACCGTGCCATTTCCTAACTGGCACACTTCGCACTGCCCTATATTGTTACCCCAGATTGTCTTTTGTTTGTTGCCCTTTGTTAAGACTGCTGTCTAAAGGATAACAGAGAGGAGGGTTGTTGGAATGATAGTTTTTGAGAGGGTGTATTTTGTTTGGTAGTTTTTCTAATCCGTTTTTTACGGTCGATTTCAATTTGCTGTATCCAATTATATGAAAATAAGGTAGACACATCCTTTTGTAGTCGACTGATGTGATAACCGTGAGCTTTTGATGGTCTATTATCGGCTCTGTTATCCTGCTTTTAGTCAGTATTGTTAACTGCCTGCAAAAAAAGTTGTAAGTGAACACGATAGATCATTATCATCATCATATCATAATCATATCATAATCATTTAATTCGGATACTTGTCCATATTTGTTAGTAGGGTACAGAAAAACTTAATTCTAGTGTTAGTAATTACATACAATTCATTATTATTCAATTACAATTAGTTATTAATTATTTATTTATTAATTATGGGCTCATGCAGGCTCATGCAGCTTGCTCCATCGCCTCATGAGTGGACAGTCTATTCTGCAGGATAATGCGTTTAGGAGACTGTTAGCGCCACCTTGCAATCTGTGCAATAGGTATGCCGCTCTTTTACGCATAATAGCGTAAAAGTCGTCCGTGTGGGCATCGGCAAACATCCCTGACGCACTGCAGTATCGAGGTAGCCCTATCAGCATCCTAAACGCATTATTGTGTTGCACCCGCAAGGCATTGTATGCTCGCTGCGTAAAGCCGGTCCACAGGCCGCAAGTATAAAAAGATTGGCAAAAGGACTTAAAGATCGTGATCTTTACATCATTGCTGCACTTACCAAACCTGCGCACCAGCATATTGCAGCGAACCGTCAATGCCCTACGCTCCCGCTCTATATCGACATCGTCACTGAGATCCTCGGTGAGCCAGTGACCCAGGTATTTAAACCGCTGTACTCTCCGCAGGGCGGTGCCATTTAACACAACAGGAGGAGCTTCCTCTATTTTCCTGTTGCCTGCCCTGAAGACGAGTAGCTCACTTTTAGCTGTATTATACCTGAGCCCATGTCTCTCCGCATAACATTATATATTATAATATATGTAGTTTTTTACAAGCTTTTATTTACTTTCACCTGTCCCGTTGTCTGTCTGTCTGTAATCAAATCTTGCAAGTTAAATTTGACCCACTTCCCGGTGACCGATTGAGCTGAAATTTTGGGTATAAGTATAGTTTGGATGACAATTCAATATTATGGTACCATCGAGCTGATCTGATGATGGAGACGGAAGGTGGCCATGGGAATTCAGTACTTAAACGACGTAACCCCGTTGAGTTTGGGCTCGTTAGAATCTTCTCAATGAGTAGTTCACGATGGTATACAGAAAAGTACAGTCGGCAATAAAAGCTTGTACCAAAAATGAAATTTTTGACAGAAACTTGTTACATCACAGACTCACAGAGGCTGACTTGTATTGACTTCGGTAGTATTTCTAAAAATAATATGTAATGTGTCAATATTAATCTAAGCATTATTTAATTAATTCATCAATTCTAATGCAAACTTTGCTTAAGTATTAGCATCACATCCAATGTACAAATATGATATGGAGCTAGGAAAGAGCGTGGTGACCGTATGTCACGCATAATAATTGCCATAGACCCCAACGCAGATCTTTTAGGTAACTTGGGAGTTAAGACCTTTTGTGGTGAGAAGTGTGACCCATTGTCATGCAACTCACGACCCATCCCGTTACCGCGACGATAACCTCTTGACGTGATGTAAGAGCGTTAAATATGATACTGGTCGTTTAGCTTTAATCAAGTATAAAATATGTACATATTTCTAGTTACACGGTCGAAATCAGTGAACATTTTACCGTAGTAAAGCACAGTACAACGATGCAATTTGTCAAGCCAAATTGTTTTAGTATTGATATGATGCTGTCTCATCAAAACTAGAGCAGGTTGTTGTGAGAAATTGGTGTGTAATGGCCTTGAAGTTTAAATCTCTCATGTTTAGTCGGTTCTTAGACTTTCTCGTTAAACTAAGAGAAAGTGCTGAAATTCGTGACATATTTTACGGTCAGAAAAGTCCTCAAGGCTTCGGTGCAACCTTCTTCTTTACGAAGTACTTCATACTTCAACAATCACGCACCCTTTAAGATTACATCGGCGTAAATTAGTTAGTAACTATTAAGCATGTGTTCAACCTTCATCTTTTCCCCTTCAAATTCACTTAAAGTCCCTTCACGCCGAAAACGTAATGGCTTATCTAACTGGCAGGCTAACGGCCGAGACCCATGACTCACAGGTGGGTCATAAAACTCGTAAAGCTGATGCATGGCCCGGGAATTCGAGCTGAATACATAAAGCTAGTGCCTTTGTTCTATTGTAAATGGAATTGGCCATTATCTCCCGAGACATTCTAGACAGCTGGGGTGTAACGCAGATAAGTTTGGAATCGAGTGTCCGCAGGAACTGGCGAGTGTATTAAATTGGCGCTGGTGATGTAGGTAAGGGTATCTTACAGATTCGAAGACGGAATAAATGCTATATACATCATTTTAACTTAACTGTACTCCGTTCTGTCGAACATTTTTTTACGTCACTCTGGGCGGTAAGTGAGATTTACCGCCCACGGGCGCAGCGGCAAATCTCACTTCACGCCCAGGAGAACACGTAAAATTGTGTACGCACCACGGGCGGTAATTGGTAAAGCCCCAGATCGATTATTTATGGACCTCACCTTCGGTTCGGGCCACAAACATCTGCGATCTAGGGCATTCACGCATTCACCGCCCAAGGTACTTAATGTACTATTATTGCATGAATGTATTTAATCACTTTATTGTACACAAAACAGGTTAAAACATAAACCTGAATATAAGATTAAGGTACACAGGCGAACTTATCTCTATAAGGGATATCTTCCAGGTAACCTATGAGTAATTAAATGTAGTAGTGAGTGTAGTGACTCTGCTATTCGACCTTATTTTACCAGTGATTGTGCAATAGATCTTTCATGGCATCAAGAAATTCGAGCAGAATTATTCTGCTATAACTGAAAACTGTAAACTGAGTGTGTATACTTTTGTAAGTTGGGGTAGTTAGTAATTTCCGGAATTACTCGTCCGACTTCAGAAATTCTTTCATCAGGGTGTAGAATGAACCTTCGGAAGGGGCATACGCAAAACTTTATCCCGCGTCTTCGCTTGCGTTCGTTGCAGGACGCGGGCGCGGGAAGCTAGAGTATGTATATAAAATAAGTAAACATATGCACGATCTCAGCTTCGTAAAATATGACCCAGCTAAAGGGACGGCAATAGCTCTCACTGGGCCCATAAATGTTATCCCTCTGCGAAACCTCCGACCTCAATCTGAACGGTATTTTATGACATCGACGGTATATAAAATCCATCAAATGAAATGGCGTAGCAACATCGCCATATGTAATCCGAAAATATTGGGTTACCTTTTTTTTGGTCAATCTATACTATAAAAGGCTAGACTAGAGGTTTTTACTAGCTTTTATTTAACTTGCAAAGTATAGTTGAAATTTTCTAAACTAAGCTCATGAATGGCCATTGTACGGAGCTCATGAATGCCTTTGTTTGCGGTCCGAACAAAAGCTATTCATGACGCGCGCGTACCAAATTTGCAATAAAAAATAGCGCCACATAAAATGTTCATTGTATAATGAACTCTATCGTCTTATTCAATAGATTCAAAATGGCCCAAAAGATAACAAAAACCCGCTCCCGTCGAGCCAGGTACAAGGCGCTATGGTAATTTAGAATCTATTATAAAAGAAGAGAGAGTTCATTATTCAAAGAACATTTTATGTAGCGCTAATTTTTTTTGCAAATTTGGTACGCGCGCGTCTTGAATAGCCTTTGTTCGGACCACAAACAAAGGCATTCATGAGCTCAGTACAATGGCCATTCATGAGCTAAGTTTAGAAAATTTCAACTATACCTACGTATGTAACATGTAACTATGTTTGTTCAGGTGGAATCTTGTAACTCAATTTTGAAGCAAATATCTTCAACCGATTGAGCAAAATTTTTGGGTTTAAATACAGTTTGGATGACAATTTAGTATTATGGTACCATCTAGCTGATCTGATGATGGATACAGAAGGTGGCCATGGGAATTCAGGACTTAACAGACGTAACTGAGTGTTGTGACTCTGCTGGTTACCTATGTTGAACAAATAAACTATTTGTATTTGTAACTCCGTTGATTTTGGACTCGTTAGAATCGTCTCAACGAGTAGTTGACGACGGTATACAGAAAAGTACAGTTGGCAATACAAGCTTATTTAGGTGATAGTCACCTTAATCAAAATGCGTTTTATATTTTATCAGTCCTTAACCCATTGACCGTGCTGTCATTCATAATTTACGTTAATCAAATACACTATATTCCTAAGCTTCAAAGATAACTGGTCACGGATGGCCCGACTTAATCCACTTCATAAATTTATATTGGATTCAAATCCTTCATAATTGAATTCCGGATGAGATTATTATCTCGCTCGAGTTCTTTCTACTTTTGGATTATTCAGGGTGGCTAATAGCCCATTTTTATCCAAGTAAAAATTATGTTTTCGTTTGTGCTGTAGGTAGCAGTCTATATTCGAGCGAGACTGATTATTAACCGCCAAGAAAAGAGGGCTGTTATAAGTTTAACAAGTGTATCTGTCCGTCTGTCAAGGGATGAATGAACCGTCGTCGAGATGTTTCTAGCTATGTTTGTTGTGCCTGGAGTTTTAAATGTTAATTTATGTAGTTGTTGAAAAAAACGATTAAACTACTTTTTTGTTTCATCTATACAGTCTACCTAAGATGATTTTGGTTGAAACATTTCCGCGGTGTTACTTCGAAGAGATGACTATTAACTAGATGTGTTTCTGATTCAATGAAAAAGTAGTGCATAGAAAATTTGGTCTTGTGACACAGCAAAACTTTAAGTGTCAGTAATTGTTTTAATTGGCGCACTTTCATCGAAGCTGGCCGGGAAAAGTTGCCATCACCAGACGTATTCGTTCGAAAGTTCTTGGAAAGTGGTCCGCGTTTAGATTCTCCATCCAGCCGGCGTGGCGACGTGAACTGGACATGTACATCAGCAAATTCATGGAGAAGACAACCAGTGCTAGGTTGACCTGCGATGTCGCTTATTTGTTACGATTCTTACGGTCTTGTTATAATGTTGGCGAGGTGAGTCTGGTTGTGATTATGGCGCGATCATGGGTAATGTGTCGATTAGTATACTTGTCACGTGTGCTAATGTGACGTTTAAAGGCTGTGAATATTGTTTAATTTTTTCATACTTAGACGGTGGCACATGGCCTGACGGTAAGCAGATACCTTAGCCTATGGGCGATTGCGAATCCAAGTGAATTCGATATTGGATGAATGTCTTTTCAGTGAAGATTGGTCAAAATATCTTTTTTAGTTAATGGCTTTATGATTACTTAAAAAATAGTTTCTGTCAAAAATTTCATTTTTGGCACAAGCTTTTATTGTCTGTACTTTTTTGTATACCGTCATCAACTACTCATTGAGACGATTCTAACGAGCCCAAACCACGGGGTTACGTAGGTTAAGTAATAAATTCCCATAGCCACCTGTCTCAGCCATCAGATCGGCTAGATGGTACAAACGACAACATGTTAACTGACCATCCTGTGTTTATATAGAACCTTATTACAATGCGCTTAAGGTGCACCGATGGTCAGTTAGCTGTGTTGTCAATAGTACCATAATATTGAATTGTTATCCACACTATACTTGTACCCAAAGTTTAAGCTAAATCGGTCACCGCAAAGTGAAATTTAGCTTGCAAGATTTTATTACATGCACCTAGACAGGTGAAAGAAACTAATTAAATCTTGTAAAAAAGCATTCCCGCACACTTTTCAATAATAAATCAGATCAAGATCATGTACATTACTTTTTATATTAACTCGCCATTAAATAGTTTATAAGTAGTGATTGTTGTGGTCTGAAATATGTAGACAGTATTACTTTTGATTAGTTGTCGCTAGATTTGAGCTGATTTTATAAGGCGGGTTTACCGCTGTAGCGTTCCAACATTGTAGATAGCTAGAAAGACTATAAAAGTGATGTCATCGTGGACTTTCCACATTCCTTTATTTACATTAAGATTATTTTAGTTGATCATGACTCAGGGACATCTTTCCAGTAGGCGGACGCGCTAATTTATTGTCAATGTCGAAGGACGAGTCAGGCTTGCATGTATTATTGCATATAAATACCTACATTTAATATATATATATTACGTGATACGTTTGGTCAGATGCAACTGTTGCAGGTGAAAAAGTATACGGAATATACAAGTCAGGGAATTCAATTTTAATGTCAATTTTCAATCGATGACACAAGCTTATTCAATTAAAACTTTGCTATAGGTCGAGGGTACTTGTAGACTGCATGTGCACAAGTTCATACAAATAGACACTTTTTTAAATAACAATAACATGTTTTAGGCGACACTTCAGCGCAGTGTCGTAAACAACTCGGTATTGCATTGTTACTGCACTTTATGTAAAGTTCCTGCTACTAGCCCGTTCGTAGTCGATAATCGATAGTGGACGTTAAATATTTACCGGCGTAACGACCTAACGACCTGGACGCGTGAATAACCGAAGGGTGGTCCCTTGTAGCCGTTGAGCCGCGACGGGGGTCATCCCCTTACACATGCCCTTAGGTGTTTATACTCTTAACTTGTCCAAGGCTACAGGGTTTTTAAATGTGCTTTATTTTTAGTTTAAATTTGGCTGTGCCACGGTTATGCCTCTGGCGGAAAAAGCGAGGTCACGCATTAGCGTAATGTCTGTTTCTGGGAAAACGTGCGCCATATTGTATATATATGTACGTATACGTATATTTTATTAGTACTTTTTAAAAGTGTTCAAGGTCCGTATACAAATCCAGTCCTTATGGTGGTTTAACCTTTTTGCTATGCTATGAAATTGGCATAAGAGTAAAATTAATGTCCAGCAGGGATGTGCGAAGCTGTTTTTCCATATATCTGACACCTTAATGTCCAGTATGCGAAGTGTCAAACATATGACAACACGTATTTGGAGATATTCGCCTTATTTTACGATTATTCCAATACTAGCTTCCGCCCGCGACTTCTTGTGCGTGGACCCCGGATAAAAACTATCCTATATTTTAAGTCAGGCTATAAACTATCTTCGCGCAAAATTTCATCCAAATCGTTTAAGCCGCTTAAGCGTGATTGAGTAACAAACATCCAAACATATAAACATCCAAACTTTCGCATTTATAATATTAGTAGGATAAAAGCGATCTGACTTTAGAATTCTGTGAATCAATTTCATATATTGATCAAGGCTCCATTCGACCTATTTGGAATAAAGTCCTTACCTAAGATTAAACGTCAATATTGCATTGACTAATCTATACAAATATTATAAAGACTATAACGTATCATAGCCTTTAAGTTAATACAACCATGGACTGTAAGTGTCTGAAATTAAATAATTATTACTTTATTTTTATTTTTTAAAGTTGTAAGTTTATAAGTTTGAATGTAATGGGTAATCTGCGGAACCGCTTATAGAATGTGTGTATAATGGACTTTCGGGATAGTTATAGGCTATATTTCATTCCGTGAGTTTGCCTGCGTTCCTTGCAACACGCGGACGAAGCCGCGCGGGCAGCTAGTCAATGAATAACTTTATTGGTTGGTCGTCCTAACGCTAATGTTAACAGCATCCTTGCAAGTACAGTCACCACAATGGCAGCAAAAATATCCGACACGTCCTAACGGACCTAGAAATAAGTCGTGTCAGATATTTATGTTGTACATAGGACAAGCAGTCGGGGACAAGTGTGCCTGACGAGGGTGTGGATTTATGAGCAAATAGCGCGGCTCGCGCGACATCTGGTTGTTTGCTGACAAATAGATGCGATCCCGGCATATTTGTTAAAGGCTACATACGTGTCTGCGATGGAAAAACGTCTTGGAAGTTTTTCTTAAAATTAAGAACTGCCTACTAAGCTGCCGGTCCTGGGTCCGAAGGGCTAATATTTGTGCGATGAACATGTTTCTGAATCACGGATGTTGTCGATGTATTTAAGTATTTATACCTGTATTTAGTTAAGTATCTTATAAGTTAATGAATAAACTATATTTTTATTTTTTTTCATTTATATCTATTAAATATACCGTCGTCTAGTACCCGCAACACAAGCCTAATTGAGCTTATTATGGGGCTAGGGCTATACATATGTGTAAGTTTGTCCTCTAATATTTATTATTTATTCTACTAAGATACACGGAACTTTTTCATTATGATCTATATAACGACAAACATATTACTTTTAGGCTAGGCGGAGCCAATTTGGTCTATTTTTCGCTGAATGCAGAATTAATCATATAGCGTCTACAGCGAAACACTAACTTCGAACGGTCGTATATCTATCTCTATCTATATCGCACTTGCATATTTGAGTGACCGAGACAGAGAGGGAGATGCATGAACGAACGAATTTTGCATTTTGCGGTAGCCGCTCTGAATCTTTGTGTGCCCTGAGTGGGAATCGAGTTTTATGGACGTTTGTTTAGCCCTAATTGGTGTCACGACTGATACGCCTCCTCCCATTGACAAGACAATGAATGAGTCTTCTAATAGCTCTTAGATAATCCAAACTCCAGCGCACAAGAATAGTAATAATTATAATCGACACAGTTTACACGTTCGATTTGATTAGGATTGGGAGCCAACCGAATCGTCTGACGGGCCCCGATCGGCCAAGGAAAGAGAAAGTTCCGTACCTATGCACCATGGATTCCCATTATGACACTTTCCACTACATCGCATCTCGTTATATGTATGTCCCACCATAATGCTGTATGCGTGCTCAGTAGGTTATAACCGTGTTCGTATCTAAAGCAGACCCATTGAGCAGGACAAACACTAGAAGCTCTGCAGCACTAGATTCAAAAACAAAAACCCGCAAGCAAAAGAGTAACTTATCCCTAGATCTTGTAGTCGTTTTTTGTTTTCGTCCGTTTGACAAAACTCTTTTGGTTTCGGTCTTAGGTACTATACTGACTACTCCGGTAGATAAATCTGACCGTCGATTACACGTAGTTGTTATGAATCTCAGGGTTAAGATATATTAGGGGTGAGCTGGTGAAGCCAGTTGAATAGGTTGTGAAAACCAAAGCCGCATTGCCATTGCCTCGCCTGCAAACATTCTGCGACGCTCCGCTGCTTGTGGCAAGTCAATCAGGTTGTGATTGCCTCGGCTGCAAACATTGTGCGACGCTGCATGTCTATTTGCAAAACATGTTGCAACTTTTGCACTCGTCTGCGAGATCGTACCTAGTATATCTTGACTCCTAAATTTTGCAATGAGGGGCCAGATATGTACTGGTGAAGGTGTGGCCGAGCGGTAAAGTTGCGAATACGGAGCTCTTGTACAGCCAGGGGTATTAATATAAGTACTACGTACATAAATAAGGACATAAATATCTGTACACGCCATAATGACATTGACAAAAGAGTCCTTTACAGATAATTATGATTTAGATTAGATTTAGATTTATTTATTTCATAATATACAATTTACAATATAAATTAAAGCTAGCTTAATCTATATGAATTTATATTATGATCGTCAAAGAGAATTTAGAATTATAATAAAATGACAATAAAATTAAATTATAACCACAGTAAATAAGTTACGAAGATATCACATAAAGATCTCTAAGATAACAGAGTATACATTAATAAACGAAAAATAAAAATACAAATAACGATATAATTTACGATGTCAAAAACAGTGATAATATTAATGTTTAATGTCCATAAATTGCTTTACCGAATATAATGCGTTTTTCAATAAAAAGTTTCTCAGTTTGCGTTCAAATGTTTCGTCAGATGACTGTTCGCAATTCGCCGGGTAGTCGTTCGTAATAGGTTGGGCCTATCACTCGAGGATTCCTACGTGAAAGTGCCATGCGACGCGGGACCGTGCTGAGTCTCCCTGTTGATCGGAGTTGTTTGCCCGTGACCTCAACACGTTTGAACATAGGCAAATTCTTTCTCACGAACATCATATGTTAGTATATTTAACCCCTGACTGTACGCGTCCGACAGCGGCTGTCTAGTGTTTATCATGTTTACACTGTGTACTTTAGTTGAAGTAATTTATTAAACAATATAGGAATCTTATTCTATAAGAAAGTGGAACCTTTGTTATAAAATAAGATTCCTATATTATTTAATAAATTACATTGTGACTATTAAGGAAGTTAAAATAATATTATGTTGTGTTCAAGTTAGTATGTATAACAATATGAAGGCGTAGGATGGTAATTACATTGACTCATTTTATTGAAATTTCACTTGTTTTTATGTAAAGCGAAGAGCCAGATGATCAGTTCGAGACATGTATCTGGCATTTTAATTTGATTTAAATGTGTGGAAGCGAGCGCTCAACAGATTGACCCCCAGGGGTCAGATTGGAACCAGAAGTGTGTCCATTATTAAACGTTTAAGAACACAGTACCTTTTAACGCATAAGTTAACGCTTTCTCTTTTTATTTACAGGTAATAAACAACTCCTGTTTTACTGCTCGACGATACAACGTAACAAGGTATAAGTGAGCCCTTCGCAAGTTACACCGGTCAGCTTTTCTCCTCTAATCGATTCGATGTAGTCGTTAAACTTGATGACAAGCCTAAATTAGTTATTATTACATATGCGCCAAATATGGGTTTTGCCGAATACGAAATTTCGGCTGAATGTTCGGTTCAGCTTTTGCCGAATTGAATATTCGTCCGAATTATTCGGTTCAACGTGCCTTCATCAGCTGTTCTAAAACCGACTCATTCAGTGATAAAGACTTTTTTTTAAAGTAAATTATACAGTAAAGTTAGTTAAATAGTAACAATAAGAATCTGTTTTAATAAGGCAACGACTATAATACATTATTGCAACTGACGGACAAACACCTCTAAATCGGCATTTTAACCGATTAAATCGGCCGAATGACGAACGTATGGAAAAAAAGACCGGGTTGCACCCCGGGAGTGCCGGCAGAATTGAAAACTTGAATATTAACGTTGTGCATTTTTGATATTTTGGAATGGTTAGGGAATAATTTTGCACGAATAGCTTTAATTATCAGTATTAAAAAAACCGACCAGAACTATTACAATTATTTAACATTAAAAAGTTTATCTCTCAGAAAAATCTACTTCCATCCTTACGTCTTACGAATCTCACATCTCACGGTCACGTGACATCTGTGGCGAGTTTAACAATTTTTCCCTATCACAAAAAGTGCACAGCGGCGCCGCTAAAGAAGTTTTCACGTCAAAAATGTCAATTTTGGAAATAATTAATAATATCTTATTTTTACGGATATATTATCAATTAAATAGTTACCTGCGACAGAATCCGACAAAACTTAAGGCATAAACAAATAAATAAATTAACTGGCGTCCGAAATGTCAGAAAAAATATTTATAAATACTTTTGTTTTGGTTTTGGTTCATTTACGTTTGCTCTAGATTATTCAAGATAAATCATACAAAAAAGACAATGTATGCTTCATTTAAATCTATGTAATTACTCCCGGGTGAAAAGTTTGTCGGATTCTTTAATAAAGCATCTTAGAATAACATTTTAAAATGAAATCACGAAAAAAAACGCTATTATAAATTCATGATTTTCAAAACCGTATATTTCCTGGAGTAATAGAACTCGCAAACCGGTCGTAATAGTACATTGTTTAACGAGGGGCGTAAGTGGAATATTGCGAACAAGAGTCTATCAGAAGAATCTTTTGATGACTCGAGTTTGCAATATTCTTACGCCTGTTTTTCCTCACATTGGCGAGGAAACAAATAGGTACATTTTAGATGAAATTAATACAAATCTTAACAAAAACTGCAATATGTCAGTTGTCCATTTTGTTGAATTTGACATGAGGAGCGTATGGCAAAGACCCTTCGGTATACAGCCACGATTTCAAAACACTTAAAAACATTTTACATAGACACGAAATAACTACATATATTAAATCTGTAAATAATTCTGTTAAACATGTTTTAGTATGTTTTTAAGTTTAAATTTATTTATAAATACGTTTTCACACATCGTATTTGATATGAAACCTCTTTGCTTGTAACTGCCGCATGAGTGACGGATAGGTACAATTTAAGAAAAAAAACCTTTACGCCCGTAACATAGGCTATCGTAGCTCTGTATGTCTGCGCATTATGAAGCCGTTTTCAAGCAAGTGTGATGAAAAAAAAGATTTTTCGAAAAACTGAATCTTCTAAACATAATTTACTTTAAAAACAAAGTTTTTACCGACTTCAATTTAGTACTCCGCCAAGCCATGAGAACATTTCCACATTTATTTTCCAATTTACCACATGAACTGATTTCCGAGAGCAAATGCGTTGATTATTAGGGGAAAAAACCCAATCGCTGTATGTGGCCCGATAATATTTGAGGACTTCCGTCGATTCCACAAGGATCACCTTTGGCACTTCATTAGTTGCTATTTCAACGGAATCTTATCAGAATCTGTGACTTACATTTCTACTTTTAAGTACATAATTCCATAAGTCATCTGTGGTCTTCATCATCAATTCCACTCCACCAAATTTATGATTACCGGGTGTAAATACACGAGTTAAAATAGAAAATTCCAAAATCACTACACGCGTGCCTAATATAATTGAAGAGTTCCCTCAATTCCTCATGGATCCCATCATCCAATTGGATTTTTGAAAAAAATGGGACCCATCTGGGAACTACCTACTTACAAAAAAATAAATTTACGAATCGGCTCATCAATGACGGAGTTCTGAGGTAACAAACATTAAACATAATTTTAAAAAAATACAACCGAATTGGGAACCTCCTCCTTTTTTTTGAAGTCGGTTGAAATGAGACCTGCAGAGGAGAGCCGACCATACGAAAGAATTTCTGGCCAAGCTGACACGGAGAACTTTGTACGCTTCGCTCGCTCGTTCAACTAGGACGACGTCAATTTTGTAGCATGTTGCATTTCCGTTACCAAATCTACGCTGCACCGATGCTCCAAAATGTACGACGTGTACTTGCTTTACGAGTAGGTAGCTATCTCAAAGTAAGTAACTTAACTACTACATGCTCCCCGCAAACATCGACGTTTCTAGAACCACAAAATGGTTTTCCCGTACCCAGTACTTGTACATTCCGTCGGTCACTTGATACTGGCTTGATAGCCGTTCTCAGAAGTGGGAAGAGTCGGCTTATCAAACCACTCTGACCAGATCCCCGATACCGTGCTCTTAAGTAGAGCGGCATTCACACCGAGAGCTCTTTACAAACTGGCTGCTAGCTGATGCACACTTTGCAAACTTATTTGTATTTTCGCTGTTTTGCGAATTTGAACCTGGTGTCTCTAGCTTTAAGAAACAAATTACGACTAGAGTTATAAGGAAATAAGATCTTTTGAGCGAATACATTTCAGTTGCAGACAGACTATCGCGATGATATCTGTGTAAGGAACTTGCAAGTTCCTATGAGAGTGGGTCATAAATTCATCCTATATACTAATATAGGATGAATTTATTGACCCACTAGCTTCTGCCCGCGACTCCGTCTGCGTAGAGCTCGTTTATATCGTCGCTTTATACAAACTTTCAATCCCCATTTCACCCGCTTAGGGGATGATTTCCGGGATGAAAACCATCCTATTTCTTCCCCGGGACTCAAACTATCTCTATACCTTTGATCTAAATCGGTTCAGCTGTTTAAGCGTGAAGAGTTAACAGACAGACAGACATACAGATAGACACACTTTCGCATTTAAAATATTATTATGGATTCAGAGAATCAGAGCTAATAATGACAATTCGCGACACATGCGTCGGCGGGCTACGGGTGATTTTCGCTACATATAGAGATTATTCATGACAAACACAAGGCAATTTACAAGCAAGCAAAAGCAATTTTTAAGGGTTGAAGTGTGTTGTGGACAATGTTCTAGCAACCTATCACTGCGATAACACATTTTATCTACCTTTTCTGACCACATTCATGCTAAACGTGGCACTGGAACATATAAATTTCATGTGCTCTGCCTTTCCCCTTTGGGAATGAAGTCGTGAATCAATGATAATGATGTAGATAAAGACAGACTAACCCGTAAAGCTACGAGCGTAAAGGCTCCTCTACACTATGGACCATCCTAGTGCAAGATAGGGACGCCGTAATGCGTTGGAAGCATGTCTTTCTCCCTCTAACGCATAGTTGCGTCCTACAACGTGGGCCATGATGGCAGATTGTGTAGCTTTAAGCTGAGTTGTGAATCAGGGCGTGTATAGCGAATGCGTCTAGATTAGGCTAGGCTGTAAGGGAGTGCCTAGTGCTAAGGCAACGTAATTACTTTCCTATTAGTGTAATTGTACCTAACATAACGTTGCTATGCTAGGTACTAATATAATCAATTAATTAAATGCCTCATTATGCTGCTTGTGCTTTTCCCTATTCGATTAATTAGAATCAATGTCTTCTAATGATAAACTAGATTAAAAAAATGAAGAAAGGGATGGAGATATATACCTAGTACATACTAGCTTCTGCCCGCGACTCCGTATATATAGCACTATACAAACATTGACCCCCCATTTCACTCCCCGAGGGGATGATTTCCGGGATGAAAACTACCCTATGTCCTTCCCCGGGACGCAAACTATCTCTACACCAAATTTTATCCAAATCGGTTCAGCGGTTTAAGTGTGAATTTATAATCGCCACCTGCATCCAGCTCCCGCAACCGGGTCATCTCACCAGTTCGCCTTGTCCGCCGGTACGTGGCGTGGTCGCCACTCGAGAACCTTTCCGCCCCAACGGCCATCTGTTTATTTATGATAGCTGGTACGGTGTAAGTTAAATAAAAGCTTGTGATAATGTTACATCAACCGTCGTGCGCCGGTTTATATTGTCTCCGTATAAATCTGCAGGATGTTGATTGCCTTTGTTGGAATGAAATTGGGTGATGTTGGCATTTGCCATGCATCAGGTGGAAAAGATCGCCTTTTCAATGGTTCATTGTTCTTCGCTCGCGGTTGTATTAGTATGTGGCCCACAACATCGCGGGCGCGCGTTGAAACTGCCCTCTTCGCTCATTGTGACGTCTTGGCGCCGCTTCTGCCCCGCGCTGCGCCCGCGCAACTCAATTTTAATTTGTTGGTTGTTTGACGCACGTATAGATCGCGTACCTGGCCGATACTGACAATACTGTCCTGGGGAAGGACATAGGGGGTGATTTCCGTGATAAAAACTATCCTAAGGGGATAAAGTGGGGGGTGAAAGTTTGTATGGAGCTACGATATAAACGAGTTCCACGCGGACGGAGTCGCGGGCAGAAGCTAGTAAAGAAATAAATATTAGGGGACAATCTTACGCAAATCGACCTACTCCCATAAAGCTCAGTAAGACTTGTGTTATGAATATGGGTACTAGACGACGATATATATAGAAGATATAAATACATAGAGAACTTCCATGACTCAGAAGCAAATATTCATGCTCATCACACAAATATTTGCCCTTACCGGGATTCGAACCCAGGGCCTTCAGCTTCGTAGGCAGCGTCACTACCCACTAGGCTAACCGTTCGTGTATGGGTATCGTTGGATAGCTCGTTCAAAAATATTATGGGTTTCCGAAAACCATTTTTCAAATCAGTGATTAGTTTGCGAGATATTGGCCTTTAAAGCACTAATTTTTGTTCGAGTCATGTGTCCCCCCCCTGCTGGCTAAATGGCTACTATCGACAACACAGCTAACCGCAACCGCACCGCACGTCGTTGTAACTAAGACAGACAGGCAACTAAGGAACCGTACACTGCGCCTGCCTCGACACGCACTTGGCTGATTTTTTATTTACTTCCATTCCTTCAAGTAAAGTCGATGTCAAAGATGTGTTTGCATTATTTAACTTATTAGACTGGAATAAGGTTCTTTAACCTCGACCGTACAAAGTAACCTCTTATTCATAAAACCTAACAACAAACCTCTGTTAACTAAAATATGTTTTAACCCCTTCGGAGACACAAACAGCTAAAATATGGCCTTATAATTTCGGTTCTATGTATGTCTTTACAACGTAAAAAAACTACACTCGCAGGTGTCACGTAACTTGTGCTATTGAAATCGGGTGGCACTTGACAGGTTCACGAAACGCTTCTCCGCGCTATTTCACTCATCTCTCAAAGTAAGCAAATAACACATGCACACATCTCTCCGTTGCATTCACACTTTATAATACAGACAATAAGCTATTTCGGAAAATGGCTGTATTGTAGAATCGATGGCAGTGGGGGTGCCTCCCTCGGTGCAGCGGTCGATACGGCTGCCAGCATCCCGGCTTCGGGCACCTATAGAGCATTTCATGTGTTGGATTTAGAACCTAAAATGTATTAAGATAAGATTGAAAGTACTTTGGCACGCGATGGCTTCGACTGAGGTACATTGGGACCTAGCTTCATGTGTTGGATTTGGAACCCAATTGTTTTCCCATAAAATGTAAAGTACTTTGGCAAGCGGTTTTAAGGTTGCCTGGTGACCTTCTCTTGATGAACTGAATTAGGGATTCTGGAATTAGGGAGTGCTGTAAACAAGTCTAGAATTGCTAATGCTACGTTCAATATGTTTTTCAAAATAAGCTGCGTTTTAGATACGAAAATATCCGTTAAATAATATTTATTACTTAACTGGGCATTTAAAAAAAATCGTGTACCCAATTAGCGTGAGTTGTTAAATAAAAATTAACTTGGTATCAGTTTTGTGACGACAATTAAGCATTCCAATTATGTGAAATTGAACTTGTTTCACATGTAAATAACGTGTATATGCATAGCATTTATAAATTGAAACACGAACACGATTTTTTTTAAATGCCCAACTATACGTTTTGTAGTAGTTTATGAAGGCGGCATTACAAACTAAAATATAAATAGTGCTCGCATAATAGGATAATCATGATTATATACAACACATACATAAACTACTTATTTATCGTGCATTCACAAGCAACCGCAAGACGTATTAGTGTTACAATCACTCTGCCACTTGTAGCCACAGCTGTCGAAAGCAAAACAATTGCTCGTTATCTTTTAAAAGTATGCCATTATCAGCTCAAGCCGAACACAAATTTCGATCAATCCACCACCTCCCGTATGGTCTAGTGGCTAGGATACCTGGCTTTCACCCAGGAGGCTCGGGTTCGATTCCCGGTACGGGAATATTTTTTATTTTTCTTCGAATGCTTCAAGAGAAAGTAGGAAACATCTTTGACCCTTTGTAGGGTCTCTCGAGTTCGCAAGGACGGGCGGTAATGAGGGTTCGTCTGAAGGGTACTCCAAGTTTATTTTTGTGTTATCCCGCAACGAAATTCTGGGTTTCGTTGAAAATTTAGTTGGAGAAGTATCTTCTCGACCTTGGCTCTTATTATGAATGACAATATTATATTATAAAACACATCGCCTACACTTACCGTAGTAACACTCTCCATTTCAATTCTCGACAGCACCGGCGGGACCGCGGTGTACCTATGGTTCGATCACTTTTATGATATCGTATATTGAATAGATCTATCCTATGTGAAGAGTTAGGACTTCTCGGTAGGTAATGACAAGTCAAGACTCGGGTAATAACTGTGTTTATTCAGAGAAAATGTATGGCTTAATGTATGGCTCTAGTAATTAGTGCTTACTGCTGTAGCCAACCAAGCTTTCTTTACTTTTTAATTTTTAAGTAACAAATAACACTAGAATATAAGTCTGTAACTAACACCTATGGATTCCGTCCGAAATAAAAGATTTATTATTATTATTATTTTACTGTAAAGCATTTAGTTGACAGCTTCATCAAGTTTTAGCGAACGCCCAATTGCTCTGTAGTGCAATTTTAATACAGTTTGTTCAGTGGCAACTACCGAACGAACAATCTAAACAGCTGGTATGCACCAGCCATGCGTCCGTAAACTTATATCATTTGTATCAATAGTCTCTCTTCCACGGCCCTCGTCACCATTCCGCCGCATTGCGGGGCAGCTTCCGATATGCTGCCACCAAGTGCTGGAACAACCTGCCTCCGCCACTCCGTGGGTTTAAAACAATTAACGGGTTTAAATTCAAGTGTAGACTTCATTTTTTAAATATTCAATTAGGCGAAGCTAAATAAATATCTTTGCATATGTGTAAATATATATCAATTACGCTCTCACTTTCAATGTTTTAAGACTGGCATTAATTTCTTACCTGTAGATCATTATTCAATACCTACATGTAATCTTTTACTCTGTACTTTTTTGATCCTTTTCTTCCCGTGTAATTAGTTGGGTAGCGGTCGGAAACTAGCAACATGACGGTATGTTTGAAAAGTTTGGTTAATCGTTTAGTTGATTCGTCATCCGTCTAGTTTTAGATTTAATTATAGTATAGTAGTTTTTAGCTAGGGCCCTACTGAAAATCAGCGCCACGGCTTGTCGTGGCAATATGCTGAGTGGGGCTCCTTTTAGCGTCGCTTGTTGTTGCATTGATATGTTTTGTGTAATCGTTTATTGTGGCGTTAATAAATAATTATCTTATCTTATCTTATCTCACGGCGCTGATTCGCATGTTCAATTTCGTACAAATTGCGTAGGCGCAGCCGTGATAATGACCACAAAAGCATTTGTTATTTAGGTCGCTCAGTCAGCAAACATTCTACTGTGATTTTGCCGACAACAGCCAAAATCTTTGTGAAATCATTAAAATTAAAGGATAACTCTGCACTGATAGATTTCCTGTCAGATTTTCCGAATTTATAAAACTATGACAATAACGTTCTCTCCTCTATCACATGTATGAATTAATCCATAAAGTTTAATGAAAGCAGTTCACTGCTCACTATCGCCTAATCGTAAGCAATTCGGAACGGAAACTATTCCTTTCACGATATTACGGCGCGCAGTGGACTTCTCCTAAAATAGTCCTCGCTAATCGTATCAAATTTACTGTTACAAACTCATTCTGCCCTCAACAGCATGATGCAAGTGCCAAGCTGCGCAGAGCAGAGCTGAAGCGGCCTTCATTAACATGACTTCAACTGGTCATAACCGGAACGCATGAACAGGAAATGAGCACATCAGGAACTGATCAGCATTTTTTATTAACTTCGGTACGAAACGCTGGCTCTTACCACTGGGTTTTTTCAAAAACTTATGTATGAAATATCACTTTGTATTTAACAGTGGCTTTTCGGTTAAGGAAAACATTGCGAGGAAACCGGTTTAATCCCAAAAAGGTCTAGGTTTCCGTAGGACCCGGGCTGCATTAAGTTGTGATTCCGTGCATCGCTGCTGATCGCAGTCGCACATGATCGATCGCACAACCGGGCACAACCGGGAGTACCGCTATAGGGGGATGATGACTGAGACAGGTGATTGGCGTAGCGTTCTATGGGGCTTTCGCCCGAAGATTATTGGATTAGGGATTAATTCGCTATCGATCACTTAATCCGCCGCTGGTCTGCCGCTGAGGTAATGCTTTTAATGATGTAATGCGATTCCCTTTGTACGCTTTGAGCAAGGCCTACGATAAGATAGTAGCCTACGGTGTAGTGTAGTGACATTGCCTACGAAGCTGAAGGTCCTGGGTTCGAATCCCGGTAAGGACAAATATTATAAGAGTAACTATTATAATTCATATTATTTTTGACATGTAACATTTAATATTTTATTAATAAATGAGTATGAGTGTTTTTGTGATGAGTATGATTTTTTGATGTTTTTATGTATTCAAGTATTTATATCTATAAAATTTATCGTCTAGTACCCATAACACATGCCTTAATGAGCTTACTATGAAGCTAGTTCGATTTGTGTAAAATTGTCCCCTAATCAATATTAGGGGCCCTAATATTGATTTATTTATCATAGATGTCGCGGCAAAGGGGCGAGGTAAAGAATCACACTCTTCCCATACATTCTTTAATCATAGAACTGGGGCGAACAAAACACAAATGAATTTGTTGTTAGTACCTACTTAGTCACCCGTATGAATAGCATTGTTTAGTAGAAATAGGATTCCAATAATCTTCTCATTATCATTACCAATCTTATTACCATTATCGCAGTTTTCTGCTGGACAATCATGAATGGGGCCCTATCCTATCCCTATATTAGTTTCACTTCCTGTAGTGAAATCAGACGCTTTTGTAATCCAAATCGCTCTGGCTAAGCTGCAAAGCTGTGGTTCTTGGTAAAAAGCAGCCTATCAGCCTGAGTCTCATAATTTCTGCCTGTCACGAGAATAGATGTGACTGGAACCCATGGTACCCGTGTCGTAATCAGCCATCGCGCCTCGGAGCATGACGTGTGACGGCGCCGTGCCGTGACGTGCTTGCACGGCCAAGGCCATCAAAATCGCACCGGTATACGCGCTTCGGTTGCACCCCATTGTGTTGACTGTAATCGCGAGCATGGAATCCAAGATACAAGGTTAATAATGTATGATCAAAATTGTGAATTTAAAACAGGATTGTGCATGCGAAGTCAGTCAATTTCCTCCTTGATTTATTTTGAACGTTGCGCCGATACAGTAAATTTTCCTTATAGATAAATTATTATTTTCCGCGTCCCTATAATAATATAACATATTTTTTTTCTGACATGCCTTGCTTTTGCCCCAAATACGTTGCAATTTTTTCTCATCTTCATTGATATTGCACATCATAGGAAAGAAACTAAAAAGAAAGAACCAACTAGAAAGACTGGGGGCGTATTTCTATTGTGCCTGTATCATTGTTCATTTATCCATTAAGGGTGAGTTGCACCAAATTATGATTACAGACCGATCAACGTTAAATATGGCGCCGGCTGAAATATCCAAAGAAACATGTCAAGCTTTCCATACATTTGGTTTTTACGAACACCGCTTACGATTACAGACGATTTGGTACAATAACCTTAGAACTAAGAAAATAACTCGTAACTGTGAGATGCGCACGAATATTTAAGTATTTATTTATCTATATAAGTATGTTTATCGTCGTCTAGTACCCATAGTACAAGCTTTGCTTAGTTTGGGACTAGGTCGATTTGTGTAAGATTGTCCCCTAATATTTATTTATTTATGACTTTTTTGATGTAAAGCTCTCTGCGCAATCTGCACATATCTCACTTCCCTAATTAAATAACCGACATGAAGTAATCGGACAGATTTATTTATCTTATGCCAATTAAAATGCACTGTTTTTATAATCATTTACTGATCAGTAGTCAACATGCGCTGAAGTTCTCTAATTAACAATGAAAAGACAGCGATAACTCTGAACTTGAAGTCAAAAAGCTCGCCTCAACAACAGCAGCTTAGCCAGCTTTTGAAATCCCGTTTCTAACTGGCATGTATCCTGATGACATATCAATTGAATCAAATTGGCTCCTAAAAATACTTATAAATAACATACAGAGAAAATTCTGAAGTTGATAAGCTCGCCTCAACAACAGCTAAGCCAGCTTTTGAAATCCGGTTTGTGACCGGCATGTATACTGCTGACAAATCAATTGAATCAAATTGGATCCCAAAATATACATATTTATAAGTCGTTAAAGTGAACCAAGTCCGTTGAATGATGTTTTTGTCTATTTTAAGACCGGTTTATTTGTCCGTTGCGATTATTAGGTATGATTTCACTTTCGTTTTCTGTTTTCCTTTAACATTCTTATTCATAATAGGTATGTTTTATTAGTTTCATTCGACTTTTCCCTGTACAATCGTACAATGTTGTTCATATATAAGTTTATCAATATTGTTGTGTGTATATTATATATAAAATGAAAGTAACTTAATGTTGAATATAATACTAAATGAAATAAAAATATGTATGTTCAAAAATGCTTGTGAGCCACTGTTAAATATTTAGTGCAAATAAATTTATCAAGATATTTGTAATTTCATATAGATGTTTCACTGAAGGGGACATGTCCCCACTCTCATGTATTTAATTAAAATGTGAATGACAGAAACATCATGATCTCGTCTCAATTGCTCAAAGGTTAACTGGAAGAGATCCCTTACATGGATAAGTTCGCCTTTGTGCCTAATTAACCTGTTTTGTCTGTATTTTTACCAATGTCTTGTGTACAATAAAGTATATTTACATATTGTTGATATATTTACATAAGTATACATCATAGTAGTAGGAATCTAGTAATAATCATGTCCTGTCAAATATCGCACATGGAATGTAAGCCCTGGTCTCTTAGAATTGGTTCATCAGTTTGGTTTCGCAATCAGGGTTGCAATTAGCATCTAATTTGTGTTTAACACACGATCATGATTACGCTTAATCATCAGCTTTGGTTCATTGTTGTGTTTCCTTGAATCTGTGCAAAACAATAGCACGCGAACATTCTGGGTGGAAGTTTTGAGAGGATTCTTTTGTACTGTTGTTTCGGCGCTCCGTTGTTTTTGATTGGGCTTTGTAAATAGTCAGGATATACGATACCTACCGTTCTCTAATGTTCTAGTTCATTTATTTTCTTGGCATCACTTTTTATAGATTTTTATGGAGCCCTATTTCAGATTATTGTGATATGTACTAGTTTCATTTAATAGTTTTGTTCTCGTCTACTCTGTCTGAAAGGGCTTGTCCATAAATTAACCCCCCCTTCCTATCATCATCCTGTTATTCCTTGAAATGGACCCTCCCCGCCTAATAAAATGACTATCGTCATCCAATGGCCAGCCCCCCGCCCCTCCCATTTTGAAATGACGTAATTTATGAATAGCCCCAAAGAGGTAGCTTTTTAGAGACAAGATCGCCTGTTGTTTACCTCTTCTTATAATGATATATCAATGGATTGTGTTTTTATTCTGTACTTTCTTTTATTGAGTGCATTGGATTATTTGTATTCTATTCATTTCCTATATTATTCTCAGTTGTTAAACAAATTAAGTGACGGTAAAAAGAAAACATTCCGCGTTATACATTGGATTCACATTTTGAACCTACCGTTCTTCAAACATGATTGATCAGCTCGAGTGTCATTATTATGTACAAATACGATAATACTATTTCCAAAAGCCCTTATCGCTTTCTGTATCAATTATCAAGCATATGTGGACTACTTTCCTCACCTTGGCCGGGCAGCCTTGAATGGCGAGGTTCAATAAGCAAAGTCGGTGAGTTAGATTTACCAGCGGTTAACCGATATTTACATATATTTACAGTTACCTGTGAAGTCATCAATCAATTAACTTGGGCACTAGGTCAAAGACTGCTTTGCTAATTAACTAATAAGATTTAGCGCCCTGTGTAACTGTCCGTATGCTCTAATGTCTATTAGAACTCAATTAAGAGTCCGCAGTAAGCTCGATTCTCCATACAAACGTAGTTACGCTCTCATTTTAAAACTACGTGTTGGATTGTAACGAAATTTTGCATATACAATGACATGAGGTATATCTGTGTCTGTTATTAGTTTATGTAGCTTCAGATACCATAGTAAAAAAATACAGCGAATTTAAGTTTTTCATACAAAACTTGTTTTTGCTGTATTTCGTTTGTTTTATAAACTAGAACCATATAAACTAATTACAGAAATAGATATACCTCATGTCATTGTATATGCAAAGTTACGTCACAATCCAACACGTAGTTTTAAAATGAGAGCGTAACTACGTTTGTATGGGAAGGTGAAATTCGGCCGAGCTTACTGCGGACTCTTGACACCAGTGCGTTAATGTATTATGTATGGTGTGAAATGACGTTTATTGGTTCAAGATGACGTTTCAGTTTGTTGAACTGTTTCTGAGGCGTGACAGCTGACAGGGCGTTGAACTCGTCTCAGTGGGTGCTTCCCGGTCCGGTTGAGGTGATTCTCGTTTTTTTTTTGTTTAAGAAAAAACGTTTTGTTGTTTTATTTTTAAGTTAAGGTATATTTGAATAATGTAAGAAATCTCCATTGGAAAACCGAAAAATAAAAAAGCAAAAAGATATTTGGGCTCGTCCGGGATTTGAACCCGGGACCTCTCGCACCCTAAGCGAAAATCATACCCCTAGACCAACGAGCCGATTGAGAGAGTGGACGAAATATCGTAGTCGGTTCCGCGCAGTGTTGCCGTGACGTAAGATCGAAATTTTTAATGATGGTAATGGCACAGTGGGGCACAATGCGTTTATTATGTCATGGATTATGGATTTCGTTTTATGTTTATGACAATTTAAGTAGGTTTAAATGGGAGATATATTTTGTAATATGATAAAGTGAGACAGTAAACAGTGTTTTTTATATTTCAGCGAAATATTTTTAAGCCTATATTGTGTCCCACTGCTGGGCAAAAGCCTCCCCTTTTTTCCGCCACTCGTCTCGGTCCTCCAATTTATAATTAACAGTATTTTTTAATCTGTATTTACCATAATTGGGTATTCTTAACAGACTCCAAATGCAAAGAGAATGGCTCAAATCGACTGTATTTATATTATATTGTCTTGTCTCCTCGTACATCGTCATTTACTCCACAATTTACGCAGATTATTTATTTAGTTAAACGCTTGAACACTGAATAGTTGTCAGGACCTGTATCTCAGGACTGATGAATTGATCACTTCCACAAGTAATAGATAGAAATCCTATATTTTTATTTTATTTTGTGGTTATTATAAACTTGTTTCTACTTTTATTTTGATGAATATATGCACCAATTTCATTTTTGTGCACTCTCACTACCTCACGTGTGTAATTTTACGTTTTGCCGTTGTGCCTCCATACAAACTTTAGCTAACCATTATCCCCTAAGGGGGACCCCTTATGGGATAATTGCCGGGATAAAAACTATCCTACGTCTTTCCTTAGGTCTCAAGCTATCTCCGTACCTCACCTGAATCGGTTCAGCGGTATAGCGTAAAGGTAACAGACAGACAGACAAACAGATAGACGTCATCCACGGCTGTGACAGTGTGCACTAACATGAGAATAGCCCATTTTTACATATACCTAATATTGTGCAGTAGATGCTATAAAGATCTTATTTTACAGCTTGATTTAGCGCAGAGCACTTATTCTACGCTATAAATAAACCTTAGGCAATGAAACTGAACCGAAGTCGTGAGTAAGCAACACCCGTTGTCCGATATAACCTAAACAATCGCTGTGAGCGGGACATTGCCTAATAAATCAATTATGTCAAGCCGTTAGCACCCTTATCCGTAAGTCGTAAGGTGCAGTATCGAGTAACTGGATCCTTGATGAGATGCAATTGGAAACATGAGATAACCGGCCAGTATTAAGGAGTTAACTATTTTTTGACGCAGCGCCAAAATGGTGTAAGTGAAAGCACTTCACCTGCGAAATAGTGTCTTTTCGAATTATGACAACGGTAGAACGTAGTACAAGGAGTTTTATTTGTAACTGCACATTGATAAATTCGTTGGAGGTCTGTAATCAGTATAGCGTGTTACAGTTGTTTTATTTCACAAAGGCGTTCCTATTACTGTGACAATTCGTCAAATCTAGTCGCCTTCGTGAAATTCGTGAAGTATACCTGCATTTTCAATGCGCTGCGAAGGATTTGAGGATAGTCATAGTCACAGTAGTATTCCTTGCAGTGCCTGTGTGAACACTTGGGGGGCTGTTCATTAATGACGTCATCGTTTATTGACTATTTTTGACCCCCCCTATATATCATCATCCTGTTATTCTGCTAACCCTGACCTACGACGAGACAGAAAATTTGCTTACTATAGTGAAATAGTTCTGCAATCGCAAGCATGCTTTTTGTTAAATATAGTTTTGTAATTCTTGACGCGAGGTAATAAATGTTTAGACAGACAATATATATGTAAAACAAAGGCCATTTATGCCTAAAACACAGATTACAACTGTAACCTAGTTTAGGCAATAAACTTGTATATTGGTCCCCTAGGACCATTTCTTTCAGACGCATTGGCGTATTAATATTGTATACGAATAATCCTGTTAGATATAAGTTTTGTTGTTAATAACTTAATTAGATTATATCCACTTACTGTCATCTATGAAGTGTAATCTGAGAGCACAGTATAAATATAATATTAGATTACCGAAAGTTTGTACTTCTATATACAAAAAGAGCACATTTATAATGGCAATCCGTGTATTTAATCACCTCCCGCCCGACATAAAAGCTCTGGAGGGAAACGGTTTTAAAGTAAATTTAAAAAATTGGCTCATGCATAAAGCATTTTATAATTTAAACGAGTTTTATGCATGTTAAGTATTTGGTGTTGCCTATTAACACTACTGTGGTTAGTTTATAATTAAGCCAAAAACCTTTTATAAAATAAAATAAGTATTGCATGCCTGAATCAGGTAACTGTTGGAACTATTTTGTCATCACTACCTACCTATGTACCTATGTAACACAGTTTGCAATAAATCACTCTTATTCTTATTCTTATTGTACCATTTTTTCCTAAATAAATCTTTTTTTTATTGTTATTCCTTGAACTCCCCCTATCTTCCTCCCCGCCTAATACAATGACTATCGTCATCCAATGGCCAGCCCGCCCCCCCTGCCCCCCCATTTTGAAACGTCTTAATTTATGAATAGCCCCTTGCGTATGGGCGCTTACAGTATTTACCTCAGCAGTGGGCGATTACGGGCTCAAGTAGTAAGTTGGATGACACTGTCCTGTTGTGGTACCATGAAGCTTAATCGTCTGCGGAATGAGGACGGAAAGTAGCCACCAGATAACCACATCTTATTTGGGGCCCTTTGGGCTCATTAGAATCATCCTTTTCGCCTTTTGTACTGATTAATTGGGGAAATATAGTTTAAATAAATAAACGCTCTCAATAAGTAATTGATGACTGCAAAACGTACAGTCGATAATAAAAGCTTGTACCATACGTGTCATTTATGAACCTCAGTGTTGTCATTTAAATGTCCATACCTTAGTAGCCTAGCTTGGCCTGTTTGTAGGGAAAACCCATCTCTTGTATAGGAGTAATTCCGTGCATAGCGGCCGATCGCGTGCTACTGACGCGCGCGGCTGTTGCGACACTAGTCAAGTGTATGAAAATGTATGAAGTTTAATTACACCTTAAGCCATATTTGACGAGCCAAGTTTAAATTGAATAACCTTTTCAATCGTGACCCCAGTACTGATCAGTATTCGTGTCATTGCAGGCATCATAACGGTGTCGGACGGGCACCTGGAGATCGCGTCGCCGAAGGAGAACTGGCGCGTGCTACTGGCGCACTACGGGGGGCCGGCGGCGTTCGTGATCGTGGCCGTGTTGCTAGCCGCCGCGCTGCCGCTCGCCGGGTGAGTGTCTAACTGAAAAAACTAACTATGTTGGCTCAGTGATCCAAAGAGGGTCTTGGCCTCCGTAACGAGAGCACGCCACTTATCCCGATCCTGCGCCACTTCCTGCCAACTTTCAGCTTGAAGATGACGCAGATCCGCCTGCACGCTATCCCCCCAGCGATACCTGGGCGTGTCTGGTTGGGTTAAATCGGAGAACTGAGGCGGTAACGTGTTCATGATAGTCGCGGTAAGTGTCGTGCCGGGCTCGTGTCGGACCGGACTGTGTGCTGGCGCACTACGGTCCCGCGGCGTTCGTTATCGTGGACATGTTGCTGGCCGCTGCGCTGGTGCTCGCCGGGTGAGTTTCTAGTCGGGTTAGATCGGAGAATTGGGGCGGCAAAGTATGCATGGTAGTCGTGGTGTTGTCGCTCATCCCTTCAGGTTAGTGTCCAACTCGACACGGCTTGAAGAACTGGCGTTTGTGGACGTGTTTTTGGCCAACGCACTGCCGCTCCTCGGATGAGTGTCATTTCGGGTTATGTCGGGTCGGACCAGAGAATGATCATCGCCGTGTTGTTAGCCTCCGAACTCCTGACCCCGTAGCATGGACGGCTTTATCACACGATAAGTGACAAGATAGAGCGTCCGTCACTGGCTGACACCGTTCAATAGAACGAGACGGACGCTCTATCTTGTCACTTATCGCGTGATAAGGCCGACCATGATACGGGGTCTGCTTGCTATGTGAGTGTCGGTACAGTGCGACGTGTAAAGTTAGCGAAAGCGAAATAGACTTGGAATTCATTTTAAGCGCTCACTGATTACATGTTGTTAAACGTTTGATTGTTTACTAACGTATTCCGATTGTCCGCAGGCTGTTCTGGTGTTGCTGCTACTGGTGCCGCTCGAGTCGGCGGCGGCGCACCTTCGACCGCAAGTACGACGCCTGTCTTAAGGGCCTCCTCGCCATCGTGCTCATTGGACTGCTGACACTCTTCTTGTAAGTTACCAGTGATATAAACACCATCTATCAAACAATGTCATTTATTAACCCCGTCGAGGCGTGTTAAGGTACGAGTTGGAACCCAACTGCAGACAGCTACAGCAGACCATTGCAGGTAGAACCGATGGACGCCCCAACCGCCCCAACGGGCGGAAGGGTTCTCGAGTGGCGACCACGTACCGGAAGGCTCAGCGTGGGTAGGCCCCCCACAAGGTGGACTGATGACCTGGTAAAGGTCGCGGGAGTCCGCTGGATGCGGGTGGCGCAGGACCGGTCATTGTGGCACTCTTTGGGGGAGGCCTATGTCCAGCAGTGGACGTCTTTCGGCTGATATGATGACCTACCTTTCGTAGCTAGCGACACGTCGCTGTCATAGAAATACATAGAAACCGGTAGTGTCGCTGCGACACGTCGTCTGCTGCTGTTGTGTGTGGCTTTGTTAAGTTAAGTTTGTCCCTCAATCTGCGAAACTAGCTGTGATGGCAAAGTTATATAGGCAACGAACCCTCGATACGCGTTTCCTATTAGCACCGGTTTTTTGAAGGTGTAACGTGTGTCTTTAAGCATATGGTACATATCTAATTGTAACCGCTAATTAGGAAATTTCGGTTCTGAAATGTAAAAATGATCTCACAAATGTTTAGTTACTGTGATGCTATCGGTGGGAACAAGCCATTGGCTTTTTTGTATAAAATCGATGTGCTATTGGTTCTCCAAATATAAAAGTCTATCAACTATTACTTCTCAAAAAAAGAGTTTCCTTGAAAAATGTTTACAATACGGACTTGTTACGTGCCTAGAACATGGTCCACACAAAAGGGGGTCGAACTTGACAAGAAACCCACATTAGGTGATTTAAAACCGGTTTTAAAAATTGACTCTCGTGACGTAACCATGGCAACTAGTGACACAATAGTTGTTTCTGCCAAATAAATTAATCACATATTATTAATTTCCAGGTTCGGAGTGGTCTGCGCGTTTGCGACGGACGAACAACTGGAGCGGAGCGCGAGCGAAGCCCCGGGCGCCGTCCGCGCCGGCATCAAGGACACGCGCGCGTACCTCAACGCGACGCAGGCGCACGTGCGCTGGCTGCTCGTCAACAACTATGCGGAGCTCGAGAAGACGCTTGACCAGCTGCTCACAAGTAAGTCATCGTCATCGTCGTATTAGCCGAAAGACGGCCACTGCTGCACAAAGGCCTCCTCCAAAGAGTGCCCCAATGACCGATCCTGCGCTACCCGCATCCAGGGGATTCCAGCGACCTTCCAGGTCATCAGTCCGCCTGGCACCTTGTACGGGATGGTATACCCACGCTGCACCTTCCACTATTCGACACGCGTGCGTACAGTCAGCATCAGAAGTAGCTAAGCAAAATAACACGCTCAAAATGACCTACACAGATCCTTTACCTCAACATTAGAGTTCATGTGTAGATAATTTAGAGCACTAGGACTACCTCAACGCACCGCAAGCGCACAAAAAAATCGGCTTGTTTGGGAGGCTCTCTTTGCTACCAACCGTGCCCTAGCTCATGTCGACGGGGCTACATGATACGAGTACCACTCTCTGAAGCATCTTACCAGCTATCGGCTGGGAGAAACTTGGTCATTAAAATCAAATGAGCTTTGGTATCAGAGCCCCCGAATCCGCTCGGAAAACAAAAGGAACTATAAGAACCGTCCTGACAAACTCTTTTGCCATTTCAGACAGCGGCGCAACAGTATCAAGGAAGCTGGGCGACTTCTCGCGCGCGGTGTCGGTGACCACACTTTACAACATGGTGCAGCAGCTGGACACAGTCAAGGCGGACCTGAAGAGCGTCCACAACATCACGTCGATGCTGCGCAACAACGCGGAGCTGCTCAACTCTGGTAATGCCGCTGAAAACATTTGACAGTGGCGCGTGCTCTCATGCGTGTGATGATGGTTGTATTTTGTCTGACTAGAATCTTGCAAAAGACTTCTTAGTCTTATCACGTGCTACGTGCAGATGTCATTGCATGGGTGCCGTGATTTAGGTCCTCCATCTTGCCGTTGGTTTACCCCGAAACCTTAACTTTATTATTTATATATGTATCGTGCAGGCAGTTGAAACAACTGGTGATGCCTGTATCCAATTAACATTAAGTACATAATTGTTGAGCTAAAATTTACGTTTTTTGTACCATTGGGCTTGTCTAATTGGTTGCTTTACCCATACTACGAGATCGAGGAACGTCGTAGAGTTGCTTGAAGGAGTAGATGATGCTTTCTTGCTCAGTCTTTTTAAAAGGTGAACTCGTCTTCAATGGAATTTATAAGTATCATTCGAAATTGGGACTGAGTTGCATTTGTACTGGATCGTTTTAAAACAAAACAATATTTACTCTATTTCCTATTATAATTGATTTAATTGTCATTTCCAATTTTTTGCATAGTGACTGGCTAGGCTAGTTGTTATGAGGGACGCCCCACGGGTCGATTTTGCAGCTCTGCAGGACTAAGATGGTTGCTATTTTATCACTTATCGCTATGATAAGACATCCGTCGCGTTCTGACGGCATTTTTCGCCCGCTGGACCGGTGTAGATGTCGACCAGCTTTCCTTACAGTGTTCCTGACGTGAAACTTGGTTTCAGGCCTACGCAAAGTGAAGGCGCAGCTGCTGCAGACCCTCGCCAAGTGTCAGCAGCCTCAGTGCATCCGTTTGCAGGAGAAGTATAAGATCGGACAGCTGGATACTGAGATACACTACAGCCAGGTTGGTTCACTTCATGATCTGTAGTATAGGGGCAGTATTATAAGATTTATAAGCTATGGTACCGGGTCCTTTGCAAAGGACTGTCTGTTAGCAACTCCTCACTATGAGCAAGTTTATTGTGTCAACTAAACATTTGCTTAATTGATACAATTAACTTGCTCCCACCAGTGTATGTTAATCTAATTAAATTTATATTTATCTAGTCCTTTGCAAAGGACTGTCTGTCTGTCGGCCAACATTTCTAGTATGGTGTTGGGACTGCCCTGGATTTTTTTGCGCATTATGGAGTGGAAACCATCTACGAACCATCTATTATCATATAACCGTGAATGAGTGATAAAGTCAAATAAGTTTTCCTGGCATAAGATTGAATTTCGCCTGACGCTACTGGGTCGATATGTAACCGATCCCAAAAACTATGAAAACTGGAGCAAATATGTGGTAAATTCTCAGATTATCTGGAGTAGAGCTGTCTTTGTGAAAATGGTTTTGAGCTTTCTAAATGATCAAGATCTTTTTTACCCTTAATTCGATAAAAAATAGCGAAGTTCAAGCCTTCGTGACGCCGAATAGTTCAATTATTCTGAGGGGCTACCGCGAAAGAAAACGAACTTCGTTTGTTTATCTCCCTCTCTGTCGCTCGAACAAGCAAGTGTGACAGAGAGGGTGATACACGAACGAAATTCGTTTTTTGTTTCGCAGTAGGCCCTCAGAATATTTCAAGAAAATAAATAAAAAAAGACGGTAAAAAAGTATTGGGTAGTCGAATGAGGGGTTAGTGTGTGTAATGTTTGGTGTTATTGTGTGATCATAAAAAGCTCAACTTTCTTCTTCTTTTCACGCAACCTTTGGATTAGATGCTTGATAAATACTTTCCAACGGTAAGTCTCATAGTAGTTCCTAAGTGTAATCCTGAGAGCACGCCCCGCTCAGAGCGCGGCGTTACTCAGGCCTAACACTAAGTCTCATAGGCAGACCGCTTGACTCACATCACAAGTAAAAGGTACCCGACTGTCCAGCTCCGATTTGATTTATTTTTATATATGTCATAAAGTAGTCTTAAATAACAGACACAAATATTTTTTTAGCTGCCGAAACTCAACTTGTTGGGAGAAATTGTCCTTCAAAGTACTGAAAAGTGACCAAACCCTCTAACTTCTGTAGAGAGATTTGTTACCTCTGCCGCCTCGCTCTAGGCCTCTCACAGACTGGACGGCCTGGCCGCGGCGGTCAATAGTAAACTTGTCATTAGCTGTCAAATTTACTATTGACCGCCACCGCAGGCAGCGCCAGTGTGACGCAGACCCGAGATAAAGACTTGCAACACTCTTCGGGAATGGCTTTTATGGACAAATTTCGTTAATACCGGACTTAGTAAAGTTTTATTCATATTTAATTAAGTGACATTTTACATACTATAATATAAACTTGGTTGCGTCGTAAAATAATTGTATCTGATTAAAATACGAAAATAAAGACACAACTTTAGGCAATCATGTATCGTTTAAATCATATAGACAAGAATCATATATCTGAAAATCAGGCCTTATTGTTTCCTAATCTAGTCAGAACAGCGTTTCAAAGAACGCGATAATTTCCAATTTAGCCCCTTAAGCGGTCTACCTAAATATTAGATGTGCCTAAATAGAGTATTTTCATCTATCAAAATTAAATTATCAAAGTATTTTCTTTATATAGTTTTTACCATAAGAAATACGAAGATAACACTATTTCGTTATAAAAACATTAAGGTCAGGTGGGGTAAGAGGAACTAGCGGGAAGTTCCACTTACCCCACCTGACCTAAGATTTATTTTTAATTTGAAAATTAAAATCATAGTTTTATTATATGTACAGTCAGCGTCAGAAGTAGCTAAGCAAAATAACACTCTAAATGTCCTACACAGATCCTTATTCCCTTGATATTAGAGTTCGTGTGTAGATCATTTTGAGCACTAGGACCGCTAAGCAACTTCTGCTGCTGACTGTATGTTACGTGACCGAAAACGCCGACCGCCATTTTGTATTCTGTGAGTGATGTTAGAACAGCAAATGCGAAAAAATAAAATAGATAAGAAGGACATGCATATTTGACGTTTCTATTTCTGCACACAGTATCTTCTTAGTATTTAACCATTATTTATTTGCATAAAGCGATATTATTTTGAGGAAATAAAAATACAGTTGACTATCGAGTATATACGAACATTTTAAAATATACTTATCAATAAAAATAGTAGAATAGCCTATTGAAGGTTAAAGAAGTGAATGAATGAACTTGAATGCTCAGATGCCGGACGTGACCGACCTGCTGAACAACGTGTCAGCGCTCATGGACAGCCACATCAAGGCGGACGTGGAGGAGGGCCAGCAGGTGTTCGCCAACATCCAGGCCGGCATCCAGCGCTCCGTGGACGACCACATCCCCAACGTGAAGGAGGCGCTCGCCGACACCGGTCAGTACGAGTACTCGCCCAACAATTACTTTATCACTTTTGAACCATAAGTGTATTGAGGCCTTAAGACTAAGGCTACACGGGCGGTACTCCCGCCGCAGGAATCTCCAAAACCACACTACACCATTTAATATGGAAGTTGTATGCTGCATTGCAACTGCAACTGCGCGGTTTTCTGTACACGTAAAAGTAATAACACTCGTTTTCGCTGAAGATTAAGAAATCAACTCTTCATCATTCATCTTAATTAGGCATACATAAGTACTTGATGTTTCCACATAAAATGTAACATTGTTAACTCCGTTGGCAATCTTTAAATAAATAAATTTGTTCTTTCCCCATAGGTCGCAAGTTGAAAGGCATGGCGGATCGCGTCACGGACCTGTCTAACAACGCGTCGGCCAAGCTCCAGGAGCAGAGCGCGGGCGTGGCGGACCACATGCAGGAGTACTACGAGACGTACGGGCCCTACCGGCGCCATGTGGGGCTCGCGGCCGCTGTGGCGCTGTTACTGGTGCGTCACTGAATATCACAAACTGTCCCACCCTCCATACATCCCGTTAAGCTCGAGCAGACTGCCAGCGGGACTGCGGCTAGCGGGGCGCGGGGCGCGGGCCGAGCGCCGTCGTGCTACGTACGCACCGCTCGCTGCGCTGTCTGGCGTCACACTGCCTGGCCCCTATTTTACCAACGCGATAATTGTCATCTGACAACGAAAATTCTCCGTACATTGCTCGATCCACAAGTAACCTAGCAACTACCTTAACTTCTAGAACAAGCGATGTATGGCGAATTGTCAGTGTCAGGTGACAATTGTCAATTTGGTGAAATAGGGGCCTGGTCATAAGTTTAAAGTCACTCACCGTGCAATGGAGAGAGCCACGCTTGGTATCTCGTTCAAAAAGACATACCCTATATAGCAGCATAAGTAAAAGGACAACAGTTACACACATAGCTCGAAGTATTAGCACGTGCGCCGGTCACGTAAGTCGTAGTACCGACATCCGCTGGCAGATGACTTCTGGAGTGGAGACCGTTTTTGGGCAAACATTAGTATAGGACATCCTGCAACTTATTGGACTGATAAATTTTAGAGGATTGCTGGTGGAGACCTGCGTTCAACAGTGGACAGACTACGGTTGATGTGCGGATGTGACGTGAGGCCCTAGTTGTAAAAGAGTGTTCCACTGCCAAGCATATTTTCATCAGTACTCTAACTCCGTCCGTGTGAAAACCGTTTCTATTGTAGCTCCATACACACTTTCATCCCCTGAGAGGATGATTTCTGGGATAAAAACTATCCTATGTCCCCGGCACTCAAACTATCTCTATGCCAAATTTCATCTAAATCGGTTCATAAAAAACTTTGCACCCCTATTTAACCCGTTCAGGGGTGGGTTTTTCCTAAACCCTAAAATTACTTTTCTTGTATTGTAATAAGGAGTCCATACACAAAGTTTCAAGTTTCTCACTTAAATTTTTAATCCATCCCCATACAAACTTTCTACCCCCTTTTTATGCCCTAGAGGGTGGAATTTTTAAAAATCCCTTCTTAGTGGGTACTTACGTTATATAAACTACCCATTGTGAATAAAAACAGCTTTCTAGGTTGAAGTGTTTGGGCTGGGCGTAGATTTAAGTCAGTCAGTCAGGAGTAGGTTTGTATATATTGCCGTACTGCCCGCCAGATCACGTGCGTGGCGGCGTGGGGGCTGGTGTGCGGCGTGTGCGGCAAGCGGCCCGACGCGTACGGCGCCAGCGACTGCTGCAACAAGGGCGCCGGCTCCAGGTGCCTGCTCTGGTACACGCAACCTTCTACATACACCCTACATTCGCCGGATCTGATTAGGCCGCCTCCACACGCTTGGCGACAATCACCAAACTTTGCGAACGTGCTAGTATATTCCTTTGATTCGTGCACAAAAACCGACACCAACACCGATCAGTGACAAACACAAACGAAAACAGGCAAACGCCTATCCACACGTTCGTGTTTCTTGTTTGGTGTTCGCTGTTTGCCAAGCATGTGGAACTGGCTTAAGAATGCAGAACGGGCCATATTTGTCTTTAAAGTCGAAGGCGACATCCTCTCTTCGAGCACTGGAGAATCGCGGATGGAATCGAAACACGTGGTGTGCATTTAAATGTATCTCTACCACGTTAGCAGTTATTGAGCCACTTGCATTTGACGCGACATAAGCAAATTTTCACATGCATGTTCGCGATAAACATATTAAGGAACAAGGAAATGACTGTAACACCTATGCTTATACCATATGTTTAATGTGAATAAACGACATTTCATTTTACGTTGCGTGGCAACAACGTACGCTCATGTAAAAACACTATAAATGCGGCTTTATCATTAACACGTTATAGTTATAAATTGTGCCGCGATGACAGCCGTTCAGGTATTGAAATGGTATACGTTGTAAGTAGGATTATTTTGTTTCCAGCGGCATGGGCGTGATGTTCATAGTGGGCGGCGCGGTGTCGCTCGTGATGGCGGCCTACTTCGTGGTCGGCGTCGGCTCGCACCGCTTCATCTGCGACCCGCTCACGTAAGCATATCACTAGGTACTTCATAATAATATTTAAAACAGAATAGAAAAACTCCCATCTTCAAGGCCGGCAACGCACTCGCAACACCTCTGGTGTTGCAGGTGTCCATGGGCGGCGGTAATCGCTTACCATCAGGTGATCCGTCGGCTCGTTTGCCTCCTATGACATAAAAAATAAATGTTTATTCCGATAAAGCACACATTACAGAACAAAAAAATGTTTTACACCTAAAATATAGACATAAAAACAACCAAAGATATTTATATATTTTTTATATATTCCGGACAATCTTACACACACGAATCACTCTAGTCCCAAACTAAGCAAAGCTTGTACTATGGGTACTAGACGACGATATACATACTTATATAGATAACTAAATACTTAAATACGTAGAAAACATCCATGACTCGGGAACAAATATTCGTGTTCATCACAAATAAATGCCCTTACCGGGATTTGAACCCGGGCCTTCTAGCTTCGTAGGCAGGGCCACTACCAACTAGGCTACAGATGTCGTCACACGAAGGGTTAATTATAAAAACTATAATAATGTTTTTACGAATTTAAAAAACCAAATCGTGCAAAAGTGTGCTGGTAATCCTAGTGGAGAATAATAATTAATAACTAAACTAATATATATGTTTTTTTTTACCTGTATCAATATAATGTAGTAATATGTACATTATGTACTATCCGTCGACGTCACTAAAGCGGAGACTGAGTGGCAGCGGTAATAGCATCCTGAAAACGGTCCTTGATAAACTAAATGCGCCATTACCGAGGCACTGGAACAAACTCCATGTAGGACCAGTGTCGAGAGATGGTGCATGTAATCTTTGTGTATTCTTTTGTATTTTAATTTTCTACGTGTTTTTATGTTTTAGTTTTAATTACCCTAACCCTAGCCTGTAATTATAAATGTATCTAATAATAAATTAGGATCTTATGGTCTGAAAATAAAGATTGATTGATTGATTGAGAATCGCCTGTCTGTATCCAGGCAGCCGCAGGGGAACCGGCTCTTCGAAGAGCTGGACAAGTTCGTGGACCTGGAGAACTTCATGTTCAACGAGCGGCGCGACCAAGACTTCAACCTGTCGCGGGTGCTCGCCTACTGCCACAGGAACGAGAGTCTCATGCAGGTACATTCAAAATATATTATTACTCCAAAGGAGAAAGGCAAAAAAAATATGCCTAGTGCCGAAAATCCCATTCAGATATCTCAAAGAATTACGAAGCTACAACCGTTTTAATATTGCTTTAGAGAAAACGCTCGCAGATAGTGACGTCACAATCTGCGAGTGTCATAGTAAATGACAATCGTTTCATATGAAGGTGCTTTTTGCGGAAAAGGGACAGAACGCGACGGGGGCACCCTCTTTAAATTTTGGACACTTATAACTTTGATATCATTTAACAACCTCTCGCGTTGCTTTTTTCTCCATAATTAGTTTTTTCGAGAAAATACGACATTATTTTGTGTCTACACCCCTATTGTGATATGCTTGTTTTTACATAACCGGACGCGCTGTGTTGCGACGTGTGTTTGTCTCTGGCTATTAACACAATGAATCCTCAAATTAGTAAAGGGTCAGGCGACTCTTCTGGAGTCACTAGTGTCCATAGGCAACGGTGATTGCTTAGGGAACACCCAAATACTCCGAAATATTTTATTCCGAATTTGCTAATTCCAATTTTCAAAACTCCGAATTTCATAATTCCTAAGACTTATAATTTCGATTACTAAAAAACATGAATTTTAATTTACCGAATTACAAAATTTCGATAGTTTGTTTTTCCGATTTTTATAACTCCGAACAATCAAAAGCGCGAAGTGTCATTGGCCCGAAAAACAGTATTCCGATTATCAATTTTCCGAAATTTCATTGCTAATTCGGAAATCTGATTTTCGGGATAATGAACTTCGTGTTTTCAATAATCGGAATTTTAATTCTACGGAATTATGAAATTCAAATTTTTGAAAGGGTCTATTTGGCATAACTTTGACTGTCCGAAACGTTTTTCGCATAACAGACTTGGCATATTCTGTTTTCGCCGAACGTTAATTTGGCAGAAACCTTACTTAATCGAATTTCTAAAATCCCGAAAATGTGTTTGGCCGAATCTAAATTTGCATACTATTGTTATGGCCGATTATATTTACGTATAATTTTGTTTAGCATAATTTTATTCGGTACATTATCAATTCTCCGAAACTTACTGAGCATACTTAAAACGGGGTACGTCTCACGAGATATAACAACAATAAAATTATATGATTTCGATAAGGATTATAATATAGTAGATTAGGTTAGGGCACCTAGAAGAGAGGTGGACGGGGAGGCGAAGCCCCCCACAGTAACAAAAACACCAGACAATCGTAACAATTATATTATTTGTAGGTTAGGTTAGCGTTCGCTTGTGTCCCTTAGAGCGGAAAGAGGCACCGTCGACACGCTGGCGGTTAGGTTAGGTTTAGGTTACGTTAAAATAATTTGTGTGTGTCCCTGGCTCATGTATAGGAAATGCTTGTCATTAGTTTTCCATCTATCCCATCTTCTTATAAATAGTTAACATGTTCCTTATGAATGAAGTCGATTAATTGTGTATTCATGTGATTTGCTATTCAGTTTCTCCAGGCGTAAAAAATGCGGATCTTAGGTACTTAATTCGTGTTTGTTTGCTGCGGTAGGGATCTTAGACGTTGGGGTTTGTTTTCAGGATTAATTTAATAATTTTGATTTTTCGGATTTTTGTTTAGTCGAATTTATAATTGGTCGGTGTAATGATATTCGGATTTTTGAAAATCGATATTTTAATAATCGGAATTCGTATTTTTGATATTTCGGATTATTATTCAGTCGGACTTCTTATTATTCGGGATATTGAAATTCGGAATATTGATAATCGGAATTGTAACCGTTAGACCTTTTGAAATTTCGGATTTATAAAAATCTGATTTATGAAGAATCGGAATACTTATATTAGGAGTTTTCAAACATTCGGAATTATGAAAATCGGTATTATGAAATTCGTGATTCCGACTGTCGGAATTTAGTTTTTCGTATTTATGTAGTGTACCCGATCGCTTACCTTCAGGCAGGGACTACGCTTGTCTTTATTTCTAAAAAACTACCCCGAAATTTCTCGTCATAGTAGCGGCGGAGTAACTTACAATTATTCCGATTTTTCAACATCAATTTTCGTGATTGAAAGCCTGACAGACGCACATTTGTAACACGCAATGTATATTCCAGACACTTCAGCTGTACCGGCTCATCGACCTGGAGTCGCTGAAGGCGCAGGTGACCGCGGCCGTGGCCGCGCGCGCGGCGCAGCTGCGGCCCGCCTTCCCCGGCCACGGCCAGCCCGTCACCATCCTCAAGCCACAAGCCCGGATCAAGCTCACCCGCTTGGCCGACTCCGGCCTGTCCGACTTCGACTTTGACCGTATCCTTCATGCTGTGAGTACATTTATCAGTTTAGTGCATACTCGTATCATAGGTCACTCATTATAATTGAAGGAAAGATAGAGGGGAAGCGAGGAAGAGCAAGACCCAAAATAAACTACATATACAAAAAAGGAGTTGATGTTAGGTCGTATCGAAATGTCAAAGAGATTGCCTGGGATTGGAGTAGATGGAGGGCCTACTTTGAGCTACAACGACAAGAGCTTAGCCCTTAAATAAGCAGAAGAAGAAAACATAGCATAGGTACATTGAACGCAGAACCTTTAGGCCTTTGATTGGAGCTACAGCGCGCCTAACCTAACATCACTCGCATCTGCTTGCAGTATGTTCACTCTGCGTGTGTCTTGTCTATGTATCAACTGTGACCTCTTTCGAATATTATAAGGCAGTTGTGGCGTAAAGCCACGAGAAAAGTGGTGGACTGTATAGTGCGTTCTTTAAAAGAACCCCGATGCACCCCAATACCCACAAAGGAAGGAGAGACCGACTTACCCGTCACTGTCGTCGCCACAACGTGGAAGGGGCGCCCCTCTTCTGCTCCCAATGCACTTGTAGGTGTTGGTTGATTAATCTTTTTTATAGTTATTTTTATCAGCTGTTTGCGTTATTAATATTTCTTTCATAGACTTTTCCGACACTGACACTTGACGGATTGTGTCTATGGTTATTGCCGGTCAATACCTACTCTCGTAAGCATTGAGGTCCATCGGTTTGACTGTATACTGAACACCCCCCACCGGAAGCACTATGTAGCTTTCCCATAACGTAAAGGCATAGAAATAAAACAAAATAAGTAAGGAATGAACTTCTACGCATATGATAGCGCGACAAGAAGTAAATAAAATAAAGCTCATGTGGCTAAAAAAAATATTAAAAGGAAAGGGGAGTCAGTTAGTATAGGGTAAAGAACAGAGTTTATTCACTGGCCTCGATAGTATGTTATTTCCTTTCGTTTGCAAAGTAACTTTACGCACAATGCCATCCAAACCGGGATGCGTCTAGTGGGCAATTGCAAGTGGCCAACTACAAGGACAGACGCGATCATCTTTGACCAACACTAAGTCTCCTACATTAAGGTTGGGCGGCGAGGCAAACCATTTTGACCTTTGCTGTAAAGTGTTCAAATAATCTTGGCTCCATTTTTTCCACAACAATTGGGAGCAATTTGGTAAATATTGCCATCGTGACATATGATTTACAGGCACCGTTTGCAAATCATACTCGGGTACAGCCGTCAGACTCTTACCTAATAAGAAATGTCCTGGCGTTAATACATTAAACTAGTTAGGATTATCACTAGCCGGTAGAGCACACAATGGACGGGAGTTGATTATAGCTTCTATTTTACAGAAAACTGTAGTAAGCTCTTCGAAGGTCAAAGCTTTATCACCAACAGCACGCACAAGATGATATTTAGCTATGCGCACGCAACTTTCACACAAACCACCCATGTGTGGAGCACTGGGAGCGTTAAGCGGCGTTCTCACGAGGCGATTTTTAGTTGATCAACTTAAATCGGTTCACGAATTGAATGACAATCGCTAATGAGAACATGTTTTCTTTATTGAACAACAAAAAGTTGACTCCCTCTCAACTTTTGGCGGGCGAGTCGGTTCAATTTGATGACGTCACCGTGCAAGCAACAACTTATAGCAGGTGAGAACGTTCCGTTCAAGTTGAAAACGATTTCTATCTGTGGTGGCAGTATTGTTTGCTGGCAAAAGTGAGTGCGTGCGGCCAAAATGACTACAAAAAAGGTGATTAAGTGGACTGACGCCACAACAATTAAGTTTCTGGACTTATATCAGCAGCAGGAGTGTCTGGAATCAGACACTCGACCTTCATAAAAATAGACTTTTTATTTTAGCTAGAAGTTCTTGGAACTTATCCTCGCTCATACGCTGATGGTTACGGTATCCAGCCATGTCTTCGTTTGCTAAGAAGCGTTTGTGAGACTCCTAATTGATTCCTTCTTAAGATCCAAGCCCTCACCCAAAATCTGCGTTCTTTTCTTAATATTTCCTTCTACAAAACAAGTCTCAGTTCGTCAATTCTTATTTCGCGGATACACGTTCGCACGACATTGTTTGACGCCATTTTGAAGCAACTGCCCGTCCGGTCCGATTATTGGTGCGAGCGTGAGAACGCAATTCAAACCGATTTTTCTTGATCAATTAAAAGTTGATCAACTAAAATCGCCTAGTGAGAACGCCGCTTCCGGTTGATCAAACGTTGAGCACAACCATTCAATATATATTCCTGATTGCCTTTATCAGACATACATTTCTGCACTTCGCTAAGGTGCTTGCTCGTTGCTATGAAATTCGATCAGCAATCGGAATAGAAGTGTGACAACAGGCCACGGCGCGACACAAATCTATCAAGGGTAGCCAAGAAACAATCTGCAGATAATGAAGAAAGTGTTTCCAGATGCACGGCTTTAGTGGAGAAGCATACAAAAACTGCTAGATAAGCCTTCTCTATCTTTGCGTTACGCCGCAAGCTTTCTTTTATACAGAAAGGTCCGGCTAGGTCAACACCTACATGTTCAAACACCTTGTTAGGAATTTGACACTTAAAAAAGAATATTTGTTTAAGAAGCTGCAGAAGGCTTACGATTTATCCAAAACAGTTAAGTTTAGACTACCGAGTCTAAACTATCCAAGTTTTGTACCGACAAAACTTCATGGTGCAGTTTTCAGAACTCGATGACGCTCGTAGCGGCTTTGAGCATATTGTAATGGAAATTGCCATGATTGAGAACAGACCCTAAGTTCAAACCTTCGTCAGGCCCATTTGATAGTTTCGATGATCTGTATTACGCTTGTAAGAAGGTAGCTTTGAACTGCAACAGTTTAGGCCAGGAGCCAACCGAAAAAATGTTTGTTCAAAAAAGTGATGATTGTCTAGCTAGGCCGGTCTTACCAAAGCTAATTTTATTCGAATTTGATGGTCAAATGGAGAATTGGACTACATTTCATGATACATTTGTGTCATTGGTCCATATTCGTAATTTCGAAAATATAGATAGGTAAATTCCATTATCTGCTGTCCTGTGTCAAGGGTCCAGCACTGAATATGGTCAGAAGTCTACCGATCACTGCCTATAATTACCCTGTAGTGTGGCAAAGTTTGATTGATAAGTACCAAGACGTCAGGGCGTTGACCGGCAGGTACCTGGACAAAATGCTGAATTTCTTACCTTTGACAAAGGACAACGTAGCAAATCTAACGTCTTTCGTGGAGACATTTGACCATTCGTTAAAAGCGATTCAGGCCTTAGAAATTAAACATTTAGATGACTATCTGATTTTTCATTTAGCATTGCGTGGGTTAGACATACTTGAAAATTGTTTGAAGAAAGTCGCGATCAAAACAAATTACCGACCTTTAAAGAATTAATTATTTTTGTGAACAACCAAAACAAAGTTTTGGAACATACATTTCCGACTACCGGCTCCCTGACTAATTTGAATGGTCAACAAATCAAACTGAAGTCACCTGTCAACTTCACAAATATGCAACCGAGTCATATCATAAACCAGCCAGTTTCAAATATTCGAACGCGACCTCGCAAAAGGTTGGATTAGCTGTTTCGCGTGATAATAATTCGAACCAAAACAAACTAACTTGCGTGCATTCCAACTCAAATCATCTGATTTATCGTTGCGAACAGTTTCGTAAACTGTTAGTTCAAGACAGGATTGACCATGTCAATGTCTTGAAATTTTTTGAAAGTGGTCATGACGATTCAAATTGCAAGAGCATCATGACGTGTGGAGCTTGCGCTCGTAATCACCACTACTTGCTACATCGGGATGCGAGTGTGGGCAGCCGCCCCGCGCTGCCCTGCACGCAGAGTGGCCGTCGCCGTCGCACTCCGTGAGTGTGACGCCCGCATCTGCCGTAAGCGAGAATCTTCATTCCGTGAATGAAAACGTGAATTCTTACGGTGTAGTGTTGGGGACTACGAGGAGGTTGTTGACGTCACTGGTCAACATCAGAATTGCCGTGCATTTCTTGATTCCGGAGCTCAAACCTCGTTTATGACTTTGAACTGTGCTCAACGTTTGCGCCTACGCCGCAACAAGTGTCCATTTACTGTGCCTGGACTAGGCGGTGACATTGTCAAAAACTTTGGCATGGTGACCTGTGACATGAATCCGTGTAAATCGGACGTTCTGAGTTTCCAGGTGAATACGGTTGTCGTTGAGAAGGTTTCATCCGAGATGCCAAATGTTTCATTTCCACAGGAAGTTGTGGATGAATATAAGAACTTCGAATTGGCTGACCCGTTGTTCTTCGAGAAGTCGTCGGGCAACGATGTTGTGTCAGAGCTTATTAAGGACAAGCCGATGAATGTCAAGTCAAATATTCCGTAAGTGATTCAAACAGTTTTTGGTTACGTCATGAGTGGAAGATTATACAATGATGGCAAACAACAGTCACAAAACTTTTCTTCTGTCAGTTTCTCAAGAGAAGACTTTGGACAGAACGCTTCGTGACTTCTGGGAAGTAGAGGAATTGCCGCAGCTGTGCTTAGTCCACCAGCTCCAACTGGCTGTAGATATATACGCACTTCATCACTCTCGTGATGAGGGGGGGAGATATATAGTGCCGTTACCATTTGCACCTGATGCGCCACTTCTTGGAGATTCCCGCGCTGCAGCTGAATGACGATTGCTAGCAACAGAGCGGAAACTCGCACGCTCTCCAGTGCTGCAACAAGCCTACAACGATTTCATGTTGGAATATGAAAAGCTTGACCACATGCAATTGTACACTGGTAGCGAACCAAGTCGGTATCTGATCCCGCACCACAGTATACCGAAGTATACTGTACGAAACCAAGCAGTACGTCAACTCCTTTGAGAGTTGTATTTGATGCTAGTGCGATAACGAGCTCCAACGTCTCTCTCAACGATACGCAGCTGACAGGACCAAATCTATACCGTGATATAGGTGCCATTATAACAAATTTTGGATTATTTGAATACTGCTTCGCAAGTGACATTTGTAAAATGTATCGTGCTATTTTGATACGTGAATCTGATAGAAAATATCAACATATATTATACTGATCGACCGCTGACGAACCCATAAAGGTGTATGTGTTAAAAACTATAACGTACGGCGTGAGTTCAAGTCCATTCTTGGCTATTCGCACCTTGCTGCAATTAGCCAGTGATGAAGGTGAACGTTTCCCTTCTGTGGCTAATGTCGTTAGACAAGGCATCTACATGAATGATATTCTTTGGTCATGCGCCACGTTCTCTGAAGCGTGTGCGTTGCAAGATGAATTAATTAATATGCTGCAGTGCGGAGGGCTAGTTCTAAAGAAATGGTCGAGTAACTGCGAACAACTTTTCGAACGTGCCCCAGAAGAACATCGTGAGAAAACAATTAACTTTCAAAAGGACAGGGGTGATGTTTCGATAAAGCTTTGAGGTTTGAAATGGTCCCCAGTATTCGATGCGTTTAGCTTTTCCTTAAATAAGGGAGATACCGTCAATACAAAGAGATCCGTCTTAAGGACACTGGCATCTATTTATGTTCCCGTTGGATACATTGCTCCATGCACCTTCGTTGCAAAGTGCATTTTACAGGATCTTTGGAAGCTGGGCCTTGGTTGGGACGATCCACTGCCTGTAGAAGAATGTCAGCAGTGGGTAGAATTTATAGACCAGTTATCCAGGCTATCTGAGTTGCAGATTGAACGACATATTTTGCTTCCAGATGTCACTGAATGCGAACTGGTAGGATTTAGTAACGCAACTTCTCGTGGCTACGCTGCATGCATTTATGTCATTTCACGACGTCACTTGAAAGTATGAATGTATGTATGTAAGCACTTTATTGTACACAATAACAGGTTAAAGAATATACATGTCACACAATAGATCAAAGTACAAAGGCGAACTTATCCCTATAAGGGATCTCTTCCAGCTAACCTTTGAGCATTGAGAGGAAGGTAGGTAGACCGAGATAAAAACACAGAGAAAATGAAAACAAAACCTAATAGGTATTAATTCTAGACAAATAAAAACATGCCAATACATATATAAATATACAGTATAAAATATAATACACACTATATATATCGCAAATATACAATAAATAAATAAATACTATATTCAAAGTCAAGTGCAGACTGTTAATTGCCAAGTCGAAAGTGGCACCTGTCAAAGTTGAGACCATACCTAGAATGGAGCTTATGACTGCCACGCTTCTTAGCAAACTTATGAAGTATGCATGTATATGCTTATCGCGAATCAATGTGGGCAGAATCAGCACTAACCGATTCTTCTATTGTATTGGAGTGGATACAAACTGATGCTTACAAATTAAAAACGTTTGTGTGTAACCGTGTTACACAAATACTAGTCAATACCTCCTCACGCATGGCGTCATGTCAACAGCGAGAACAACATGGCAGATGTTGCCTCGCGTGGTGTTTGTTTTGTCGATTTTCGACCCTATGCTATTCCTACGTAGCTGTAATGCAATTTTACTCACAAGTTTAGTCTTAATAAATCAAGTATAGAATCCAGACGCGTTTGCTTCAAAATTCACCTGCAATCAAAAGTGAACCTTAATAAGAATATGGTCCATCGAACCAGGATGATTGACAGTGACTCGCAAAATAATTGGTTCTAGACAAAATCGGTGTAATTTCGGTGAAATAACGTTAAATACATGTTGAAATGTGTTAAAAACATTGAACAATAGTGTAACGATTGTTAATTGTGGCAAAAGAACTTTAAGGATCAAGACAATTTAGTGTTTTTTACAAAAACAGTTTCGTAATTTATTACGAGTGATTATCGGACAAAAGGACAAGGTGTATCGTGAAGTGTTGCTTATACGTAGACAGTGCAGTACATAACAATAGTGAGGCGTTGGTTTATAGCCGTTATTGGACATTTTCGTGTGGCGCGCGCGTTTACCCTACGCGTAAAAAGTTAACAAAGACGTGGAACTTTCCTACAGGGACGTACTAGTCTAGTCTAATAAGATCTACACTATTCTGCTATTACAATGGATCAAATAGAAAGAAGTATACTAATTCAAGCCGCTAAATTAGACAAAGTGAAAAAGGCGTATGTTAATTACAAAAAATCACCTAAGGAGAGGGTTACGGCTTATCTAAAGGGCAGAATAGATACACTGGAAATGTAGTGGAAGGACTTTTCGGTCGTACACGAAAACTTAATTATATTGGTGCCAATGGATCAGCGTCAAGCAAATAACTATTTTGCCGACAGGATTTTTGAAGAATTTGAAGAAGCTTATTATATGTACAAAGGCGAAATGATGTCCAAGTTAGAAAGTTTGGTTCCGATGAAATGTGAGTCTTGACAAATATCTACTCCAAGCACACCCAGTGGTGAAGTAAAATTGCCACGCATTTCACTTCAATCTTTTAACGGCAACTACACAGAATGGCAGTCATTCCATGATTTATATGTGGCATTAGTGCATAACAATGAATCCTTACAAGATGTTCAAAAGTTACACTATTTGAAGGGCAGTTTAGTTGGCGAGGCAGAAGCATTATTGCGTCAATTTTCAATCACTGCTGAAAATTATACAGAAGCTTGGTCAGCTAAAAAAACGATATTCTAATAAGAGATACATAGCCAACTTTGTTTTTAAGAAATTCTTTACACAGAAATCGGTATCTCAGGAATCCGCGACCGCCTTACGGCAACTATTGGACACTTCAGTGGAATGTATGAGCGCATTAAAACATTTGGGATTACCAACGAATCACTGGGACGCAATTGTGAACTACTCAGTGGTGTCAAAACTGGACTCGAGTACCCATAGAGAGTGGGAAGAATTGATTAGCAGAGATGAGACGGACGACTTATCTAGTTTTGACAGATTAAAGTCGTTCTTGGAAAATAGATTTCGTACGTTGGAAATGGTGGAACCTGCAAACAAAGGTTACAAACCTGTTGAACCCAAGATGTTTCATGTCACCGCACCAAAGGAATTGAAATGCACCTTTTGCAACGAAGATCATTATATCTATCAGTGTAAACAGTTTTCCAAGCTATCCATAGAAGACAGGTCCAGCTTCGTTCAGAAAAATAATCTCTGTTTTAATTGCCTTATACCGAACCATACTGTATTTAAGTGTAAACAAAGAACAACTTGCCAGATTTGTAAAAAGAAGCATCATTCGTTATTACACCGAGATAAGAAACAAGCAAGTGAAGAAATGCACACTTTTGGAGAAACAAATAACAACAAACAAGATAAAATACAAACATTAGTAGCGGCGCACACGTCGAGTGTCCCACAAGTATTACAACCTGGTCAAGACATCTTGTTGGCGACAGCACTGGTGCAGGTCGCACCAGAGTCAGGACAGTCCCACGTGCTTCGTGCTCTCCTGGACCAGGGATCAGAGGCTTCCTTCGTGACCGCAAGGGTGGCTGAGTTGTTGGGTTTGAGGAAAACTAAAGTCAGCGGAGTAGTCTCTGGTGTTGGTGAGGACAATCAGATGTGCATAAAGCATTTGGTCAATTTACAAATTAAGTCAAGGTACGATACTTCCTTTTCTATTAATGTCAATGCTTATGTATTGAAGTCGTTAACTCGTCGGCTGCCAGCTAGGGAAATAAGAGGTTTTGTTTGGCCTCAGGTCAACGAAATAAATTTAGCTGACCCCACTTTTAGCATTCCAGGGAGGATTGATATACTCCTCGGAGCGGACATTTTCGGCGAAATCATAGACGCAGGTTTAATGAGAGGACCAGGCCAATTGTTGCACAAAAAACACACCTGGGTTGGATTTTATCGGGAGGTACTAATCAGTCATTCACTGTTTCACAGCATATTACAAGTCTGCATGTTACCCGACAAATAGAAGAGGACAATAATCTCCTGAAAAGGTTCTGGGAAGTGGAAACAGAACTATACACCAAGCAGAGCATGTGGACCAAGGAGGAAACAAAATGCGAAGAAATCTATCAGCAAACAACAATGAAAGATGACGACGGCAGGTATGTGGTAGAGCTTCCCTTAAAGACAAATATAGCAGACACCGTAAACTCATGCGGAAACACAAAGCATCAAGCGGTAACTAGACTGGAGCAACTGGAAAGGAGGTTCGCCGGAAATGAGCAGTTAAAAACGGAATATACAAGAGTTATACACGAGTACTTACAGCTAGGTCACATGAAGAAGGTTGAACCAGAGAGTGAAAGTAATGCAATCTACCTTGCTCATCACCCAGTAGTCCGACAGGATAAGGAGACGTCCAGGGTCAGAATTGTATACGACGCCTCTTCTCGCGGGTCCAACGGATGCTCCTTAAACGACAGTATGATGGTGGGACCCACCATTCAACCAGATCTGCGAAGTCTGATATTTAGATGGAGATCTCACAAAATCTGTGTTTTTGGCGATATAATAAAAATGTATCGTCAAGTGAGAATGAACGACAAACACACAGATTTGCACCGCATATTGTGGCGTGATGACACATCTGAAAGAATTGACAGTTATAAGCTGCTTACTGTAACTTTCGGGACATCAGCTGCTCCTCATCTTGCTGTACGAACTCTTCAACGCTTGGCTGATGATGAACAAGAAAACTACCCTCGAGGAGCGGCGGTAGTTAGAAACTCTTTTTATATGGATGACCTCATGACAGGTCATGAGGATCTCAATGAAATGAAGGCTACCTGTAAAGAAATTGACAAACTGTTGAAGGCTGGGGGTTTCCAGATGCAGAAATGGTCTAGCAACTCCGAGGAACTCCTCAATGATATGGCTGACTACACTAAGATTCCGGAACCTGTAAAAGACAAAAAAGAGATTAAATTAGACAAAGTTATAAAAATACTAGGACTTACCTGGGATAGAAAAGATGATACCTTCAAAGTTTCAGTCAACTTACCAGCAGGATACCTGTAACCAAAAGAGTGATTTTATCTGATGTCGCTAGTCTGTTTGATCCTTTTGGATGGCTCTCACCTGTTGTGATAACTGCAAAAATTATGATCCAGAAACTATGGCTCTGTTGCCTGGAGTGGGATGACGAGTTACCCTCCGAGCTAGTGGATGAGTGGATGAACTTCCGAGATGAACTTCACGAGTTGCAAATAGTTGAAATCCCACGTTGGATAAAGATGTCTCGCTGCAAAGAAGTGCAGCTCCACGGGTTCTCGGACGCTTCAACCCTTGCTCTTGCAGCCGTGGTTTATGTAAGAGTTGTAGACGAGCACGACGTGGTTCATGTCACCATATTAGCCTCAAAAACAAAGGTAGCCCCTCTGAAACAATTAACTGTTCCACGGCTGGAACTGGTCGCTGCAGCTTTATTGGCAAAGCTGTTGCATGATATCTCCGAATTGTTGAACATCCCAATGGACCGAATCTACGCTTGGACAGATTCGATGGTGGTTCTGTCATGGTTGCAGTCACAACCAAGCCGCTGGCAACTATTTGTTGGTAATAGAGTGTCCGAGATTATCCAGAATATAGATAACGACAGGTGGAGACACGTCCTGTCTGCTGATAACCCTGCTGATCTCGCCTCAAGAGGCGTTAAGGCAAGTGATCTGACGAATAATGAACTTTGGTGGACTGGACCTGCATGGTTGAAGACCAAGGACACTAATTCTAAGACCCACATCAATCCCAAACACAGAATTATCCACAGTTTTTTAGTAGTTTTCTTAATACTATGTTATCCTATGTTAGTAAATATATGTAACTAAAGATACTGTATTTTTAATGAAGTGTTGCATTATTGGGCACTCACTCCTAATGGCTACAGTTTTCAGGACGCTGTTTGAGCTGCCACGTATTCTTGCTAGAAGTGATGCCATCTTTTTCCGCAACACAGCCCCAAAACTGTCCACTCGCGCTTCAGCGAACATGGTGGACGCGCTGCAGAACCGTGGCAACCCCAACAGCGCCCTGAAAGCGTTGTTGTACTGGACCCGCAGAGAGCTGAGCGACCGCTGCGAACAATTCGCCCACAGTACACCAGAGTACATTGAGGTGCAGTACGCTCTAAAAAGTGTTATTTTAACTGCATCTGTACACCTAGCGAACCTGCGAGCCAACATGTTCGCCCGAACCGCCAGCGCTCTGCGTTCCCGTTCAATGTCAACGTCGTCCTTCAAGTTGTCAGTTAGACAGTGGCCTAGATATTTAAACTGACTAACTGGTCACTGGAACTCCATTTAATAAAACAGACTATGACATATCCGGTGTTCTTACGCCCGGAGCTTTAAATACCATGTACACTGTCTTCTTTATGTTGTACACGAGTCCATGAGAAGCCGCGTACTTTTCACATATGCTAATTAATTCATTGAGTGCCCCGACCGATGGGGCCAGTAGCGCCATGTCGTCGGCGTAGCTAATGTTGTTAAGGCTTACCCCGTCTATAAAACAACCCGCATGGGCGGCACTTAGCTCCTCGATCAGGGTATTCATGTATAAATTAAATAGCTTAGGTGATGTCAGCCCTCCCTGCCTTACGCCGCACTCGAGTACATAAGGTGAGGACAGTGCATTTGCCCATTTTACAACATTAGTCTGATTACCATACCAATGCCGAAAAATGGCCAAAAGGTCAGATGGCATCCCGGCCGATTTTAATTTGCGCCACAAGATGTCGTAAGAGACCAAGTCGAACGCCTTCGAAAGATCTAGGAAACATCCATATACCGACGTCTTTCTCTCTGTATAGTACTTGACAGCATGCTTCACCATAACTATAGCGCTCTCCGTGGATAGCCCAGATCGGAAGCCGAACTGGGCATCATGCAATCGCAAGTACTCGTCTAACCGTGAGTTGAGCACACTGTCAAGCACCTTAGCTACAATTGTTGCCAGTGAAATAGGCCTGTAATTCGACTTGTCAGATATGTCACCTGTCCTGTTTTTTATTATAGGTAGGTAGGTGGTAGGTAAGAATGACCAAGGCACAGGTTATACAGCAAAGCCGGAACTCTGGGCAAGTGCACTCCCGCATGCCGCAGGTGTTCAATACTGAGCCCGTCATGGCCCGGCGATTTCCCTTTTTTCATATTATGCAAGGAGACACGAATATCTCCAGCTTTTATCAGGGTGGGAACTGCGCCATGACGGGGCGCACAATCACCTCCAAACTGTTGTGGCTCTAAGGAAGATCTGACAGTGAAATGGTCCTTGAAAAGGTTCGCTATATCCTGCGCCTCAGTCACGCCATCGACGCTCACAGGGAGACTATGCGATGTATTTAATTTGTTAGTACACTTCCAAAAGCTACTAAAATCGGAACTAGAGTGGTGAGAGGCAAGTTTGTCCATCATTATTTGGTCCTGATGATTCTGGCACCACTTAAGCCTACCTTTAAAAACTTTTTTAGCCTCAGACATTTTTTCAAAAATACGACCTGATGATGGTCTACCGTACCACTCCCATAACTTAAACTTTGTCTTAGCCTCCTCGTGAGCGTCGCGTACGTGTTGATTCCAGCCCGCAACACATTTTTTTCGCCCATGTTTATTACTGGCACTGCAGTAGGTACTAATGGACGCCACACCCAAACAAGAAACAATATTTTCATAAAAAATGTTTATTATTTCCTTATGGTGAGGCTCATTACAAAACTGACCGCAACACTTAATTAAATCTACCGGTATGTCAATATCCTTAAGACTATTATTACACAATTCACTGCATTGTTCTATTTGTCCAGCCGTCCTTAAACCCCAACGTACTTTATTCGTCTCTGGCGACTTATAAAGAACCTTATTCCGAGACCTTATTCAATGCTCAGGATGAAAAGAGTAATAGCTCAGTGTAAGAGATTTTTAGATTACAAAAACAAAAGATACGATATCTTAAGTGCTGCCGAATTGAATGATATTGAAGCCAGCTGTGTGAGATACTATCAGAAATTAATATATGGTCAAGAATTTGAAGATCTGAAGAAGAAAGGTAAAGTTAGAAACAAAAGTTCTTTAATCAAACTTACACCTTACTTGGATGATAATAATTTGCTGAGAGTTGGAGGGCGATTAAGTAAAGCGAACTTGCCTGATAACGCTAATCATCCCAAGCAAGCAGCATGTTACAAAATTTATAATAGCAGATGCACACACAAAAACCTTACATGGTACGGTCCAGCAGGCGATGACATACATCCGGACCAAGTACTGGGTAATAGGTCTGAAATCAGCAGTTAGAGATTTCAGTCGAAAGTGTATTGTGTGCATAAAGAATAATGCACTTACAAAGCAGCAACGAATGGGCCAGTTACCTAGTTCGAGGGTCACTCAGCATCGCGCCTTCTACCACAGTGGAGTTGATTTTGCTGGCCCGGTGTATTTAAGAACATCTAAGGGTAGAGGTCACAAATCCACAAAGGGCTATATCTGTCTGTTTGTCTGCATGTGCACTCGAGCAATCCACCTGGAAGCTGTGACTGATCTTACCGCTCAAGCATTCATAGCGGCATTTAGAAGGTTTGTCGCGAGAAGAGGACATTGCGCACAAATTTGGAGCGATAATGGTACAAATTTCGTCGGAGGAGATAAAGGATTAAGACAAATGTGGTCCAAGAGCACTAATAGCGTTGCAAAAGAGATAGCTGAGCTCTTAGCCAATGATGGTACGACATGGGATTTTGTACCACCGAAATCACCCAACTTTGGAGGCCTATGAGAGAGCGGCGTCCGCTCCGCAAAACGCCATCTAGTGAGAGTTAACAGTACTACAAAGTTGACATATGAGGAAATGTCAACGTTGCTGGCACAAGTTGAGGCATGCCTAAATTCACGTCCTCTCTGCCAATTAGACGAAACTTTGGATACACTAAACCCGCTTACTCCTGGACATTTTCTTGTTGGTGAATCCGTAATCAACGTGCCTGACGTAAATTCCGAGACCAAAAATATAAATTTGTTGACTCGCTGGCAACTTGTACAATCGCAAATGCAAGATTTTTGGAAGAAATGGCACTGAGTATTTGAATACACTCCAACAAAAACACAAGTGGTACGACGTAGTACCGTCACCCTGTATAGGAGATATTGTTATTATAAAAGAAGAAGACTTACCACCAGCTAAATGGCTGTTAGGAAAAATCACGTCACATAGTTTAGTACGTGTCGTAACAGTCCAATGTAAGGGTAATCATAGTTTAAAAAGACCGTTGTCAAAATTAATATTACTGCCTAAAACGGCGGATTAATAAATTACATCCGTGGTGTAAATACATATTGAGCTATGGTGGGCGGTTAAATCTATTTTGTATTTTAGTCATACATTTTAGTGTAAAAGGTGAAGCTGGCCTACTGTAGTTGTTACACATATATTCAATACATAAGCACAATTTTATTGCAACAATACCTTTTAGCTTAAACAAATTTTACAATGTTGATAAGCACACTGTTCTTAACTTACCTACTGTATTCTAAATATGTAAGTTAGCATCGGATTAAAATTACTGCGAAAAGGTTATATGTTAATTTCGTTGTTCATTCATATATGTATATCATTGAAACTACAATTAACAAATCATTTCAACTGAACTCGCGTGTTGATAATGAGTTTAGAAAAGTTTATTTTCATTAGGTATATATTATGTTGTTTTCTTACCTTATACTCTTACTTTATACGTAACATGAATAATTTATGTTTGTTATTCAAATATTACCTAGATACTAAGTACTACCTATAATGCTAAAAGTCAACTAAAAAACGTAAAATTATATAAGTACCTACTTTAGTTTATACAGTCCATTAAAGTTAGATCTATAGTAAATAAGAATGTTGTATGGTTGACGTTCCTTACAATTATTGTTAGAAAGTAAGCAAACATACTTTGTTTTTATTATGAAAACCTTACGAGGGTAAGAGAATATTAACTTCGCGACGCAAGCAGTACTTTGATCGAATATTATTATCAGTCTCGTTTTGTTATGGCTCGAGCTGGTGTCGTTTAGCTGTTAGAAATTATGGTGAATGTATTCTGATTTGAGTGAATTGTTTCGAGATCTTAAGTTTATTCCTGTTGAGTGGTGCAGTATTACCTAAGTAATGCTTGTGCTCGTGATATGCCTTGAATGCATCGGTTCAAGAAACAATTCGCGTAAGTTTCAGGTTAATTAGGTTGTATAAGTGCTTAATTTAAAAACTGTTGTTTTTGGTGGGCGGAATGTTTTGTCGATTTTCGACCCTATGCTATTCCTACGTAGCTGTAATGCAATTTTACCCACAAGTTTAGTCTTAATAAATCAAGTATAGAATCCAGACGCGTTTGCTTTAAAAATCACCTGCAATCAAAAGTGAACCTTATTACATTAAGAACAGTGTTACTCCATCACAATTCATGGCTTGCAGGTCGCAATGGTTCGAAGACCTGCCTGGGTGTATGGGGATCATGAAAATTAGCCTGTATCTACATACATTAACAGAAAAGATTCTGAAATCCCGGAGATAAACTCTAACTCCAATACATTCAATTTGCTATCTCAACAGACGGAAGAAGATAAATTGGAATTTATTGAACGTCTTGTCAACCAATTTTCGTCTTTTTCAAGGATGCAAAGAAGCATCGCCTGGATATTGTGTTTTCTGCGGCGGTTCCGATGATTCTGATGCTTCTGTCTGCAGCCAAGAGGTCTTGACTACGAACGATTTGAATCAAGCTCATGATTGCTTAATTAAAGTAGTACAAGGCACCTACTTCAAGGAAAAGCCTTTATTCAAAGCGTTATTTTCGCGCTTTGAATAAAGGCAAAACGTATATTCCTTCGTTAAGGAAACTTGCCCCCTTTATTGATGCTCGTGGCTTTCTGAGGGTGGGGGGTCGTATTCCTCACTCTGATCTGCCATACAATGCGAAGCATCCCTTGTTGTTGCCGAAGCAATGTAGGTTTGTGAAACTTCTGGTTGAATATTTTCACAAGAAATATTTACATGCTGGACCGCAAACCCTACAAAACATAATTAACGATATTGTCAGCTCGTACCCTTATTCGGTCAACTCTGTTGAAGTGTAAGACGTGCTTCAAATGTCCAATCAACCCTGCTTCAGCCAAAAATGGGTGACCTTCCGTTGACACGGCTGCTTCCTAAGTCAATGCATTTATTTGCAACAATAGTTGTGCCTCGCCTTCCATTTTTTTGTCACGGACAGTTCTATCAGATGGAATATGATGGATAAAAATAAATACTATCGAAAATAGCGAAGAATACGATTCGCAATGTGTGTTTGGGTAATGGCGAACGCGATTCGTGATATAGGGAACAATTTAGAAATTTTTACAATTTAGGATTAGGTTCAAATCCAGAAGGTTAATTCTAAATGTGCTGAGAAGGACCAGAAAATGTGGCGTAAAGCCACGAGAAAAGTGGTGGACTGTATTGTGCGTTCTTTAAAAGAACCCCGATGCACCCCAATACTCACAAAGGAAGGAGAGACCAACTTACCCGTCACTGTCGTCGCCACAACGTGGAAGGGGCGCCCCTCTTCTGCTCCTAATGCACTTGTAGGTGTTGGTTGATTAATCTATTTTATAGTTATTTTTATCAGTAGCTGTTAGCGGATTGTGTCAATGGTTATTGCCGGTGAATACCTTCTCTCGTAAGCATTGAGGTCCATCGGTTTGGCTGTATACTGAACACAGTTACCGTTTGTTTTGAGCTACACCGACAAGAGCTTAGCTCTTAAATAAGCAGAAGAGAAGACCGTTTGGCCATGACTTTGGCTGCAGCGGCAAGCGATGCGCACGTGAGAGCGAAAGATCGAATAGGTCTCCCGCTCTCACATATGGCGCATTGCTGCAACTGCCGCCGTCTAAAGTGTCGACTAAGCCGTAGAGTTCCAGTATTTTGAAGCAAAACCTTTGTCTCGTTGCAGCTGGAGAGCAACATGACGAGCCTGTCCCTGGACGCGCTGGCGGCGCAGCTGGAGGCCACGGCCGGCTCGCTGGTGGACCGCTCGGGCTTCGTGCGCGTCTCCATCGAGCTGCGCGACGCGGCCGTCATGCTGTCCGCCTACCACGCCAACATCGTCACGCCCATGCTCGACCACACGCGCCAGCTCAACGTGAGTCTTAGAGCCTGTCCAGATGACACGATTTACGCGCGAACCCACTCGCGCGCTTCAATTTATATTGCGCCCAGATGCCGCGTTTTAAGCGCGTTTCTACAGGGGCCCTCACCTTGACCAAATGAAATATACCGTATCGAATTTATCGCGCTCCATTTTGAACCAAATACTTCCACTCGCCACGGACTCGCGCATACTACAATGGCGCCAGAGTATCTCGACTCGCGCGGCGCTCGCGCGTAAAACGAGCGAGTCGAGAGTCGCCGCATTGCACGCGTTTTACGCGCGAGTTTTGAAACGCGCGAGGCCACCTGGATGGGGATACCTCTAGTACCTCGGGTTCGGGTACGCGCGCAAAATGCTTCGTCTGGGCAGGCTCTTACTACTGCAAGATAACGTCCATCATCCTTTACATAAAGCGCAGTTTATTTTCTACAGACGGTTTTAAAGAGTTAGGGCATAGTGGTTTTGACGACTTCTGTTGCCCAGTTGGTAGTGACCCTACTGCCTACGAAGGTGGAGGTCCCGGGTTCGAATCTCGGTAAGGGCATTTATTTGTGTGATGAGCTCGAATACTTGTCGGAGTCATGGATGTGTTCTATGTGTTTAAGTATCTAGTTATCTATATAAGTATGTATATCGTCGTCTATTACCCATAGTACAAGCTTTGCTTAGTTTGAGACTAGGTCGATTTGTGTAAGATTTTCCCCAAAATATTTATCCTCCTCATGTTCGCAGCAAACACAACGGGCAAAGTACCTCCATCTTATAGAATAACAACAGTATTTTCTTAAGTAGGTACAGATGTATTGCAAAATTATTTTCCTTCGGGAAAACTCGGATCTTTATCGGAATACGATGACACCCGAACTGTCAATGAATTATCATATTAAATCAGTGACATTCTCATACCCATTAATATGGAACTTTATTGTTAAGTGTCAAATGTCAAAATGAATAATGTTGTTGTATAATATAGAGATGTTACAACCGCAACAATTATTAGGTACTGAAAATGAGATTTTTAAAACCACTTTCTGTAACTTCAAAAATAATCAGTTTTATTGTCACTACTAAACAAAACATTATCTCCGCTTTAAAACATAATTAAAAGGACAACAAAATAAAGCTTATCGGGAAATATTTACAAGGATAAAATTCAAAACCTGTCTATATTTTATCTTTGGCGTCCCTCTCGTACCTAAAAATAACCTGCGTGTGAGAGGAATGCAATCGATTCAAAAGGTTTCATAGGCAATTTCACGAAAGTTATCGCCACGCACACAACCGTTGTAATGAATGATAGAGGATTTTTTAAATTGGTGTTTTTTTTGCGTACCGATTGCAAGTTCAGCAGCGAACTGATTGGATGACAAAATGTTTTTTGTTAAGATTCTCACATTGACTCAATCACTTCGTTCATTAGTTTTTCTTGCAATCAGTACGTAATGTAACTGGGTGTGGTTTCATTCATTTCAACTTTGGTAAAACTACCTATACGTACCTAACATTACAATTTCATCGTATTTGGATCGATGTTTTCAATATTGTCCATTTCACAATCTGAGTCAGTCATATCATCGTCAGATTCGTCAGTGCTGTCATTGACGTTAATAACAATCCTATCAATGCGATCATCCATAGAGTGTTCCTGCGAGAGGTATTCATTTTCACATTTGATAGCATGATCACAAACTTTCTTCCATTCTTCCGGGCCAATAATATTTATTTTTTCTTCAATTATTTTTTTTACTGTACCCAAATTCATATCTATGTTTCTTTTTGATACATAACCTTTTATCTGTGACCATATATTTTCAATAGGGTTGAAGTCGGGGTGGTATGGAGGTAACCTTAACACTTCGTGTCCATGTTGATGTAAAATTTTGTCAATGGAATATTCTACAAAGTCTTCTTTATTTTGGTTGACGATGAATTATGTGGAATATTGTATTTTTTTAACCAGTTTATCATAAGTGGCTTTGCGGTATTAGAGTTGGGCGGACATTCCACATATTTATTGTGATAAGCAGCATTGTCTACTACTAGTACAGAATTTGGAGACAAGTTGGGAATAAGTTGATTCCCTAACCATTTTTCATAATTAACATTATTCATGGCATCGTGATAATCACCAGTTTTATCAGTAGACTTATACATAAGTAGAGCACCCGGTACAAATCCTTTGGCACTACCTGCATGTACTATAATTAGACGTTGACCTTTTGAAATTAACTGTTTCACTCCTTTATCCGTAGAATCGATCCAGCACTTTCCTGTTAAATGGGATGTGTGAACATAGGTTTCGTCAGTATACACAATATCTCTGCCTTCAGATCTGTACTTCCTTATAAGCTCTATGAACTTTATTCTTTTAAGTCTAACGTCATCTTTTTCCATCAGCATTTTCCTATTATTATTAATTTTCTTGAATAAAAAACCCATTTGGCGAAGTATTTTTCTTAGTGTAAAATCGCAGCCCTTAAAATTCATCGTTTCTATTAATTTGGACTTTAGTACTTTTATAGTAGGGACCTGTTTATAAATGAGATGAAAGTTATAAACCATTCGTCGTATCACTGCATAGTCAAAATCATCAAGATCTAAATAGAATTTCTTGCGTGGTCTACCCAGCTTAATTTTGTTTGTGTTGGGATTTTCATTCCTTCTGTATTGTTCTTCCTGGTTCAAATATTTTCTAATTGTTGGTCTAGATATTCCTGTTGCGTCCGAAATTCGCTGTTGAACTTTCCTAAAATACTCTGAGTCGTGTCTATTTTTGAATTTGCTATTTTCCGATATTATTATTATTAAACATTTATTTCAGATAATTGCATCCATATATTTGTTAGTTACATTAAGTTCTTAGAGGTATGTTAGTTGAATATAATAAGTTAAATTGATTTTGTTGAATTGATATGAAGTGAAGGTAAATATTAAATATAATACCTTGAATTGGATTTTTTAACCGTTTTCGAGATTTCGGCATGGCTATACAACCTTATTATAAGTAATCTGAAAATATGATTAAAATTACAGCGAATTTTTAAATTGCGGATTATCCACTCTATATAAGAAGCAATTTGAGAGAGCACGATAAATACGAACTTTTCCGAAAAATTACGCAGGAAAATAATTTCGCACTACATCTGTAATATGGTATTCAGTTCTTTGTGATGGGTAAAGTTGTCAGAGTACCCGAGGATGTTGTGTTTCGAGTGAGAGATCTGCATTTTATCTGTTGCTGGTCATCTTAGCTAATCAATAAAGGGACGGTCACGTATGGTGTCATCGATATAGGCTATGATGTCAGCTTTTCATCAGGGCAGTTCGTGTGTTTTTACAGCCGTCGCAGTGAAAAAGAAGCCAGCACGGAGACACTATCCCATTACTATCTATAGATTTGGTATTCAATAAAAATAAATATAAACGTAAAAGTCCTGACTGTCTGACTGATTCACTCACTTAAATCAACGCTCAGCCCAAACCGTTGAACATAGAAATGTGATTTTTCGCAATAGGTAGTTTATATAACGTATTTTGGAAAAGTCCATCTCTAAGCGGGATGCAAAGTTTGTATACGTGAAGTTTAGTATAGAGATAGTTTGACTCCCGGGCAAAGCCATAGAATAGTTCTTATCCCAGACATCAGTCCTTAAGGGGTGTGTGAAATGGGGGGCGAAAGATACTACAGAGCTACGATATAAACGAATTCCACGTGGACGGAGTCGCGGGCAGAAGCTAGTAAATAAATAACATTCACGGTTTGTTCTACAGATCACAGCGACACGCCTCCGCGACGGTCTGCGCTTCAATCACTCGTCCCTAAAGGAGGCCATCGGCTACCTGATCCACGAGACCTCGCAAGCGGAGACATTCCTCAACAGACAGGGGCTCAACGTCATCCAGACCGTGAGTCTACCATATACATTCTACATAGTTATAACTCGCTAAATATATCTGTCTCTTTTTGTAACCGGTATGGTCGGGCTGGAGATTCTCCATTTCAGACGTAAACTGCACCTCGCAGTCCACTACTCAGTGTTCTACTCAGGGGGCAAATTGACAATCCAGTGGCATTGGAAGGCATTCGTCTATTCGTCCCAGAGCAGTACGGGCGCGCGACGCACCGCGCCGCCGCCCGCTGTCCGCCGCGCGGGCGCTGGCGCGGGCGCGGGCGCGGGCGCGGGCGCGGGCGCGGGCGCGGGCGCGGGCGCGGGCGGCGGCGGCGGGGCCGCGCACGCGCCCGGCGTTCGTGCGTCGGCGCTGCTCAATGAGCTGGTACTGTGTGACGTCATGGAAAACGCCACAGCCGCCGCCGCGACATGACGGCGCCGGCCCGGGGGACAGACGAGCGGGGAGAGCGGCACACCGCGACGCGCCCCACCACACCGCCGCCCGGCCGACCGCATATAAGAGCCTGCGCGACCGCGGACCGTCGGAGTTTGGCTAGCGGCTCGCCGTGTGCCCAACTCTCTCCCCTCGCCCTCCTCTCCTCCCCGCCACTGGCCGCTTGGTTACCGAGTGCACTGTCGTGGCATCCCGACTTCTGGCCGCTTGGCTCCTGAGTGTTGCCGAAGTCTTCCGCTCCCCTCACCCCTTCCAGGCCGCTTGGTCCCCGAGTGTTGCCTGAGGAGTGAGTTGGTAGGATCCGTGTTATCCCTGGCCGCTTGGTTACCGAGTGCACTGCCGGGATAACGAACCCGCGTTCGTGATACTACCTGGCCGCTTGGATACCGAGTGCACTGCCGGAGTATCACTGTCCCGCCGTTCCCGCCTCTCGCCGACCTGAATCGTATCCGTTCGGCAACCGTGCCCCGTACCGCGAGTAATAGCCCGTGTAGAGCATAAGTGTGCCGCATTTAATAAAAGGGCGACAAGACCCAGTTTTAACTATTAATCCGACCGCTGTTCTCATCTACCCCTGCTCCTGCTAGGCTCCTTACCGTCTGAGTTAGCTAGGAAGCCCTCGATAGCCTTTCAGGCTGAGGGATATGTGTGTCCGGCTAAACCCGCACATCACAACTGACTACTGAGGCAGGATGCCGACGTGTTTGCAGACAATTGGACAATTGGCAGAGTTTGCTAACTAAAATAAGTGCTTTGTGCAATACATTTAGTTAATGCTACTTTTTATTTGTTTGTGTATCTGTCGTATATCTATGTTATTTTTAAGTCCGGACATTGTAGGCGCTTTGATACCACTACTCAAGCCTATTATGTAAGTTATTCAATAAATAAATAAATAACGTGCACACTGGCTCGCCTACCTGATCACAAGTCGGTGTATTAGAGGGCTAAGTGGCTTAAGAATCTTAATTATTTATTTATTAAATACATCCACATCATATTATTACATTACTACAGAGGCCAGGAAGTAAAGGGTTGCCGGCCGAGTATATATAGGCGGCCGAGCGTAGCAAGGATATTTATGAAGCTGGCAACCCCTTTCACGCCGAGGTATGTATAGTGGTTTTCTCAAACATCAAATGAAATAAATAAATAAAACTCCAAGAAATCAAACTTTAATTTTCATGGCTGAACTGTGGAATGGAACTTAAAAAAGAGCATCTTGTAGTCCAATTTTGTATGAAATGCCATTACGGGTCTCTCGTCTCGCTGCGCCCGAAACGTGACACTTCGAAGCCCATTATGAAGAACACAACGTCAATAATTCATTGCATGTCTGAGAAAATGTATATTACCTACACTGACTGAACATACATACACACTACATTCACTAACTGAATGTCCGTCATTGTTCCAGCTAATCCAAGACTTCGCAAAAGTGGTGGCTCTAAGGCTGAACGAGTATCTGGACATGGTGATATACGCGGCGGAGCACGACGTGGGCTACTGCGCTCCCATGTCCAACGCCTTCAATGCGACGCGGGACGCGGCTTGCAAGAAGATACTCATGCCTGCGGTGAGCTTCTTCATATGTACGATGATGAATGACTACAGCCTAGTGGTTGAAAGGTCACTGGTTCATATCCGGTTCGAAGGACCAAAATGTAAGGGCGAACCCTTAACAATGATATAGAAAGTTCCGAGCAGGGATTCTGAATGAAACTACTACTTCAAGAACTAGCTGATAACTGAGTTTATTGTCTTTTGTAGCTAATATATACAACAACTTTACGTGAGTGCGACGTTTCCGCACTCACGTATTATGAACAGATTATTAATTGTAAACTGTGCATTTCCCAGCACGCATGCTACGTTGCTGACTAAGTGCGATTAAACATGTACGCTTGCCTGTACTGAGGCTCTAGTATAAGTTTTACCGAAACAAAACTTTACGATCGCGTTTGCGTTTTACCCTCAATTTGTATGGGATTTGATAGCTAAACGCAAACGCGGTCGTAACGTTTTACCCTCAATTTGTATAGGATTTGGCAGCTAAACGCAAACGCGGTCGTAACGGTTTGTATCGGTAAAACTTATAGTAGAGCCTCTGGCATGCGGCGGTCGTGGGTTCGAATCCCGGCTCGTGTGTTTTTGGGACCAATGTGTTATTCGGAACTTATGTACGGAATATTTACCGTTAGCTTTTCGGTGAAGGAAAACATTGCGACGAAACCGGTCTGATCCCAATAAGTTCTAGTTTTCCCTCTGGGTTGGAAGGTCAGATGGCAGTCGTTTTCGTAAAACTAGTGCCTATGCCAAATCTTGGGATTATGCGTCAAAGCGGACCCCGGAAAAAATGCTTCAATTTGAGACCAGGACTAGCTCTGTATGTTCAAAACTGATTTATATTGATAATTCAATATTATGGTACCATCGAGCTGATCTGATGATGTAGAGAGAAGGTGGCCATGGGAATTCAGGACTTACCCGACGTAACCCCGTTGAGTTTGGGGATTGGATGCCGGGTATACAGAAAAGTACAGTTGGCAATAAAATCTTGTACCAAAAATGAAATTTTGGACGGAAACTTATTAAGTAAAGGGTGTTTTGGTGGTGCCCACATGGGTTGAGCATGAGCATATCGGCGGTGTTCCAGAACGGGTACTGGATCTCGCTGGCGTGGTGCCTGGCGCTGTTCCCGCCGCTGCTGCTGGCGGCGCGGCGCCTGGCGCGCCTCTACCGCCACCTCGACCCCTACCCCGGCCCGCTCGTCGAGGCGTACGTATACATATACTTATACACAATACACACACTCACTTCTACAGTATACACATGCACATGCCGGCGAACGGTTAAAGCTGACGAGATCACGGATCAGAAGGAAGATTGCGTAGCTTCTAGGCCAGCAAGGAAGGATATGTTTTTCGCAGTCTATGTTTGTAATTACGTGTGTTCCACATTAGCGTTTTCGATGCTAAAGCGACTTTGATAAATCAATGGTGTCAATCGATTCGAAATTATGCTCCGGGCATTGGCTGCCCTTTGTATGTTTTTTTTTTTTTTATTAACGTTTCCGCAGTCGGTTTACGGCTTTTTCGAACTGTTTACGCTTGTTTAACTAGCGTTAAGCACCACTATAACTCCCATGCAAAAAAAAATCGATTTACCTACCTAACGTTACATACGAAATGTTACGCAATCGACTAGCGGTTTTACCTGCACGTCTATCATGGAACGGCCGCGACATACTCTCGATTTTTCTCACACTATACCTCTTTTTCTAAGTGTTCTAATAAGACAGAGACGGATAGTGCGAGAAAAATCGAGATAGCTCGCGCGCCGTCGCGTGATAGCCCTGCTGGTGGATGAACCTGCACGACTATCATGCGACGGCGCGCGAAGACTCGCAATTTTTCGCGCACTATCCGTCTCTTTCTTATTAGAATACTTAAAACAAGAGATATAGTGCGAGAAAAATCGAGAGTATGTCGCGGCCGTCGCTTGATAAACGTGCTGTAGAGACAGCTCAAAAACTAGGATCATACATCAATTTCTTGACTCTGTCCATGCGTACAAAGTGGAGAATAGCTCCAAAAAAATATGGGAAAGGGAAAAAGAAAACTTGATTCTCGATTGTTTAACATGTGAACGATAGAACAAGACATGAAGAAGAGTTCTGATCCTTTGGCATTCAGCTTTAAGTGTTCGAATACGGCCTAGATTAGAAATGTACGAACTTTGGTTGACGTCGAATAATCTTAAATTGATTTTAATCTTTGGTATAGAGCTTACGCCTACACTTTAACTACTGATGATAGGCAAAGAAACTTATAAGCACCGAGATAAGTAATAATGTGAATTGTCGCGTATTTCATTCGATTTATTAAATTATCACATTTATCACGTTCTCTGGTAGGACACGGTAAAAGGAGTAAAATAAGTTATAAAATAGAAATGTAAGGAAGAACCTTTTCCGACTTATCCAAGGGAAGTACATTTCTAATAATAATAGTGATATACATTAGTACATTACTTACCAAGGGCTGTAAAAGATAGAAAGCCTGAAATCGCAGGTATTTGTGACCCGAGCCGTAGGCGAGGGTTGTATATATGCGATAGAGGGCTTTCTTTTTTACTGCCCGTGGTGAGTACACAATTTTACGTCTTCACCTGGCCATAATGCGAGTTTTACCGTACGCGCTGCGTGCGGTAAAACTTACATTATGGCCAGGTGTGACGTAAAATCTTTTTCTTAGCGTTTGTCTTATTTTAGCAAGGAAATCAAAAGTTCAGATTAAGACAAACTGGAAATCTTTGTAGGCAAAAACTAAATGCAAGGGAAATATAAAATTATGCAATTTCGTTCCAAATTAACCTTGTTTTAGACAGATTCTTTGATATTACTGTATTGTGTGTCAAACAAAATCACGTTCAATCAAACTACCAATAAATTTGTTCTTTTTAATATCGGTAACGAATAGATTCTAAAATGGAGGCCAATCTCGCTCTAGCATTATATCATTCATATTACAAGCCGCCATTTTAGGATCTATTATTTATTAGCGCGGCTTATACCCTTCTAATATCCTAATTTAGTATCTTTTTAAAGATTTAAAACAAAATCTCAAAACATGTTTGACGCGCAGTACAGTGCGCACGGCATATCGAATTTGACGTGAGCATAGCACGCGTCAGACCTCGAGTCCGGTTAATGCACAGCCCGCTAATCCACGCCCACTACATCTGTCTCTCTTCAACCCATGCATAAAGATAAAGAGATAGATATAGTGGATTATTGTGCTGTACATGCACGCCCCTCGTGCTCACCTCAGCTTCGACCTGCGCTAGCCATAAGTCATCATTCATCAACATCATTCTTTTGGAACGTTCGCATCCGCAATGATTCCTTTAATTTACTTTCCGTTTGTTTACGTTCACTAATTTCATATTTAATTTGACTATTAGTTGATTTTGTCGCCTTATTTGTCTGTCCGTCTGAGTTGGGTTTGTTGTGCACCCTCATCCCCGTATTTAGTGGATTGTCCCCTAACAGCGCCGCGCGCGCGACAGTCGACCCTGAATGTCCTGAATGGTGTTGACAATGTCGGCTGAGTTAATTTTGCATTGTTGGTTGTTCACGGCGCTATGAGATCGAAGAGCATCGGATACACAATACGTTCCAGTAGTTTGAGCGCGAAGTATAATTTGAACACATAAAATACTGTTTTAGTGATATTCTGTTTTATGTGTACACGGTTAGCGTATAACCTGACTTGCTTCCTGAACTAGATAGTGTTTATGTTGAGTTCATGTTTTTTCAGTTGTTCACTCATCGCCATCACTCCCGACAGGCCGGTGCGGGTTCGATTCCCGTCTTAACCCTTTAATTCGCATTGGCCAACTGGCTTAACACACTCGTAGACCGTCTTTTTGTATTTTTTCCCTGGCCAGAATCGTTTAGGCCGCTGACTAGCGCGGACATTAGCATTTTTTTGCGAAATAAAGGGTTAAACTTGTATTGTACAATCGACGTTAGAAATATATGTGCGATACAGGTAAATTACTTTAAGTTTACCACTGATTATTCCATTTGATATTTTGCTGAAAACCTAGGGCACCTAGGGCAGGGGTAATAGTACACTTAGGGCGTAAAGTCATTCTTACATGTTTATAATGTCAAAGAAATGACGTCAAACATGACCGTATATAATGACTAGTGATTGGAAATGACGATAAAATATACATGAAGATGAAGTGTGATTCAAAGACAATCTAGACATCGTTATGACAGATATTTTTGAGGTCATTCTTTCGTTACTTCGATCATTGAAGAAAATCTTATATTAAATAATAATAATAATATACTTTTGTCAAACATGCAATGAAATATTGACGTTGTGTTCTTCATAATGGGCTTCGAAGTGTCACGTTTCGGGCGCAGCGAGACGAGAGACCAGTAATGGCATTTCATACAAAATCGGAGGCCCAGGCCGGCAAAATGGTCTTTTTTAATTTCCATTCCACTATTTGTGGCACAGGATCACGGCGTTCAGCCATGAAAATTAAAGTTTGATTTCTTGGAGTTCTTTTAATTTATTTCATTGCATGTTTGACAAAAAGCACTATACATACCTCGGCGTGAAAACTTTTACTTCCCGGCCTCTGTAGTAATGTACTATTATTGTGCACCACAAAGAGAAAAAACTATAAACAAATCATAAAACACTAATCCAAGGCAACAACAGGCGGTCTTATCGCTAAAGAGCGATCTCTTCAAGGGAACCTTTGGGAAAAAACCTTTTTTAAATTATATTTCTTAGTGGTTACTTGGTTGATTTCAATACTTTGCGAGTTTCTTTAAGTATAAAAAACATTTAGATTATCGTGTGATCCCAGATAATAGTGTCAGAATGTCTTCGTGAAGTGTTGGTTTACGTGATAAGACACGTAAGGTTGAATATACCTTAAAGCAAAGAATATCTTAGATAGCAGGTATTTGACTCTTGCCTTCGGATTGGGCGATAAATACGTGATCGAAGAGTCGAAGACTCCTTATTTGCGCCCACACAGCATTTTAGGTCTCTGCCCAGGCAGTGGGATGGGTATTGCCACTTTGTGGACAGGTGTGACGTAATAGTACATACACAATCCCTATATACCTATTAGTAATACATGATTTATTATATTAGTGTTAAGGCAGAATATCAAATGGATTAAAATCATGTCGGTGGCAAATTCTAAGTAATCATACTGTACTCAAGGCACATAAATGTATGAGCGCACTTATATCATTGACAATGAAACAGCGTTTGTATATTTTTGACCGCCACGTCCGCATACATATTTGTGGCGTAACAAGAGCATTAATTAGCGGTGGTGTAAAAGTAATTAAGATAAGTGAATAAGTGCTAGGTTGTTAACGTGTGGGGTGTTGTCGGCAGCGAGTATGAGCGCGTGTGTCCGGCGCGCGGCTGCTGGCGGTGACCCCGCGCGGGCTGCGGTAACGAGCGCCCCTAGCGGTAGCGGGGACGCGCCAACACCACACACACACATACACACACACACACATACACATACGATACGGGGACATGTCGGACACGTAGTCAGAAATCAATAATAGCGTTGTCCATAAAAAGTATACATAGCTTTTTTTATTAGCATTTTTTGATTCTTGGTACTCGGAGTCGTTAACTCACGCTCCTCATCCAAGAAAAAGAGTGTCCCAAGTATGTAGTTAATGAAAATGTCGGGGGTTTACCAACATTTATAAGTTGTAATAACAAATATTTTATTTATTCACAGAATATACATGTCACACAATAGATTAAAACAAAACAATACATTAAAATTAGAAACCTAAGCCCCAAATTCCCTACTAATCGTTATAGTTATATACATATATAGTCGCGTGATGCAATGGATGAAAAAATTACATAGTAAAATGTGGGACAATCTATTTCTTGTCGGATCAAAAGTATTCAAAGATTCTGAGTAAGATAAACCCAAAAAATAATTCTGCAAAAAATTAGTTCATGTACACTTTTATTGAAAAACGCCCATTTCCAAAAAAAATGTTTTATTGTGTTCAGTAATATAAAAAAATGCTTTAATCATGGTCACTCTATCACTTTTGACACATCATGTATGAAAAGAGGCATTGCGTCATGCGGTGTAGGTGTGACCACATTGTGTGAAAGAAGATTTAAGTAATTCTGTTCGATATTTAATAAATCTAGATTGAGCTAGAAACTTTGATATCAACTAGATTCGGTTTTTTTTCTATCCTTGTTTCTAATGACATGTCCGGAATCACCCTGTATGCATGCTCATTTTATTTACGACAAACATACACATATACATGTCGGTTTGACTACATCGTCTCCAAAAATGCGAAACTTTTGGTTCTTGGTTTTGGTGCGTCCGCTACCGTAATGTGCTCTTCGACCTTATAGCGGCTTGCACGATACCCTTGTCCACTGGATTACAAACCTTCCCACTTACAACATACGGCGCGTTATCCAGTGGACAACTGCTCGGTGTTCCTTCCATGTTGTCGTACATTGCTTGCGGTCAGTATCATGCAGGGCCACCTCACTGTATTGCTCGAATGTAACCCGCAGTGTATACCGAACTTCGTAGAAAACTTTCTGTAATAGCGCTAGACTATTTATTAGTACTTATGTTTTTAATTTTATTTCCTTCTTTTTTTTTTCATCGACACCATCATTAGGTATAGACCAGTGTATATAATATGATAAGTATTAAGATTTATTGTAAGAGTATAAATACCCACTAGGCACATGTAGGATCGATGAGTTTTGATTTCGTTTTTAGACGCTTAGAAGCGCTCATGTCCTTATTTTGCGTCGGACCTTTTGATATTTGCTACTCGACAAAATGGCGACTTTATAGGATGCGTTCACAACTGTATGTCTTATTTGCTTGCCCCAATAAACCTGTATTCTTTTCCACCCCCTGTGTTGTGAACGGACCCTTATGTGCTCAAAAATGTCCCACACTTCAAAATGCATAGTCAACGTAGATTGTCAACTTTGGCATTGGCTACACACGCCATCAGAACAAAATGAATATTTATAAAAGATTACACTCCGTTTCGTTGGGCAGTCGAATTATCAAAGCCGGGATCCTATTGCGGTCTGCGCTACGTACAGTCGGCATCATATAGTTAGTAGCGGCCAAAGTAGCCAAATATATCGAAACACATCCTTAGTCCTACAGTAATAAAGACTTGATATATTTGTCTACTTTGGTTGCTATCAACTATATGACGCTGACTGCACCAAGTATGCCAATTCATTTCGTGCGTTGCGTGAAGGTAGACGAGTATGTGTAGAAGCGTCTTGCTACTGTTTCATACGAAGCAAATTTAAAGCTAACGGACGACAGTGGTAGTGGCGTGGTGTGTTGGTAACATTTGTTATATTTAAACGTGTATGATGAAGGTAGCATTATATTACCGCGTTACGCGCCAGCTCCGCGTGACCTCTTTCATACAACTTTATGTATTACAATTGTTGTCTCTATCACACCGCGTAACCCTCCTGTGCGCTATACTATTATCAGTCGCTCGCTGCGCGCTGGGCCATACAATTTGAGAACTGGACACCTCTGTTGCACTTATCTGCCATGATTGGTCCGACAGAGAGCGCAAAAGGAGTGTCCCGTTGTCACATTTAATAGTCCCACGCGTAGGGAGCGTTTGACAATAGTATAGCAGCTTGAGAGTCCCCAGCACGCTCGTCTCTCCATACAAAAACGTATTTTGATTCTAATTTTAAAACGGCATGCTGTCATACATGTTATTCCAGCATGCGGTTTTAAAATGAGAGCCGAACTATTTTGTATGTAACCCCATATGTGTGGCGATACGCCTCAATAGGTTTCCGAATTCTCTTAAACAATATTCGTTCGGAAAAATAACCTTTTTATCAGTATATCAAAAGAAGTGATATCGAATGATGGCGTGTAGTTTTGAGTGTGGGGAAGAGTGTCGGCATGCGTGCGCTGCGGGCTGATGACCGTGTGTTGTCTGTTGCAGCGAGTATTTGTATGACGCGTTCGCGGACCGCGATAACATACCCCTTGCCAAGTAAGTGCCCCACGGACACCTAGCGACCCCTAGCCACTTTCCGCCTTGTGTTCCGCCTGTGTGTCCGCGGCTTTACATCGCGCTCGGCCAATCGCGGCGCGGCGGCGTCTTTGTGCGTTGTAAGGCTGAGGCCACACGTCGCATGCCGCTTTTTATGGTTTAGGTTTAATGTAACTACGAGTGTAAATAAACACGGTATAGGATCTCTTCTAATGTAAGCGTAGTTAAGAAATGATCTTCAATCGATACTTCGGAGCATGAGAAGCATGTCGACTGTCCACTAACGCACGGCCGCATGACGAGACGGACCCTTCCCTTCTGTTCTTTTCTGTTTTTGGTTACTTCTGTTATTTTCGACGCCAGGGACCATTATTAACTGTAGTATGTAAGGACTGGGTCTGTTGTTTTAAGTCGCTTCGGCGACTGGAATTTACCTTGAGAGATCGCATTCGAGGCTCCACAATTATTCGTATTTTTTCTGTAGTGTTTTTATAGTTTATTACATTACTACGGTCTCTTCATATAGCTTGGTGCTGGTGACAGCTGTGAAAATCTCAGAATAGAGAGATGAAAGTATCGAAACTTGAGTCGATAAAACGAATAATATAAAATGTCAATTGTTCCTATATAAAAATTAATGTCATCATAAGCTAGTAAATAGAATCCTTTTTTTTTGTGCCTGAACATAATTTATGCTTAAAAGAGCGAGATACATCCTGCGAGCGAGAAAGCTGAGAAAATAAGATGGGATATATTATAGAATACGTTCAATTAAGAGTCCGCAGTAAGCTCAACCGAATTTCACCTTCCCATACAAACGTAGTTACGCTCTCATTTTAAAACTACGTGTTGGATTGTGACGAAACTTTGCATATACATTGACATGAGGTATATCTATGTCTGTAATTAGTTTACATGGTTCCAGTGTATAAAACAAACGAAATACAGCAAAAACAAGTTTTGTATGAAAAACTTTAATTCGCTGTATTTTTTTTATCGAGAATCGAGCTTACTGCGGACTCTTAAGGCGATGCCTTGATTTGAGTCGAACACCCCCTAGACAGAGACACGCTGATGCCTTCCGCGCACGAGGAAAAGTGATGTAACACTCTTCGGGAATGGCTTTTTTGGACACATTTTTATAAATACCTAACTTAGAGACGTTTTATTTAAATTTCATAAAGTGAGATTTTAGATGAGATGAAATACTATAGTATTAACTTGATTGTGTCGTAAAATAATGTATCGTTTGAGTAGGCTGAGTAAAAAAAGGAAAATACAGACCCAACTTTGGAATTTTTTTCTATCGAGGAAATTTTAAGCAATCATGTATCGATAAAATCAGATAAACAATCATATAGTCAAGAATCATATATCTGAAAATCAGACCTTATTGTTTCTTAATCTAGTCAGAACGGCGTTTCAAAGTACGCGATAATTTCCAATGCACAGCCTTAAGGCCTGAATCACAACGGCTCCGGTGCCGGTCCTGCGGTGGCGGTCAATAGTAAATTTGACAGCTAATGACAAGTTTAATATTGACCGCCGCGGCCAGGCCGCGCCAGTCTGTGAGAGTCTTTATTAGGGCCTATCTGCCTTTTTCTGTAATTTGTGGTGAGGCCCGGCTAGCTGGCGGGTAAGTGAAATAAAACTAATAGTTTATATGCAATAAATATAATAATAAAATAAAGTAGAAATATGTACATAATGGCTAAATTATTCAACCAGCACGTAACAGGATTTAAAAACGGCATTCTCGTTATTTTTTTTTCAATTTTATTAGGACTTTAAAGACCTATAAAACACTTTTTATTAAGTGGTCGGCGATATTCTAGCCTAAAATTCACATCAAAATTGTGTTTATTGGCTTAATAAATCAATCCAAAGCAACAAATTGGAAACTTGTTTTATTTATGCGGTTTAATTTACTTTATTTTTATTTTTTGTTGTTCCTGTTTATAATCAGGTAAGGAGAAACTGAGTGTACAAGAATGTTCATTACTTACCAATTAATAAGTATCGATATACTCTAGATCCACTATGTACCATCACTAAACGAGTCTGATGTTTCGTTACATGCATATTACGTTTACTGTTGAATTGTAATCATTGATGATAAAAAATTGATAGGTAAAATTTATTTAGTATAGCATAGTTCTTTATGTTCAAATATTTTACGGCATTCATATTCAAGCTGCAACTGAAATATTTCTCTTCCATATATTTAGACCGCAGCAACATTTTTTGAGTAAACGAAACGGTGCGTCAAGTTTCACCCGCACCAAGCTATATTGGGACGGTAGAGTAGTTTGGGGTTTCTTGTAACTAAAATGAAATTAAATGAGTTAACGTGTTAAGATCTATTTATATTTGTTTCACGAACCTAAGGCGAGTGCGATAGACGGTCAATTTGATGCTGGGCATGTCAAAAAAAAGTTGTGTTGCGCGCATAATTTATCCTCGTCAAGTAAAGTAGAACGATTAGTAGAACTGTCAACTAGCGTAAGATCCGAATACCACTCGGGGTTGATTTAAAAAAGAGAACAGAAGCTCGATTAGAAAGTAGTATTTTCTAATAGCTCGAATGATACCTACTTAACGTTGACGTAAAAGAGCTCGAATCGATCTCTCTCGGCACGCGCCCGTACTAAGCAAATCGGGGTGCAGAGGGTCAAAGCGCAGCACGCTGGACATCGAGGGCAAGCTGGCCTCCTGGCGGGGCCGCGCGCCCTCGGCGCCGCCCGCGGACGGCTCGCCCGACCCCCGCGGGTCGCCGCCCGACCCCCGCGGGTCGCCGCCCGGCCCCCGCGGGTCGCCGCCCGGCCCCCGCGGGTCGCCGCCGCACTCGCGCACGGCGCTGCTGCTGGACGGCGGCGACGTGGTGTGCGCGCTCGTGCCGCCGCCCGCGGCGCTCATCGACGACCTCAAGACCCGGCTCGACGCCAAGGACGAGGACAACGAGTCCGGGATACACGAGTCCGAGTAGATCGGCTTTTGTTTCTGTGCCGCGGTTCACGGAACCGTGTAGAGCGTGTTTTGTTTTTATGCGGACGCTGAGGACTTCATTTGTTTTGATTGTTAAACCGCGGATAAAATTAGAGCGTGTTTTAAATTGTTTTTGTAAGGACGTTTGGGACTTCACTTGTTTTGTTTGTTCAACCGCGGATAAAATACGCGTCAGAAACGATGTTAGATTAGCGGCTGAAGGCTGCGTTTCTGTGAAGAACATATCATAGTACGATGTTAATACGCACAGATTGTTTAATCTACGGGTAACAAAACCGTCCCAGTGCTCGACACCATAATGCCTAATAGTCACATTGTTCACCTCTGTTTTGACATGAGGTTGAAAGTGGCATGTATTAGACCAGTGTCAAACACTCGGGCGTTTACCTTACGCAACTACGCAAATGTGGGGCGCTTCGTGGAATAACGAACAATATCAGTAATTATGTAAAATTTCTGACGAACGATGCAAGTATACGACCTTAAGGGGTAATTACGTAACTTTTCGAACAAGCGTTAGGACAACTCAACTTGCATTTTATCTCACCAAAAATGATATTTACATCTACCTAAGGGTGGTATTCCACTTTTCCAAGATCTTTGCCCACTGTGCATTGCGTCTCACTCACTGTTTAAGCAAAATGTGAGTCGCAAATACACATTGGAGAAAGATCGTACGAAACGTTACGTAATCGACCTGCAGAGTTCAGTCGCCATCAAATATATCGGAGCGGCCAAAGTGCTCACAAATATCTGAACACGTCTCTATTGTCGAGGCATTATTGTGGATCTCCGATATATCTGATGGCGACTGTACTATCACTATCATCTATATCAAATTAAATATAACTTTATACAATGTGGAACGGAACGATGGACTTTCCCGCAAGAGGGGGATTATTGAGCGCTAGTACGTCACATTTTCCAGATAAACTATTATTTTTGACGCGATTTTTTTTTACATTTGTATGGAGCTCGTCGCTCCAGTCGGCTAACGCTCCATACAAAGGTAAAAAAAATCGCGTCAAAAAAAATAGTTAATCTGAAAAATGTGACGTACTAGCGCTCAATAATTCCCCTCTTGCGGGAAAGTCCATCGTTCCGTTCCACGCAGTATATTGAACTAAAATCTAGTTCAATATTTTTATCCTTTTAAAATTGTAACAATTTACTATGGAATCTCACTAAATGAATCTCTTTTATAAAATTAACTTTTTGTAATATGTATTTATGAGACCAATTTACTGTAGCCGAAATATTTCGACACGAAAGGAAGCAAATATTTCGTTGTCTCCCACTGCTAAAACCCCGCACACAATAAACCAAATCGAATCCGAATTTTACAGATTTCAATCTCGAACAATGTGCACCGGGTTTTAGTTAAACTTAGTTTGTCTGTAAATCGTTCTCTGACAAAAAGGAACAAACTTATCAATACGTAACGTCACACTTACTGTGTGAATGTTGCTCTTGCCGGATAAAGAATTAATTACATTGGCAACAGCAACCCATTGCAAAAGGAATTCAAGGCACTCCCGCTGAGCTCTCTCTGTCATCTGGTTTGTGGAAATGGAGCGAGCTTAGGAGTCGGCATAAAGGGACGGCAATTGCGTAAAAGATTCCATTGGATCAAAGTGGGTCCGAAAGGGCCCTCTCCTCACGCATATAAAATAAGATAAGATAAGATAGTCCTTTTTTGCAGAAAACCTAATTATTGTTGTAATTCAACAACGACGTCCATTCGTATTTTGACCATTAATCTAAATCATTTTGAACCATGTTGTTCGGGAACGTGTGACGTTACCCGCCGACAGACTAGGTTAGGGCCGGCCACGACTACGAGCGCCAGCGACAGCGGTAACGGCCCATACATGCAAGCGAGATGATGCTCGCACGTTTAGCTAACTACATCTCTACCGTTATCGCTCCGGTCGAAGTCGTGGCCCAGTAATGCCCGTTTCACACGAGGGCAGAACAGTGAGGCAGAACAGTGGGCAGCACAGTGGGCAGCACAGTACTGCTACTGTTTGAACGCACAGAACAGTACAAAACAGTACAGGACAGTACTGTTCTGTGCGTTCAAACAGTAGCAGTACTGTGCTGGTGCTGCCCACTGTTCTGCCCTAACTGCTCTGCCCTCGTATGAAACAGGCAGTAGTTCTCATTTTAGGATAGTTCACGACGCTTTCGCTTGCAATCACGATACGTCCATTCATTACCTTGTATTCATAACCGCTTATGCCTCGCTCCGTGTTTCTGTATGTTTGGTCAAACATTGGTCAGGCAGACATTAGTGTATTATTCGAAGATTCAAAGATATTTATTTTGCTCCGAATGCAGTTACATAGTTCTTAAAATTACAACATTATAGTCCAGTGCATTCAGCCTGCGTGCAGGCGTGCAAAACATATTTGAGGAGCGTTAAATTCCATAATAATAATCATAAAAATTAGCATTAACAAGTCAAAATTATAATAATATCAAATGCAAACAAGAATAACAATTCAGTGAGCAACTTGCCAAATAGAGTTAGCACATATCTTCGTTGATTGAAGTCGGCGGAGCTCCGCAATGCGGGGTCCTTCTCGCCTTTTGAAGACGTGCTTTTGACCCCTTTCAGTCCATTACGATGACATCACATTGACGAGTCTTCTAGTTGTCATTTTGCCATCTTGCACTACCAATTTGAAAACCTGTGTATCAATAATAAAATATATAAGACACTAGCTTCCGCCCGCGACTTCGTCCGCGTGGATCCGGATCCGGATAAAAAGTATCCTATATTTTAATCCAGGTTATAAACTATCTTCGTGCAAAATTTCATTCAAATCGGTTCAGCCGTTTAAGCGTGATTGAGTAACAAACATCCAAACATCTAAACTTTCGCATTTAAAATATTAGTAGGATGTTCCTCAAAATTTAATGCATTAATTGTGTTCATTGAGTTGATCCATCTTTCTATATTCTGTAGGTACCTGTAATGTCAGACGCTGCTTCAATCATATTTTTAACGATGATGGCGACGATGATGATGATAAGAATAAGAAATGTATTTGCAAAAATGTAGTGAAGTCATTTGTTGGCGTATATTGATATTCGTATGTGTGCAGATTTTGCTTAAAGAAGCATACAAATTTTACTTATAGACTACATGCTATTATCTAAAACATTGTCTAATCTTAAAGTACAATATAATGGAAAAATAAACCATCTTCGTCTCTAGCCCCCGACATAAAAACACGAAACAAAATATTTAATAAATAATTTGTTTCGTTAAGAAAGTATTACGTAGTAGATGCTTATATTCAGGCATGTCATGGACCCATCATACAGGACGCGGATATGGAGTAGAATGAGACATAAATATGTCTTACTCCCTTTAACGCATAGTTGCGTCCTGTATGTGTCCTGTGTTGGTGTTGGTCAGGATTATGGCCCATTGTTTGGAGCGGCTATCAGTTTCTTATTTCTATAGGTAAGTTGTTAAATATTTTTTCAACACAATTGCTCGTAACGTACCTCTTATTGTGTCGCTTTTAGGCTTATAATCCTGGATATTAAACACGCGTGTTATATAACATTACGATTTATTATATTACTATTATTCTCTTTATTCATATTTTATCTTACGTTAGGTTTGTACAATAATATTATAAAAAGTAAAATATAAAACTATACATACAAAACATAAAATCATTATAAAAACCTAACCTAGGGTACCGCCGGCAGCGAGGCGGGGCCTAAGCTGCCGGTGGTCAGGGCGCCAGAGACAGGAACCTCCTAACTATCCGCGCAGTATCCAGGAGTACCGCCTTCTGTATCTGACCCTTGATCCAGCCATCTAGCGAGAGTCTCTTGAGGTGATGGTCGAGACTCTTCGCTATTAAACCGTTCTCTGAAACGACTATCGGGACGATGATCGTCGAATCAACATCCCACATGGCGGTTACCTCGTGAGCCAGGTCTAGGTACTTGCTGGCTTTGTCCTTCTCGGCCTTCACGAGGTTCTCGTCATGGGGGATGGTGATGTCGACGAGCACTGCCTGGCGTTTCGATCGATCTGTCAGCACGATATCAGGCCTATTGGCAAGAATAGTCCTGTCCGTGATGACAGTTCGATCCCAATAGAGCGTGGCACGACCATTTTCGAGAACTGGCGCAGGTGTGTACTTATAGTAAGGCACTTCGGAGGCCACAAGACCGTATAGCAGAGCAGAGCAAGTGCTGGTGAATAATTCTGGCTACAAGGTTATGTCTCTGCAAGTACTCGCCGTTAGCAAGATGACCACAACCGGAGATAATATGCCTGAGTGACTCCCCGGGACGGCGGCATGCCCGACAAATGTCGACCGTACCGTCCTTCAGGATATACCTCCGGTAATTGTTCGTCATGATAACTTCGTCCGCAATTGCACAGACAAAACCTTCGGTTTCCCCGAAGAGATCCCCGAAACGTAGCCAGTTCACCGACGCGAGCAGATCTACATCGGGTTCTGTGAGGGCCTTGTAGAACCGCCCGTGTAGCTCCTTGCTCCTCCACACCGCCCTGCGGTCCTCGGCGCTCATTACTTTAATTATATATAATATAAATTTATTTATATTTTATTATTATTATCACTTGTGTGTTTATGGTTATATCCCGATTAAGTCAGGTTGGCACCTTGCAGCAAGATGTATGCGTGCACACGGTGCATTCTTAAATTAACCGGGTTGTACAGATTGTACAGCTTTTTTTTTAATTCTCGGCAAATGGATTCTTAATCGACTAAACAAATTAAATCCTTTTTGTTAATTAAATGACTATTTCTTTTTGGATATTATATAGAAACGTTTAATTTAGTAAAACTATTCACTTTTGATAACATCTTAACATGAATTAATAAAGAAAACTTTTTAAAACAAAAATATTTATTTAATTTTGTATTGGCTGTTTAGAGATTTCATCTCATGCGCGAGCACTGCGCAAACTTCACGAAAAAAAACTGTTGCGCGCCATTTGAGGTTATTTCACAGATATTTGTAAACATTGTTAATAAGTGTTTGGTTATTAACAAAAATGTTGACTCGTGGTGACTAGAAAAGTGATAAAAAGAATGGACGCCACTGGAAATTCTTGGCGATGTATACAACATGTGAGTAAAAACCTGTTGCCATAAATAAGTAAAGAAACTTGGCAGGCCTATAAATTTTCATCTTATGAAAAGGATTTTTTCCTCGCAAAATGTCGTATGAAACGCGTGAGCTTTGATAATTACATCAGAGGCGGAATTATCACGCGAGCCGCAGGTGAGCGTGATAAGAGAGCCGAGGATTGAACATACCTATAGAATGAACATACCTCACTTGTATCACAATGTACTATTACGTCACACATGGCCATAATGCGAGTTTTACTGCACGCTGCGCGTACGGTAAAACTCGCATTGTGACCAGATGAAGACGTAAAATTGTGTACTTACCACGGGCGGTAATTCGTAAAGCCCCAGATCGCATATTTATGGCCCTCACCTTCGGTTCGGGCCACAAACAACTGCGATTTGGGGCATTCACGAATTCACCGCCCTACACTATAGTCGTCATGTATAAAATAATTTTCTGGTAACAAGCTGTCTTTGAGTCTATGATGACGACGGCGGTGATGATGGCGAGGGACCAATGTTTGACCAAATATCCATAACAGTCATATAAACTAAACGCAACGCTGGTACAATTTTTGACAGTAGTGTTTTTTGAATAAATGTGTATATCCATACTGTAGCTACATATCGTACGATAACGTTTTGAGCCGTTTTGCAGATAGTTTTGATACTCTCATATGATAGCTTGGAAGTAAATTTGTACGGAATTAGCGTGTAAGTAAGATTGAAGTGACTGAAATTCGAAGGATAGTCTGCGTACCATATCGAAATGGAAGTTTGGCACGGGACGATTATAATGTTGCTATGTTTGGTGATGTCCCATCTGTAAAAACTTATGAGCATTTATTAACAAATCAAACCCACAGCTTTTGAAAAACATTTGCCACTGTACAGTCGATGTCATAAATATGTGTACATTGTTCGTCTTAGTACAACGAAATTAGGTGCAACTATGTAGACATATCGGTGCCATCGACCGCATATCTAAAATAAGGCCGAAGTTAGACAGCGAATAGAGGACGCCGTGTCAGTCTGACGCTTTGTTGGTAGTTAATAGAAATTACTTCTAACTAAATTTTGAAAAGCCAACTGACAATTTTTCCTCTGGCATCGTGCGTGTTGATATGTAAGTGTATACAGTCGTATGAGACAAACGCACTAGTAGTAATTGTGCCATTATATACTAACAGATTCATCGTCCCGTGCGAGTGACGGATTATCAGCAACATATTTATGTAATTTTAAGCGCAATGCGGTGAATTGATGTAGCTCCCAGTATACCATTTTACAGTGTATTCTCGTCTGTCTGTCTGTGTGCTGTGCGTACGCTTAGTCTTTTTGATGTTTTACATTTATACCTACATTGTAACAAACTTAGGTTGAGTGAGGTTTTCTGCTATAGACGACTGGTCACATATGGCCGCACACAGTTGTATGTTAGATTGAGATGGGAAGAAATCCTAGCTTACTCTTACGTATAACTAAGTCTCATACAATTGCTGAAGCTGTCAAGAGCCTTTGCGACATATTCGTTGTAATAGCAGAAAAACTACACTATGTAAGTTATTGATAAGTTAGTTGTAAGGTCATGGCCGAACTTTAGGGCCGACGTCCAGCGGCGGCGCGATAGGTAAACTATACATTTGTTTGCAGTCGCTTAGCATGCGTGGGCCGCGGCACACGCAGTGACGAAGGATTATTACAACGATCCAACAAATTGGTTTATTAATTTCCTAGTGTGCCCATCTCAGTGAGCTGTGGTTTACGATACATGCGCGATATAATTCGCTATATCAACGCAGCTTTCGTCGGAGACGAGTTAAATATTCATACATTTGCTGTCATATTCAGATTATCTGTACCTAACGGTAACATTTGACAGCAGACGATTAACTTTGATTTAATCGAAACTGTGCAGTTATTCATATCGTTTCATTTCTGTTTGCCTTCATTATGTGTTTCATGTATCAGGAGATAAATATTCATACTTTAACTATACTTAGCTGGGGTTTGACTTACACTGAATCTACCTTTTCGTTGAATGTTATAATTTGATCTAATGCGGTTTTCCAGAAAAGTATTATTATGTATGAGGTAAGGCTAAGGCTTCTATGTCCACTCTCAGTAAACCGTGGTGTGCCGCGGCCTCGGCCGCTTCCCGTCATATCTGTTGTGTTAACTGCTTTTTGTGTGCTAACTTTCCTGTGCGTTCGTTTGTTTCACTAAACATAGTCGCTCCCAGGAAATGGGCAGGTTATTACGTCGTTGTTTACGACTCGTGACAAATGCGGTGTAATTTTTTGTGCCAAACGCGCTATGGTGCCTTTTACCTGGGAACGACAGAAATTAGGCATGTTTACTAGTGACTTCCGTAACCTTTACTAACTTAAAATTAATTCTATAATCTCGAATGATATCACTGTTCTATCGTCCCTTTTGGGATCAAACCACTGTTTTTAAAATTAATAAGCATGATACCTTTTTATTTTTGAGATAGGTTTCCTAAAAAAGCATTTCTAAACTGTAACTGTTTTATAAAACATTTCTGTCTATCCAGACTACACATTGTAAAAATACGCAAATTCATTTCATTCTACCCTTTAAATAAAAATATCTGAATAAGAGAATGGTGGTGAAAGAAACAGTGAAAGAAAGTAATGGATATTTTGTTCTTAAATTAAATAGACTTCTAAATATTTTGAATGAAATATCTGTCGAATGGATACTGTTTGTAGAATAAAGTTGCGTCGACATGAGTTAAAAGTTGAGTAATATTCATTCAAGGTTAATCAAAATATTGTACCCATATTATGATATTACTCATATAAAAATACCTACATTAAGACCCAATACGCACTGTCGACTAGTCGCCGGCGACTCAGTCGGCGACCGTGACTTTCTACAGCTTAAGTATATGGGCGTTTACGCACTTGGTCGCCGGACGCCCGTCTATGTTTTGGTCGCCGAGAGACCAAGTCGCCGGAGACTAGTCGACAGTGCGTATTGGGTCTTAAACTGACAGACTGCTTCGCGTTTTTTCATGTTGGAAAACGTAAAGTAGCATCCTTGTTCTTTACCCATTTTAGACTACTTATTCCTTTCAACACCATTCGTCTCCCTTGAAGCCGTATTGCCCCTTTTGTACTGTTGTAAATATTGTGTTTGCCGTGCAATGTGCAGTCGGTGTCATGCTTTCACACTGCGCACGGTAGCTTGTCGCGTGTTTACACTAATACGCAGAAAAAAAAACATTTCTCAAACCAAGAAATTGAATATTGTTACGGAGTTTTACAGAATATATTCCTGGACTAATAATGTATTACTACAATTAACAGTATCAGGTTTATTGAATGTAAAAAATTAAATTTCAAAGTTATTTCTTGAACCAAGTAAATTAATTGACATTAAGACAGTTATATGCTTAAGGTAACACATCTTAAACAAAAACATACTCTGAATCTTCTATTAACAATGTATTCTTTCAGATTAATACAACAATCTTAACAATATATTATTTTACATTTAAAACAACATTGTGTTCCTTATATGGAAGACAATATTGCGTTGATTTGAAATGTTTTTTTTCTGTGTATATATTGAGGATCGTTCACACCAACACACCAGCAAAATGTATGTATAAATCATACTGCGTGAGCCGAATACGCGGCGTCAAGTTGCGGTGTGATCGGTGCTTTATAGTCTTGTCGTTGATTCAAGCGACAGCGACATCGCACGGAAGTGACATGGATTATTTAGAGTGTGTTAATCCATCCGCCGATTTTCACGCGACTAATGTTATCGATCTCTTTTGCGGCCGTTGTATTATGTCACTTGGTAAGCGGAGTCGCAACCGTGTCGCTGTCGTGGCATGAACGACGAACTTGAAGTTCGTGTTGAAAATGTTCGTTGCTCAAAATAAAGACATTGTCAGACATAGCAACGAGACGGACCAATAGGTTGATTTATAAATAATGAACAGGAGGGACTCGCTCAAGGAATCCATGTTCAACTTTTTAAATCTACTAGTTCCGTTCGGTATTCTGTTATGGCGACTTATGGGTTCATTGTGATTTTATATATACATTCAAAAATGAATGCAATGGTAAAGCTAAATTCCTACATACAAATCATTCGAACTTGAGACTCAAAATTTTAGCAACGAATGTTTCCGTCATGTCTTCAAAGCTACTGCGAACAGCCTGTATAACTATACTAACTTGGTTTGGCTTGTGTTCTAGCGCCTACAAGGCAGAGAAGCGCGCGGGCCGCGATGCGCGGCGCGGCGGGGCGGGGAGCGCGCGCGGGGGCGGGGGCGGGGGCGCGGGCGGGGGCAGCGCGGGGGACGAGGCGCGCGGCGCCGCGCTGGCGCCGGCCCTCGACCCACACCACGCGCGCAGATATAATGATATGGCGCCAAAGTGAGTATACTACACACGCACACACACATTTGTTGCTAACTGTTAAACACCGATCGATATTAAGAAACATGTAGCTCCGTCCCCGCTGCATGTATGTCTGGAGCCTAACTTTCTTAACAACTCTAGTTTTAACGTATCTAAGGCTACATGCGATTTACATTTGTTTAATATTAGGGGTCGGATTGACTGTCGAAACTCACAGTTTCGACCCAAAATTTGAAGTATTTTTGCAGTTCACGAAGGCGAGTGGGCGCGTTCGTATTATTATAATGTTAAAGTCTATTAGTCCGTAAGCCCACTCCCAGTACACCGACGTCTCATGACAACATGATAAAATGCATGGCAGCAGGTCGAGAAAGTTGCCAACTTTGGCACGGCCTGCCAAGTACTTCCGCCAGTTTCAGGACTGACAGACTAATAATAATAATCTCGCTTTATATTATATTTGTTTTAAAGGGCCTCTGCGCTGTTGGCTTCGGCCCCACGCATGCCTTCCAAAAGTCTGGGACACGCATGCCTTCCAAAAGTATGGAAAAACATACAAATAATAATAATAAAACTTTTTATTTCGGACGGAATCCATAGGTGTTAGTTACAGCCTTATATTCTAGTGTTATTTGTTACTTAAAAATTAAAGATACACAGCGCAGGTTTCGTCATTCCACGGATAAAGCATCCACCACAGGTTTCGTCAGTAAAATATAGATACAACACACACTCCGCAACACGCATCGTCAACTAAAACTTATAATACATAACCCAGATCCAACCTTATCGTCCCGCGTGATACGTACCCGGCACAAACGTCCCAAAAATACTCGCGGCATTGCCACGTTGGATGGCCAAAGAAATACGTTGAAAATTGAAGAGTACTACAATTAAATACACAGCTATTCAGGTATGGAGCTTAGTCCATCTCTGTAGAAGGGGGGAGTCCCATCTATCCGCTGGCGCTACCAGGATGCCGTTGGCGCTGCCTCGCCAGCGGTTTAGTAACTAAGCTAAGGTTTACTCTCTCTCTACGATTAAAGGGCTAAATGATGCCACATGGCTAGATTAGATTTTAAGATTTCTTTATTTCATAAAATAAATTTACATTATAAGTTAACTGCTAGAAATATATGAATGTGTATGTTATTAAGTACTCTTAAGAGCATGCTGTGTGTACTTTGTGTAATAAGCATACACTGGCGCGGATTGAGCCATCAGATATATTCTAGAAAGGTACTCACATGTTATATTCCAGTCCTGAAAAGAATTGACGTACATTTTTTTCTCAAACGCTGTGCTGTTCAAAACCAATATTTGTATAAACGATATGATACAGTGAAGAAATATAATGGAAAAATAAACCATTATCGTCTGCATGAAACCCAGGGCAAGACTCGACTTGCGACCTGCATATCGTTTAAATTTTCATCGTGGTAACTCCCACGTAAAATTGAAACGAAACAAATATATTTAATCAAATAATTAAGTTAAGAGCTAATATTTGTATATTTACTACTTTGTAACGGGTCCTATAAAACCGCTTCAACGATTTTGATAAGATCTGCAATACAGTTGTTTACGGGGGCGAAAAAGTGATCTAGCTAGTCTCATTTTCGCGAAAGCACGTGAAACGCTGAACTAGAACTATATCAAAAGCTCGGTCTATATCAAATATAGTCTTTTTTGTAAGCTTTTATTTAACTTGCACTGTTTGAATGTATGTAAATAACCAAATATGCAAGTGTGTAAGTCGTCCTCGAAGGAAATTTCATCCCATTTTTCAGCCCCTTACTGCTACTTATTTCAACTACTTATCTGATGATCTGAAATTTGGCGTTAGTGGTGAATCGGCAAATACAGGTTGTACCAAAAATGGGCTGTGAACCGATCAAGGGCATAGTCGGTAGCGCATTGCGCTTCCAAATGTGCATTTAACCGCATGGTGAACCGTCACACCCCATTTATGTGACATGCTGTTTGTAAGTTCGGTGACAAAGTAATATTATGACACTACTGAGCTGATCTGATGATGGAGACAGGTCGCAGCAACGCTACACTAACCATCGTATTTGGGCTCATCGGAACTATGACTGAACGAGTATTTGAGGACTGCGAAATATAGAGTTCACGATTATAGAAACTTATTTTGTGTATGAATGAAATTACACATTATTTTATTGTTTTGATGACCGGTTAGCCTAGTTGGTAGTGACGCTGCCTACGAAGCTGAAGGTCTTGGATTCGAATCCCGGTAAGGGCATGTTTTTGTGTTATTAGGATTAATATTTGTTTTTTCATAACACAAGCCTTATTGAGCTTACTATGGGACTAGCTCGTCTTATGTGAGATCGTCCCTTAATATTTATTGTTTATTTATTGTATTGCTAGCGTCCCCGTAAACACATTTCCTGACGCCTCAGTCCGCGCCCTACGTAGCGTTGCAGCAACATATGTTGACAGCGTTGTGTGTTGCTGTGTTGCGCAGCACGTTGAATGTTGCATTGCGTGTTGCAGGCACTGGGAAGAAGGCCCTCCCCGATACCACGGACCCACTGAGTACGAGCGGCCCCCTCCTTACTACTATCCCGGACCAAAGTGAGATTTACTATTAAATAGTGCCTTTTTTTATTCTATTTAGTACTTCAGACCCTTTGATAATTATCAACTTCATGATTTTCTTTAGTATCTTAACGAGAAGTAGAGTTTATAACAAAGAGGAAAGAATCGAGCCGTGAAAATAGCAGTTTCATTAGAAGTATCCCAATTTGGAAACTCTTTATACAGTCATATCGAACATAGAACTCGACTTATTTCGACTCTGGAATGCTCTTCCGCTAACTATCCGTCAAGCAAAAAGCAAATTGACTTTCAAGCGCAAGTTACGCAAGTATCTTTCTGATAAGCGCGTAGGATAGTTGTCAATATAGTATTTTTCACTAGAAACAAAAGGTAGTATATATGTATATATATTAGTGTATATTATTTTGTATATGTGTATGTTTTTTTTTTTCAGTATGTGTTTGATAGAAGTTTATCTTGGATTAAGTTTTCATTATAAGGCTTAATCTGTATTCATGTATTTTTAAGTTTTTTTACTAATACGCACTGATGTAATGCAATATATTATACAAAGAGAACGAATATAAAACTATTTATGTTTTCATTTAAAATTAAATGCCTGCACCAAATGTTTCTGTTTTGCCCAATGGTTGACTGGTAGAGAATGCCTTATGGCATTAAGTCCGCCATTTGTACTTTATCTTGTATTCTGCAATAAATTTTAAATAAATAAATAGAAGTAGGTATGCAGGGGGGTCACGTATCTCTGACTGTACATACTACAATTCTTCCATGTAATGTAAAATCTATATATTGAAACTTCTATATTCCCGATACTATTTTTCTTTTTATAATAACTCCAGCAAACACACACTGTACATAATGTATCATCATCATCATCCATATCTTCTAAATGTCTTTTTTGTTATCTTAGGAAGGAATTTATTATAACTTTGAACGAATCACTACGCTCAGACTTCCCCAAACTCCCACTCCCGCACGAAACTCGGTTTGGGAACTGTTGCGTCTTATCTAGGCTTTACGGGTGGTGGTTAACACACGGCTTATGTAACTAACAATCTACATACAAAACTCAACTTAACGGTATTAACATAAGGTCTATGTTTGCAGTGATAGACAGTAAACTGGCCCTGACGGAACTAGACGACGACCTGCTGAAGTACTGAGACCTCACCGCGTGGCAATGTGTATACAAAGGTTAGAACTAAATGTTTATCTACCTTATAGGGCTTTACATAAGGCTCAATTTAAAACGGAACATGTTTAAACAACTGCGTATAGAATATTTTTCCAATGTAAAAAGCCTTAACGATATCGATATGATTACCCATTTCGTCCATGAATTATATGAAACTGCAACATAATTGTTTAAAATGAATTTAATCATTGAACTAATGCGAAAATGGTAATAAAATCGATGTTTAGAGTGGCATTCCATTTAGACCCAACGTCGGGGATTACCCCGTAGTTAGAATCGAAAGATCTTTGTCTATACTTAGGGTAATTAATGAATTCATAGTTGTACGTATCTTAAGTAATGCTGTTCAAACACAACAGCAAAAAATTACGGTCTCATAGACGGTACAATTTATTGCAGAATATCGAATATCGAATCCATTCAAATAGTGACTTTACTTTCCAAGAAGAATAAATCTATTAAGGTCGAATATCCCTCGACATGTTTCGAACCAATAAGTGGTTGTTATTCGTGAGCACTCGCGATGTTGGCGCGCTTAGCACATACATACATGTACTTGTCGAGCGATATTCGACCTTAAAGACGTACGTGACCCGTTTCATTATATTTTAATGTTGAAGACTCACGGGAGTTTACTATAAACTGTAAGGGAATGTTCTTATGAGGTTTTTGACGCCTTGACCAAATCTGATGATAAAATAATTTTGGTTTCGTCTATGGGGCGGAAAATCTTTTGTTGTTGTCTCATGGACGAAAATCTGCCAACTATGTGTGGTGGTCAGAACTTTAATGATAAATTAGTTTTAACGAGCGGTCCGTCTAGCCAAGCCGGAGTCTCAGTCACAGTAACTGCCATATATCGACTGTCTGTTTAGTATTTTTTACAGTTTGAGAAGGCTTTAATTTCTAACGCGAAATGTGCACAACTTGAGACTTAAGGTTAGAAATAAATTATATGTGAAAACAATTGACAGACCGTCCCACAAATAAACCAACAAACAATACAAATGAAATAGCACATTAAACTATATAATAAGTACATGTATTAAGTTGTGCGCTTTTCGTTTTTTATATGGCGATCTTGCCGCACAAATATTTGGAATTTTGAGTTATTCTCGAATATGAATTAATTATAAGTAATCTAATTTAGTCGTCTCTTAAATGATTTGTTACGAACAAAAAGACAATATCGACTAACTGATATGTTTTGGAACGTACCGCCGCACCGCTTATCGCATAGTTAAATTTATTTCGGACAAGTTCTGTTTTGAACAGTTACGTACAGTGAGCAGCAAAGTTGCTACCCGCATCAAGCGCTCAAAATGACCTTCGCACAACCCTAATGACGAGAACAAGGAGTGTCCAGGTCATTTAGAGCGTGTTATTTTCCGTAGCTACTTCTGATGCTAACTGTACACTCAAGAATAGTGAAAATGGGTACATTTTTTAGAGACTAATTGTACTCTTTTTTAATTTTAATATCGTGTGTAAGTGGTGCATCGGTGCTAGACATGGGCTGCTATTCGACAATGCAAACTTACATGGCCTGATTCTCTCCCGACCGCATTTTACAATGCGTAAGAGGGAGCTATAGATGTTATGCGATTTGATTTTGCATGTGTCGAATAAGGCACTCTTACGGAAGGAGATTCGATGCATTTATTATTAAGCTTAGTATACTATAGGCCGTTAATGGCCGCTACTCATTTATTCTTTAATCGTAAGTTAGCGGCCCGCGGGACTTATTGGCGACTACAGAATTTACACCACTAAACAATTAGTCACATCACGAATTTAAATCTATAGTCGTCATTACGCCCCAGCGGTAGTCCTAAGATGTCTAGTGAGTTTTTATTTGAAGTAATGAATCTTCGTAGAAGCGCCGCTTCAGAGGCGAGCTCTTTAGTTAATTATTTGGTGATTATCCATTATTGTAAGTGATTTTAATTGTTGACTCGGTGCGAGAGAGTGCAAATTTTTATTTAGGTGTATTAAATGTGTCATATTGTATTGTATTGGTTAGTTAGGCGTACGTAATGCCAAATATGTCGGTGCGCTGCGGCCCGCCGCGTCTTCCGATCGATGCTCACTTTTCTCTAGCGAAAGGGACTCTAAAGAATTTAAATTTGTTTCTACCAATTTCCTGCTCAAGTCTGCGTTTTTGTATAAATTAATCGGTGCTATGATTGCATCAAGTTTAGGTTGAACCTGGAGCCTTTTTGGTTTCGCATTGTATTGTATTTGTACATGTAATTCGTCACAAGTAGGCAGTAAGTGTACCGCGAGAGAGCTCGTGAGCGTTTTGTATGAACTAAGTAACAGTTAAAACTTATTGTAATCGTCAATTTTGTCTATAAATATATCGAATGACGAGTTTCGAGACGCTACGGACATTGTATTCTTTTAAAACATTTATAAGAGTAAAACGTCCTTAGCGCGATGTTGCGACGGTTGGACAACAAACTATACCGCATTGTAAGTCAATAAACTTAGCATCTCGCTTAGAATACTAGTTTATTTTACTTCCTATATTACGTTCCTTCACTACCACCCACTTAACTTTAAACAGAAGCTCCTCGCCTATCCTAATTTCAAATGCATCTACAGGCATTCCAAACACGCGATCTAGAAAAGGTTTTAAGCGAACAACGCCACCTATCGGGAAATTTAGTCACTTATTTACTTAATTCTTCATAAACTGATGAGTATTTTTCTGATACTTTCATTGTGTTCCAGACAGTGTTGCTAGGTTTATTATCGACGGTGCGGTATAGTCCGGGTAAAGTCGTGTAACTCAAACAGATCTCTTACCCAAAGTTTGAGTTACGTTGTTATACTCGGAAGATAGTTGCTGCGTTTGATTGCTGACGTTGGGCTGCGTTTAGCAAATAGGAACCTTAGGTACTTAACAAGTGGCAAAGGTACATGTTTAGTGATTTCAATTCTTGCTACTAGATAGCAATTTATGCACGAAGAATAATAGAGCTTTCAGTCTTCATGGGTCATATAAAATTGCCGCTCGTCGGGTCAGTGGATCTGTGTTGACAATATGAGGTCAATTTTGTGCTAGCATCTATTCCTAAATATTCAGTACCTTTAACCAGATTCAGTGTCAATTTTATCATTGTTTTAGGACCATATTAACTAGTTTATATGGTTTGAAATAAATAAGAAAATAATAGCAACAGCAGGTTAAAGGTATGTAGTGAGATTATATTAGGTGTTCCTTATTAAACGATGTGCAAGAAGAAGCTAGATCGTTCTTCGTCTAGATAGATCTTTGTAAGTCATTTTAGCTATACTAGACGTTGAAGGTCAATCGCAGCCCAATGCAGCGCCCACGCAGCGCATGTAGCATTCGTAGTGTAGCGACTGCGCGCGCAGCCCGATTGTAATAAATAAATACACTTCATTATCTCCCATACTGTGTTTTATTACATGATCATCCCCGACCCGATACTGGTGCAATTAAGTAGATCGTTTAGTCTACGAGATTGCTTTTTTTTTAACCTGCCTGTTGCTATAATAGGACGGATCCAATATAGCGGTCGAATTGCGTGGTTGGAGGGTAGCCTGGGGAAAATACAGGGGAAGCCTCCGGCACGACCAGGCGGGGAAGGAGATTGCACTCCACGCCTTACATCTTCTTGTGGGGGTGAGGGGGGGGCATGTCGGGGTAGTTAACGTTGCAAGTCTAATAAAACTAAAAATGCTATAGTTTTTAAGTTTTCTTTATGTAGCTCTGGTAACCAGTCTTTTATAATCAATACTTATTAGGAATTCTAGTCTGATCGTGCAATAAAAAAAAAATGAAACTACTCACCCCCGCGTGCCTAATGGAATTCGGCTAGTTATAAAAAAATAACAATGCCGTATTTGAAACTAAAAAAGTCGTTACCAGTTAGTGGGATAGTTGTTCCGAAGTTAAATTAACACCAAATATGTGCTGGTTAATTAAGGCAACAAACGCTAACGAAATCAAACTCAAAAATATTAAGCATCATGAATAACGGTTTTTTACGATTAAAAAGACATATATTTCTAAATTACATTAAATGTCACGTAAAATATTAGATTAACATTTTGATATTTGTTTAAAAAATAATGACGGCTTTTGCCTAGCCGGTCACTGTGTGAACTGATTAACATCATGGCGGCGCATCATTATAGGCACTATCGGGGTTTTGATTGGTCAGTTGTATCGCCATATAAGGCCGCTACCCCGTCTTACCCCCCTCCCCTATTTTTGTATGATCTAAGTTCCTTGACTCACCGGGACACCATGGCGACGTATAGGTTGTTTCCCGTTCGCCCGATCGTTCGACCGATCAATCGGTCCAGTGAGCTTTTTTCCTCTGCGAAAGGGTGCTAAAGAAATCCCATTGGACGGATCGACCGATCGGACGAGCGGGAAACACCCGACGTATAGCATACAAAAAGTGTGGTCAAGTGAGTTAACATCCATACATTTCTATATGATTTGTTTGGACACGATAGCCGGCGATGTCGCTATGGCGTCCCGGTAAGGCACGACACTAAAGTCAAATACTTAAATAATATTAAATAACATTCGGAATCGAAGAAAGATTAACGTTTGGTAATCCAATATGCACGGATAATATGAGACCAATAGTCATCTAGGTAGTTCAGCTGTCAAGAGTCACGTCACCACTCGGAATGCCCAAATAACAAGGACCAAAAATGTAAAACATTGCTTTAACTGTACTTACTTATGTAGACAGACGGTAGTGTTTGTTTTTCGTACCGGTCCATAACACATGGCGGTTGTCCAGCAAAAAATCTAGGTGGCACTGGTCGAATAGCCGTCCAAATAAGAGAAAAAAATAGAGTTTATGACAGGAGTTAAGTTCGGTATAAAATGACACTCATATAAAACGAACATATCTTTATTCTCGCATAACAGGCACTCGCTCAACAACATAATTCTACTTACTAGCTACGCTACCTAACCAACGCGATGCTACTCGCCGTTAATAAATACTGTCGGAGTCTCGCGACCAGAGATCAAGCTCGGCTTCCATTCTGAAACAAAAGGGATTATTAGTCCAGTTCGTCATTGGTTACCGCAGTTGGTGACCGCAATGTCTAAGCCACTTATTTAGGCTGCGCTGGACCAGCTTACGATTACCGACCGATCAATCCGTTTTGTTTTCAACTGTACGCTGTCCGGACTTGCGGTGTTGTATGGCCTATGTCGCCGGACAAGTGTCCGTTGTCCGGTGAAAACAACGGACCTCTACAAGCGGCCTTAGGGCGGGTTGCACCAACTTACGATTACAGTCCGATCAACGTTAAATATGGCGCTGGCAGCTGTCATTCCATAGAAACTTGTCAAACTGTCCATACATTCAGATTTTAACGAAAACCGCTTACGATTACAGTCTGTTTAATGCAACCCACCCTTAATCGTTAAATATGCCGCCGGCGGCTGTTATTCCATAGAAACTTGTCAAACTTTCCATACATTCGGATTTAAACGAACACCGCTTACGACTATTTGGTGAAGAAAAAAATGACTCCAATGTCCACGCGGAGCGAGCCGCGGGCAGATGCTAGCGTGTAAAAAGCTACTGACACGTGGGCGCGGGCTGGTGCGCGGGCGCGGGCGGGCGGTTGGGCGCGGGCGCGGGCGGGCGGTTGGGCGCGGGCGCGGGCGCGGGCGCGGGCGCGACGCGGCGCAGCAGCCGGTCGAGCTCGGCGCGGCACGACGCGTGCAGGAAGGAGCGCGGCCGCACGCCGCGGAACACGCCCGCGATGGACGGCTTCACGTTGTAGAAGATGATCGCCTGCCCGCGCGTCTCAAACTCCTCGATCAGCGTCTTTATGCCCTGCGAATATATAGTAATGGTAACATTTGGAAACAGCAGCGGAAAGTGTTTACAGCTGATATCATATCGACACATGACGGACAGGTCTTAAGGTCCCAGTGCTCCAAACAATAGGTGTCAACTATTGGCCAGGCATTAAGGTGTCAGGCATTAGTACATCTACCTTATATGGTTTTAAAGCTGTCGGTTGACTTTCGTCTAATTTGGAAAGTGTGTTGCTTCAGAACAGAACGCAACCAGCCACAGCCTAACAAAACAATCCAGATTTCCGATGTTTGTAATTAAGCAAGAGTAGGTAAACAAGATAGCAACCAAACTGACATCAGTTGGTCGTCAAATCGACGCGGGCCACGCACCGCTCATCGCCCCGCTTGTAGACAAACGTGACCTTAACCTATTAATAGTATCAGAGTCTCCTCAGACGGTCTCAACTACGCGCAAACTGCTTCTCGCTAAAATATTGTAAAAGAAAACTGTGGTGCCATAAATAATGAACTACTATGGTTGCTGAGGAGTTCCTTTCACCTTAGCGGCGGTAAAGTCTGCGGCCTGCACGTGCGTCGCGTCGAGCACGAGCGGCGCGGCGCGCGCGCTGTCCGCCGCCTTGCACAGCGCGCGCCGGACGAACTCTGCTGACGGGAACGCCAACGACCGGTCCACTATCGCCACCAGGTGCTCGATGCCGTCGCCTGACTGAAACGACAAAACAGTTATATAATTATGCTATCAAAACTACTTTAAATAACAATAATATTATGGCTACAGTCCGGTGGTTACGGGTGTGTTGTGTGTTCCATCAAAGTAGGTGCCAGAATGGTAGCTAATGTAAGGGATATTGTTTGCTGGCATAGCTGGTTTAAAAATGGAATAGTTGACCATAATTTCCATGAATATAATTGTTCGAGTACTTGTCAACTCTCACATTTACTTGATAGATTTCTTGATGGTAGATTGGAACACGAAAGACGAATTCTTGATTTAATCTTGATTTATTTAACTTGATAGGTGTGCACACTTAATGTATATCGAACGTGAAGTGAGGTAAAATGATTTATTGGCTAATTACGAAATATTATACAAAGCAAATGCTGATGGTGCAAATGAGTGCTATGACGCACGCGCTATGTACTCGTACATCTTCCGGGGCGCAGATGAGCTGAAAGGTGGATGCCGAGTACAAACATGATAAAGACAAATACATAAACATTAAATCAATGAAATGTAACTACTTTAAATTTAGGAGACGTAGATTTATCTACTCGCGAAACACTTGCTGTTTCGCTGCAGTCTAAATGTTGAAATTGGCTAGTTTCGGGGGCTTCGGCGCAGCGCGCGCGCGGCGGGGCGCGGGGTGCGGGCGGCGCGGGGCCGGCCGGGGGCTGCGTCGGCGGCACTCTCCACTGAACTCTTCGTACGATGATGCATAATGCGACGACTCCAATCCCTCCGAGTATCACATATATCATTGCGTAATGATGAATAACGTGATATGATATTTTCTCAGACGTAAGTTGAATTTCCTTCAATTTGGTGATCTTCTCCCCGAGCTTTGTTGTTTCTCTAAGTAAGTCTTCCGATTCGTTTTTCTCCTGAGTGTGTGGGATGGTGATGTTGATGACGTGGTTTATTGGTGGCATAACCGGATTATATACATCCGGTTTCATCTTAAGTTCTGACCAGTGTGGTTTATGCGGAAAGACGGAGAAATTGTCGGTCTTTATAATGCAGCCTTGACCTACTGTTATAAGTCCGGCGTTCGTCAGCTGATGAGCGGTTACTTGATCCGCACACAATGTTCGAACGTGACACTGTTCGCAACAAAAGTATATGTAAGTATTTAATGCATTACTTTCGAGCCAGTCATTTTTGCATGATGTTGTAACAGTTTTGCATTTCAACTTGTCTGTTTCGCAAAAACTGTTGTCGCCTTTCATTTGGTAAATTGGTAACTTGATGTAGCAAAAATAGGCTTCGGCTAGTGCAGAACATGTTCGAACATCGTATTCCGATATTGGAATATACGTATCTTTTTTCATGTTAATCGATACGTAGCTTGATACAGGAACTACAGTGGTAATCTTGCTTCCGGTCCTTTTGGGTATCGGTATGACTTTGAACAGTTCATAAATATCTCTACTGATGAGTGGTATCCGTATTTCAAAAATTAGGACATCTTCCATCACTCTTGTCTTCACTTTGAGCAGCTCGTATATCTTGCGTAGATCCGAGTGTAAGTTATCAATTGGCAGGGAAACATCTCTTGGCAGGGAGCTAGCTATAGTGCTTAACTCATTAATAAGTTGTTCTGGAGTCAGTAAATGTAAGTTGAAACGCCCATGATAAATGTCAGTGATGGTGTCCAATAACACGTTTTGAAGTCCTCTTAAATTGTGGAGCATATTACTTGCTATTATTGCTCCTGTGTTGAAATCGTTAATAATGTTGTTAGTTTGAATTTGGTCTTGTAGATTCTTGAACGCTTTTTCCAAACTATTCATATGTTGATGTATAATTTTATGCTGTTGAGTCATAGTTTCTTCCGTACATTTTAACAAATTATACTCCCCTTCAACAATGGATGTTTGATTTTTCCAAAGCGATGCCATTTACTTGGCGTTGTCTCGCAGAAGCGTAATATCTTTCTGATACTGTTCGGCGAATCTTTCATCTAATACGCCGAAGAGACTATTAGCGACGTAACCGACACCGTTGATAAGGCCGCGTCGGGTTCGTTGTGCCGTGAGTTGCGTGCTCAAATGCTGACTGAGCAATAGCTGGTTGTAGTACTCGAGTGCGGAGAATCCATGACGTTGCTGTAGCGATATTACGTCGCAATGAACTTGAGTCTTTATAGCTTCGCATGTGTCTTTTAGGAATCGTGTATACTTTTGAAGTGCATCTGTGGCTTCCCAATATGGCTCCATGTTGTAATAAATAATAAGTTTCCATTCGTCTCGAATTAGCATAATGTCTGCTAATTTATCAAAATATAGACCTTGTGTCTCACGAAATGGTATTACATTGACGTTGCATTGACCGCTTGAAATGCATGACAGAAATAATAAGAGTGCGGCAAACATTGATGTTAGAGTGAACTGAGCCTTGTTTGCACTTGATCTATGTGGTTTTCTTGATACATGGTTTTCTTTGTTTATATCTTGCTTTTGTGGAGTGTTGCCTTGATCATTTTTTGTTGGTTCATCTTCTGTATGTTCTGATAGGATAGATAACTTTAGGACTGGACGTTTCAAGGTCCCGTTCTTCGTTTTCAGCGTTACGACGCGCACGTACCCGTCTTGTCCCGGGTGCAGCTCTATAACTCTGCCCATGGCCCATTTGCCGGGCGGCAAGTTATCGTCATGAATGAGCACAACATCGTTAATGTTGATGTTAAGTAGTGGCCTTTTCCATTTGCTTCTGGTATTTAACTGTGCTAGGTATTCTGTGCGCCATCTTTTCCACAAATCTTGAAGTATTTTGTGGGTGAGCTGCCATCTTGTACGTAAGTCTTTTTCAGTCTCGATTAATGTTAGGGTCGGTCCAGTGTTCAGAAAATGCAAATCTGCAGGGTTATCAGCTGATTTGACGTAACGCCAGCTCTCCGGAGGAATTGCTTCGGTAATCTGTCGCACCCTGTTGGCGACAAAAGTCTTCCAGCGGCTAGGATTGCCTTTTATTCACCCCAAGACCGCTGTGGAGTCCACCCAACCATAGACCTTGATATTATGGTTGGTTAAACATTGCTTCACCTTGATCATCAATTTTGCGACCAAATGAGCCCCGGACAATTCAAATTTTGGCAGTGAAATAGTCTTGGAGTTCGGTACTAATCTTGATTTCCCGGTTAGCAATATAATATTAGCTTGTCCGTCTACTTTTATTTTAGCATAAATAACACAAGCATGTGTTCGAAGTGTCGCGTCGCTGAATGCGTGTAACTCGATATCGCTTACAGCGCTCGTGCCGATCCATCGTGGAATTTTAAATGCATTTATATTATTTGTTAAATCTTGTTTGAACTTTTTCCATTTAGCGTTGACGTCATTGGGGATCTTGTCATCCGATTGAAGGGCCGGTGCTTTCCAAATGCTCTTATTCCATTGTGCAATCGGCGCTAGCGTCATATGACCGAGCGTAGCGCGCGTAGGTATTCTTGTATGAACAGCTTGTACTGTTGTGCAATAGAGTTATTTTTCTTGAATTTATTTTCCAATTGTCGAAATTGCATGATAGCTCTGCCTTTTGAGTGGCCCAGTCTTCTCAGACATTGTTTCTTGAGCGGGATTCGTACTTGATATCTTCCATCTGCCAACCTTGTTGTTGTTTCTTGATAAAACTGGATGCATTCATCTTCTTCGCTAGTATTGAATGTTTGCTCTGGAATATCTTCGAATTCCCAAAATTTCTGAATGTCTTCAATATTATTCAATACCAAATTACATTGAAAACTTTGCTGCACTTTCCCGCTCAAAATCCACCCTAGACGCGATTGTTGTGCGATAAGGGGTAAGTTCTCATGTTTGTGTATTCCCTCCATTATAATACTTGCATAGACCTCCGCGCCCAATAATAAATCTACAGAGTTACTGACGTAATATTTCGGGTCCGCCAGCGGTATGGTATCCAAAAGTTCCCATCTTGATTTGGAAAATGTGGTGTTGGGCAAGTTTCTTGTTAAACTCTTCATTATGAAGGCGTTGGTGATAAATGAATATTGCTCGTCAGATGACAAACAGTTTAACTTGAGCATCCCTTTGCAGATGTTGTCATTAGTGCCGACTCCTGTGATTACACCCTTGCATTTGTTTCGTGGCAACCCTAATTGTTGGGCGGCATTTTCCGAAATTAAACATATTTCTGAACCCTGATCTACAAGAGCTCTCATCCGGAGAGGTACTCCATCCTTTGCTATGATCTTGATCAAGGCGGTGGCGAGAAGTATATCTGGTTGTTCTTTAGGATCATGTTCTTGTGCCACGTGTGACCCATTTCCTTGTTGACGAGTTTGATATCCGGACGTTGCAATTTGATTGCAAAATACGTCGTGCAATAGTGTATTATGATACCCATTGCATTCTTGACACCTTTTTGCTGAATGGCAAGCTTTGCCGTTATGATTATGCAGACAATTGCTACATAGATTGAGTTTCGCAATTGTTTTTCGTTTAAGTCCCGGGGCCATGTCTTTGAACTCTGTACAAAAGTACACGCCATGGTCTTCCTGGCAGACCGGGCATTGGCGTTTATACTCGTTGTAGACTGTACTTGAAGTAGCCTTGTTGCTTGTAAAGTACTGTTTGAAACGGCTTGGTTTATGTTGACTGTTTGATGTGGACGGCGTGTTTAAGCTTGTTTTGTGCATGGCGGCTTCTTGTTTACGCCGTGATGACTCCATAGCAGTAAATTTACTTTCCAAAAATGATAGGAATTCCTTTAAATCCTTAAAGGAATTCCTATCATTTTTGGCAATTCTCGTGGCTGTTTCAGTGACGCCATATATTCATTGTGCGTTTCCGAATCCAACTTTTGCGTCAATAAATAGACTAATATAGGGTCCCAAGTATCTATGTTGACACTTAAATTCTTGATACCATTTAGACTTTCTATAGTTACATCATGTAGTCGCTTGATATGACTTGATGTAGCTTGTTGTAACACAGGCAGGGTCATGACATTGTTGATGTGGGTTGTAAATATTAACTTCTTATTATTGTATCGATGGTTCAATATTTCCCAGCATGTGACGTAATTATCTGAGCTAATAGGTAGGTGCTGTATGAGTCTTTCTGGTTCTCCCTTAATCTTGCTCTTCAGGAACTGCATTTTTTGGGCATTTGATAGACAAGGATTACTATGGATAGCTTCTGTAAATAGGTCTTTAAATGAAACCCATTGTTGGTAGTGTCCATGAAATACAGGGATGTCTAGACGAGGGGTCGACTGCTCCCGGTGCGACGTTGACCATAACTTGCTGTTGATCTCTTTCTTCATAGAAGCGTACTCGTTTTCGTACTTAGTGAACATGCTTTCGTAATGCTCGTCGGTTCCACCGGTTTCACTGTCAATTCCCCAGTGCAACGAGTCTATGGCTGCCCAGCGGGAGCTTAGAGACCTAAGTAGGTCTTCGAGCTCCCATTTTTCTCCAACACTGTCTAACTTGATATTCGACAGAGTTCGAGCCAATGCCTTGAAGTTGCTACTTTGTTTGCGTAACATTTCATCCAATTGGCTGTGATTTCCTTGCGTGGTAAATGAGGTACTGGGGGCTTGCAGAGTTTTCTCATCCTCCGACACCTGCTCCAAGGATTTAGCAGATTGGTTATTGCCTGGCCCTGCCAAGGGTCTTTCTGCTGGCGTAGGTCGATCACTGCTTGGCGTACGTTGAGCGTAAGTTTGAATCAAATCTCTTGTTTCTGTGTATATGTGAAATGTTTCATCGTAAAGGTTGTTGTAGAAGTAGGCATGTCCAGGATTTTCAAACTCACGTAGCTTTCCGTCGTTGTTGTCGAACTCCTGCCAGTATAATTCAAGAGTCTCCAACTTCCTCTTGATGTAATCTGCAGTCTTGCGATCTACACCGTCTTTCTTAAAGTTGATCTTGGTTTGCTTTATTGCGTTTTGTAGTTGGATTTGACCTTGGTACAATTCCTCCATATTACTAGTTCTTGATAACTGGTAAATTAAGGTAAAAAATAAAAATACTTGCTAATAAATTCTTGCTAAACGGCGGTAGATTTGCTTGATTGAACCTTTCTTGCTGTGTCGTGTTCACTTTAGGTATATGCTTAATTTTCGTGACTTGAACGTTCGTGGATAGGTACCTGTTAGCCTTGATGCTCTAATCTTGATTTGGAGCCCTGGTGCTCTTTTAGACCTTGTTGTCTTACTTTATGCTTGATAATCGCTTGCTTGATTACAGGTAAACAGTGCTCCTGCACTCTATATGCGATATATGTGCCTTCTCAATTCACTGGTGGAACCCGCTTGTGGGAAGCCAGCAAACCGATTCACTATCGCAATATAAGTACAAAAACACCAAATACCTGCTTAGGTTCGAAGGACCATTAATGTTCGAGTACTTGTCAACTCTCACATTTACTTGATAGATTTCTTGATGGTAGATTGGAACACGAAAGACGAATTCTTGATTTAATCTTGATTTATTTAACTTGATAGGTGTGCACACTTAATGTATATCGAACGTGAAGTGAGGTAAAATGATTTATTGGCTAATTACGAAATATTATACAAAGCAAATGCTGATGGTGCAAATGAGTGCTATGACGCACGCGCTATGTACTCGTACAATAATAAATACAGCCTAAGAGAAACAATGCCATTAAATGTATGAAGCGAGCTTCTGGAAAAATCCCGATAGTTATTATGATCCATATTCTGAGAAACGCACAGTGGAGAAACATCTCGATGAATAGAAATCGTTCAGTTGCAAAATGGCTGAGCAAGATTCACCACAACTCTAGTGACTTTTACTCCAGGCAAAATACGGTTTTGAAAAACATTAATTTATAATAGCGTTTTTTTTGTTGATTTCATTTTAAAATTGTATTCTAAGATGATTTATTCAAGAATCCGGCAAACTTTCCACCCGGAAGTAATTATGTAGCTTTAAATGAAGCATGCATTGTGTTTTTTTGTACGATTTATATTGAATATTATAGAGCAAATGTAAATGAACCAAAATAAAGACAAACATGTTTATTAATATTTTTTCTGACTTTTTAGAAGCTAGTTTATTTATCATTTTTTTGATGTCTGAAATTTTGTCGGATTTTGTCGCTGGGTAACTATTTAATTGATAATATATCCGTTACACATCAAAAAGAAGCTATTATAAATTATTTCCAAAATTGACATTTTTTCCATACAAGTTGTCAGTTCATTGACTGGACTATTTCACGAAGTGTCATGTGGACGCTTACAGCAGAAACAGATGATGCCCTAATTTAGTCGCATCCTCACTAACTGATGAATTGATTGACTCACCAGGGCTCCAGTGACTTCCACCGAGGGTCTTGCGGACGCCTACAGCAGAAACAGACCCCACTCCAGTCGAGTCATGACTGATGGTGATGATAGACTCACCACGGCTCTGGTGACTTTCACAGAAGGCCTGGCAGACGCGTATAGCAGGAACATGAGGTTGACGGCTATGCCGATGACAATGCCGAGCTCCAGCCGCGTCAGCAGGCACGCGGCGAACGTCACCACCGCCGGGATGATGTCCAGTTCTGCAACAAGCATTTGTACAACGTTTAAAAGCAACTTTGATGGTCTTTGGACGCAGCTGATCAGATTAAGACGCTGTCAACACCAAAATGCCCTTGAGTATTTGGGATAGCGCGCACACTGTATATTTGTATCGGAGTAAACGAGAGCGAGTGTTACTGGGCGGCCCGGTTTTTGAAGATAATATATAATAATTTTGAAGATAATATGTAAATAAATATTGAATAAAAAAATGTTGATTATTTGTGAAATATGACTCGTTAGCGGTGTAGGTATGAATATGTTGACTTCATGTTTTTAATTGCAGACCCATAAGTCAAAAAAATAGACATAGAACCGTTTAATGATGATTTTAAGACTAAACTCTTTGCAATTATTTTCTATCGAGCCGATTTCGTCCAATTATGTATCGAGCCCGTCCACGGTCTTTGAAATATGGTGAATATTATCATTTTTTTTTGATGTGCTAGAACAAATAGTTTTTCTTAAAAAACTGCTTAAATAACATCAATTTCAACAAAATTATGTCTTGTCAGCCTCTTAAGTACTATAGTTTCCCAACAGGCTCCCAAGGACGAGAGTATTTAGCAACACCAGTTAATATTTATTTGGGAAAAAGCTTGACACTGGATGATCCACATCTCGCAATGTTTCAGGCATTTCCTTTAAACCCATCAATACTGAACTCAATCGTAATAATAATTCCCTTTAGCAGCTTTAGGACGTACTGCATTATTTAGACGAGAATCTGAAGAATCCAAGAAATGCCACGCAAAGAAAGTAGCTCTGAACTTACTCTTTGTCCTCCATATAGGTTTGAAGACGTGCAATTCCATCATAAAGACCACGGCGGCGATGATCACCGCTGCCAGCGACGCCTTGGGGATGAAGAAGAAGTACGGTGTGAAGTACTGAAAACAAGAAGACGAGAGTTAGTCCATATGTTGCGTTCTCATCCTTAGTAGATCGATTTCATTCTAAGCCTTAAACCCATCGAACGAAAACACCACACCAGAACGCGAGCTCCTTACAAATTTCTACCCAAACACGTGCTGCCTAAAACCCGGTATGCGCATGTTCGAACTAAACGGCTGGCTGGCATCGTTTTATAGGGGCCATTATGTGAGGCCATTTTGCGGCGCTACTTAGACTTCTATGGTTTTTTCGTTCGCTGCTTGAACCTTGTTGTGGCCAACAATGTTGATATAATATATAATAATAATATAATAACAAATATAATAAATCTCATTTATTTAAACAAATTGTGTTACAATTGTTGTTACCAGGGGTCCTTACACCTGTATCGTGGGGAATCAGTTAAAAAAATTATACATTAGAAGTCAGTTACCTTAAAATAATACGTAAATCAAGTGTTGGCGTAAGTTAGTTAATACTAAACATGTCAACAAATACTTAAACTACCTTATCTAAAATGGCTTCAGTCTCGGCATAATTTAGCGAATGAAGATATTGATGGTTTAGTGGTTGGATGTACATAGGGGTGTAGACACCAAATAAAATAACCAATAATGTTGAATTTTTCCGAAGAAGGATTAAACATATTGTTAAATGGAGAAAAAAGTATCGCAGGGGGAATAATCAAAAAGTTATAAAATTCCAAAGTTTTAAGAAGGGGTATTTCTGTCCCTTTTCCGCAAAACGCACTTTCATATGAAACGATTGTCATTTACTATGACGCTCGCAGATCGTGACGTCACGGTCTGTGAGCGTTTCTCTACGAGCAATAATAAAATGGTTGTAGCTTTTAGATATCTGAATGGGATTTCCGTCACGGCACATTTTTTGCCGTCTTTCTTTTGGTCGCGAACGATGCCCGATTTTGATTCTTATTGTTGACATTTCTTGTGCTCTACATGTTTTCACAGTGGACATGAACAAAGTGTCACCTGTTGACTTGTAGAAGGCAGTGTTCTTGGTTGTTGGCGGTGGTGGTCCTTAAACATATTCCACAGCATCATACCTGCAAAGACAGCAGAACCAGCGCTCCAGTGTACAGCCCCCCGGCGGTGGTCGCCACGCCACTCGCGTGGTTGACGGCACCGCGCGACAGGGCGCCTGATACCGGCATGGATTCCACCAGTGACGAGGCGATGTTGCACACTCCTAGTGCTAACATCTCTTGAGTTGCGTCGATGTATTTGCCTTCCGCTGGAAAATGTACAAGGGCACATTTAAAATCAAATGATCCTGTTAGGCGATTTGTAATTTACGTTCATTAAAGTCCATTACTTATAAAATTTGACCTAAGTAGGAACATTAAGATTTCAATGTAGCTCATAGGAACGCTACATTTTACTAGCGTTGAAGGGAAAATAGGAAAAGAAGCCTAATAGGTATAGACAGTAAACTCTACAAGTGGCACTATATACGCAGTATTGAATATATATACTATCCTAAAATTAAGATACGAAAACTCTTGACTCCGCTCTAGTGGTATATATACATCAAATAAGTCGGCTTTAGAAAAACTCTCTGTAAAGATGTGATGAATTTTTATACGGTCCCAAAAAGAAAAAGCTGAAGAAGAAGGAAATACTCACAGAAGACCTTAGCAAGCGCGATATTCTCCAGGATGGACAGCAATGGCACCACAAAGATGGCGGAACCCAGCGTGGAGGCCATCTCCATGAAGGTGTAGGTGTGGTTGCCGACCGTCGCCGAAAAGGGCGGCGGCGCTAGCGATGGCAGCCCTGGTTTAACCTCGCCTGCAATGTGGTACCAATCACCAGTTAGTGTATGTCCAAGGAGCATTATAAAAGACAGCCATGACAGAATATCAGATTTTTCAGGGAGTGTTGCACAACTGATGTATGTAAAAGATGTTGCGTGAGGTAAACAGGAATAGGTAAAGAAGCTTGCTTTATAGCTAGCGCTCACCGATAAATAATTTAGATTCGATCATGACTAGGTCTACGGTGTCCTTCGCCTGTCATAACAGGCCATTAAAAGGGCTCTGTGAGGCGGATGCCACGGCAGCTGATTAAGTAGTCCCGACAAGCCAGTCATGACATCCACAGAGGCAAGGCGCAAGGTGGGCTTTAGCGCTAATACGTTCAACCTTAGATCCTGGAACCACTGCGGAAATGACCGCTAATTTCGCCGATGTGTAAATTTTGAAAAGGTAACTAAGTCTCATAACCCAGGCGTTCCCCGAAAGTTGGGTTCTAAAAGGGCTCACCGGTGAGCACGAACGGCGTCTGCTGCTGCGTGTCAAAGTAGTACGCCAGCGCGGCGCACACGAGCACCACCAGGATGTTGCGCGTGGTGGACAGGAACCAGAGCGCCTGCGCGGCGGCGTGCGCGCAGCCGCCCTTCTCGTCTGAGCCGCGCACCTTTATGTCCTTCACTTTCTGCGAAGATACGAAATAAGGCAATTAAAGTCTGACCAGTGGGTAGTGTCACAAAGATATGCGGAAGATTTGAAAAACGCGTGCTGGTAACACGACGTGCATTGCCTTTAAGTACAACGCCCTTCGTGTACAGTACAACAATGCTTTCAGGGTGCCGTGGGTCTGTAGTGCGTCGGGGATGTTTGCCGAAGCGAGAGTGGACTGTTTTTACACCATAATGCGGAAACGGTGCACATCTCTGGCGCACAGGGGGCGGGATAGCGCTAACGGTATCCTGAGGGCATTGTCGGATAGGTTTGATTGCCAGTATCTGAACCACAGCCACATGATTCATCTACTGGCAAACAAACCTGGCAGACCAATGTATAATTATAGATATTAGTGACTAACAATAGGATAAGATGTTTATTTAATTATTTGTTACTAACACATAATTCATTAATATTTCAATTAAATTAAATAATGTAATATTATAATTTTGTATTACTAATGTAGTATTGTATTGTATATGATCCTTGTTGGTCGAAATAAAGTATATTTGATTTGATTTGATTTGATTTAAAGCCACCGCAGCGTCATTCTGTAAGTAGCCTACCACTTTCACTGCCAGGAACCCGCCTAGCTTACGCTGTAGCCGCTAGTTAGCGGGAAAACTTCGGGATCGGCTACGAGCGTAGCGCGTAAAGATTTCTGGCAGTGAATGTGTTAATGGATACTTATAACTGACAGCTTATTTCATATGTAAATTTGATGGCCTATAAAATTAAATAAAACTTGCGACATGATTAAGGGTTTGAAAAAATGCCAGGCTCAAGGCTAATTATAAGTGCATTGTAACCGCCGCATAAACGCCCTCACCTCCCTGCAGATTTCCGATGCATTTCTGGTTATTAGGTAGATAGTGGTGCATTATCCCCACCAAATAAATCTGCATGTCGTCGTCCGAATTCTAACATGGAGGGGAGGGCGGTAGAAATGCTCTACGCTCTCTTTGAAAATTATATATCGCAGCTATATACGAGGGGCTCACCGAAATGATCGGGAATGGATAACTTAGGACTTAGTTACCTGAAATTTTTCGTTTATGACTTTAACATTGGACTTTTGAAACCATATTGGCATTCAATGAGATTTACCCATAAGTCCACCTCCTCATATTATCTTAGTGTTATCCCGGTTGCTATGCAGTCTCAATACGAATATACTTAAGAACTAGTTTTTGCGAAAGCGAGGCCTAGAGGGGAAACGACACCTTATTGACTTTTTGTGTCAAGTGGTTCCTGGTGAACTTGCCGTCAAGTTAGCAGTTCTTTACATTTTAGAGTCCCAGAGACATTGAAAAGACCATTGTTTGCTGGTTAGACCTAACCAGGTTAAAGTTGCTGTGAAAGTGTGAGTGAACCTATGCATGACATGCCATCTTTCTTGCAACAGAGCGAGCAACCTTTAGTTAGAAGCACGACGTTGGTGTCTAGTAATGTGCCGTACACTGGAATATTCCCGTTGTATCATCATCATACCAGCCGAAATACGTCCACTGCTGGACATAGGCCTCCCCCAGAGTGCCACAATGACCGGTCCTGCGCCACCCGCATCCAGCGAACTCCCGCAACCTTTACCAGGTCATCAGTCAACCTTGTGGGGGGTCTACCCACGCTGCGCCTTCTGGTACCTACGTGATCGCCACTCGACGACTTTTCCGCCCCCAACGGCCGGTTCCACGTGCAATGTTCCGGTTGTGTAGGGGGATCAAATTGGGAACTTTAGTGTATACCCGACACATCTTAAAACGTGCCTGGTACCCAGGTGTTTCATAACCTAAACGTATTCTTATATCAAACGTAGCAATTTCATACAAATTGATCACGTGTGACCACGACCTTAAACTTCGCAACGCAACATGCGATTAAAAAAGATGAAGGCGATCCATTGACCATAGAGTGGAACGACATGAGCTACCGGATATCCTGTCTTCGATAAAAGCATAGATTTGCAACAATCTGCTGTTAAATGTCTCTGTCGGTGTAATTATTAGATACATGAAGATATGACGGCCACAGTTAAACGTCGTTATCCAACTCAGTACTAAACGTTTGATTGTTATAAGACTTATAAGTTGTGTAACTGACATCATCTCTTTGCTCTAAGGACGAGCCAAATGTAGCGAAGCGCGAGGGGGCTCCAGTGCGTTCAGCATGAGGTCCTGGAGTCCCCCGCATGAGAGCGCAGATGCAGGGCACCGTGGAGTTTTTAGTGGATAGAAATACCACATATCCCGGTCATCCCCCGGTGACCTAACCTAACCTAACCTAACCTAACCGCCGGTTTTCTCCACAAAAAAAAAGCTCCGATGATTTAGAGTTAACTCACAGTTAACTGTGAGTTAATTCAGAGTTAACTCACAGTTAACTCTAAATTGGCTGTATTTTTTTTTGCGATTTCGTGTTTTTTTTTTAAATCATATTCGCTTTTAATCATTCCGGATCATGACCCCGAAATCACCCAATACCTATACCAAATTAGTGAAGGGGTAACAGACAGACACACCTTCGCAATTTATAATATTAGTATATGGATAGTAAGTATGGATATCCGCGAATTGCCACCGAAGTATAGAATAGAATAGAATAGAATAGAATCGTTTATTGCATATCACATTACAAAGATTGGGTGGAATTAACACATAAGTAGGTATACATGTGACACCCTGCAAGGGCACAGCAATATCAGAGCAGAGGGCTAACTAATTATTATAAGTAATTATACAAAGCTAATAAAATATTATATTGTTAACACAAAACACACATAAACATTTTTCACTTGCCGACATTATTAAAGTATTCCTTTAAACTATAAAAACATTTGTTTATTAGAAACAATTTCAATTGGTTGTTAAACAGTTTTGGATTTTCTAGATTTTTTATATCATTAGGAAGGTGATTATAAATTTTAATAGTCATATGATGGGGGCTACTGGTGACGAGTTTTAATTTCGACAATGGCCGTATTAGTTGGTTGAGGTTGCGATTATTTCTTTTAATTTGAGTTGTTGCTTGCGGTGAATATAAATTTAAGTGTTTCCTAACAAATTTACTAGATTCGAAAATATACATGGAAGTAACAATTAGTATTTTATGTTTAATAAAGTAAGGTTTGCATGACTCCATTTGGTCTATATTAACTAAAATTCTGATGCACTTCTTTTGCAAAATAAATATTTTATCAATGTCACTGCTATTTCCCCAAAGGACTAGGCCATATGATATTCGCGAGTACGCATATGAATAATATGCCGTAAGGGCTGTCTTTAGGTCAGTCGCTCGCTTAAGATGTTGGAGGGCGTAGATAAATGACGACAATTTTTTAGATAATTTTTGGATATGGCATTTCCAGCTCATATTCGAGTCTAATTCTATACCTAGTAAGGTGGCAGAACTCACGGTCTCTAATTTTGAATTTTTATATGTGTAATCTATTGGAAGTGCTGCTTTTTGTTATGGTTTAAATTGAATTATTTTTGTTTTTTTTTAAGTTGAGCTCCAGATTGTGAGATTGCAACCAGTTTGTAATTTTACTTAGCGTTGAGTTTAACTTATTCTGAATTTCTAACGTACTAGAGCAAGGAAGCAATGCAGATATATCATCTGCGACAAGCGTACTATGTTCCTCTAAAATGTCAGGAAGATCATTTATATATATGTGGAATAAAACACACCCTAAGACGCTGACTTGGGGGATAGAGCCCTTCACGGGGACTCTATCAGATCGAATGTGTTGTATTATGCCTGTGTCAAAGTCTGTGTGTTCTATTTCTACATATTGAAAGCGATAATTTAGATAAGACTTAAACCACTCCAGGGCAACACCTCTAACACCAGTGTTATATAATTTGTCTAAAAGGGTTTTATAACGGACTCTATCATAGGCCTTGCTCATATCGAGTAAGAGACCTACAGCATATTTTTTATTGTTAATAACGTTGATGATTTCCTGGACGTATTTATAAATTGCTAGGGTTAGTTTGGCTGTTATGAAAATGTTTATATTTTTCGCAAAAACCATAGAGGCGCTTTACCATCGCGGTTTCATATATTTTAGCTGAAGTTGGTAACAGAGCGATTGGACGGAAGTTATTTACATCTGAAGTTTCTCTCTTTTTGTGGATCGGTTTTACTATTGAAATTTTCAGTGCATCCGGGAAGATGCCTTGTGAAAAGGATTGATTTATAAGTAACATATAGGGATTGTATAGATACTCTGCACAAGGTTTCAATAGGGTGGGAGGGATTTCATCTATGCCGAAAGAAGATTTATTTTTGAGGTTTTTTAAGATATTCATTATTTCTTTAGGTTCAGTGGGTCGTAAGAAAAATGAGTTATTTATAGGGTTTGTTAAAGGTAATTTGTTTACTATGGTAGGAGAAATATTCCTAATGAAGGAGAAAAAGTTACTAAAGATGTTTGCAATATTTTTGGGATCGTTTATCATGTTTTGATCTGATGTTTTGATTTTAAAGTTTTTATTTTTATTTTTTGTTGAATGAAGTGGTCACGTCTTGTGTGTAAGTTTAAAAGGTTGTAAGTCCTCTTAGTAACTCATTACTGCATCCAGCTATAGTCCGACCGCTTAACTTGTTCCTCGCCTGCTCGCGCGCGGACGGTAAGTATAACGCCGCGCCCGCTTTCCCGTTATACTGACTGAGTAAGGTGGTTGTCACACTGCCGCCGCGTCTCGTTGCGAGACGCGGAGCTTGTTGTATGCAAGTACCCCAGTTTGTATATAAATTCCGTGTGGTACGACACACTGCAACGCACCTCCGTCCGGCGAAATTTGTATGCAGGGACGCACCTCCGTCCGGAGATGCGGAGCAGTGTGACGACCGCCTTAAACAGTCGGACTATAGATATGCATTATGACAGCTCGTACATTGATATAAATGGTCAATTTAAAACTCTATCTGAACGCGATCGTCACCGTACAGGAAATGTTGTGAACATGTAAACAAGGCATTCGTGCTTAATCGTCCATCATTTTCACACGAGGTGTTGAATTAGATCTCGTTCACGCATATTGATATGCCATATTGCAACTGACACGCGAAGTTATCACCACTGTGAAGATTAGGAGTCATATGCACGTGTGGATGCGTGTAGAAAAATATCTTCTGTTTCCTGATGGGTCATACAGAGTAAAAACAAAAGTTGCCACGCATGTGATCAATAGCTAAGGGCTCTGCCTGGGTTCTTTGTAAGGCCGCGGACTGGACGCCAGCGGGCAGCGGGGCGACGAGCGGCAGTTCATACATTCGAGCGATTTCAATGTATGCGTAGCCGCTCGTCGCCCCGCTGCCCGCTGGCAATAACTATAACTTTGGCGGAGGCGTGCTGACTTGCAGAGACTGTGCTGACCGTGACGTCCCGTCAGAGCACATCAGGTGGTTCTGTTCTGTTCTATTTCGTCACAACACATGATAAATGTATGAATCCAGCTTGATAGGTAATATACCGACAAGGAAGGAAATCTGGACGACACCAGTAAAGAACAAAATACCGCATATCGATCCTGTCCCGCCAAGTTGGGCAGATAGCTGAGGATCGAGAACATCATTATGCGTGGAAAACTCGAAGAGAGTCCTACCTATGCTCCACAGTGGGCGATTACAGTCATGAAGTAGCATAAAGACATACCCTGAGCAGCAGCAGCACCGCGATGCAGGAGACGCCCAGCACCGAGTCCCACAGCCGCGTCTCCCCGATGTGCTAGACGTACCCTGAGCAGCAGCAGCACCGCGATGCAGGAGACGCCCAGCACCGAGTCCCACAGCCGCGTCTCCCCGATGTGCTAGACATACCCTGAGCAGCAGCAGCACCGCGATGCAGGAGACGCCCAGCACCGAGTCCCACAGCCGCGTCTCCCCGATGTGCTAGACGTACCCTGAGCAGCAGCAGCACCGCGATGCAGGAGACGCCCAGCACCGAGTCCCACAGCCGCGTCTCCCCGATGTGCTAGACGTACCCTGAGCAGCAGCAGCACCGCGATGCAGGAGACGCCCAGCACCGAGTCCCACAGCCGCGTCTCCCCGATGTGCTAGACGTACCCTGAGCAGCAGCAGCACCGCGATGCAGGAGACGCCCAGCACCGAGTCCCACAGCCGCGTCTCCCCAATGTGCTCGTATATCCCCGTCCACACCTGCCAACATATACATTAGAACTAACGTCAATTGAAGTTGAAATCTAAACTTTTTATTTGGCGCTTAAACGTGTTGTACTGATCAAATGAATATTCGATTAAGATATTTGACAATAGCGTGTATTTGACAATAGTGCCTCTTGTTTAGTGTTATCGTTCAATAACAATAGTACGTACATGATCAACATGGAATGAAATACTGAAATGCACACATATTATTTTTTGAATTAGTATGAAAGTGAGTAAAATTAAAATATTCCTACCCCTTAGGTACGGAAGGAAAATCCACGTCAAAATTGCAGTTTCTAGACACGACCAAACGCAGGAATAAAGCAAGAATTGTCGCCAAAACGTAATCTTAAATAATGATTTCATGCTTAGGTAAGATGGCAGCAGGTTACGAGTACAAGTATGCGACGCTTTTCGGCGCCTGTTTATGCTAATCGGTGTTTCTTGCAAAAAGCGTCAAGGCCGATAGAAAGTCGACGATCGACAAAAACAGTCGTTTTTATGAAAAAATACGGGTAATTAGAAAAAATCTATTGGATTTAGACATGTAAGGCGTAGGTGTCTTTATTCAATCGACGAGTAAACGTTGCAGCGCTTCAAATCTTAATTCAGATTATTTCTAGGTAAGATCATAAAAAGAAATGTGTGCCAGTCCATGCCATTATAATAGAGAGGAAAAGTCTGTAAGATTGTAGCTTTGTAAGTTTATATATATATATTTATATACTAGCTGCCGCCCGCGACTTCGTCTGCGTGGACCCAGGATAAAAACTATCCTATATTTTAATCCACGCTTTAAACTAACTTCGTGCAAAATTTCAATCAAGTCGGTTGAGGCGTTCAAGCGTGATTGAGTAACAAACATCCAAACATCTAAACATCTAATCATCCAAACATCTAAACTTTAAAAATTATAATATTAGTAAGATAGTAAGATACCACTCCGGAACCATTGATCCTGATTAAAAATTCTTCCACCTGTGTATAGAATGGCATGCTATATTTTTTTGCCGCGGATTTGCCTGTGTTCTATGCAATTCGCGGACGAAACCGAGTGGGCAGCAATCCTACTAATATTATAAATGCGAAAGTTTAGATGTTTGGATGTTTGTTACTCAATCACGCTTAAACGGCTGAACCGATTTGAATGAAATTTTGCATGAAGATAGTATATAGCCTGGATTAAAATATAGGATAGTTTTTATCCCGGGTCCACGCGGACGAAGTCGCGGACGGAAGCTAGTTACTTATAAAGTTGAAATACGAAATGATAAGATAAGCGGTAGACCCTCGTACCTGAAGGAACTTGCCGCCAGGGAAGCTGAGGCCCAGGATGTCCTTGACCTGCGTGGTGGCGATGATGATGGCGGCCGCTGACGTGAAACCCACCGACACCGGCCCGCTGATGAAGTCGATCAGGAATCCTGCGGAACGATAGTAAAGGTAAATCTTTATTATACCACAACATGTGTGTGTTACAAGCATACACCTTGACCACTAGCGGAACCATAGAGGGTGGGCTAAGGGGCGCAAGTCTCCCCAAAAGCAACTACGGACGCGTTGACTCCAGAATCTCAAGAACGTTGGTGACCTCCATTGATTAGAATGAGGGGTGATCACACGATTACGTAACTTTTCGAACGCACTTTAGGACAACCTCAACTGTAATTTTTCCATTAAAAAGGTGACATTTAGATCTACCTGACGTAGATACCAGTATTGGTACGTATGTACAATACGTTACGTGATCGACCTGCTGTTCTGTCACTCAATACAGCACATCCACGGGAGCGAATCTTAGCTCTTTCACTTGGTCTGAAACTTAACACTAATAAGGTCTATATGGTCCTAAGGTTACAAGGTTAGATGCACCAATTCTTGGAAGAGCGGATGCGAAAGGACTTACTATAAACCACCCATGAACATTATAAACTCTAAAGCAATGCAGTGCGCATGAAATCGTGACTAATGGATACTTGGTAAATTACAATTAATACAGTTTTCATCTGAAACAGAACTCCCTAGAGATATTACGTAGGACGTACTTATCTTCGTTCGTGATTATGAATAATATCTGACACAATTAATAACCTTCTACACGCCTTCTAATTGATGAGCTATTGATTACATTAATAAGTTTTCATCATGAATTATCTAGGTAATCATTATAAAGTCTTTAAACTAGATCGCTTGGTGTCGAGATAGCAGTTGAACAACGGAATCAAAACAGAACGGGATAACTACGATTTAAAAAAAAAACAACATGATTACGTAGTAACACGTAAAGTATTAGTCCTTCACTATTAAGTATACAAGTGCGAGAGCGACCAGTGATTTATGTCGGTCATAAACGCGATCATGTTACCAGTGCAAGTTCGTAGAAACAGAATACTTGTTGCAATTACTGTTCAAATAAGGCGCGCATATACTACAGCTGGCGTACGCGCAACATGACACGATATAAAATGGCTTTAAAATTACGAACAACGGCTAACAATAAGGACACAATGCGAAGTTTGACAACGATATCCAATTGATTAAGGGTAATTGGTAGAAACCATACATTTTATTTAACTTTATCGGTTTTCCCGCAAAGTATATAAACCAAGCACAATACTGGCTTAGGTCTTTTTACATGTAAAACGCACACGTTTCAACATGCTCGCACCGCTTATCTGCACACATTTCACAGCTTCGCTACGCATCCTCGCTCCGCTCCGCAACCTAGCTCACGGATTAATATACGCTACCCTCCTTAATATACGCTAGCAATGTGTTTCTCTCGTTATTGTGATTACAATTACATACATACAATTTGTGATGTGGATTCATTTTAGATACCTATTGATGATAAGACGAATATGATGTATACCGTTCCTCTTCAACTGTAAACGGAGACAATGCCAGGAAGCCGCCAATCGTCTACGACTCTACATAAACAGTTTGTTTTCTAAGCAGCCAGCTAATTCCTCTATCGCGGCTTTGATCCATCATCATCTGGCTTGGGAATTATGAGGACATTAAGATTATGCAAACATTGTCATTAGAGAAAATAAGGAATTGAATCAAACTAACTTACTGGGCTGTGTTTAGAGTGAGGATCTGCATTTGTCTCTAGCTATTAACACAACGATACGTCAAATCAATAAAGGTTCGGGAACGAGCTTCAGATTCTTCGGGAGTCACACGCGGCCATATGCCACGGTGTGTTCTTACCATCAGGCAGGCCGTAAGCTTTACCACCGTCGTGCTATAAAAGCGTAGATGAACCGCGTCGGAGTCAATTGAGTCAATGCGCAACGCCATGGATCTAAGGTCTCGGTCAATTTACCGTTATCGGGTAAAAAAGTACCAAAATAACCGACCAAGTTCAGCTGACTAATGCAACAAATGAAAGGCTATACAGGAATTCGTCTATTTGTTTTGGTCGCCTATGATATTGTTTTGTGGCGGTCACGGTGAAGGCCGGCCGCCGCCCGCGCAGGTGACGTCACGACGAAACAGAAACTGCGGACACTCGAACATTGTTAGTATATCTCAGTCTCTATTGCTCTAATGTTGCAAGTGAAAGAGATGAAACTATTACAACATCGATCCTCAATAGGGCTGCTGACGCCAAATAAATAATAATGACATAATTTAAATGGCATGGATATTGAGTCAAAGTATTGTAGGTACGGCAAATTCTGGCAGATTGTGATGTAACCAAATACTAACTAAAACCTAATTTATAACCATTAAACTATAGCTAAATAATTTTGTAGTTTGTATTTGAAATAAAATAATCAATAATTATTGCAAGCAAAATGGAGGAAAATTAACAACTGAGGATCGTGACGTCACGAACCAGTAGCTTTCTCTTATCTAAGTGGCAAAATTACAATAAGCTTGTAAATAGCTTTCTAATAATTAAAGATATTTGAATTAAATTGTCATCATTAAGCAATTTTCTGGTTTTGTTTCTCATCATCAATATCATCATCATTCTAGCGTGTTCCCGTGTTCCCGGTTGTACCCTAGCCCTGGGTCCGCTTCGACACCTTATCTCAATATTTTCGTAGGTACTTCATCTTTCACTAACTAACTAACTCTTGGCCTCTGACGCGAGTGGTCGCCCCTTGTCCCGATATTGAGCCATTTCCCTCTAATTTATGGCTTTCCATCCAGTTTATGGAGTTATCGAACGAGCGAGCGAAGCGAACGAAGTTCTATGCTTCAACTTTGACCGAAAATAGTTTGTCTGTCGCGCGTCCAGTGTCCGGTGTCTGTCTCGCTGTTCTCCTCTACAGGTTGCATTTCTCAAACTTTGTGAGCAGGTCCGTTAATTATATAGTTTTTTTGTATTTCTCGAAACGATTTTTTTGTTTTTTAGTCACGCTCGCGTGTTCTACCGCTCACAGACCCACTAGTAATAAATGAATTCAATTACCCAATCGATCGTCGCAGATGTCGACCCCACAACAACTAACAATTTCCCCAACAAGAATATAACAGTTGAAATGTCGTAACTCGCGTTCGAATAGTTTTGCGATTACCCTACCGGCGGCGAATCGTATAATAGGAGTGACGTCATAGCCAAAGAGATTTGATCTTGCTGATTGATATGGATGTGACTGGTTATTGCGGTAATATAAAAATATATGTATTATAGTATTAATAAAAGCCCAAGGCCGAATATAATGAGAGGAGAAACAAATTGTTTCAGTTCGTCATTGAGATAGTTTATGAGCTTGGTATGACGCATGACGTCTGACTGCGTTCATCCACATTTAACTAAGACACACTTTTTTTAAGTTTCAACTTGCCTTGTCAGCCCAACTGCACGGCTACACAAGACGGCCCGCGAGCTCTCTCGATTTTTCTCGCACTACACCTCTCTTTCTATGTTTTCTAATAAGGGAGAGACGGATAGTGCGAGAAAATTCGGTCGAACCCCAGATTCGGTTGATACCGTTTAACCAATCTCACTGGAGCGCAAACTCGTAGAGTATTCCAGTGTTTAAAACTTCCCCGCGTGGTCGTGCCGGAGGTTTCCCCTGGATTTTCCCTAGGCTACCCTCCAACCACGCAATTCGACCGCTATATTGGATCCGTCCTATTATAGCAACAGTCAGGTTCCAAAAAATCGAGAGAGCTCGCGCGCCGTCTTGTGATAGCCGTGCTGAGCGAGCTGGGCGTATGAGCGAGACATTTCACTGTTCTGTCTTCTCTCAAAATTAGAGAATTTATTATCTCACCCACAGTATAGTCATCGCTCTGCGCCGCGACGTTGCCCTCTATGGCCAGATAGCTCTACTAACGCGATTAATCGCGACGCTCTGCATTAAGGACCACACATGTGTGGATGCAGGGAGCGGTGGCCATGACGAGGTGCAAGATGAGCGGCACGACGAGTAACGTTGCCACACTGTCTCTGCCTCCATTCCTCGCTATTGCCCACGTCACTCGACGAGTGTGTGGCAGGGGTAATAGAGCGGTTACAGACGGCAACTTTTTGCAGCGATACTAAACGCTGTTTCACGAACGCGCGACTTTCGCACGACGCACGCTATCCATAGATCGCCCTGTCAAAATCATTGTTATCGATATTGTATCGCGTCTGTAGCGCTATATAAAGTCGCCGTGTGTAAGGCCTGAATGACCTGAATCACAGTGGCACGGCCTGCGGTGGCGGTCAATAGTAAATTCCTAATGACAAGCTTGGAAAGCACAATAAGGTGCAACTAGTTTGGATACCGGGGCACGAGGGCTACATCGGCAACGAAAGAGCGGATGAGCTTGCAAGAGGGGGTCGACAAATCACTTTGTAGAACCAGAACCATTTGTGGGACTCTCGCAGAGAACCATAACTTCGGCCTTTAAAGCCTACGCCAAAACCAAACACCAACACGAGTGGAGGAATGAGGCGGGCTTAAGGCACTCTAAGCTCTTCATAGAAGGAGTGGACTCGGGCTGGACTAACAAGCTCTGGAAGTCCAGTAGGAAGCAACTCAGAATCATATCTGGGGTGCTCATAGGTCACTTCGGGGTCAAGGATCTCTTGGCCAAGATGGGACTGTCGGATAGTTTAGACTGTAGAATGTGTGGCGAGGAGGACGACACCATGGAACACTTACTGTGTGAATGTCATGCCCTTGCCAGAAAGAATGAGTTACTTTGGTAGCGACTATCCGCAACCAAAGGAATTCAAGGTGCTCCCGCTGAGCTGCATCATCCGCTTTGTGGAAATGATGGAGCGAGCTTGGGAGTAGGGATAAAGGAGAGGGCAAATGTACAAAAGGTCCCGCCGGGTCGAAGTGCATCCGAAAGGGCCCTCATCTAGATAAGATAAGATAAGATAATGACAAGTGTAGTTACTATTGACCGCCGCGGAAAGGCCGCGCCAGTCTGTGATAGATAAGCTTAACGGCTCATAGAGAGTATAGGATAACGATATCTCTCTTTTTTGGCATCTCTTGCAAATGCAGATGCCTTAAGCCTTCACAGACTGGCGCGGCCTGGTCGCGGCGGTCAATAGTAAACTTGTCATTAGCGGTCAAATTTACTATTGACCGCCACCGCAGGCCGCGCCGTGTGTTGCAGCCTTAAAGTCGAAAAGTAGACGTGCCAACAAGCATATAGAACAATTATAGCCGTCTGTATATGGGCACTAACTGCCAAGGTAACCAATAATAAGGTGCATGCTTCCGAGCACCACTGAGCCAGCAGAACTTGCTTTACCACTGTTGCGGCTTGCAACACCGAAGCGAAGATCGCGCCCAATTAGACGACGGCATCCCGCGCATGCGCGCACAGCAGCGCCGAAGCTTATAAATAGCGCCACGCGGTCCACCATTTTTCCCTTTTTGCATTATATCCTCATCAAGCACACGCGCGTCGCATATATACTGTTAACCTTATTGTTCAAACGAGTAAAACTATAAAATGGTAAAACTCAGTTTTATTAAATAAAACCTATGTCCCAGACATAAGCCACACACGCGCGTCTTGCCACGGTCGCCACTTATGTCTGGGACATAGGTTTTATTTAATAAAACTGAGTTTTACCATTTTATAGTTTTACTCGTTTGAACAATAAGGTTAATAGTATATATGCGACGCGCGTGTGCTTGTTGAGGATATAATGCAAAAAGGGAAAAATGGTGGACCGCGTGGCGCTATTTATAAGCTTCGGCGCTGCTGTGCGCGCATGCGCGGGATGCCGTCGTCTAATTGGGCGCGATCTTCGCTTCGGTGTTGCAAGCCGCAACAACCACTTCCGCATTCGACGGTGCGGATTTGGTATGCGGTATTTTAAACTTTACCGAGAGCTTACTGCTGTCGCCCTTGTCGGTGTGGTGTCAGTATAACATCTGCGCAGTAGCATATTCGTGCGACCACAAGGTGAACTACTCACCTGGTAAAAAGGTCGCGGGAGTCCGTTGGTTCGGGTGGCGCAGGTCATTGTAGCATTCTTTGGAGGAGGCTTATTTCTAGCCGAGGATGTCTTTCGGCTGATATGATGATGATAATATTGCGCGGAAGCCATCATCATACTCCTAGCGTTATTCCCGGTTGTGCCCCAGGGTCCGCTTTGACACCTAGTCCCAAGACTTACAAAAGCGACTAGCATCTAACTCTCCAATCCAGAGGAAAAAACTAGACCTTATTTGACCGGTTTCCTCACGGTGTTTTCTTTCACCAAAAATAAGTTCCGTAAAACTCATTGACCGCTTTCTTGGCAGCCTGACCCACTAGGCTAACGTAGCTAATAGTGCGCGGAAGTGGTTGAGTTAGTTAGTTAGTTATCCGCAAGTCGACATCCAATGTGCCTAGTGGGGTAGCGCTACTCTAACCACCCCAGCTCCTCCAGAAAGTGTGTGAGTGCCTTGGTATTGCTGACTGCGTCCCATAGTGTGTCCAGAGACCCTAGATGCTTTTTCCTGTATACTATACTTCTAGCTGCTTACAGTCTAGTAGAATGTGTTTGGTTGTTTCTTCTGCTTCCATGCACGCTCTGCACATGGGGCTGTCTGTGATACCTAAGTTGTATAGGTGTATGTTCAGTGTTGTGTCCTGTTATCATTCAAACTATCTTGCGTGGTTGGTTTCTGCGGTTGCGAGTTTGTTGTCGCGTTTCGAAAAAATCTCTTTAGTCTATTTGCATGTGTCTACCTGCTTTCAGTATCTTTGGTGTATAGGTCCAGTTGATTATGTCCATATGTAGCTTTGTCGCAGGGGTAAAATTGGCTCCAGTCCGTATGCCGTTGTTCCTGAGCCTTTTCTGGCTGTGGAAGTGGGTGGAAGTACTGCATTCGTATTGCCATAGTCCCACTTCCACGTTCAGAGACTTTCCGTCCCACGCTAGTATTTTTTTTATACTACAACGGTGGCAAACAAGCATACGGCCCGCCTGATGGTAAGCGGACACCGCAGCCTATAGACGCATGCATCTCCAAAGGTGTAACATGGGCGTTGCCGACCCTTGATATGTTTGAGGATTTGCCGTATTGACAGCTGAAGGAACAAATTCCCTCGCTCTCAACACAACGCATCCTCGGCAGCTCTGAACATAAACACGCAGAGTATAGACATATCCTTTGCTTAAAAACAACTGGCCACGTTTATAATCGGTTTTCCGCCAATTATTTATGAAACTTCACTTCATAAGAATGACAATGGCGCAGCGGGCTAAACAACTTTCCAGAGTTTGTATTAAGATTGGAAAGTTTTGTCGCACGAGATAGAACAGTGGTGGCCAACCATTTCGATGAAGGATGTTCTGATAGCAGGAACCATAATAGTGGGGCAGAGTGCTCGAACAAATTGTCGTAAATGTGGACACGCTGGACATCGATTTTTAAGTTTTAATTTTTTGATAGGAACCAACTCCTCCGTCGGCCATATTTATTGTATGGCGGCCATTTTTAATTATAGTTAATTATTAATATGTCGAGTTCTAGGACGCAAGACTGGCCAATAATAGGGAAGACTTTGCAAAGGTGGTCACCGACGCCCGGTAGGGCATGGCAGATAAAGAAGAAAAAGTTCTAAGACACTTAGAATCATAAACTTGGTGTCTAAATATACATATTTGGGGTCAGGCAATTCAACTAGATAAGCATTTTACCGATATAAATAACACTGCATATACATCTTTGTTCTCAGAGCTGGTTTAAGTTATGTTAAAAAACCAATTATTAACGTTATTATATTTTAATTACTTTTTGTTATAGTACATAATCTGCGGAAATTTCAAGTGTCTACATATTAAGGTTCTAGAGATATACCGATTATTATGGGCGGCAAAAAAATGCCATAAAATTACGTTTCATGTATGAGTATAAATAAATAAATAAATAAATGAGAGCACTGTTTAATTTTTAATTTAATTTAATTTTTATGAATGTATGTTAAAGCAGCAATAGAAAAACAACTTCTGTGAAAATTTGAACAGTCTAGCTACTTATTGCTGATAAGCAGACAGCCGGATGCACAGCGGATGCATAGGACAAGGTTCCGTTTGATATCCTTTGGGAACTCGACTCTACAAAATATCTAGTTAAATTCCTTGACCCCAAATATGTATATTTTATCATATCAGCCGAAAGACGTCCACTGCTGGACATAGGCCTCCCCCAAAGAGTGCCAAAGTGACCGGTCCTGCGCCACCCGCATCCAGCGGACTCCAGCAACCTTTACCAGGTCATCAGTCCACCTTGCGGGGGGCCTACCCACGCCGCGCCTTCCGGTTCGTGGTCGCCACTCGAGAACATTTCTGCCCCAACGGCCATCGGTTCTACGTGCTATGTGCCCCGCCCACTGCCACTTAAGTTTAGCGATTCGGAGGGCTATATCGGTTACCTTGGTTCTGCTGCGGATAGCCTCATTTCTGATACGATCACGCAGAGACACCCCCAACATAGCTCTCTCCATAGCCCTTTGGGTGACTTTGAGCCTTCTTATGAGGCCCATAGTAAGCGACCACGTTTCAGTGCCATATGTCATCACTGGCAATACACACTGATCATAATGGTCAACTGGTCAACTGGTCAATATGTATATTTAGACACTAAGTTTGTGATTCTACGTTATTTAGAACTCGACATATTAATGATATACGCATAATTCAAAATGACCGCCATAAAATTAAAGATGGCTGACGGAGGGTTGGTTCCTATCAAAAACTTAAACCTATAGACCTAACAAGTACCTGAAAAAAAATTGGTGCTTTTTGACCAGCGTGTCCACATTATCACCTGAAACTGCCCTACTATAAGATTCAAAATCATAAACGTGCTAATTTGAAAATAATCCTATTTTTCTTACCTACAATTATATACGTATGTCAGTCGCCAATATTACGTAACAGAGCAAGTAGGTAGTGTTGTTTTTATGGCTCAGGTTTTCTGTAAGGCGGAGACACTTCCCCAGTTGGGCTGCTCCGAAAATGAAAGATGTTAGGCACTGGTCCCACCGCCGGCTAGTAAGCTAGAAAAGTTGGGCGAGTAACGGTTCATTGCGTGCTGACCAGGCACAGTGTGATCAATCGACCTTTACAGATCCGCAATGTAATGCTCGCCCAACTTTTCTAGCTTACTAGCCGGCGGTGGGACCAGTGCCTTAAAGAGTTAGGTAAGTATAGACAGTAAGTCTTTCAATTCTGATGTAAGCAAAAACGATGACTCATCCGCCCATGGGCCACTGCCGCGCCTCTTACGACCAGAGGGGTAATCACGTAACGTTTCCAACTCACGTTGGGACAGTACAGCTGTCATTTTGTCCATATAAAAATTGACATTTAGATCTACCTAACGTACGTACAATGCGTTTCGTAATCGACCTGCTGGCAGCCCGCGGACCGCCGGCTACCAACCACTGCTCTAGAACCAGGAAGTGTTCGTTTACATGACAAATGTAGATGACAATGTGTGGACAACATAAGTCGCCAATCGAGGAGACACGGTCGCGAAGGAGACAGCGACAGTACACTGTAGAATCATTGTTTAGGTATTCTCTTTGAGAGAATAGTTGGCCTTTTGAAATAAACACCAATGAATGTTTTTGTGTTGTGAATACGAACTAAATAGCTTAACGTGAATGGATGACAAACGGCATAATATACATGTAAGGCAAACGTCCGAGTGCTCGACGCTGTACTAGCATGTGGTATAGACAGTCTATGTCAAAGTGACATAGCTTAAATTCGAAGGAAGAAAAATTTTCATATTTCGAATTTAAACCATATTGCTTTGACATAGAGTGCTCATGCCATATTCTAGTACAGCGTCGAGCACTCGGACGATTACCTTAACTGATTAATCCGAAAAAGTTAAAAACTGGCACTGAAAATTTCATGTGTTCTAGATAACCCTTCTGGGAACACATGCGCGTACATATACATATGTTTGTAAGGTATTATTATACCAGCAAAGTATGTACCTAATTGCGTAACTTTTTGAACGAGTATTAGGAGTCGTCGACTTTGACTGGAGTTTGAAGAGTTGATTTGTCCTACGCTCGTTCGAAATGTTACGCGATTACTTAGTAGTTAAATCTTTACAATAAAACACTTCCTCCCCCATATATACCTGCATGTCTACCTGATCGGCACGCTCAATGACTATTTACTGTTTGTAGTGAAAACGGAATATAGGTATACGACCGTCAAAGGCGGATCAAGGATTTTGGATTGGAGGGGGCTTAACAACGTTTGGGGGCTCGACTCATCTGAGGTTAGATTTTGGTAAGGACTCAGAAGGGAGGAGGTATGAGCCCCTTAGCCGGGTCTCCCCCCTCAGATCCTAGTGACAACCGTTACTGGATATCTTTGAGGTACCTAAATCTAATAGTGAACATATCAGGTTACTAACCTAACTGCAGTATCCCCATAATCAGCTCCACACACCCCGACAGAAACGCCAGCAGCACAGCGAACTCCGGGCCCAGTCCGTGCAGGTTCTCCCTCGTCAAGATGGCGGCGATGGCGGTGGGGCCGATGGCAGAGTCCTTCACGGAGCCGAACACGGTGTACACGAAGCAGGCCATGAAGGAGGAGTAGAGGCCGTATTGCGGGGGGAGGCCGGCAACGCCCGCGTACGCGATGGCCTGCGGGATGACGGTGAGACCGACGGTGATGCCTGTGGGAGAGACGTTTGTGTTGTTAGCAAACATTATCGGTTTGTGAGGTAGCAAAAATTACTAGTTTGTTAGGTAGGGAGCAAACATTACTAGAAATACTCCAGCATTACCATCAAGGAAGTTACACGCTTAAAACTCTAAGGATCTTTATAATAAGCCGATAAAATCGGCCAGTTTGGAGATCACTGCAGTCTAAAGCGACTTATGGTGGCCATGAATACATTAGTAGTCATGAGGTTTCGACGAGGAAGAAGATTAATCACCATTGGAAGCAAATGTTAGGGTGATTCCATATCAGGGTCATACAGAGATTTAGGTTAGTGTCTCTCCTGGGGACAGCGCAAAAGTTAAGGGCTATAGAGTCTAATTTTTGGTTGGACTCTTTATCCGCATAAACCGCGTCTCCTCTTCTATAATTCTGTGCGATAAAAACTTAAGACCTCTGCTTGTATGCAGCGTTAGCGAATAGATGGCACTATTAAGCAGAGGTCCATGTGTCATCCATGTGCTGAGCCAGTGTCCGGTTCACTGCCGCAGAGACACACTTGTTTCATGTTTCATGTGCTTTTCTTGTTTATTTTATTATTTAATAACCATGTGTGTCCTGTGTGTTTGTGAATAAACGAAATATATTTTTATTGACATATAAAATACAAAAGTACATTAAAACTAGATTTAAAATTAAAACTAAAACTAACTTAAAAACGACCTAACAAAAACTAAATAATTCCTAAATTTGGACCCTTTGGCAGGGTACCCATCACGCAGGCAGCATTCCCGCGCTGAATTGCGATGGCGGTGATTGGATTGTGAATAAATGTATCTTTCTTTCTTTCTTTCTTTCTTATACGAAATGAATGGTAAAGAAAATGGATACAATTTGCATGGAAAGTGTATACAAAGCGTACCCATTTTTATGCTCTTGAGTGTAGCTACAGCAGGCTCATTATTTCGCGGCTGGTTGCACCATGCTACGATTAAGATTACAGACCGATCAAAGTTAAATATGGCGCCGGCATCTGTCTTCTGTGAATCCATAGAAACTTGTCAAACTTTCCATACCTTCAATCAAATTTTAACGAGCACCGCTTACGATTACAGACGGTTTGATGCAACCCACCCTTAAAGAAACGCGTCGTTGTATAGATTTTGGCAGTTTTATAGTCCACTAGTCTCTGGTTACATAATACTAGTAACATCTAACATGCAACTTTTTGTGCGCGCGCGCGTCATTCAGACAGGATCATTGTGTCGCACGCGCCGGAACCGCCACAATGGCCAGCGGTCCGCGCGCTTCCGATGGCTCGATCGGACACGCTATTGACCAATACGACCATTGGCAATTCAGCTATTCGACACGCACCAATATGACATGGCGATTTTATTGCGTGCAATGACCTATTGCATTCGTAGTAAAAGCGTCTAGTTCGAGATCGCTGACAGAGGGGTCAAATAGACTGGCTATAAATTCAGCACTTCCAAAGTTCTCAACAACTAGCCAGTAGCCACAGGAAATCTAATTGCTGGTGATATTTTTATGTTGTGCTCACTAAAAGTTCTTAAACAGGAAAAATAAATTATATCCATAAGCAGCATCCCCGGAGTTCGTGGGATCGATTCGATGCGTATCAAATCTGGCATCGTAGATGTGGGTGCCATGACCGCGAAGCTAAAGTGGGACTGGGCTGGACATGTCTGCCGGATGCAAGCGGAACGATGGGCCAAATTAGCCACCGAATGGACCCGACAAGATGGCTACCGAGGTAGAGGCAGACCGAAAAGGAGATACGGTTTGTACAGATTGGCGAACACGAGCACAGGACCAAGACGAGTGGCGGAAAAAAGGGGAGGTCTTTGCCCAGCAGTGGGACACAATTTAGGTTAGTATAAAGTAAAATAAAGCATGGAAGTCATGTTTCGTAGAAGGCAGGTAGGTCCTCCCAGTTGAAGTTTGAAAATAGCGAATTACACGATCACATCAAGTTCATGAAGGAGAAGAATTAGATAATGCTAAGCATAGTAATGTTTTAGTTTTATTCTACATGTATTTTTTTACTTTAAGGCTGGATTTGTTTAATACTCCAGTTTTATTGTTACCCCTAATATACGTATATAACTATATACCTAGCGTCTATTAACCGATAGAGCCTAACTAACTGTGAAGGTTCAAATATGCGCTATTATTTTAAAGTTAGTTACTTAGTTAACATGTAGTAAATTTGTATAATAACATTAATTGTTCATCAAAACTAACAAAACAAAACTTAAGAAATAAAGTTGCCCGCCCTCGTCACACCCCAATGTTGCCCGCGGCATCGTGCCCAAGGCGCTCGCCGCGTTTCCCAGTTGGATGGCCAGGCTCAGCCTTTGGGTGAAGTATGAGCCCGCCCTGATGGCCGCTCTACACAATGGGCCATCCTGACCCATCATACAGGACGCAACTATGCGTTAAAGGGAGTAAGACATATTTATGTCTCGTTCTACCGCATAGCCGCGTCCTGTATCACGGGTCAGGATGGCCCATTGTGTGGAGCGGCCATGAGATCGCCTGTGACCCCGATCAATTTTTGGGACACCTTTCTAACCTTACTTACGTACCTCTATTGTTCAATTTCCTTCACTGATATCTCACTCCTGAGATCCCAAGATGCAGGCATTGCCTAGTTTGGGGTCCATAGGACATATCTTAACAACATCATTCCTTTTTGGCTAATAAATATTTTATTATTGTTATTAGTTAAGTTGTGTTTTTATTTTTATGGGTCTTACACAAGATAATTTACTCTGATTCTTATAACTAAAATGATAGAAAAAGAATATCAATAAGCCGCAAAGACAATCAAATCGTAATGCTTTATTCCCTGGATTTATCATTGTGACATGATAATTGGTCGGGTTAATGGCGTAACTATGAACTAACCTTTATTGGCATTTCTCATGCGATTATAATCATTACTGACAATGAAGCCATAAAGGCAATTTCAGGTGGATTGTTTAAATTGAAAAACGTAGGTAAGCTATGTTGACATTGAACTTTTTAACGTCATTGTTCTATACAGGATGACATCTAATTGATTTCTATCTGAACGTTAATTTATTTTCACAGACTGCCAGGCAAATTAGTGGAGTTTTCCTTCGAACTTGTCTAATGTTATCGTGTAAACATTTAGTAAGTTTGCTAAGCTAATTAGCGAAACTAGTTAGTCTGATACTTCGTTAAAGTTATTGAATGGCACATCTGCAAATAATCAATTGATAATTGCAAAATGAAGAATAAAACACCGGACAAGTGCAAGTCGTACTCGCCGATCGAGGGTTCCGTACTTAATAACAATATAGTTTTCAGAATTTTTCATGAACTTCAATCAAATCGTTTATTTGCTGGAATACAGTTTACTTGTAGTATATAAGACGATGTTATTTGCCAAATTTCATAATTCTCGGTCAACGGAAAGTTTGATTCCCTTGAGAGTGTGGAAATATACGTTTTTTGCGGCAAAAACGGCTGTATCTTTTTTACGTTAACTTAATAAGAAGTTAGATTTTTCGCAGCTTCAAGGAACTGTCGACCTGAGTATATGGTTTAAATTTCAACTCGATACCTCCACGTGTTCCCGGGATAAAGGGGTTTGGCAGACAGACAGACATACAGACAGACGGACAACACAGTGATCCTATAAGGGTTCCGTTATTACCTTTTGAGGTACGGAACCCTAAAAGTTGTTATTCACACCTAGCAGACAGTTTCACAGGATATACTAATTAAATTAATGGCATTTTTTATAACCTAACCTTAATTAGGTTGCAAAAGCAGAGGCTGTGTTATAAGAAGAACAAAGAAACCTAGGAAGTTAGTTGTATGTAAATCGGTTTTTTATTCAAATATTAGCATTCGATTATTTGGCAATTACCAGCACGACATGATTAAGAAACGGGAAACATCTGCAATCAGACCCCGTATCATGGTCGGCCTTATCACGCGATAAGTGACAAGATAGAGCGTCCGTCTCGTTCTATTGAACAGTGTCAGCCAGTGACGGACGCTCTATCATGTCTCATGTCACTTATCGTGTGATAAGGCCGTCCATGCTACGGGGTCGGGTTGTGTTTAATTTACCTATAAATTGTCATGTTTATTTTAGTAAACAATTATCCCATAAAAACATTCCATGTAAAGAAGAGACCAAGTTTCGAAACTACCACCGTAAAAAGTTGTGAGATTTCATAGAGCCAAGTCTCAGGCATTGTTATTAATCTTTATTTGCTTGCTAATAACAACAAAGTACAAAGGCCGTGCCGCGGTTTTGCTCGACTTGGCACACACATGTGCAGACGATGCAGAATGAATATTGGAGGAATTTTATTAAATTATGCAGAATTGAGTCTACCTCCTGGGAACCGATTTTTGACTGGAGCGCTCGAGTAAAACGAAACGATGTCAAAATTGTACTTTCTACCGATAAAATAGGGAACATTACACTACGCGTAAGGGGCGACACTAGCAGAGTTGGCATACAATGCTCTTTCCCACTTGCGGTATTGTCTAGGCATGCATCCTTGTCAGTCATTTGACAATCAATTGTGCATGTGTCTGTCAGCGCCTATCTTCCTGCACGGCTATCACGCGAGCTCTCTCGATTTTTCTCGCACTATCCGTCTCTCTCTTATTAGAACACTTAGAACAAGACTTATAGTGCGAGAAAAATCGAGAGTATGTCGCGGCCGTCCCATGATAGACTTGCAGACTGGTTTACGGTTTGTGCTAGTGCTGCACTCTGGTAATGTTCCCTATTGAGTACGAATGGTAAAAATATCGCTCTTTATTCAATTTTATATCGTTATTTCTGATCTTGGGCCAGCTCAGGGCTTCAAGATCGCTTTGGGTCGGTGAGCCGCTGAACTTACTTAGAATTGATACTGTCGAGGAGCAAAAATGAGGGATCATTCCAAATTAATCGAAAACCATTACCGAATTGGACACATTCATGTACTGGATCTTATCGACATGGCCTAGCTAAGTAATTCATGTATTCTAAATCTATACTAATACTATGAGGTCATGTTTGTATCTTTGTTAGTATTTAGTTATCTCTGGAACTTCTCATCCGAATTATTTTACCAGTAACCCTACTTACTAAAAAAAAAAAGTGCGTGCAAGTCTCGTTTAGATATACCTATAGAGCGACAAAAAATCGTTTTAGAAAAAAAAATACAAAAATGTGAGTGAAAAATGTGTGCATTTTTTAGATACTCCGTAAAAAGGGTTGGACCTACAGGATGGACATTTTATGCCGCGACTCGGCCTGTGTTCTTTGCAACACATTTCCCGAGCCGCGCGGGTGTGTCGGGCACAATCTAATACACTCTTGGGTATAATGAAATTATCCAGCACGGTCATCACAAGACGGCGCGCGAGCTGCGATGCGGCGAGATATATCCATCTCTTTCCAAGTGTTCTAATTAGAAAGAGACGGATAGTCTATCTCGCCGCGACACAGCTCACGCGCCGCCTTGTGATAACCGTGCAATGGGCACATTCGGTGAGGAGTGCATTATTACTTAAAATTCTGCTGTAATTTGCAAGCATCACCTAAATAAAACCAAATGAATAGGTAGGTTTAAATGACATAGCTTTTGTGCCCTCTCTCGCCCAGACCTATCTTAGCCGCATCTCTTCACCAGTTATGCTCTTCTGCGAGTGGTGTCACGGAACAATCGGTGCTCCACGCTTCGCTGCACGCGCTGCACCCACTGGCGACTGCGCTTGCACTTTTTGCTGCAGTGACATCACTTTTGGATGGTGACTTTGATGACCGGTTTAGCCCGGACTGACCCAGTACCCACAATATGCCATAAAGTGCCAATTACCGACCGCTACGCATGCAATGAAAATGCATGTTAATCCCTCAATTCCTGGCCATGGAAACGCATAAAATTGATTTACTGTCATTCAGTACATATGGAAAATTTACAACTCAAATTTATTGGTCGGATCTGAATAGTGTCAATTTGAAAATCCTCTACATGGAAAATGGACCAGCTTGCGTAATGCAAAAAAATTACTACCTATATCCTAATAATAGTAAAATTAGTAGACTTGATAAAGGCCGAAAGACATACTTCCATATGGAATTACGTACACTCCAAAATATGACCAATCGGAAATACATAAACATGAATTTTGTACAAAACAGTCGATTTACATATACATTTTTGATATTAGGTAAGTACTTTAAATAAGACAACATTCATTTTGCACGTAAATAAATATGGATTGATTTCATACTGGACCAAATTCCATTTGGGCTACATTCATTTCGAACAAGAAAAATTGGTCTTAAAAAAGTATAGACACATATTTACATTTTCACCAAAATCATTTTTAATGAAATTTACTTTTGGTCCAATTTCAAGATAGTCCTTTCGTGTTGACGATTTTCACTTTTAATGAAATTTACTTTTGGTCCAATTTATTACTTTTGTGTTGACGATTGTCCATTTGTGCCGATTGACGGTAAATTATTTTTCGTTTTACCGCCCTAGGTATCGGTGAAGGTGAAGCAAATGTAGACGATGATGCCTTACGTACAGTCGTACGTGCATCTCTTATCAAGGCCCGGTTAATCTAGTCTCGAAATTTCACGGTTGAACTACATTAAATCAAGTGCCATGACACTTCACCTACATACCAGTAGGGTCACGGAGAGCACTAGGTGCTTTTTAGAATATCTAGCCGTTGAAAAACGAAGATAAAAACCTAATAGCCAGCGACGACAATCCTAAATTTGGTAACAATAACGTTATTACTTTGTGATGTTTTTAAGAGTAAGTATTGATTGATTATTAATGGTTATTAATGTCTATGTTATTGGTTTGTTTCTTTATTTACAACTTTGCCGGTTAGTGGTTTTGGTGTTCTTAGAAGTAGGCACATACGATTATAGCAGCATAATAGCGACAGATAAACCGTAATAGCGACAGATAAACCGTAATAGCGACAGATAAATCGTTTTTAAGTATTTTGGATGAATAAAAATATAAAAGAAAGCTGCTAACGAATTAGCAGAAGTGACTGTGACCCTGTCCTGTTCTATTTCACAACGCATTTCCCGATTTTTCTTCTTAACTTCCTACTTTGTATAATGTTAGCTTTTATATATTACAATATAACTTAGTGAGCTGAGACTTACTTACATTTCATAGTTAGCCTAGAGCGGTCAGAACTCTAAAGCTGATTTTCCACCGGTGGGGCGAGACGAGACGTGGCGAGGCGAGAATTGAAATTCGTATGGCAAATTTTCAATTCTCTCCTCGCGCGCGCTCGGTGGAAATATTAAATAAGTGCCATTACAAATTTCGCGTCGCCTTCTCTCGTCTCGCCCCTCCGGTGGAAAATCAGCTTGAATCAGGCTCTGCGTGGCGGATGTCTTATCCAGAGCGATTAGTGATAAAAGGCAACCATGCTACGGCCGCCGGGCGTGGTTATCTTGACTAAAGACCAGGTCAGAATTACCTGCAAATCCTGCAACCGACAAACCTGTACGACATGTACATTGGTACATGTCGTACAGGTTTGTCGGTTGCAGGATTCGGCTTGGTACAGTTCAGGTTTGGCTTCGAAAGAAGTAGGGTCATTACGCTGGTTACGCGACCACCTTCGGTTGGCGACCACCTGAAGGAGAAGGTTTTTTCTATTGAAGATAACATCAATTCTACCGACCCTCTTGAGGCAATTAGTTGTACATGCATTTTTTTGTGGTTTTAGAATAGAAATCTACTAAAAAACCGAGGATATCCTTTCAGTTTACCAACTCAGCTAAGTGGTCGCCAACCGGCACATCAAATTAGGTGGTCGCTAACCGGCGAAATGACCCTAGGTAGGTATGGATGGTACGGCCGTGCCTTTGTTGCTCGACTTGGCGTTGTAAGGACCCGGTACTTACGACTACTAGGCGTTCTTTGGTCTCTGTCACTCATTGAGGTAGACAATAGGATACGGGCGTCTACAGGTGTAAATAACTATGTTACTAACCAGCGATAAGGTCAGCGATCCCGCTCCTAAACGAGTACTGTGGCAGCCACTCGAGGATGGGCAGCCGTCTGCGCAGCGTCTTGGCGGAGCAGAGCGCGCGCGCACGACGCGCCGCGCCGCGCCTCCAGCCGCGCTCCGCCGCGGGGAACACGCTGGCAGGGAACGAGTCCGATTCTGAAAAAAGAATAGTAGTCATTACGCTGGTTACGCGACTACCTTCGGTTAGCGACCACCTGAAGGAGAAGGTTTTTTCTATTGAAGATAACATCAATTCTACAGAACTTATTGAGACAATAAGTTGTACATGCATTTTTTTGTTGTTTTAGAATAGAAATCTTTAGTAGATTTCTATTCTAAAAACCAAAAAAATATCCTTTCAGTTCACCAACTCAGCTAAGTGGTCGCCAACCGGCACATGAAATTAGGTGGTCGCCAACCGGCGAAATGACCCTACATTGTTTAACACAAATACATTTTAGATAAAATTAATACAAATCGTACTTAAAACTGTAACATGTCAGTTGTCCATATTGTTGAATTTGACGTGAGGTGAGTATGGCAAAGACCCTTGGGTATAAAGTCACGATTTGAAAACACTTAAGGAAAAAACCATTACGCCCGTGGGCGTATCATGGGCTATTGTAGCTACAGAGCTACAGTTTTCAGACATACAGATGTCTGCGCATTATGAAGCCCTTTTCGAGCAAGTGTGATGAAATAGTTATTTGTTATACAAGGGTGCAAAGTTGTATTTTACCCGCGAGTGTGGAATTGAAACACGAGCAAGCGAAAGGATGCTATAGTTGAACCACGAGCGAAGCGAGTGGTTCTAAAATAGAATCCTAAGCGTAGCGAGTGTTTCAACACACGAGAAGTAAAATACATTTTCCCCTCACTGCCTCGGAAAGCCGTATTTTATCCTTTAAAACCATTGGGCAAAAACGCATTTTATCCACTAGTGCATATTTCTTTTTTTTATTTTCTATATGTAATGATTGATTTATGATTTATTTATTTATATTCAGAAGGACAATGGCCTAAATTGTTCCCACGGGAGTTATGGATTTACATAACTCTCTAGGGAGTTATGAACTTGTGTGTGATCTGATTGGTTTAAGCAAATCTAGTTAGCCGCACGCCACTAGAATTCGACTCTGTGATTGATTAGTTGAAAAAAATTTAGTTGGCCACGCGCCGCTCGAATACTACTGTACTGCTCTGTGATTGGTTGAAATGTTGAAGCTGCGCGCTCCACTCGCACTGATCTGGAAGTGATGTTGTCAATTTCGTAATTTTTTTGTTGTCAATTTGATTGGTGCGGTTGTATGAAACATAGATTTTTCTGTCGTTTGTAGTTAATATTGCCTTGCAAATGCAATGAAAATTATATTATATTCCACTTACGCCCCTCGTTAAACAATGTAATATTAGTCTACGCTGAAAGTTCTTTTGTGGCATGTCGGTGGCAAAGCGTACCAGCCTGATGATAGACCTGGTATAGTCCTCGCAGGCGACCAGTAGAATCTATCGGTCAATTTGATGTGTGCGAGAATGTACCGTAGAACTGTACAACTTTGCCTTTTCAACATAGCTTTGCCCGCCGCATCACATTTCAGTATAAGCGAAATATCATAAAACTAGTAACAGATACACCTCCCTTTTCAATCTGTGGTTTATAGCTAATCATATTGCTGGCAACACTGGCCTATTGATTGACGTGTGTCTAACTTCAGTCACGCGTGAGCCGGCTTCAATTGAGGACGTGTTTTTGGCGGGCCAAAAAAGTTAAAAAACTTCGGTAGGATCGGGTCAGGAGAGTCCTCTAGGTATGTAATTTTAACCGTAAATAATATGTAGCTTAGAAACGATGTAGACGAAGTTTCAACACGTTATATGCATTACTTTTGTAATTATCGTGGGCAATCTCATGATCGTATTTACGTATCACTTTTCACAAAATTGCCCAGCACATTTTTACCATAGGTATGTTATTATTGACTTGCGTGGAGGCATTTACCATGCAACGTTGTTTAAAGTTATTTTGCTAATTTAAGAGGAAATATAAGAAACAACCGCTTTATGTAGATGTAGTCTCTTATTTTCACCCTAAATAATTACATTATATCAATTTCTTTACTGTTACACAATTTATAATTAAATAATAATAATTTCTTATTTTGGAAAACCAAAGCGTTATGGCGGTTTAATATTTTTTCCTTGTAGCGTAATTATCCAGGGACTACGTTCGTATGAAGCGGCCGTTGCCTGTATTTACGAAAAATAAATATAAAATACTATGAGTGTATCGATAACCTCCCTTTATCTCCCTTATTTTAGGAACAAATCGATCATCGTTCCTATTGACAACCAAATAGTCCTTACTTACACCTTGTTAAGTCGTAGTTGGGTAAAAGTGAAAATTGACAACCCTAGCATATTTAGGATTTTGTATGAAGAATCGCATTTTTTTTTATGACTGCCCATATAAGTTTGGAAAATGGTAATAGAACCAACTATGTCGTATGGGCTTAAATGCGCTGCCCTCACCAAAGCCAACAGACGAAAACTCAGGAGGTACGAACGAATAATACTGAAAGACATGATCAACAACTCAGGCACATCACCCAGCCCTGGCAAAGTACACGACTTATTGGAAGGAAAAACGATTACCAAGAGGATAAAATGCCTTCGATTGCGCTACCTTCGACACATTCTCAGACGCCCTAACGCACACCTCTTAAAGGCAGCATACAGATACAAGGCAAAGAAACTAAAGGTAAGTCGACCCATATTTATATGGGAAGATTCCCTGACACAGGATATGACGTACTACCACATTAGCTCCAACGAATGGGCTAACATGGCATCGGACAAGGATAAAATTAATAAAGCCGCCCGAAGTATCTACGAGATGCAAGAGACTGACAGCGAGTCAGAAGAGGAGGACGAATCATTGGGAAATGAGCCTGACCTAACAACCACCTAGAAGAGCCACCTGTAACACAAGAAGGTACAAGAAGACTTCATACGAAGCAACGTGCATCACTTCACCAACGCTCTCCCCCCGACGAAGTATCCTACCTCTCCTCTTTCCAAAATTGGCTTAAGGCTGCATAGCCGGTCGATTGTGGCCGACTGGTTGCGGTTGGTCGGTCTTCCCTTCCCATCCCAGAGCGTGTCACTCCTCACAAATTTGTGCCCCCTGGTATATCCGGCTTGTCCAGGTCAGGCTTGCTTCCTGGCTGGGTGCGGTACCTATGTTCATGTTCATGTTAATGACTGCCCATATAAGTTTGGAGGTGCAATACTGAACTTAAATGACTTAATACCTATACGATTAAACTATGCCATGTTTATTCTGGATTATAGACTTTGAGTTATGACCATAAAGTTGATAATCGTGGAGTTAAGAGATTGTAAGTAAAAGTAGGCAATCTTGAATTTTTTTAATTTTTTTGGCCCACCTGTAAGACCCATTTTCGATCTACAGTAAAGAAACTTATTCCGACTATGGTTTGCTCACTCACACAAAGAAGAGTATGTCAATGTGTTATTGCCACGGACAAGTTATACCATATGGACCAACAAACTAGAAAAAAAAGTGAAAGACTGCAAAAAGCGGGCAAAGTTGTACAGTTCTACGGTATGATATTGATCATTATTTATCTCATAATATTACATTGCATTATAAACAAAAGAATGAATTCCATGATCGTCAAGGGTAGTTGGGCTTTCTGCCTCCCGCATGCGAGCAGCTCGCATGCTCTTGTTGAACGAGCGAGCGAACCGAAGGAAGTTCTCCGCTTCAGCTAGGGCCCAAAATTTTTACATATCTCCGGCGCGGCGTCATTCCGGTTGTCATCCTACATGTCGCATTTCTCAACCGAATTCTCTTGATTTTGTGCCTATCATATTTTAGAAAAAGAAAACCCGGCCAAGTGCGAGTTGGACTCGCGCACCGAGGGTTCCGTAAAATTTACCGTTTTTCGCAATTTTTCCTTTATAAGAAGTTGCTTCGTACCAAATTTCAAGATTCTGAGTTCACGGGAAGTACCTACCTACCCTGTAGGTTTTGATTCCGTTGCGAGTTTCGAAAATTTTCGGAAATTTGCGTCGGATATCACTTGGCGCAAGGGTTACGTGGGCTGGAAAAACCAGTGAAAATGAGCACTAAAGTAGCACTTAGCGCTGTTAATGTAGGAATACAAGATTGAGTTAATAACTATGTAGTATGAGGTGGATTTTAATCTTCACATTGATTGACTCCATAGCTAATGTTTTACAATGGGATCAAATGTTCGACTCCTGATTATGGACATTACCATTATTGCACACGAATATGGAAATTTCTACGTTTATTGGTGTTTGTAAATAGGGGTGTGGACACTAAATAATATAATCAATAATGTCATATTTTCTCGAAAAAGCATTAAAAATGTAGTCAAATCAAAAAAAAATCAACGCAAAAGGTTAAATAATCACGAAGTTATAAGTGTCCAAAGTTTTAAGAAGGTATGTTCTGTCCCTTTTTCGCAAAACGCAACTTCATATGAAACGATGACGCTTGTGGATTGTGACGTCACTAATAGACGGCGACGTGCCGTGCCCCGTCGTGTTCGGTGCCGCCGTCGACGCGGCCCCCCGGCAGCCTCGCATATTGTGACGTCACACACTGATTGCGTTTTCTCTCTAACAAGCAATATTAAAACGGTTGTAGCTTCGTAATTCTTTGAGATACCTGAATGGGATTTTCGTCACTAGGCATATTTTTTAACCTTCTTTCTTTTGGAGTAATTTAATAATAATTTTCGACTCTACATCCCTATTGGAGCTGATAGAAGACGGTCTTTACTTTATGAAGTAGACCACTTGCTCGTCGACACGAGGGCAAGGGTTCATCGTCATCATCATATCAGCCGAAAGACGTCCACTGCTGGACATAGGCCTCCCCCAAAGAGTGCCAATGTGACCGGTCCTTCGCTACCCGCGTCCAGCGGACTCCCGCGACCTTTACCAGGCCATCATCAGTCCACCGTGCCTATGTTGATTTATACTACAAAATTACCAAAATAACTACCTCAGCATATGCTTTGTAGGTACACAATCAGATGCTGCTTAGTTGACGTACACACTTCGCGTTCCATAGAGCTTGTCCCATAGCATTAAGGTTCGTAATGGCAGCAATGTCAATGGTGTTTGTCTACACAGCTGAACGTGAAGGTGTGCCAGTGAGGCATTATGCTAATAATATTAAAAGACATTAAGAAAGGTAACCATAGAGGAAATTAACGAGGTTATGTAGGCGTTAAGGGGATGCCTTGATTCGAGTCGACCGCGCCCTCTTGACAGAGACACGCTTATGCCTTCCGCGCACGAGAGAAAGGGATGCAAAACTCTACGGGAATGGCTTTTTTGGACAAATTTCGATAAATACCTAACTTACTGAAGTTTTATTTATATTTCATTAAGTGGTATTTTAGATGAGATAAAATACTATAGTATTAACTTGATTGTGTCGTAAAATAATGTGTTGTTTGAGTAGGCTGAGTAAAAAAAGGAAAATACTTAAGTACCCAACTTTTTTTTCGAGGATCGAGGAAATTTTAGGCACTCATGTATCGATTAAATCAGATAAACAATCATATAGTCAAGAATCATATCTGAAAATCAGACCTTAATGTTTCTTAATCTAGTCAGAACGGCATTTCAATTTTTTGACAGTTTATAAGCAAATTTTGGTAGGTAAACGCAAGCATGCTAACTATTCATACATACAAAACATACATTACGTACATACATAAAGAATGTCTGCTAGCATTCAAACTTTATTCATGACTCATGTCTGTACGAACATGTTTGTGTCTCATTCTCAATAATGGGTGGGTACGTCACAGTTGTTTCACTGAAATAAGTAGATCAAAACAGAAATATTAACGAGAAACAACAGAAATATTTACGAAATATGACAAATAAAAATAATATACGCTGTTGATTTGACCACAATAAAGCAAACCGAGGTGGTTTCTCTCTTTTCTAATTAAAATATAATTATAAAGATATATATTGATATATTTTGCACCAATTTTTTTTATTTTATTTAATCCTTATTACATTAAAGAACAGTTACGATATTATTTACGTTTATCTTTATAAAATGTACAATTAAACTAAAAATAAAATAAAACCTAAAATTAAATACACCTTTTATGCCCTGGCAAAAAGGCAAATGTCTCCTCTGGGACGCTACATGTGTCAGCACTTTTGCTGCTTCGCATATTAGTCGCACCTCGCGGGCGCCCGGAGCTGCGGCTGAGCTGGCGGCAGTGCGGAAGAGGGACAAGTACTCGGGCCTCTCAAATTATTTATTCGTTCCTCTTGCGGTGGCGGTTACTGGGTGTTGGTGCTGGCAGGCCAAAACCTTTTTTAGGGAAGTGGGACGTCGCTTACAAGAGATAGGTCTCGATCCTCGCTCTGGGTCATTTCTGGTGCAGAGGTTGGCGATAGCAATTCAGCGCGGCAATGCGGCTAGTGTTATGGGTACCTTTGCACCTGGAGTTTCACCAATTGAACACAATTAACCTACATAAAAATACAAGAAATATACAACTAAGCTAAAGTAAATCCAATTATAAATTAAACCTATAAAAACATTACCCTCCTTTTCGTTAGGCAGTCGCGTAAAAAGTAGATATGCCCAGTTTATAAAGTAGATACCCAGGTTTTGTCATTGACCATGATAAAATAAATTGGTCATGGTTCTGGACAACACTGGTCCGCTATTACACGACGGATGCTTGTAATTGTTATCAATAATTATTTCGATCTTAATCTGTAATCGGTTTAGCCTAAGAATACTACCTTCCTTTGTCCTGTGTCCACTAAGCCTTGAAGTCGCAATGCGAAGCAGATCGTCACTAAAATATCAATAAGTATCAAATTGCTGAAATTGCAAGGAGACTTTATAAATTGTGCGCCTTAACAACGTCATCCGTAAAGTTCGGATCATTTGCCATTGACACCAAGTTAGATAATGTCGTGTGATAGAGGGTGTAAAATGGTGTTGACACCACCGTGACCTGTCAGTTACAGAGTAGTTATTCTGCTGTTGTGAAGGCTATCGGGGTTTGAGGATGGATTGTCTTAATTATACGTATCGCGGCGAATTTTCCTTATGACAGAGCGGTCATATCATATGATAGCGTTTTAAAAGGTTATAAATTGCACGGAGATGAAAGCTGTCATAGGGAACAAGATTCGCCGTCATACTTTCCTAAAAAATATATTTAATTAGATTAATGGTGTCAGTGAGATTAATTTCGCGTAATGTCACATAATGCTATAAAGTGTACCTCCATAATGTAACTTCAAACGGAACTTTAACGGGCTATATCTTCATTTTTATGTGTCGAATATTTTATGATACTCTAACAGACGGAGTAAATATCGTTTACGAATAAACATAAAATTATCTTAGTATCTTAAATTAAGTACCTACTCAAAAGAAAATTTCTTTTGAGTAAATAAATGTCTTTAACCAGAAATATAATAATATATTTTTTACCTAGGAATGTAATGTAACCAATTGTCTTCTTTGTATGTTTGTCTGTCATCACAGTTTAGAAACGTTTAACATATAGGTACAATTGACTAATTTCACGTAAATCGTACTCAGTACCAAAAACTTCAAATACTCAATTGGAATGTAAATGTGCTTCGACTAATAAACATGCCACATTACCATAGCGAAAGTTAACTAGTAAGGATTTGGCTATCAGTAAAATACCGTACTGTGCGCCTTCTGGTATAGATTGGGACAGTTGTATTGGAATGTCCAACATTTTATTTGACTATTTGTGAACAGTAGTAAGATTTATGACTCTGAAATTGGTCATCATTTCACTGCCATGGCCACATATTTATCGAGATTTCTGTTGATTTTCATGACATTCCGTCATCTAAAAGTAGTCTTAGCACTAGGTAAAGGGGGCTCCGGAATCGCCAGTGCTCTTGGCGGGGGCCACAATACCTCGGTATATATCCCAGAGGACGGTGGTGTTGTTCTAGAACGAGCCCGTGGAGGCAAGGTGCGTGGAGGACTATCGTTCCACCTGAGATCATAGATGACCAAGAAGGATCAAACGATAGCGCAGATAATGGTCAATGTGGAGTTTTAAGTGGGTAGACATGCGACATACTTAACCCTGTTTTCCCCCGAAAGGCGATTGCCTGGCACACAGATTTTCTCTACGAAAAAAGGTAGGTTTATTTAAGGTAGGTTATTATAGAGTAGGTATCACGAGTTGTACGGATGTGATCGATACGAAAGATAAATAAAATACAAAATAAAATAAATATTAGGGGACAATCTTTTACACAAATCGACCTAGTCCCGAACTAATCAAGCAATATTCCACGCGGCCGCATCGCGGAAGTGTTGACAACGACACGTGCGAAACTGACACCCCGCGCAATGGTGCGCAGACGTCGCGGCCGGCGGCGCGTGAGTCACGGTATGTATTTAAGTATTTATTTATCTATATAAGTATGTTTATCGTCGTCTAGTACCCATAGTACAAGCTTTGCTTAGTTTGGGACTAGGTCGATTTGTGTAAGATTGTCCCCTAATATTATTTATTTAGGTACTAGTTGCCCGCGAATTTGTCCGCGTGAACTCGTATCAACCTCTATCCCCATCCCGATTGGGTTCCGAGGTCCGCTTTGACACGTCGTAGTGATTTGGCTCAGTCACTAGTTTAACCCTGTCTTCCTACTCAGAGGGAAAAGTAGACCGTTTTGGTAAACTCTTGCCTAAGTAACCATTTTTTTAATCTAGGTTCTCTATGCCACATATAATCTAAATTGACTGTTGCCGTTGACGCGATATCGTGTCCAACTAGGTACCTATATGGAATATTTGCGCCGCGGCAACTAATGGGTTAAGAGGCTGTGGTCTTGCAAAGTATGTTCATTCTCCTACTAATGCCATTCACATTGTACGTATAAATAGAAATAACTAGAGGATCCATTCCAACCATCTTTCTATGAAGAGGCTGCTGCAGAAAAGGCTGGTGAAATTTTCTTTTGATTCACAATAAAACACGACAGCTGCGACGCGAGAATCACAAGACAAGAAAAATGTAACGCCTGAAGAATTACCTAAGACCTTAAACTGGAATTCTGCAGAAAAAGACGAACGAGTTACTTAAGTTATAAATTACGATTTCTGATCATGGGAAGCGGAATTCATACATTAAAACTGATGACACCCGTGAATTCTACAGTCCAATTCCACGAGCAGGATTTCCCGCTAAATCCATAAAGCTGCCTCGAGTCGCCGAATGTTGATTGGTTTCCGTAGGGTGCGCAGGAGTGCGCCGGTGCGCGCCAGCCCCCACTAACCGGTTTCGATTCGATTGTGTTGACCGTTGGATTCGTAACCACTATGCGTGATTGGAGGTCAGAGCTATCTGGTGAGCAAACAGCAGTCGGGGATATATATTGTCAGGTCGTTCTTAAGTGCGTTTCTTACTGAAATCTTCTCAGCTAGGTTATGGTTGGTGAATCAGCAGTAAAACTCCCAGTATCTAATTCTACACACATCAGTGATTCGGTTGAACCAACCTAAACCAATCTCACTGTTTGGCTATCACAGGACGGCCCGCGAGCTGTGTCGCGGCGAGATAGACTATCCGTCTCTTTCTAATTAGAACGCTTAGAAACAGACGGATAGTCTATGTCGCCGCATTTAAATAGGTCCATAGGGCCCGCATGCAGGTTGCGGGAGATTTCCATAACTCATGTGCCCTATAGGGCACAACCACCCGCGAACACCGTTTTCACTGATCGCTACCGGCGGGCGGGAGTTCTCTTCGATGTATGTTCATGCATATCCTGTCTCTCTCGTATGCTTTAAATTGACTAATAGATTTCACTGGTCGTTATACCGCCAGAGAGGAATAGGGTATATAGGTAGGGTAGTCGTTCTACCGCTTATAAGCGTTAGAAGGACTGTGCTATCGACTGACGACTTTTATTAGTTGTTATCCCGTCGGTCGTCGGAGAGCACGCGCATGCCTGCATACATGGAATGTCTTAGCGACCAATGAAAATGCGCTTTCAGAGCCAGTGTCCAGTCACTGATGGTGTCGGAAGTTTCCCCTGGATTTTCCCCAGGATACTATGGCCCCAACTGTCAGGTTGAAAACAAGAAGAAATATGCTATAATTGCCCTAATAATTAATAATGACGTCGTTGTCGCTTCGCATCCCAGAATTCCCAGTTAACTTGCAATCTGTTTTGCGATTGTTGACTTCTTTCGTCATAATTTTCCAATGGAGTTTTCCACAAGCCCACAAAGCGTCTCTTGGCACTTTAGTGGCATTGTTCCTTTTGATACGCGTAATGTTTAATTGTAGTACCTACTTTTAAAGTCGTTTGTTATACAATGAGTCATGTTAGGAAAAATTCAAAGTATTGCTACGTCAAGAATATTGGAATGTGAGATTTATGATGTGCCATTGTTGAGGAGATAATAGCGGGTGACTCTTTAACACGGAATTGGATACCTAAGATATTGTAATGAGTAAGGTACAAGTCCCAGCGCTCGTCACTGTGCTAACACATGACACTAAGGTAAAAGTACTTTTCACCGGACGCTTAAGACCTGGATGTACGTTTATTTTTTTAATAAGGTCCACGAGTTTCATAGGGCTATGAACAAAAGTTCAATTGCAAGTTAGATAAATTTGTCATCATTTAAATGTATCTAGAAATTAATAACATACTTATAGATATGCTAAAAAATAATTAAAGTTTTTTAGGTCGGTTTCCGTGGTTTGTACCATTTACCGGACTAAGAAAGCTGATTTGCACATAATACCGAATCGGCGCGCCGTTTCACCGGACTAGGGAAGAAATGTATGGGATTTGGGCGCTGCGTGGTGCTCAAACTTTATTTGGTAAACTGTTAATTGAGATTATTTTTCAAACTAATTGCGCTAGGTTTGTGACTTAGCGGGATGTTAAACTTGGAAATAAGATTTTATATCTTTTTACAATAATAAGGTCATAACAATATTTTTAATTAATTTGCCTTTGTGAGTTGTAGACATTTAACAAAAAAGACGAAGACTAATTTAATATTTTATAATCATGGATTTTATAATAGGTATCGGCTCATTCGTCTACTTATTTTCTCATCGTGAAATGATTACATATACCTTTAGAATGTTTCGGTGATATTTTATAACAAACGTTTGTGTGACATTTGTTAACGCATTCACTGCCGGCAACGCATATAAATGTGTTAACAAACGTTTATCTGACATTTGTTATACATTTTGATAACATCACTTTTGTTGAGTTAAGCGGTAAAATGTCAAACTATTCATGCAAAATGAAAACTATAACTAAATCAAAAGGATTTAAATCAATTATGTCACTTGCGACCTCAACAGTTTTTATCGCGTAATAACTAAGTATAATATTTATTTTCTTTATCAGCATAATAAATTTGAAATGTCCAAATTGGTCAAAATTCGAGGTTTTCAAAAGTCGAAAAGCCCCCGACATTTTCATTTCAAAGTTCAACACTTATCTCAAAACTGCCAGAACCGATTTTGTTGAAACATACGTTCCCTAAGGCGGACATTCGACTATCATATACTTATCATAGAAATATGAGTTCATAGCTGTCAGTCTAGGATCATTTTTTATATGATAGTGGTCTATGTTTGCATATTACACCTAAGGTCATATACATAAGTGTCATAGGTAAACACGATGGATACCAATTTAGCCGCGTTTTCCGTTGCTATGAGTGCAATTTTGTTAATTGCTCTAAGGATGAGGAAAAAAGAAAATAAGGAGAAAAATGGGAGAAAACGACGTAGGTATTTGGGTTAGACCATGGATTGCAAGGCGATCAGAGAGAGGAGTCAATAACACACGATTTTTGTACTCAGGATTGAGATTATTATATAAACTCGTACAGATTTATTAATAATTTAGTCGTTTCGATAACCCACTCGTAATTCCTACTTCTTGACGACGCCATCTTTGAGGTTAGACCGCATATGATCATAATAGGCATGATGACACAATTTTAAAAACTGTTCTATAATGTTTAGAAACATTTATTATGTACAACGAATAAGATTTTTCAAGAGAATATAACAGTTAAGTAGGAAAAAAATGCATTTTAGTTTTTAATTTTCAAATTGGCGCTAAAACGCTTGTCAGTTTCATGGCGTCCTGAGTGACAGTGAGTTGTATGAACAGAACACAGACCTTTGACGTTTGCTACCTAGATCGCTCAATTGCTCATTGAATGAACATAAATTCAAAAGTTTACAACTCTTGCGCGGCCGTGCGAGCGAGAAAGCGGGACAATGACGTATGAAGATCTGACAGATAATATAGTTTTATCCCTGTCTTACTATTCGTTCTGTACGTAAGTTTTCTCTGTAATCTGTGGTAATGGCCGTTATGGGTATTTGTTGATACAAACGTGACGTCATGCGCTCTGATTGGTGTTTAACATATCATGGCGGGCGTACGTATTTTTCAGTTTAATTTTATCAAAATAAATTATAATCTCTTACTTAATAAAAAATTATGAGCATTTTTCGGATTCTATGATTAAAATTTCACCAAGAAAATACCATATTTTAGTGATTTTCAATTACTGTCATCATGCTTATTGTATGCTTGCTCTATTATCATAGACTATGAATCATAGGTTGTTATTACACTGTCATAGGTTTATCAAATTAATATGAGTCCTATGTCTATGATCATGTTTCTATGATAGTCTAATATCGGCCTTAGAACCATCTAGATCCCGTCAGCTTTCGGACAAAAAAAAACCGCATTAAAATCGATCCATTAATTCAGGAGATACGATACCACAGGCGGACACACAGATACACAACCACACAGGCAGAGACGTCAAACTAATAACAACCTCTTTTTGCGTCGGGGGTTAAATATTTAGGATTTGAATGTAATTCATAAATATGGGAAATGTATAAAAAAAACAGTTATAACGGAATATAATGAGCATCAAACTAACAATAATTAATCACATTGTTATTGGTACTAAAGAAATTGTTTCAAAATAAAATAAAAAAACCGTCCATAATTTGTATCGTACAAGTTTGTTCCAAGCTCCGTAGCTGGGCGTCAAATGTTTGGAACCGCTGGCCTTTACAAGAACGTTCGAAAAATAATACACATTAATATCGACCTAGTTCGTAACGAAATAAGGTTAATATTTCAGTAAAATACTAAATAATAGCATGACTGTGGCAAACGTGGATTCGGTAGCAGGTACTATGGGTACGTTTCACCGGACGCCCGTCCGGTGAATTGGACAAGCAAATTATGTGGAACCTATCACGCGAACATAATTTAAGAAATAGTGTTTATATCGTATTAATTATGTTATAATTACGAACCTTACATTTTTACAAGGAATTAGAACTTATTGCGAAAAATATTTTATTATAAATACATAAGGCTCTTGATGCTATTGATGTAAAATAAGTGTAATGTATTTTTTTTAAATCGCCTTGCCAAATAGCTTATTTTAACGACAAAAAGTCTTGAAAATGATTAATTTCAGACACAGTTTAACATAAATCTATCTAGATTATCAATGTTCGGTAAATGCTCATAAGATTTGCTATACTTTTAGTTATTTGAAAAGCGAAATAGTTTATATAAATAGTTTGTTCATCCTATAAAAAAATAATTAAAAAAAGCATACAGTTTCCCTGATTCCGGACGCTGTTCGGAGAAACCTTCAAGTCAAAACGAGGGTCGACCCATCACCGAATCCACGTTTTAGTTAAATTCTTCAAATATGACTGCACTAAATGAACTTGTTTGCACAAACAACTAAAACCAACTAAATAATGACTCCATTCATAAATTTGCCTTTTAAACGGTCTATGGCCTTAAGGCTGCACATTCGAAATATTCGTGAAAATGAGTTGTTTTGTAACCGTTTTATACATTATAACGTAACATTTTTGCTGTCGGAAAAAATATATCATAATCTGCAAGATATGCGACGGGTCATAGTTTTCGTAGAAATCCATTTTAACAATAAAAATTAGAGAAAAAGAAATCGAAAGTCACCCCTATTTTTTCCCTTGTAACCATTTTACTGCTCCATTTTTTATCAGAATAATATGAAATTTTATAACTTTCTTCATACAATAATGAACAAGGGCATCATTTTCTTACTTTCTCAATTTTCTTAAAAATTTATCTCGTTTTCTGAAATATTCCGCCAAAGTTCCTACGCCTCTCCGTTTTCGTCCATACGGTCAGTGCGGGACGAGACACGTTGCATGACGGACCTGTGTCAATTTGCGCTGCGCCGAAATTTTTAAATATTTGTGGAAATTGTGGACTATATTTGTTGCATAGAGTGGACAATCCGTTTTGTGATTCGTATAGTAGGTAACTAATAAACATTTGCGTATAGTTTAGTTTTTAGTGACAGATAATTTTGTTGCATAGAGTGGACAATCTATTTCGTGGTTTGTAAAGTAGTAGGTACTATAGACAAGACAGCTGACTGACCATCCGTGCACTTGTGCATTGTAATAAGGTTCTTGCATAAATACAGGATGGTCAGTTAACTGTGTTGGCGTTTGTACCTAATTAACATTTACGTAGGTATAGTTTAGATTTTGTTTTTAGTTCAAGATGGGAAATAATAATAATAATAATAATAAATTCTTTATTTCAGGCCAGTTTGCCCATAGATTGTTAGTAACATACAAAGTTACGATACTAGAGTTAGTACGTCTTAGCTTAGGTCTCACAAATTTTTCAATAATTATTTTGGGTCTTTGGGGTTAAATAAGCGCAGGAGGAAAATACGTAATATCAAGAAATTTTACAAGAGAAGAGGAAAAAGAATACACAAGTAAATACCTATTCTATCAAAGTATCAAATATCTAAACTGTATCAAAATTGGGAAATCGCTAACACCAGACATTTTATTAGTAAATATATTTACAATATCTATTGCTTAGGAGCATGAACAATTATAGAAACAATATTGTTTTATCTGCTCGTATTAATGACTGTCAAGTGTTAATAGAATAAGTTCTAATAAAAATAGTGGGCTTGGCAAATATTGTAAGTACCTACCTATGGGTTGCATGCCAACTCCAAGTTCGATACAGAGTTATAATATTATTTGATATGAAACAAAGTATGGTTAACGTACAACTAATCTATAAGTATATATTTACCCGAGGCCGATTTCTGTACAGTCAGCATAATATAGTTAGTAGCAGCCAAGTTAGCCAAATATATCGGAACGTACATTCATCGAAATAGTCTTTGTTACTATAAGTAGGAGTAAGGAATGTGTTACGATATATTTGGCTACTTTGGATGCTACTAACTATCTGATGCTGACTGTACACGCCATCATCATCAAATCAAGGAAGTAGAACGTAATAAATATACCGAAAATTAGTTTAAAACTTAACAACCTTACACTTACACAAAAGGTAACGGACAGACAGACACACTTTCGCATTTATAATATCAGTATGGAGTATGGATATGGAAGTTCCCGCTCACGGGACAATGATGTCCCGGACCTTTGGGAGGCGTGCGTGGAGCTCTGAGCCAACACGTAGAGGCCCTTTTGACAATTTAATGAAATGCAAGGAGTACACCAAGCGGATGCTGTCTCTGCCCGTGTCATGGGACGCACACAGAAACAGCACCCGCTGGGGTGTAAGAGTCTATTGCTAGTTGATGGAATCTAAATAAAACGGGTTATTGGGTGAAAATGATGGACTAGTAGCTGGGCTATTGGATGAAACATCGGACGCCTGCCCAATAAAACTGTTTCACATTTTATCTCTGGCAGACGGTGACTCGCTAACTGCTAGGTGGGCCCCTATTAATAGCGACATTAAAAAATGGCCTAAGGGAAACAGTAGGTATGGATTATTATTATTACCTTTATATTTTTTTCGCACTATCCGTCTCTCTCTCTTATAGAGAAAAATCGAAAGTATGTCGCGGCCGTCTAGTGCTAGGCGTGCTGAGGGCCTACCGCGAAACGAAACCGAACTTCGTTCGTGTATCTCCCTCTCTGTCGCGCTTGCTAGTTCGAGCGACAATGAGAGTTATTCGAACGAATTTCGTTTTCACTAGCACGGCTAGCACGAGACGGCCGCGACATACTCTCGATTTTTCTCACACTATACCTCTCTTTCCTAATGTTCTAATAAGAGAGAGACCAATAGTGCGAGAAAAATCGAGTGTATGTCGCGGCCGTCTCGTGCTAGCCGTGCTGACGGAACTACACTAATCGTAAGTAAATAGTATTATAATAGTAGGGACATAATTTTTGAACGTAATCAAGTATGTAATTTATGTATGACAAATATCACGTTTCAATTAAGCATGACGAATGTCACCCACCCACGTCCACCCTTGCATTGGTAACGATGCGCGATGACGCGTCTGTAACTTAATCTATGTAACGCTTAATAAACGACGGCGGTTTGTGCGACTTGCGCGGGGAGAGGGTCGAGGCTCCGCCCAAACACTCAAGGACTTTAGCGGGTATACAAGCCTTAAGAAGTTCACTCAATTTCTTACCGATTTTCGTAAGGAGTCCCATAGAAAACGGCGATCGACCGGCTCGATCAATTATCGCGGCTCGACTGAGGTCTGAAATGGCCGTTTCTGCAGCGGAGGGGAAGGCATAGGTATCTAGCTAGCGGGGAAAAATATCACAACGTAATATAAGCGGTAACTACTCGACTTATAGCTTAAAATAGAGGAAATCCGGCGATACGGCAGATCCGGTGAAGGGTACTTTTACCTTATCAATCTTACATCAGAACAATAAGAGGTGAACAATACCTGTCACTATTAGGCATCGAGGTCGAGCATTAGGAAATGTACCTTCTTGAGAATTAGCAAATAGCTTGTTCATTGACGAGAATTCATGCCCCACCAGGCAGTAGATACTTCTTTCTCTGTTGTGATTTGTCTATCTACAATTCGTCCGTGGACGATGATAGTGCAGCGGTAGAAAACACTGCCACCTGAATAAATTTCTTTGTTCACCGCATATTACGAGAACCGGTTCGAGTTTCGCGAATTTCGCTTAGTGACCGGTTCTTGCGTAGGTCAAAGTGGGCTGGCCGGGTCTTCGTCGTTAGATTTTTAAATAATCAATAGGAATTTTAGAGGAGTTTCCAAGTTCAGTTTTCTTGGCTGTACCCTAAAGTATCCCGAGGTCCGCTTTGGTACGTCGTAATGCTTCGGCTTAGTCACTAGTTTAACCCTGTCTTCCAACTCAGAGGGAAAACTAGATCTGGTTGAGTTTAGACCAGATTTCTCACGGTGTTTTATTCCTTCACCGAAAAACGATAGTAAACATTTATATAATTGACATATAAGTAAAATATATACATACATACATACATATAATTACGCCTCTTTCCCAGAGGGGTAGGCAGAGATCACGGATCTCCATTTGCTACGATCCTGACAAACCACTTTCGCTTCACTCACTTTCATAACGTTTCTCATACATGCTCGTCGGTTTAGGGTACTCTTGACCTGGCCTTTTAGTAAGATACTACTAATAAGTCCACGGTTAAACTTAGATACTTACCTACGTATTAAATGTCACTACGGGCGACATGTTTCGAACTCTTCGGGAGCTCTCCTTCAGGATTAGTGTTTTCGCGGCAGTGTCGCTTGAAATGAGTTTTACCGCGTGTATTTATTATTATTAGTAGTATTTTCAACGTGTCCCACGGAAGTTTAAATTCGAGAACTGATAAGTAAGTAAATGGGTTTTTTTTTTAATCCAGTGGTACGAGCCGGCTTTCGAACCAACGACGACCCATTCCATGAGATACTAGTAAGCTAGTTACAAACGTCTGCCATATACATTTTAATTTTGTGTACTTAAAATTAAATAAAAAATAAAAATTCTGCTTCAGCTTGGCAAGAGGTCGAGGATAGAATGTGGAAAGCCATAAAAAAAACTTAGTTTTAAAATTGTGTATTTTTCTTAAAGTAAATATTCACAAGATCGACTGCTAAAGGTCGCGTCGCGGGCGTCCGCTGGATGCGGGTGGCGCAGGACCGGTCATTGTGGCACTCTTTGGGGGAGGCCTATGCCCAGCAGCGGATGAAGTATTCATATCCACATGATGCACAAATGTTCAGTAACATGCAATGCACTACAACGACTTTGGTAATCAGTTCTTTCATATCAAAAGATTACCGGTGAATAAGTCTCTAACCTATATACACTCGCGGGCAAAGAATACGGGTCACCCTAATTTAAATAACTGCAATAGGTTTTTTAAAATATTTAATTCTTGTTTTATTTACATAATATGCTATTCTTTACAATACCCAAAATCCTATGATAAAAATATCGATATCCAAAAATCACGATTTTTGCGATATCTCGCTCCGTTAACGTTGTTTTTTTTCATGGGTTTTTACGAGTCCGATTTAAACCTGGTAACGTTATATTTTTTACTGTTATGAGCAGTTTATATGTAAAATTAAATAAAGATCATGACAGGATTAACTGTACAACCTCTTACGCACTATTTTAGGAAATATGAAGGTATTTTACCGACCCGTATTCTTTGCCCGCGAGTGTAGGTAATTAATTACGCAAACGCCCTGAGTTGACATTCACCCACCTAAACTAATCAAGCCCCATTGTAATAAAGTGAAGTGTACGCCTATAAATACTTATTATGACTTTCTTAGCGCCACTAAAATATTTGATCATGATCATAGTCATCGAAAGGAAAGTTACGATGATAATAAATATTGTGCGAAATTGACCGTTCGCGGAAACACCCACGCTCCCTTAGTGTTTTCATTGGGTGGGTAATTTTATTAGCTAGTACAACTAAAGTGGTGGGTGCTACTTATAAAAGAAACTTATGGAGACGAAATACCTATTATCTATTTATTTTATTTATGAACATATGACTTAAAATATATCGAAGCACGAATCAGACTTCTTACTTATGTGCATTGCATACATCTTTGTGTACCAACATAAATATATCGAAGCACGAATCAGACTTATTACTTATGTAATAATAATAATATAAAAAAAAATGAAATGTGAATGTTAAATATGGTAATATTTTAACTAATTTGTGTTAATCGCACTCGCAGGCGGCCAAGATACCTGTATCTTGGCCGCCTTGGCCTCCTCAGCCAGTTTGGCGTCTGACGGATATAACTTTTATGATATAAGTGTATTTTAGTTAAATAAATGAATTTATTATTTATTTATTATTATTATGTGCATTGCATTCATCTTTGTGTACCAACATATTGCGCTTTTTCAGGCTTGCTAACGTAGTGCAGCAGATCTCGTACACATGTGCACATGATATACGCAGAATGATCTTTAGAAGGTCGGCGGAGAAACGTTTCGGTGCAAGGACTCCGGTTCTCCTGAACAACAAGACAATCAAGAAAAGGTCCGAGAAGGTGTTATCTAAGTAGCAGGGCAGCTGCCTTCAGGGTCAGGGAGCTACCCTCTAGGATGGACCAGGCTACACTCTTGTACCTAAACTTACTAACTTGCAAGCGCCCGCTTAGCGTCAGGAGCGTCTTGCGTTGGTTAATACTTTCAGTGACAGGAACCCGCTAGGAGGGCACGTACTCTGCACGTAGACGCTTTCCTCTAAGTATATACGGAGCTCCTCATGTTATTGGCTACGAGCGTAGCGCTATGGCCTCACTAGTTTTTTCCATATTCAGTTATGTGTTATATAAAAAGGCCGATCGTGTCCGCATTGACGCCTTTGAGATGTGTTGCTGGAGGAAGACGCTCCGGGTCCCATGGACTGCGTTCCGCACCAACGAATTCATCCTTCATGAGCTCAATATAAAGATAAGGCTATCCACTGTCTGTTTGCGAAGAATCCTGGAATGTTTTGGTCACATCGCCCGGATAGAGGGAAACAACCTGGAGCAGCTGATGGTTACCGGCAAGGTGGATGGCAAACGGCCAAGGGGGAGGAGTCCAACGAGATGGGCCGATCAAATATGCTCGACCTGGATACCTAATTGCATGAAGCACTCCACACTGGACCAGAACAGATGGAGAGACATAGAGCGGAAAAAACTAACTTCACATCGGGGAGTTCAGGACCCTCAGCAATGAGGAACACCACGCAAGGAGGAGGAGGTAGCGCTACGAAATATTTGGCACTGAATGACGTGGCGTAAACTGTCGCGGTAAGTATGTATATAATGTACAACGGTATTTCCCGTATTTCGGATGCCTGATTTATTAATTAACACTTATACCTATAACTCCACTCCAAGCTAACAAATAACAACACATTCCAATGGGTTCCGATCGCAAAAACCGTTCGAAAAACAAAAGCTAGGAAGCCGCACTCGGTTGCCTGCCTTGAGCGCGTAATTACGAGAAAAAACTTAATTAGTTTACACTAGCCTTTCCAGCGCTAAGGAAATTGAAATGACGTAAAAAATCGGGCTGGACTATGGGCGTCTCTCGTGTCCTTTCGACGAATCATCTTTCTATGATGGCCGAAGGCAGATGAGACTTCGCCGAGGCTGTCGGTAAGTCGGTATCGCGCCGCGAGCTGTTTTTTCGCTGTTTCCTGTATTGGCTTTGTTTGGTGCATCTAATTGAATCTTGTATTTATTTCGAAGATATCCTAATCATATGGGTGTTGCAACTTGCAATGCTAAAAGATAATAGTGAATTTCTTAGTGTAACAACCTTAAACTGTGGTAAAGTTCGTGAATCGGATATAAAGCGAAGGAAGTACCAGATTCGTCTGGGTTTAGTGATGGCTATAGTTTTTATGAATGCCGGTAGGAATTAGGATTGAGTTAATCTAAGATGAGTCGACGGTTGGCGACGGATGAACAAATCACTTAACTATTTAAATCGTACGTTAGGTTTTGTATCCAACAATATTGTTTAATATGCTAAATATTCAGTATCGAAATATAATATTTAAACAAGTTCTTTTACGATACTTTTCTTTAAAACATATAATAAGCTACCTACCCGTTACCACATGTATAAATTATCATTAATTCATACTTATTGCTATTTAGATATTTGCAATACTAAAATTACTCAATGGTATTGAAAACTAAAATCACAACTTATTTACGTACGACGCAATTTTTAACAGCGCCATCTATATGATACCGATTACGTTTATAAACTTTTTTCATGTAGTTAGTTACGCTAGAAAGAGAGATATATTCACCGCGCGGCGAATTTTCACAATTCACTTCGGACTTCCTAGGTACTGCCATTGACTGAATTGGATAATTTTACAACGATTTCGTAGTAATTTGGCTGTTTTCGTCCATTTTCGTTGACGGCTATGGGAACATGACAATACGGAAACAGTTTAATTTTGACGAGCTATTGTCCGCTAGATGTCGCTTTTATCCATGGTGTCCTTGGAGGTGTAATAAACGCAGATATAACATTTAGCATTTTATACATATTTTTATTATTATCAACAAAGAGCACTGGAAACAAAATCAAATAGTTACATAATCAAATTATTGCATTCAACTTAATATTTAACATGGTTATACATTGATTTTAGTACCTACGATTAAAGGGAAACCCGTTATTTATGAGTCCAATTCAAATAAAGTCGAGAATCTTTAAGTTCCTATACCTTTTTCCATTACATTAAAGTTTACTATTGGTCGTGGTTAGTTTACAAATATACATATTAAATCAACATATTTAACGAAAGCTGCCAACGAAATTCAATACCTATCTAGTTAACGATAACTTTTCGCCGGCGCTGTCAAATATGATTTATGGAGAGACTTTCACGAACGATGACCCCTGATCTGTCAGGGCATCCGATGAAAAATAAAACACTGCTCCAATGGTAATGAACTTTGGTACTCGTAGATAATTTTTTTAAGTTATGCGATACACGTCAAACGTGGAGCACTGGCTTCATGATAAAAGTCAGTAACTAAGGAATTAGATAAAATACGTGCTGAAATTAATGATTTTAATTTTAAATGACACATTATTCTGAACAATATTTCTTGCCACTCAAATATTGTGTATTTAAATGTCATTTCTTTTAGGAGAATATGTCATGCCAAATGGCATGACATATTTATACCATATTACTTAAAAAGTTATAAATATTCAAATGAATATTTATAACTTTTTAAGTAATATGGTAAAAATGTGACATTCATCTGTTTTTCGTCGTCGTAACCTTTACGCTTAGATTTTGTGTGCAAATGTATAAATATAATATTATTAATAGTCGACAAGTGATGAGCTCTCAAAGGTGCGGCATCGGATTTTTTTTGAAAGAGTACTTACCTATATGAGCGAAATACTAATTGATGTCAATAAGAACAACATTTGTCTAAACCAGAATTCACCGTGTATAGAACCTATATTGCAACTTATTGGCCCTTAACATCCATTTTATCGCATTTATAATAAATTAAATAAATAAATTCAGCAACAGGCAGGAAATGCCGCCAGCATCCTCGGCACAATGTGTCGAGGGCCTTTTTTTAGATTTAACTTAGTTTTAATTTTGGACTATTCCATTTATTTGTTCCTGCTCTTTAATGGTGCTTTATCGAGATTAGATTATAATATGAGTTCGTTCCAGGCTAGTCAATTAAATCAGACACTCAGACACACAGTGTAAACCAAGTACCAATGTAGGTCAAGATATATTAGTAACTAGCGATCCTCGCGACTTCTTTCGTCGTTAATCGCCTTATGTACAAAATTTTATAGCAAATATGCTATTAAACTTCCCACCGACGCAGCATCAATAAGCGTTTTCACCCCTTTAAGGGATGATGTCCGGGATAAAAACTATCCTATATCCTTCCCAGGGTCTCAAACTATCTTCTTACCGAATTTCATCTAAATTGGTTCAGCAGTTTAAACGTGAAAAGGTAACAGACAGACAAACAGATAGAGGTCTTTACATTCCCATTTATGATGGAAGTATGGATTGGTTGACACAGGTTGTGAATAATAGGTATAGCAGACGGGTCCGATATTGTCTGCGTCGCAAGGACGTGCAACGCAAGCGCAAGCGCAACCCATGACTCGCTGATCGCCGCTTGTTATACGAAAGTTGCAATATTTGGCATTTATAACTTCAGTGCTAATGAATGCAACATTATTTTTACAACATGGCTTGAGTATATAATGCTTATGTTAATTCAGTAGGTATCCTTTATCCTGAGATGATGAGTTAGATAAAGCGTTTACTTATTGTTTGCAAAGAAACCGAATCGCAAAAAACAAAATTAGAACAGGCATTCGGTAGAAGAAGTGCAATCAATATATAAAAACTTAAGCAACCTTAGCACTTAAGCTATTAACTAGTGATTGATTACTCAATTTATAAAACTAAAGTATTGAACTAATATATTGCGATTATATTAATAAAATATATACTACCTACTATCAAACGAATTTTCCATCGGTGCTGTGTAGAATTTAATAATTTCATACCATCGGTCAATTTTGTGGTACGAATGTTCCGATTTCTTCTCGCCCGCTAGAAAACCCCAATTACAAGCACTGTTTAAATTTCTGATTGTTTCATTGATGTTGTCAGTTTGTTCATGTTTCCGTCGTCCAGATGAACTTCAACGCAAATGCGTTAACACGTTTTTGAATTGAAAGCAAGCCTCCGACGGCGCAGCTAACCAAGATAAACAAAAACGAAATTCCATTGAACCCAATTCTTAAAACAAACCGTGTGGAAAATGTCCATTAAGATCTAACGTAAATACCGGATTTGTCCACTGAAGTGCCACCAGCCGAGAGGTGATCACGTAAAGTTTAGGACAACTCAACTGTAATTTTTCCATACTAAAATTGACATTTAGATCTACCTCACGCGACTACAATGAACGTAACGACGTGAGTACCCCTCTGGTCACCACAACAACTAATTTCAAGTACATTTCAAGTTCTTAGTGACAAGAATTTAGGCTGAGTTGACGACCTGCCTCGACAAAAAAAATATTTTAGGCTCCGTGTCACCCGTGTCATATTGCGTCGTGTCTGCTATCAGATATCTGACACTCTTCTGGTTATTTAAGAGCTAAGCTCTTGTCGGTGTAGCTTAAAGTAAGCCCTCCATTTACTTCGATCCCAGGCAACCTCTTTGACATCTCGATACGACCTAACATCAACTGTTTCACACACTCTCACTCTTTCTGACACTATAAGGTGTTGATGCTGCTTGCACTGCACATCGCAACAATAATGTAATCTAGTTTTAAGTCGTTTCGTTGTGTATAAATTGTATATTACACTAACTTTTACCCGCAATTTTGTCCGCGTGAATTCCTTTTATCTAGAGAATTATGATAACCATTTTTATTAACTTGCGTGAAGATTACAGCCCATTCTCGCTCATTCATTTGAGGAGACCTGTGCCCTGACCCCGTAGCATGGACGGCCTTATCACACGATAACTGACAAGATAGAGCGTCCGTCACTGGCATACACCGTTCAATAGAACGAGACGGACGCTCTATCTGGTCACTTATCGCGTGATAAGGCCGACCATGATGCGGGGTCTGCTGCAGGATGTCTAATAGGATAGGCCCTTGATGATGAACGTTGTTGTGGTCATTTCAACATAATACCTAACCCTGCCATTGTCTCGGCATTTCATTATCAATAATTATCCTGCATGTCGCGGGTATATTAATGCAGGCATGTAAAATGTCTTGGTAATCGGAATCTAAACAGTTGTAGTAGCACGTAAATTGGTGTTAGATGCATCTGGATCGAGCTTCTGGTTCGCACATGAATTATTGATAATATCATGTTGTGCGACCAACGTTTATTAAGTAAAGTAAGTAATTCAAATATTGACTGAGATCTGTACTTTAAATAAAATGTAGGCATTAAACTATTCGCATATTTATCGATGTATTAACATCAATGTTCAGATTCAGGGTTTGTATGAATTGTTAATAACTTATTTATTTATACCATTGTCGGTATCATTATTAATTACTTAGTTATAAAAATGGGGTAACAAATACAATATAGTCTCTCTAATATTATTTACGCGTCTGCTGATAATAGACCCTTTTTCGCTACACTCTTTGACGTACTTACCTATAGAATTGCTTAAATTTTTCCAAGCATATTAATTTGTTACAAATAATACACGCTTACGTCATTAAGTTCTTTTGTGCGATAGGTTCTTCTTTAATGCAATAAATTAAATAAATAAATAAAAATAAAATCGGTAAGTACATATCGGATTTTATTTTTATTAGTGAAATAGATACTTATCCATGGAACATATGGTACAGCACGGAAGTCACTAAAGGCTGCCAACCGTACGAAACAGCATTCGGTTCCTCTACTGATCGTTTAGAGGTATCCGGATAACAACGTGACAGACAGATATAGCTCCCGCGAACCACTCAGAACCGGCGCGCCGCGGGGTCTGTGGCGTGTATCCCTGTATATATACAGGGTCAATGTTAAAGGTAACTTAAGTTATGAACTGATCAGCGGCGAAGTGGCAATTTTGAGATTTCCATTCTCATCGCCTATTTTAAAATCTGTATTAATTTGTCTTCCAAGAATGAATAGATTTAAAAAAAGTAGTCTATGCCCATATTCTAATTACCAAATTTCATCATGTTCATCAATTTCGTTGGTAACAGACAGACAATAGTTACTTTCGCATTTATAATATCAGTATGGATATATTATTCTACAGATATCAAAGAGAAAGTAACGCGGCTCGCCTATGGAAATTTTTGACACCACGTCGCTGCTGGGGCTATCTGTGTATCCTAACTTTGCTTAGCAATTTCGGCGTAGGTACTCTAATTTTTGCGGAAGCGACTGCCGTCTGCCAGAGAAGAAAATAAAATGGATACAGAAGCTCGAACCACACTTTCAGCAATTTCAGTTTCAGACATAGGTTTCCTTGGAAAGTTTGATTTCAGCTAACCAATGTTTTGTTGTTACCGGTTTCAATAATGGCTTCCGATTCTATATTCGTAAGTTCGTAAGTTATTCCTATGACATTCATCAAAGTACTTGTTTTATATGACACTTTATCATCATCACCAAATCACCAGCATCATCTAAGACCACGGCCGGTGTAGTCCGTGTCAAAACGTCAGAAATAAAGGTAAATAAATATCATTACATGTATACTTTCATGATTTCATCACCAAGTTATTGTATAGACCGGTCTAGTTTCCGATTAATCCCATTGCATTCCATTTGGATTGTTCACCCTGTATACCTCGGCAACACGAGACATTGCATGCGAGGCACGGGAGACCCACGTGCCTGGAACAAACAAGCCTGTATTTCGTTGTATTACGGCAGGGCGGGTGACAGGACAGGTCTAGATTATTCTGTTTTTATTTTAATTGCTTTACTTGCTAACCGCCACAGCGTCACAGATCTTAAAATAGACATATTATACTTCAATTAAATAATAAATTAAAAAATTACGCATGGCATGTATTAAGGATTGTTTAATCAAAACCTTACATTCCTGCAACAAGCAGGCCAATCTGGTTGTGAACAGAACATTATTGTATAGACCTACCTAGTTTCAGAACTTTGTCTTAAATAATTCTATAGCATTCCATTTTGATTGTTCAATGCTCACCCTGTATACCTCAGCAACACGACACGTGACATTGCATGCGCGGCACGGGAGACCCACGTGCTTGGAACAGTCAGCCTGTATTTGATTGTATGTAGTTTTGCAGTGCGGGTGACAGATCTTGTTTAATCTATTTCTATTTCAATTGCTTTCAAGTGAGCATATCTAGAAACTGGTATTCGGATATGGTTTTGACTTATGAATAATGACAATGATTTCTCTTTGATCAAGTTTATTTTATCTTTTTATTGACATATATGGCACATATTTTTTAACAGCTTAACTTTAACTACACAGTACAACGAACTATGTCACATTTTGCATTGGCTTTTGAAGATTCAGTGACTGCAAGAATATACTTATAGTGTTAACATCAAAAAAGTTAGTTGTTTAATAGTGCTACAAAATTCACTTAAGAAGACCTTGAAATAGCAAATCTGTCGATTAAGTGACAGCTAGGCATGACTTTTCACCTAGCGGTGGTGGCGACAAAAACTGGCGCGTGCATAAATTCCGCAGCCGCAAAAACTTTACTTCTCGGTTCAATCAAATTAAAATCTTAATTCAATCGGTTTAATTTTCAAGAACCTATTTGTAACGGAATGGAATAGTTAATGAACTGTGATCTGTGGTTAAATCTAGTTTGAAAACATAGTGGCCCAAGTACTTTTTGTTTTACTTACTTTTGATTCGACTATACATTGTAAACTGGGTCAAAATCAGGAACAATAAAACTAGGCTTCTTTCCTAAAGACAATACAATAGTTAAAGGAGTAGCTATATCTAAATTATGTTCCGATCATACAAGTCATCGATTGCAAAGGCGACGGTTACATACCTCTACGGGACTTGTGCCAAAATTAAGCTATAAAAACTTTGGGATGTGGCCACAGGAAAGACCAAACACTAACTCATACAAAACAATATTTTTACTCGACTGTTTAAATCCCAAAAGGCGTAAACGCTGAGATTTAAGTCATTCTGGTCAAAAAAGGATAAATACAGATGTCACCGCAGTATTCGACAATACAGTAAAGAATACTAGTTGCATTACGGCATCAATGAAATCTATGACTAATGCCGAGTATTATTTAAAAAGTGTGTTTGGACACACTCAACTAAACAGTTAGCCAAATGCTTTGTATTGAAAGAACACCGCTATTTCATACACAGCGACAATTATCAAGAAAATTAACCCATTTATACAGATATACAAAAGTGAAATGAATACAGAAATTAATCAAAATAGCATTGCAATGGAACCAATACGTAATAAATAAAGTGACTTAAGGAATTCATTCGCGAATACGTTGTAAATGCATCCCCTCGTCTTAGCCTTTTACAGCTTTTGTTGATATTAGTAAAAAATATCCCGGATATTCATAATATCTTGAACAAAATAATGTTTAACGCTATACGACACTCCTGAGAACTTCTACAGGTACCTAATACGGTTTTTTTTGTCAACCGATAACTTTCATTGTGTTCAAGTTAATATGATGCTCATGCGAATGAGAGCAAGTTATGAAGATATGTATTATGTAGCATTTCCTGATATTGTCTAGATCATTTACGCCTCGGACTATATTCAGTCTTGCAGATACAACCGACCAACCGATTTCCTCTTGTCTACTACCTATAGGTAACGAATGTTCTAATAACAAAAGGAGTATTGTTTACATAACATGTTGCTAGGTTTATTGCCAGAAGACAGCGCGCGTGGGCATTGCATTATTTTAAAAAAGGCCGACGGATTAACAAAATATGCCTTACCTAATCGACCGATCGATCCTACCGAGCCCTGTCGGGAGAAATTTTCGAGCGAAAAACGACCAAATGGTTAATAGAAAAATGTTTTAACAGCGTCAAGGACTATTTAAATTATAAGAATGTTTGACATACGAAATTATTACAATATTGAATTAATACCTAAGTGACATGTTATTTTAGCTTATTTAAATATAACATTTGTATGCTTGCTTGCATGCTGAATACGAGGACTTTTACACCATAACCTAAGACCATGTATGTAACTGAATTCTTACAAATAAAAAAAAATTGAATTTGAATTTTGAATTTTGAATGACTTTATATTCTTGTCAATGAAGCCCGAAAAGCTATATTAACTGCTCATTTCGCCAACTTGATAGCAAACGTAGTTACTAAGGCAGCCCTACCTAAGTCGTTTCCCTTTCAGTCTGACCTCTTTTTGCTTTATTGAACCTTGATTTGTTTGTATCTGATTGGAAATTCTACAAAATATGTAGGTATGGTATATGTTATTTTATTTTGATAGACATATATAAAACTAATAATATAAATAACAAAACTGCGCGTTATTGTAAAATCAGTTGGTAGTTGGTTTTTTCTTTTGGTATTTTATCTGGCTCTGCGGAATCTTACTTTTGTGGAACTTCAATCGCAGTTATGTGCCGGTGGTTTGGTCACACTTCACTTACACTTAATTAACTTACGCGCTTTAACTACCTTATCGAGTTACTGCTTACATATTTATTAAGGACGAAAACCACGGTAACATCGAATAATACAACCAGTACGGAAAATATAGAACTTGTCAAATAAGATATAGTAAAATATCTAACCTGAATAAAATTAAGTGTGTATCTTAGTAAAATAAAAATAAACAGTTTAGTCATGCAGGCAATGATACAAGTATTGACTGGCAAAAAAAACAATATGTCAATGGGAGAAGTCGCGTGAAAATGGCATTTATTTACTTACCTAGTTTTAGTAGTTGTACTAAAATTACTAGTGCATTTTCACGTTTACTGAATGAGCGAGCGAAGCGAACGAAGCTTCAGCTTGAGCCGAAATTCTTTCGTATGTCCGTTTGCGGTTGTCCAGCGGTTCTCCTTTACAGGTCGCAATTTTTAACTGATTCAAACTCAAACTCAAAATGATCTTTATCAAGTAGGCCTAGTAACAAGTACTTTCAAATCGTCAGCAAATATTTTTTTTGCGTAATTTAACAAACAAAAATAAAAATAATATGAAGTAAAAATTGTATAAAAAGTACTAGTCTAGAATGTTTCTAGAAAAACAATCTAATGTCAAAAACCAAAATATAACGAGTGTGGGCAGATTTTGTGAGCAGGTTCAATTTACGGATCTTTTTTTTTTAAAGAGGCTGCTAGTCTTGCAACTCGCGGACCCACTAGTTATTACATTTATGTCTAAAACAGACGGACAGACAGACGGAGTAACGCACCATAAGGGTTCCTTTTTTACCTTTTTGGTACGGAACCCTAAAAAGGACAAAATAATAAACAAGTTCTACGTAACGCAAAATAATAATTTTAATATAACTATACGCATTTGTATATCATTCATACAGGTAACATATGCTTGTAATACAGTAAAAATGTCATAAACATATTTATGACTTAGCTGGCCTATTTGAGTTGTCGAACCTCAGCTGTTTGACAAAGTAATACGTGTAATGCTGTGGAAATGTACTATTCCGCGATTATGTTCGGTTTGAAATACATTTCCTAATATACTCATATCAATCAGGCTGTGTGAACAAAAAACACATAGCTTCATTTCATAGTTTCGTTACGTTCTATAGTTTTGAAGTTTTTAAACTTAAAATAATATTTATATTTAATGGTTATGTAATTAACCTATGCTTATTTTAACACGTATGTATAATGTTGACATGTAATTTTTATTATTCAATAGAGTATGAGTATGGTAAACTTACTGGCTTTGTTTGTGAGAAAAATTAAACGCAAACTAATCGAAATTTATCCAATTGAAATTCAACTGACTAATTTTATTCAAATTCATCTCGGTAAACATCAGTGATCTAAAAACGCACAGAACGAATTGAAAGTCGTGATTTTATCTAGTTTTAAATTCCTTAACTATTATCTAAGTTGCAAAGTAACACGTTTATTTGTTGCAAAGTTGTGTAAGGTTTATCATATTTATCAGGGCTCTTTTCGGATAAACTTTAACCTAGTACCTATATTTTATTCATATTTTTATCTTATTTATATAGTTTATCGGTACAAGGAAGTATATTTTAAACTTATCAAAATACAGCTAGTCGTATTTTGTCTTCTAATATAGTTTTTTTCATTAAAAGCTACGGGAAGTATCACGTTTTGCTAAAATAACTTTAGGCCTTACACCTATATCTCAAAGAAATGCAAAGTTTAGGTACTTACTTGAATAAGGTGTATTGCAAGCCCCATGGCAGGCTGCACAAGAGTCCCTGGCATCGATACTCAGCGACAATGTCGGGGCCAAACTCGGTCGCGGGCACAGCTTGCAGCCCCCATTGTACACCTCGCACAAACAAACATTCTTGTCCATCCCCTCTACCTTTAGTTCATTCAGTCCAAACCTGTCACATTTCACTAGGGACGCCGCCAACCGATCCTGAAGATGTGGACACAGATTCCCTAAATTCCTATTAGATTCCGAATGTAAGTTATCGTTCTGATTTGTGTCTAGATCCATCTGGTATTTATCGTCTTTTTTTGAGTCTGTGCTTCCAGTCATGTATGATGTGAGAGTCACCTCGGAAGCAGATCGGAGAGTGTTGTTTAGTTTGTATTTAGTCATTTTTCTGCACTGATTTAGAAATATGTTTTGAAAACTGACGCCCGGGACATTTCCTGACACTGAATGTTTTTTATTGACACTAGTGGGCTGTTTATTTATTTGAGCATGTTCGCGCTTGTTTTATGCGATTCGCGGGTTGGGTGCGTTCGCTCGCGGCGCTGGCCGAACGCGCAGTGACGACGGCTGGAGGGTGCTGTGCTAGGTGATGTTAGGTAAAACGGTTGTATGTCTAGGAGTCTAGGCAAGTTGTAATTACGTTTTTTGGACGACAGGGTTGTGTGTGACGAATTCAACATCCTCCCCAAAGCCGTGTAAAGGTAATTACCTTTACACGGCTTTGGGGAGGATGTTGAATTGGCGTCAACTTAATTAAGTTGACGCCAATTTTCGTAAAAAATATAAACCTAATTATAATTGTCAGAGAAGAATAACTGGGTACGGCCGTAAATTAACTTTTTGCATTTTAATTTGACACACATTTATTCGTCTTTTTCCCATAAACCACAATATTATTTGATTTAGACAACAATATTTTATGTAGCTATATGTGAATTAAATAAAAAAGATAAAACTTATTTGATTTAATTTAATGTTTCATAACACAAAAGAATATAACAATAAAATAAAAAGCAAAAAGTAACGCCGCCCGAACAGGGACTTGAACCCTGGACCCTTGGATTAAAAGTCCAATGCTCTACCGACTGAGCTATCCGGGCCTTGGAAGAGAACTCGAAATAGCAGTACAGTTGCTTTTAACTTCTGATCTTACTAATTTATAGTTATCTTGTGGTTACGAACAAGAAAATTAACACTTATTGTTTACTTTTACATGATTTATGTTAAATAATTGAATTAAATAAACTTGTGTGACTCACCTCACATGTGCCACGTTTTATATCTAGAAGTATGGAGGTGGAACGTGGGACATAAAAATAGCCATCATATACCTGTGTGCATGCATGTATATGTATGTTTGTATGTTTCTGTATATGTATTTTATATTATATATTATTTAATAAGGCCCTATAAGGGACCTGTTCCAACCGACTTACCTATGTAACTTAACTATACTCAGGAGCAATGAGAATTGAACAATTGGTAATTGGAACTTGACTAACTCACACACAGTTATCACATTACCATTGAGTATATTTATGATCTATGATTAAGTAATTTTAGTTTTATTTTTAACTTACTTTAAAAAAAACTTTGTATGAAAGAACGAATACCTTCTAACACAAGTTGTAACAACTTAAAAGGAGGATTCGACACCTTCATTGTAAAAATTCGGTAAAAAAAAAACTGTTTTATTTTTTCTTTCATTATCTTTTAAACTAAGCTTACCTACCTACTCGTGTGCCGCCGAAATGGGGTCAATTTTACATTCATAATATACATTTTTATATTTAAATCTAGTTTGATATCATCGTTTTGCGCGCTTGCTTCCATGCGACTGCGCGCTACTTAATTGGTAAGTAATTACTAATTACTCATAATGAGCGCGAAACACGTTGAATGCGAAATGTTATAGGTAACCAGAAATACATATGGGCACGAGTCCTTAGTGTCCTTACTTTATTTTTAAATTGGGCGAAAATGCTTGTGTTCTCTGTGTTCCCCTCTCCAGCTACAGGTTGCATTTTTCCAACAGATTTTTGAAATTTTGTAAACAGGTTCTACAGAGTGTACCAAAAATGGAGTGTGAACCAATCAAGGGCATAACAGGTATCGTGTTCTAATAAGAAAAAAACTAAAATAATGTTTTTTTGACGCGTTTTTTTTTACCTTTGTATGGAGCAGGTCGCCCCAGACGGCCAACGCTCTATACAAATATAAAACAAAATCGCGTCAAAACATTTTACTCTTATCAGAACACGATACCTGTTATGCCCTTGATCGGTTCACACCCCATTTTTGGTACACTCTGTAGAATTAGGTAGCTAGGTAAGTAGCTTTTTTATCGATACAATTTTAGGAAATTTAACAATGCAAATGAATTAAATACAGACTCGTAAGTTCTACAGCTCACAGGGCCACTAGAATTTACTAGTTTAAGAATGGTTGCCGCCTTCGATTGTTAATTTTGTCTGTCTTTATCATTATTTATTTACAATACTTAAGAAGTACCAACAGCTGCAAAAAGATAGTATAAGTCTTACATAGTAATACAAAGCCAATTAAAGGAACTCACAGATATAGATTATGGCAAAATCTATTAATAGTCCAGTAAATGAACTGACAACTTGTATGGAAAAAATGACAATTTTGGAAATAATTTATAATAGCTTATTTTTTATGTGTAACGGATATATTATCTATTAAATAGTTACCCAGCGAAAAAAATGATGTTAACTAACTTCTGAAAAGTCAGAAAAAATATTAATAATATAAAAATATTTTTGTCTTTATTTTGGTTCATTTACATTTGCTCTATAATATTCAAGATAAATCGTGTAAAAAAGACAATGCATGCTTCATTGAAATCTACATAATTACTTCCGGGTGGAAAGTTTGTCGGGTTCTTGAATACGTATATATCATCTAAGAATTTTCAAATGAAATCAACAAAAAAACGCTATTATAAATTAATGTTTTTCAAAACCGTATTTTGCCTATGTTATAGGTACCTATTGTATAAATATTATTAGTAGGTACCTATATTAATAGGACTCCCTCGGTTGGTATAGGAACCGAGGGAGTCCTATGGACGCAAAAGTTTTTTTTTGTCCAATTTCAATCAAATTATTAATTTCCTACCTATGTAAGTAGTATGGTAAGCACCCAAGAAAGTCTGAAATTACTCCAGGAAAAATACTGTTTTGAAAAACATTAATTTATAATTTATAATAGCGTTTTTTTGTTGATTTCATTTTAAAATGTTATTCTAAGATGCTTTAAGTATCCGACAAACTTTCCACCGGAAAGTAATTATTTAGATTTAAATGAATATTATAGAGTAAATGCTTTTTCTAACTTTTCAGAAGCTAGATAATTTATCATTTCTTTGTTTACTGAAATTTTGTCGCTGGGTAACTATTTTATTAATAATATCCGTTACACAGAAAAAATAAGCTATTATAAATTATTACAAAATACCTAGTCATTTTTTCCATACAAGTTGTTAGTTCATTGACTGGCCTAACAAGCGGTTAATTTAGAGATTTATTTATATGTTTATTTACGATCTAAGGGAAAACCATTTAAAATGAATCGCACAATATTATAATCACAAAAATAATGATCTCTCCGTCACTCCCCAACCTTTTTACGCAGCAATAATATTTAATGCGTATAGTATAGTAACTTTCCTTCACTGCTTTGCCAAGCCATATTACACTTTAGTGCCAACGCGGAAGGTTCAGACTAGTGTGCGCTGAAAGCATGCACTTTGCGCCCTTGGCCCAAGGTCCAAGGTCATACGAGGGGTGCGTTGCGCGAGGCTGAGTACAGTGAGTACCTACCTTTTAATTGATTGGGTGGGGAAGTAGTTTACTTTCTCTATCTATAGCATACATACATACATACATACATTCACGCCTTTATTCCCAAAAGGGGTAGGCAGAGCACATGAAACGTATGTTCCAGCGCCACTTTTAGCATAAATGTGGGTTTTTTTTCACTATAGCTTTCCTATAAATTAGATTAGCCATGTATCGCGTTCCTAAAAAGGACAATTATGTAGGTACAGTCCACGCCAAAGACGTATGGGTGAGATTTAAGATTATTTAATGAGGCCGTCTTTGTATAAAGCTGTCATTGGAATTTGAATCTTCACCTTGGACGGTAGAGTTTCTTTTCGAATGGTCTTTCATGCAATTCGACCCTCAAATAATTTCTAGTAGGTATACTTACCTATACTTTTATCACTTGTCCCAGTTGTGCCCTAAAGAAGACATGGGTCCGCCTTATTACAATGAAATGAAATCAATTAAAGGACAAAAAAAAATCTTCATAACTCTCTCACTCAGTATATTAAGTGAAGGCACACAACAGGCGGTCTCATCGACCAAGAGGGGCGCGTTCTCACTTCAAAGTGCATATTTTTTTAAGGAATTCGGGAGGTTTCGGTTCTTCTTACTTTGCACTCTATAAGCACTCTTTTCTGATGAAAAGAAGTGGCCCCATTTTTTCAAACACTCAACCTTTACTGTCCTCAACTCACTACCTATTAAATTAACCTTTTTAAAACCCTTTTTATTGAACGGTCTAAAGTTCAGTAACGCAACCAAAGTAAATGTAATCATACCGGTATACATAACTGTATATAAGTAGGTACATACGGGGTGTATATCTAACCACGCGTCAGGGAAAACCCCTAGTGGATAAGGGAACCAAGGGAGACAGGGGTGTGCATTCAACAAACATTCACCATGGGAATACGAAGGCCACTGCTACTGCGCAGTTGGGGTGTAATAGTTTTTTTAAGTGAAATTTGTTTAGCGGCGCGGCGTTGTGCACTTTTTGGGATGGGGAAAAAATGTTAAACTCGCCACAGGTGTCACGTGACCGTAAAATGGCGAGAGATTCGGGACGAGGCTTGGGGGCGGGGGGAACCGATGCCGTAGTACAGTCTGCTGCCTGTTAGCGAGAAAAAGGGCGCAAACGCCATGCAATCCGCAGCGCTTATCCGTTCGGCAGACATACAATAAAGCGGCGTTCTCACGAGGCGATTTTAGTTGATCAACATTTAATTGATCAAGAAAAATCGGTGTCAATTGCGTTCTCAGGCTCGCACCGATAATCGGACCGAACGGGCAGTTGCTTCAAAATGGCGTAAAACAATGTCGTGCGAACATGTATCCGCGAAATAAGAAATATTTGAATTGACGAACTGAGACTTATTTTGCGGAAGGAAATATTAAGAAAAAACGCAGATTTTGGGTGAAAGTCACCCAAAGGGCTATGGAGAGGGCTATGTTGGGAGTTTCTCTGCGTGATCGTATCAGAAATGAGGCTATCCGCAGCAGAACCAAGGTAACCGATATAGCCCTCCGAATCGCTAAACTTAAGTGGCAGTGGGCGGGACACATAGCACGTAGAACCGATGGCCATTGGGGCGGAAAGGTTCTCGAGTGGCGACCACGAACCGGAAGGCGCGGCGTGGGTAGGCCCCCTGCAAGGTGGACTGATGACCTGGTAAAGGTTGCTGGAGTCCGCTGGATTCGGGTGGCGCAGGACCGGTCACTTTGGCACTCTTTTGGGGGAGGCCTATGTCCAGCAGTGGACGTCTTTCGGCTGATATGATGATGATGATGATGATGCTTGGATCTTAAGAAGGAGTCAATTAGGAGCGTCACAAACGCTTCTAAGAGAACAGCAAACGAAGACATGGCTGGATACCGTAACCACCTGCGTATGAGCGAGGATAAGTTCCAAGAACTTCTATATGACTTAAGATTATACTTAAGCTTGATTATGTAAAGAAGCTGTAACAAATGTCATTCTTCGGCCAAGGATTTTCTGACTTATTCCTACATATTTTGAATTCAATAGCTTTAGATTTTAAAGCTATTCTAATTGGGTACATTCGTCATGTAACTTTTAATAACAGTGTTATTATATTTATAGTAAACCAACAAATATGTTTTTTTTTCTGCCAATGGCAAGTTTAAAGAGACCAATAGAATCCTTGCACATTAAAAAAGAAACAACTAGGTACCTACGAGTATATACTCGCTTAAGAACCCCAGGGAAGGCGACAACATCTCTTTGCCACAGGACGAGCCAAATGTGGCGAGGCGCGAGGGGGGCTCCAGTGCGTTCAGCATGAGGTCCTGGAGTCCCCCGCATGAGAGCGCAGATGCAGGGCACCGTGGAGTTTTTAGGTACCTATGTACTTAAACGCAGTTTTTCTCTACCATAACAGCAATTTACCTACGTGATTTGCCATATGACGGTTAGTACGAAGATAATACTGTGACGTCATAATACTAATGCCAATTTGTATGAGCTGTATTTTCTGTCGCGTGTCGCCAGCCTGGTCCTTCACTCTCTGTTTTGTCATTTTACGTGCTCTAATTGTAGCTATCCCATACAAATATTAAATCCACTCAGAAGGCTGGTTCAAATGGCATTGTAGTAGTTCCGACAACATTTACCGTATACCTACATCCCATCAACATACCAAAACTTAAATTCGCTGTATTTTTTTTACTATGGTATCTGAAGCTATAAACTAATTACAGACTTGAATATACCTCATTTCATTCTATATGCAAAGTTTCGTTACAATCCAACACGTAGTTTTAAAGTGAGAGCGTAACTACGTTTGTATGGAGAATCGAGCTTACTGCGGACTCTTAACTCTTAATTATCTGTTTTTTTTGTGCGATTTCGTGATTGGTCCCATGGGAAAAGTTGTTCAATATGATATATGATAATCTTTATTTTTTTATCAGCCTAAGTATATTGTGTCCCACTGCTGGGCAAAAGTCTCCCTTTTATGATCATCTTATTCGCTTTTAATCATTCCGGATCATGACCCCGAAATCACCCAGTATATGGCAGTATATCTTGACGTTGTAGGTACTAGGGGTGACCGATGAGTTGAGTCGAGGACGAATAGTCCACATCAAGTTCTACGCAACAGGACTACCTGGAAATTTCAGGTAATGGCGGTTCGATTGTCATTGTCATCGGCGCATGATTGTCGGCTTCCGATCGGTTCTGTGTAACGAGGCTTCGAGTAAGTGAGGAATTTGCCAGAAACTGTAATGCACCTTTCAGACGACCGCAGTAATATTGACACCACTACTTGTTCTGAACCTACAATAAGAAAAAATGTATTTCTTAAACCTTAAATTAACAGCAGGGCTAGCATGCGACGGCGCGCGAGCTCTCTCGATTTTTCTCGCACTATCCGTCTCTTTCTTATTAGAACAAGAGATATAGTGCGATAAAAATCGATAGTATGTCGCGGCCGTCGCATGCTAGACGTGCAGAATAATCAATCTAATCTAAAACAATCGACAAATAATATCCTCCACTCGTAGGGTCGTAGGTAAGAGAGACAGTAATAATCATAATTATTATTTGCAACCATGTAACTTATAACTAAGAACAAGGACCCGGAAGGGTGTAGCAACAGTTAGAAAGGTACTTAATTTATAACTAGGTACACATAGTTCGTTCAACTTATAACTATAATAGACATTTATAGCATATAATTTAACAGTAAACATTCTATAAACTATTATCTTCCATATACTCAGCTACGGAATAGTTTAACTGTTCTGTTAGTTTAGATTTTAAAGTATGTATGAAGGTATTAAGATTGAGATATTTATTTACTAAATTAAAAATAATTTTCATTGGATACAATATTAAACTACTTATAGATTAGTTACATTTTATTTTAATTTTACTATAAGATGGGTCAGATCTCTAATCTAAGTTTGTATTTTAATCTGATAAAATTACAACTCTTTGTACTTTATTTCAATATTAAACATTTTTAACATTCCAATTATAAATATTTGTTTGTTATTCTTTCTTAACATAAAAGACAAATGAAAACAAACATGATCTGGGACCCGATTTATCACTCCAGCGCTAGACTCTCACTAGAAAACCGTCAAAAACAAGAGGGAAAAACTAGGGCTTATTGGGATTAGACGGTTTCCTCACGTTGTTTTCCTTCACTACGCTAAGAGCGTTTTCACATTATCTCATCCGATATCGGTGTCGGACGACGGTAGCCGACAGCCGATAGCCGACACCAAATGTTGTTTCACATAATTCCGAAAAAATCGTTCCGATTCAAAATGGCCGCCGTGCATCGGGGCTCTGCGCACACAGACAATGTAGACACACGTATAGCACACGTGCAAACATTATCGTCCGAAGGCTCACGGGCATCCGATGGTGCCGCCAGCGCCAAGTCGCCAACACATCGGTATCGGCTCCGATATCCGATATCGAGTCGGACAATATGAAAGACATACATATTTCATACTCGTACATTTAACTCCATCCGATATCGTATCGGCGTCCGATACCGATATCGGATCGGACAATGTGGAAACGCTCTAACCATTTATTTATGCTCTAACTGTAAATATTCCGTACATAAGTTTCGAAGTTCTTGGTTCATTGGAACGAGCCGGGATTCAAACCCACGACCGCCGCTTGACAGCCGAATGTCGGTCATATACACAAATTCCGAGGCGATGTTTGCGCCGCCTAAAATCGGCACGCAACCGACGCAAAATACAGGGGGAAGAACTTAACAGGTTTAATTTTCGTCAAGATTCTCAGCTGTCTATGTCAAGGGTTTTAGGATGTAAAATTATGCACGTCTTTCATCTTCGTGTTTTGTGCTAATCGGCCCTTTTATATTCATGGCCTTTTATATTTTTGTTTACTACTGTCGCATAAATGCTTTCACGCCCATGAACCTAGAATACTCTGGACGGGTTATGGTAATAATAATACCACGTGCGAGCGAGCTGGTAGCATACAAATCTCGATAAGTGTGACAGAAAGGGAAATATCATTCATTGTCCTTGTCATAGTTCCACTTTTTTTTATTTGCCACAACTGATTTAATATGAAGTTGTGGCACATAAACCATTACCCGTCCAAATTAAGTAGGTTGTTTATGGCAAGTCATTAGCCATTTTAAGACCAGTTCTTAATTTAGCTGCATAGGAGCCTTTTCGTCCCTCACTGTGGCATCACGTACAGCCTGTCCAGAGTATTCTAGGTTCATGTTTCCTGTCTGACGGTAACTGACACAAATTGTAGTGTCATATTTATGTTAGTCCTATAGTGAAAATAGCCTTACATCCAATATTTGACAGCTATCATCCCAGTATAATTTTTGTCATCATATGTCATCATTGACGTTTATTGTACCGGGATGACGGCTGTCAAATACCTACCGGCTGTTAAAAAAAACAAATTATTGTCATTGTTTGATCGATTTAGATCACGGACACACAGACTGACAGTTTATGTGAGTATCCTACTATATTATAATTTATAAATGCCAGTTTGCATTTTTGATGTTTAGATGTTTGGATGTTTGTTACTGAATCACACAAATACGGCTAAACGGATTAAGATTCTATGTTCCACTGTATGTATTTTTCTTATAAGTTCGCCGACTTCTCTGTGAATTGAAGACTGATTTTCAAAATTCTTTTTTATTCCAGAGAATATTCTCCTGACGTGTTCCCATAGTCACCAAGTCAGGAGCTGATAATGGGATCCCAGGGAAATTGAGGGCAACCCTCAAATTTTATAGGCACGCTAATTCAATATTTTCTATTATAACTCGTGTATTTACCTCATGAAATCGCAATTTTGATGAAGTTGATTTGATGACCAAGACCACAGATGACTTATGGGAATCCTCAAGGATGTACGTCAGAGGTTCTGACATGATTCCGTTGAAGTAGCAACGAATGTAGTGTCAATTCTGAGATCCGAATCTAACATACCTACTTGGTCTTTTTCTGTAATAATCAACGCATTTGCTTTCGGAAAGCAGTTCATGTGATAAATTGGAAAGGAAAATGTGAAAATTTTCATGTAGTTGAGTTCAAAGATACGTTTACTTTACACTTTTGCACCCTATTACAAGGCAATAAGGTGCAAAAGTGTAAACATATCTTTGACCTCGACTGTACCTATATTTTTGTTTGGCGAAGTACTGAATTGAAGTCGTTTTAAAATTTATTTTTAAAGTAAATTATGGTATACACTATATGCTAATATTAGAATCTTTTTAATAACGTGAATCATCCCCTAACGGGGCGAAAGTTTGTATGGAGTTACGATACAAACGAGTTCCACGCTGATAAAGTCGCGGGCAGAAGCCAAGTTACACTATAAAAAAAACCGTACTACTTAGCGACCACGCATCTCGAATGTTGTGGAACAGAGTAAGCGACTCATCATATCAGCCGAAAGACGTCCACTGCTGGACATAGGCCTCCCTCAAAGAGTGCAAGAGTTACCGGTCCTGCGCCACCTGCATCCAGCGGACTCCAGCAACCTTTACCAGGTCATCAGTCCACCTTGTGGGGGGCCTACCCACACCGCGCCTTCCGGTACGTGGTCACCACTCGAGAACCTTTCCGCCCCAACGGCCATCGGTTCTACGTGCTATGTGAATCGAATAATTCGTATTATTATCTAAAATTCACTTATTTTATAATCTGAAGTTCACAAGGTGATACTTCGTACTTAGCGTGACTTATGTTATGATTATGATTTATGACACGAAAAATGTTATACCTACCGACTCTTTACAGTCGTTGGTTGAAAACTATAACATTGGTATCATAATATTTTCTTTCTGATAGATTTCTTTTCGGCAGTAGATCATGGTACTCGATCGATGTTGAATTTTGCAAATAAGGTTTCTAGATGTCGTTTTATGCTTAACAAAGGATATCCTAATAGTGTGTGTTTTCATTGTCATGCCCACCATAGCGCACAGGAAGGACTTATCACGCTGTCAAAGTAATCTTTATGCTTTCAAGTGGGGATCATATTCTCCCTCTTTTATTGTTGCACAAATATTGTATGTAGAGTTATTATCACAATTGCCCTCTAATGAGTGATTTAAATTATTCACATAGAAACTGAAGGTGTGAAAAGTAGTATGAGACATACTGTGTAACAATAGTTAGGGTGCAAAGTCGTATTTTACCCGCGAGTGTTTCAACACACGAGAAGTAAAATACATTTGCACCCGTGGGTGCAAAACTTTTCACCTCACTGTAACGAGGAAAGTGCAACATGCAAAACAACTTTATTTAATTTAAATAATAATATTTGTTTAATTATTTTAACAGTTATAATATAATAACGTTAATTAATATCAAGTAGAATTTTGGTCAAGTGCGAGTCGGATTTTAGTTTTCCCATACATTTTGAGACCCAGTGCCTGATTAAGGCACCAAGCAATATTTTAAAAGTTCTTAAATATTTTTTTCTCAAACATGCTCGGAAATGTATGCGTTAATATTACGAAAAGAAGACATGAAGTTTCTTGTTTAAGGCTCCCCACATTTCTTCTTGGCCTTACGCCAAGAAGTAATGTATGAAAACCCTAAGTAAAACCATTATTGTCCGCTACTCTAACTTTTTAAATTTGCTTTCTAATATTAAACTGACAAAGGAAAAATTACACTCTGTGACTCTGCCAACCACCACTAGTCTGTATAAGCATGGTTGCGACATAAAAAAAAATTCTATGGTACTATACTTATGTGCGGTTAAACATGGTGCTCGAACGGCTTGTTCAAATGGCATGTTTAAAAAATAAAAAAGGCGGCAAATTACCTATTATTTAATTGATTACCTTGTAATTATTTTAATTTAAATATTTCCTCACATCGTTTGAGAAAAGCACTATACAATCCTTGGCCGGAACAGGGGTTGCTGGACTCGTTGTATCCGGACTCGTCTACGACTCGGCCGTCTACTCCAACCTCGTCCAGCAATCCCTTACTTCACGGCCTCTGCAGTAATGTACTATTTATTCTATTTTTTAGTAAGTATTTGTTGTTATAGCGGCAACAGAAATACATCATGTGTGAAATTTTTGCATTACGAGCGTTTTACGTTTTGTTATCTGTCAAAAGCTACTTAAACACGCTCCAAGGTCAAATTACTTTCCCCAATAGTGGATTATAGTAGTATATTTCACTTCACGTTGGATTTAATATATCGCTCTCGCCGTAAACATTTTGCTCCCTTGAAACACAATCTAACATTTGTTATGCAACTGCTGGGATGTTCCTATTTATTTCCATTGCTGTTTACGGGACGTACGGGCATAAATATTTTCCCAGTTGAGCGCATCAGATATTGACGTCAATACGTAGTTTAAAATTTTCCCCTTGTAGGCTTTTCATTATAGTGACAACTTGATTGCATATAATATGTTAATTATTGTCACGTTGACGTTAGACGATTAAATGACACAACGAGTATTTATGCTTCTTATTGGTGTAGACATAATGACATGAATCCCATAAAAAAACATTCCATGTAAAAATGAGGTCAAGTCTCGGAACTTCCACCGTAAAATGTTGTGAGATATATTTCGTAGTACCAAGTCTCAGGCATTCTTATTATTCTTTATTTGCTAGTTAAGTAAATAAAATTCTGCAACTTGGCAATCACACAACTTTACTGCATTTATGGTTTTTTGCATACCGAAAACTATGTAGTTGTGTGATTGCAAAGTCACAAAAGTTTATCCTAGTAAATGCGAAAGTTTAGATGTTTGGATGTTTGTTACTCAATCACGCTTAAACGGCTGAACCGATTTGAATGAAATTTTGCACGAATATAGTTTATATCCTGGTTTAAAATATAGGATAGTTTTTACCTCGAAATCATCCCTCAAAGGGATGAAATCGGGGTAAAATTATGATCTAAAAACCTGAGTGATACAAATGCAGGCATGCCATACTAGGCTTTAAGTTTCAGTCAATAAGGAGTGTAATGGCGTGAATACAATGTACATGTCACTTAAACGCTTAACCGAGTGGCTACATTGAATACTAAAATACCCTTCTTTACTTTTAACTAAAACTAAAATTAAATAACATCTTTTTAATCTGCCCTCGCATGATGTTTGTTTTGTTAATTGTTTCTCGCCTAAGTGTTTTTTAATCTCAGAGACATAAAAAAAAGATACAGTTTAAAAATCAACATCTACTAACTAATACTCGGTACCTACAATTGAGGTGAAATCAAATTGATTTGTATCTCACAGATGATATGTTAAAATTTTGAATGTAATCAAAAAGAACCAGTTGATTATAAAAGCAATAACAACACTAACACAGATAAGTTTATTCCTCCAAAACAATTAGTCTTAATGCTGGTCGTAGATAACTTGCAGTTTCAGAACGCATCATAGAGGGCCGAGTGGTTACATATTGAATAGGAAATACCCTCCTTTACTTTTTATTTTTTAATGTGCACTCGCATGACATGTGTATTACTACTGTAATGTTAATTGTTTCTCACCTAAGTGTTTTTTAAACTTAGAATAAAGACAACAAATCAATTTCACTTTTGTGTTTGTTTACTTAAAACATGCCAGGCAAAAGAAAATAACATTTATCACAACAATCAACAAAGGCACGAGCAATGAAGGTAAGTCAAAATTAGAAACAATTTTACGCGTCTAGGTATATTCTTTCTCATTTAGGATTCCGATCATCTTAAGTTGATAACAGAGGTACATTACTGAACCGTGATCATCATCAATGGCCTTTAAGTCTATACGAACAGTATGAAAAAGGGAGACAACGTCTTCCATGTCAGTGTCATTGCGGGAGCAGCACACATGACAGCAAGCCTGGCAGGTGTAATTAGGCCGACGCGAGCAGGTGCTACGTTGATGCCACTTAGCTCGCTTATCGGCGGGTGTCTTAAACCACGCATCATCATGGACTTTACGGCCATCAACCACTAATTTTAAGAATTGATCTACAAACAACACATACCTATTAAAAAAACTTACACATTTACACTTTCCATGGGAAAGACTACTACTAACGCATACAAATACAATGTTTTTGACCCAGGTGATCAGAAGTCAAGAGACTTCTCCACAAACCGAGCTAAGGAGAATTGAACAAGCTAGGCGTCAGGCGGCTCTTAGAGCAGTCGAAATGCCGCACCAGGGGGATAATAGACGCGAACAACACACTCATTATATGGCGTCCCAACGAGCAGTTGAGACGCCAGAACAGTCTCAGATGCGGCGCGACGAGCAAGTTCAACGGCAGGCCAGCTTGCGGGCAGCAGAAACGCCAGAAGAAGCTGATCATCGACGCCAAATACACGCTTCGTATATGTCCTCCCAGCGAGCAGCTGAGACGCCAGAACAGTCTCAGATGCGGCGCGAGGAACAAGCACAGCGGCAGGCCAGGTCGCGAGCAGCAGAAACGCCGGAGGACGCACACTACCGACGCCAACAACACATTCAGTACATGGCCTCCCAAAGAGCAGCTGAAACTGTAGAGCAAGCAGAAGCTCGAAGACGGGCTATCGCTGAAAGGGTAGCACAGCGTCGACACAGCTTTAGTCGAAATACTTGGGAAGTTTTTGACCGTGCTGCATTGGAGTACGATCCAAGTCTGGAGTACGGCAGTCACAGGCTGCTAAAAATTTAAAAAATGACTAATGTGTGTAGATTTTGTGGTGCGCTAAAGTGGAAGGAAGAGACGCCAGGGATGTGATGTTCTGGAGGCAAAATAGTGATCCCACACATAGAAAAGCCTCCAGAACCGTTGGGGGAATTATTTACAGGTCGCACCGACGAATCCCGGCATTTTCTAAACAATATCCGAAGATACAATGCGTGCTTCCACTTGACGTCTTTTAGAGCGGATAAAGTAATATGCCGTTCCAATTCAAACGGCTACAGTTTCCCATAAAGCTGGCATTCTCAATGACTATCAATAAGTCGCAGGGCCAAACACTGAAAGTGGCAGGGATTCATTTGGGTACTCCATGCTTCTCACACGGCCAACTTTATGTCGGTTGTTCGAGAGTATCGAGTGCCCAGAACTTGCACGTGTATGCAGAATATAACAAATCCTACAATGTGGTGTATAGACTCACTTAAAATTGTGTTTATTTTTGTAACTCTAAACACGACTGTGTGAACAATAAATTGATTGTTTAAACACATTTGGATTATCTTCAATCATATTTGGGTAACCATTTTCCTAAACAAAAGAATTTTTGCCAAAAGATTATAGGTACTTACAGTTACAGGTCAACAGATTTAGGCATAAATTTCCAGTAATCCAGCATTATTACCTACACATCCACATTTCTTTAATTTCCTTTACACTTTCAGAATAGTTTTCAATAATATCTAAAAAGTATGTATGTTAACAATAATTTCTCTAACACTATAATAAGTTTAAGTACTACGCGGACGAAGTCGCGGGTAAAAGCTAGTAAAGAATAATTGAGACTTGGTACTACGAAATAATCACAACTTTTTATGTTAGAAGTTTCGAGACTTGGCCTCTTTTTACATGGAATGTTTTTTTTTTATGGGATCTCACTTCTTTTTGTAGGTTATTGTGTTATCAACACACACAAATTATGAATGCAGTCCCATTCTTGCTTTTTCATTGTTTGTCCCATTCACTGCAAATGTAACTTGTTTAATCCTATATATTTATATGGGATTACAAAGTCATTTATGCAGTTAGTGTAGCTAGAAAAGTGAACCAAAATTGCAAAATATTTTAGTTTTACCTTGATTTATACACTAAACACTTATTGTATTCTAAATGTAAAGCTCTTATGTTTGCTAGAAGTGCCTTAGACTTTTGATGATCGGTGAGTCAGTCAGCAGTCAGTAGCAAAATTAAGAAACTTTGACTAGTTAAACTTCTTAAACTACTGGTTCAAATTCAATAAAATTTGACATATACCGTGTGCCATATGCCATATAAATTTGACATATGCCTGCTTGGTTACTGAAAATTCAGGCTTCTAGTTTTATCCACAACGAAGTTATTGGGGGGTCGGGGGTTGGCCTGTATAGTCAGCTGCAGAAAAACATGCCCCACTGCATATAAATTTGGTATGCAGGGGGGGAATGTTTCTCTGCAGCTGACTGTACCTACTGCTTCAAAAAAAGAATGGTACGGCCGTGCCGCTGTTTTGCTCGACTTCCAAAGAAAACAAAAAAAAATGATGAAATAGAACCTCTCACAAAATTTCACGAGAATCGATTGAGAAATGTAGTGAACAGCTGCAGATATCCGGATATAATTATGGCAGAAGCAGAGAACTTCGTTCGATTCGCTCTCTGGGTCAAAAAATCGACTTGATTTGTAAATATTCGCATATTTTTTAGCGGTGACTTCATCGGTAAATGTCAGTGTTAGTTGTCAAAAAACAAATAAAACATTCAGGTCACACGGTCAATGCCGATGCCGGCCCGACTGCAACCAGCCCCGCTATTCTGTAACTAAGTTCACCTCAACGCCAACGCTCACTCACTAATATATTATGACGCCACGATTCGTAGTAACTGAGCGTAGGTAGAGGTCTAGTTCGTGACGGGTGACGGGGACCTGGCGACAATGACAGTTTGATAATGACTCGATAAATAATTACCAACTTATTTGTGCTTATTGGTTGACACTGTTCAATAAAACGAGACGGACGCTCTATCTTGTCACTTATCGCGTGATAAGGCCGACCATGATACGGGGTCTGGTCGCATTTCTCAGCCGAGTCTCGTGAAATTTTGTGAGCAGGTTCAATAATGATATAGATTTATTTGGTGATTTAGTTTATAGAAATAAAATAAAAAAGTTACATAAAGACGGGCTTGCTGGGCTCTACACTCTTTATAATACTGTGGCTCTACAGCTCACAGGGTCAATACAAAGTGTAATGAGCTCATTTATCGAGATAATAGATACGAGATCATTTTGATATGACGGACATACGGATGAACTTCAGCCCAAGCGGAAACACTTAGGTCGTTTCGCTCGCTGGTTCAATATTTAGTAGCTTGGTAATTTGGTTGGTTTGGTGGTATTTGGTAACTACCAAAGCTGTGATTTCTTTTCATACATTTGACACCTAACTGTCTAGAATGCGAGGTGTCAAATAAAGGAAAGTAATGAAAGAAAGAAAGAATACATTTATTCACAAACACACAGGACACACGTGTTAAACAATAAAATAATCAAAAAACAGAAAACAGATAAAACATGAAACAAGTGTGTCTCTGGCAGTGAACCGGACACTGGCTCAGCATTATGCTGAGGTGTCAGACACCTGCAGCGCTGATTTTCAGCCAGCACCGTCGGTGACTCACGGAAACGTCATACAAATTATAATAAATAAACTACCTACAGTATTGGGACAGGCGAAAGAGAATTAAACATAAATAAAAAGTGAGATAATACATGTACACACTACCTAGATGCAGCTTCAATAAAATATTTATATTTACAGTACACATTAAAAACAAGAACTAGATAAGAAATGAGAAATTGGCATATTTATTGGTGTCACAACTCACAGTGCTGGGGATTAGGATTTTGATTTCTGGAGCGTCAACAAATAGCCTTTAAGCATACGCTTAAAGGTGTATCTGCTAAGCGCCCTTTGGATAGGAGGAGGGATATCATTCCAGCACTTAGACGCCGCAAACTTGAAACTACCTCTGAACGCAGCGGTTCGGTGCATGGGTACAAATAGGTATAATGGCCATTGCCTTAAACCTGCGCGCACTTTTGGACCATACCAGTTTATGAAAAAGGTAGGTGGGGGTTTCCTGTTTTACCACCCCGAACAGCAGAGTGGCCAGGTGCAGGCGCCGGCGTGCAGGCATGTTAAGCAAGTTAGCGGCGTTCAAGTATGGAGTGATGTGGGATCGGGGAGGGACTGAAACAAAAACGAGCACATGCGTTCTGCACTCGTTGTATGAAACTCTTGGAACGACCAGTAATGCACCCATCATACGCGACATCACAATAGTTTAACCTAGATAATACAAGTGATTCACATAGGTCAACACGCAAATCGACACTAAGGTAATCCCGTATATTATATAGAACTTTAAGGCGATAGAAGCAGTTACTCACAACATTAAGTATGTGGTTCTCAAAGCGCAGAGCAAAGCGTAATGTGTAGTACCTACTTTACGTTTTCTTTGGCATGGTTCTAGCCAGCCGTAGGTAAATCTTTGTCACCCTATAGGCAGTAATAAACAGAGCCCCAATTACTTCCTCTTATAAGTTTTTCTCGATTTCCAAAACACGCGTGAAATTAACGGTCCGCCATCGCCATCCGTACCTAGCAACACTGTTGTACACTTCGTAAACGTCGTATCTTTATACAAGTTTAATAAGGAGATACGACTTTTTCACGTAAGCAAGTTAAAACATAGCCGGTGCCGAAACGTCTTAAGCGGCACACGGGCGCTTACAGTTAATTATCTTATTGTAGACCTTACTTTGTTGTGATAAGGTTGATCTTGGCTATGTGTGTTGGTTGGCGCTTGCGTTGTTTCGGGTGGGTAGATGTTTTTGCGCACGGAGCGGAAGACGCGAGGCCGCCGCGCCGCGCTTCCTGCGGATGTGAAGTCAGCAAGACGACAAGCTATCGATGTACCTGAAGATGTCAGATGAATATTATTTCAGTGCTAGCGTTCGTTGGCAACATCATGGAACAATGTCCACTTTAATAATAAGAATAAGGATTACCCAATTATAATTATGGATGTGTGGCGTGACGAGAATGGATCGAATAAGGAATGAGTAGGTAGGTATATAAGAGGAAGTCTGAAAGTAGCACCCATAACTGAAAAGCTGAGAGCAAATCGCCTACGGTGGTAGTGGTATGGCCATAGGCTTGCCAGATCGAATGACCCTAATGTCGGGAGAAAAAAATCTTTTTCGGGATTTTGGGACTTTGGTCGGGAGAAATAAAAATAAAATCAAATTAAAGAAACTGTAAGTATTAAAAATAATAAAATCAACAACATTGAAAATTATTGTTACATAGAAAAATATTATATTATAAAAAACAACAGTTTTATACAAAAAAAAAAAATTTTTAGCAGCTTTTAATATTTTCTGACCTTTTTCGCTATTTAAAGATGACTTGAAACTTAAACAGTTTTCATTAAAATTAAGTCGAATCATTAATTCAGCTTTTATTAGGCTCATACTCATTAGGTTTCTGTCTTTTGTATAAAGGTTATTCAGTAAACTCAGTCACAACATGCAAATTATTGTTTTATACAATTAAGTTGTTTTTTCGGGAGATTTTTACGGGAGTCGGGAGGCCATACAAAAATTCGGGAGAATCCTGCCAAATCCCGACCATCTGGCAACCCTATGGATATGTTATGCGGAGGTATGATAGACATGTCACTAGAAAGGCATTAAGTATGAATGTGGGGGTTGTAAGAGAAGAGGTTAGACCATGAAAAAGGTGGATGGACTGCGTGAGAGCCGATATGAATAGGAGGAGGAAGTGTGTGATGAGTTGACGGGCGATAGACAGGTGTGGAAGAAAAAAACATGCTGCGTAGACTCCCAAGTAAATGGGATAAGGACAAGCGAATAATCTCACTTACCGCCCAGTGACGTAAACAATATGAATATTCTAACGTAAAATGATGGTAGGTAACCATACATCTACTGTTAAAACCTATTTAAGAACTATCAGACGAGATAGAAGTTGTCAAAGTCACAGTTATGACAAATCAAAATAAAATATAATTACAATCTGAAGGATAATTCCTACCAAACGCATCGCATCGGACCGGAACGTATGCTGCGACGCAGCTTTGTAATATAGGCTAAGTACTTAATTATCCTTTACTTAATACCGAACAAGACAATAAACAATTTGGTGCGCACCTATGCTTTTTCCACTGATGACGTGCCTTACGTGGTTCGAGTTGAGTAGTTATGTTTGTGTCGGGTTTAATTCTACAAACGGTTACGTACCTCTATCTTTATCAAAATACGCTATTTTTATCTGCAGTGTTGAGTTCCTGGTGCTAGTAAAGTCGATAAAGCTCCAGTTGACGTGCTGAGAAGGACCTGCGTTCGTCTCTTTCTCAAACAACGAATCCTCACATATAGCAAGTCTGCCACGCGCTCGTAACCGCTGGGGTCGCAAGTGGCTTACGGTGTGCGAACGTCCCATCAGGTAGACCGTAAGTTTAATTTGCCATTGTACGATAATTGTATGATTATTTTGATAGCAGTGCCATCTAGTATACAATCAAAACAACAAATTTACTTTGCCTACTGGATAATAGATGGCTCTGTAATCAATTATTGACTTGATACAGATTACGGGTATCTGCATTGCATCTAAACCAAAATATAAAAAATGTAATAAATAATACAATATATGTAATGACCAAACTGTGTAAATTGACTCATTGTTATCACTATAGTAATAAAGTGAACGTACAATGTTTTCATTTCATGATCATTGCGCCATCTAGCGTTGAGTAGTATAACCAGAACGCAACGTAACCTGGCGGCTGCAGTTGTTATAATGACTCTAGTCATCGCTAGCTGGCGCTAAAACAGATAATGAGATAAGACGAGCGTTTTGTTGTCTCAGTATTTCAATTTCTGCTTTTGTTCAATTTTCTCAGATATTATATTATGATTTTTATGTAATACTAGAAAAGCGCTGAAATTATTTATTATATGCATTGAATTCGTTCAGAGCCGGCTGCAGAGAATAAAATTCCAAGCGGGGTCGTGCTCCTACTCAAGTCTTCTACTGGTAGAAGCACGAAGACAATAATTTACTCATTCTCCTACTCTAATGAGATATGTAGGCATTAGAAAGTAGGAGCATAATTACATTACAATTGAATTCCACGTTTTCCTACTCTAATTCTAGTACAGGTATTGAAGTGAATATTGCTATAATTTTCTATACCCTAACGCAGGTCTCCGTTAGGTACGACGGAATGTTAGGTGTACTGCGACCCTACAGAGCGAGCCGAGCGAGCGAAGCGAGCGTGCCGCGCCAGCGGCCGGCGAAGCGCCAGAACCGAACATTTAATATTAGGAAGTGAAATAACACATTTTCGTAATACCTAACTTAATATTTTCATCTTTAGTAGGAAAATCAGGACATAATATAGTATTCATGCTCCTACCAGTACCAGTAGACTCTAGTAGGAGCACGACCCCGCGGTGATAAATTTCACCCTGATATCCAATTTGTTCAGAATCGATAATGGAATCCTGCCTAGAAACATTTTAACTGCAACTGGGCCATACGATGTGTATTTTCTCATCCAACACGTTTAGAATAATTGTAAATAAGTACCTACTAGGCTCTATGAGCTGTAGACCTCTCGAGTAAACATTTTTGTGAAAAAAATCTAAAAACTGAAATGACCTAAAAATACAATTGACGAACCTGCTCACCAATTCTTACGAGAATCCGTTGAAAAATGCGACCTGAGGAGAAAACCGGACAGCGGGACACCGGACACCGGACAAACAATTGTCGACCCAAGTTGAAGCATAGAACTTCGTTCGCTTCGCTCGCTCATTCGATTATCTTTACTACGGGACTAGATTACTGACGCTGCGATGCGCTAGCCTTCTCTTTTTAACACTTTCTTTTACAAACGGTGTTAATGAACACTGCATAGTGTGAGAGAGACAGGAGCGCGCGACGCGATTATAGGGTGGGTTACAACCAACTGCGTGTAATCGTAAGCGGTGTTCGTGAATCTGAATTGTATGGAAAGTTTGACAAGTTTCTATGGAATGACAGCTGCCGGGTGCCGGCGCCATTTTAACGTTAATCGTAAGTTGGGCCGCCCTTAGTGATTAGCTGCTAGCCCTCGGATCCTCGTGTTTTCCAAAAGGTGTACACCACGGAAAGGGATCTGTATAGTTATAACAATAATACATAATATTGTCATTAGTTATGTGAACGGGTTTAAGAAACTCCTCGACACTACATAGTTCGTGACACTATCTAGTGGGCACTTGCGTAGCTTCTTAAATGCCAAATTCAGTGCCAAAGAATTCGTAGTGCTACGCTCGTATAGCCGATACGGTGGTTTTTCTGCTTTGTAGAGGAAATTGCTTAAGAGTGCCGCACCCACCTAGCGGGCTAAGAGCACCCAGAGTATTCATTAACAACTTAGATAAGTAGAACAACCCCCGAAATTTTCATTTCAAAGTTCCATATTCCAATACCAGCTGAACCGGCTTAAAACGTAGCTAAAACCATCTAGAGCACATCGGCTTTCGGACAAAAAAAATGCATTAACACTCTCGCTAACAGGAATCCGACTAGCGGGCGCCTATGCCGTAGTCGCTTTCCGCTACATCCGAGAAAAACCACGGGATCGGCTATGGGTGTAGCGCGTAGCGATTCTTGGTTAGTGAATGTTGGTCCATTCGTTTTGGAGCTACGGAGCCACAGACAAAAACAGTTATGAAAGAGTTTAGAGTAGAACTATAGGCTTGCCTAAAAATAAATTTAAGGCACGTCATTGGGTATCGGCATGTATGGGCGCCACTGGTAGGTACTATATTTATTTGGTAGGTACTTCGATAAATCCTTCACGGTACACTCGGTCAAATAATGGAACTCGTTGCCTCCGTGATGCAGGTAGTGTCAGTCTGTGCTCTCGCTGAAGGGACAGTTGAAGAAATTGAGGTTGTCGAATGATCCTTGACTGTATACGAGTATTATTAGAATTGTAAAATCAATGATCAATTTCTTTTTTTAGTAGTTTTGTACATGTGTCTCGGTTTGCTACTCTATTTTCTCTCTACTTAATTTCTCAAAGGTTAGCTGGAAGAAATCCCTCTCAGGGATAAGCTCGCCATCATGTGTTATCTGTTCATGTAATAATTTTTCTGTTGTTCTGTTTTGTTCCATGTACAATAAAGAATTTCCATACATACATACATAATACTATTAATGATTGAACCGACGACCGCTTTAGCCTAGTTGGTAGTTACCCTGCCTACGAAGCAAGAGGTCCGGGGTTCGAATCCCGGTAAGGGCATTTATTTGTGTGATGATCATAAACATTTTTTCCTGACTCATGGATGTTTTCTATGTATTTATGTATTTATTTATCTATATTAAGTATGTATATCGTCGTCTAGTACCCATAGTACAAGCTTTGCTTAGTTTGGGACTAGGTCGGTTTGTGTAAGATCAAAAAAAAAAACATACATATAGGGCCATTAACACTGTGATGGAGCAACCAATAGCAGTCAAGCTGGTCATTCTTGCGATCTGTACAACCGCCAATGGTAGCTTGTCATTATTTCCATATTATTGAACCTATATGCGGCTGGTTTCTCCAATTTGAAATATGCTAGTAATTATTATATAGCACGTATTACATGTATTCATAATAATTTATTCGTTGCAAACATTACTACAGAGGCCTGGAAGTAGGGGGTTGCCGGCCGAGCGTAGCGAGGTCAGATAGTTATGAGGCTGGCAACCCCTTTCACGCCGAGTATAAACATGCAATGAAATGAAATGTGAGTTTTATCAGTGTACTCCAGGATCAGTGGACTCTTTATCGAATTTCAGGCTTTGCTGCCGGGCTTAAAGCTAGTTGACAGGTCCTCGTTGTGACTCCTTGGTGCGCCAATTTTTGCGGAAGGGGTTAATGAAGTTATACAGAATAAGGCAACAGTCCAAGTCCATGGATCATCTGCGGCATCTCTCGGCGCACGTGTCTCTTGTGTTGTTACGTAATTGTTTTTCAATCCCACGCGTTATGTACACTTTGAGAACTGCGCCAATATGGATGTTTCCGCGGGTGATCCAGGGTTTCGACGATGTACTTGGCAATGGACTAGAAACCATCCTTAATGTGAGTTTGGAGGAGTCCCACTGGCGTCAGGCTAGTGTTCCCATACGGCATGGTGGGTTAAGTGTTCGGCGCATGGAGGACATAGGGCTTGTGGGTTTTCTTGCTTCGTCACACGCGTGTCTTAAGCTTGTAGCGCGCATTTTGTCTCGTGATATAGACAGCGTTCGTGTGCCTTTTGTGGAAAATGATTTAACCGAGTAGTCAGTCACAAGTGGTGAGCGACCAGAAAAACTAGAGGTGCAGAGATCGTGGGATGACATTTTGAGCCGACAAACTTATAACGAGTTGCTAGAGGGTGCTTCGGGGGTGGAGTTAGCTCGTCTTAGGGCCGCAGTTGAGCCCGAATCAGGAGCTTGGTTACATACATTGCCTTCATCGCACTTGGGAACCTTATTAGATGATGATTCTCTGAGGTTTGGCGCAGCTTTGAGGCTTGGGTGCAAAGTTTGTGAGCCACACCTTTGCGTCTGTGGGGTGATGGTGGAGTCTAATGGGCATCATGGGCTAAGTTGTGTGCGAAGCGCTGGTAGATTCTCTCGGCATCATACTATCAATGATATCGTTCGTCGGGTTTTGGTGTCGGCAAATGTACCTTGCGTTTTGGAGCCCCAGGGTTTGAGTCGGACGGATGGGAAGAGGCCAGACGGTATTACACTGGTTCCTTGGGAGAAAGGGCGTAGTTTGCGACTTGTGTTAGCACCTTCGCGGTGTCGCATCTTGCCCAAACAACGCGGGTGGCTGGGCTGCAGCAGCAGAGAATGCAGCAAGGCACAAGCACACCAAATATTCAAACTTGGAGCCGGTCTATGATTTCGTCCCTCTTGCTGTCGAAACGGCGGGTCCTTGGCTTTGGGGAAACGTTTGCGTGATAGGGGTTGTGACCCAAGATCTGGTGCGTACCTGGTGCAAGGTATTTCTTTGGCCATCCAACGTGGCAATGCGGCGAGTATTTTTGGGACGTTTGTGCCGGGTACGTATCACGCGGGACGATAAGGTTGGATCTAGGTTATGTATTATAAGTTTTAGTTGACGATGCGTGTTGCGGATTGTGTGTTGTATCTATATTTTACTGACGACCGGTTAGCCTAGTGGGTAGTGACGCTGCCTACGAAGCGGAAGGTCCTGGGTTCGAATCCCGGTAAGGGCAAATATTTGTGTGATGAGCATAAATATTTGTTTCGGAGTCATGGATGTTTTTCCATGTATTTAAGTATTTATATCTATTATATATATATCGTCGTCTAGTACCCATAACACAAGCCTTACTGAGCTTACTATGGGACTAGGTCGATTTGTGTAAGATTGTCCCCTTATATTTATTATTAAGAAACCTGTGGTGGATGCTTTATCTGTGGAATGACGAAACCTGCGCTGTGGATCTTGATGGTATGTACTTAGTGGTTCGGTTTTATTCATTTTGTGTTGTTTTACTGAATAAAATATTAATAAAATAATTTTAAAAAAAACTCCAAGAAATCAAACATTTATTTTCGTGGCTAAACGCCGTGATCCAGTGCCACAAATTGTGGAATGGATCTTGCATCTTGCCAAGGCCTCCAATTTTGTATGAAATGCCATTACGGGTCTCTCGTCTCGCTGCGCCCGAAACGTGACACTACGAAGCCCATTATGAAGCACACAACGTCAATATTTCATTGCATGTTTGAAAAAATATTTTTTTTTAGATGCGTTCTTGCTGTGGCCACTTCAAAGTTTGTAAAGCCTTTTTTAAAGCGTAACTTTGTTGCTCGAGCTACCTACTTAACCTCGTTGCCATAACTATCCATTACACAAATCAATCTAGTCCCTCGGTAATCTCAATAAGCGTGTTACATTATAAAGCGCTTTTGGGAATTATGACTGGCATGATCAGGACATAATACAGACTCGAGTCTAGCATTGTCTACAGAAAATACTATTATTTGCTCCTGATAATGACCCGCTTGCTTGTTTAGGGTTTATAGGCTCAAATGGAAACAAAAGTTCACATTCATATAGATCATAATATATTCTCTTTTAATTTCAAATAATACACCTTTCGTCATTGCACGTACGCTTACATCTAACTTAAACAAAATAACAGTTACAACCATAGTGTAAAATGTATTGAGAAAAAACAGGTAGAGCAATAACGACTTAACTCAAAATGGGAAAATAAAAAGATATATTTCAGCGACCTCTTGTAACTTTTAGTGTAAACACGTAAATAAGCCAAAGCAGACCTAATCTTGATAAAAGCATCAAGATTAGGTCTGCTTTGGCTTATAGTATGCATGTTTAACGTAACTGCATTTTTTCTTGGGGATAAAATACACTTAGTAAGGATATCCTATACAGAGAATACCCCTTGTCAATGCTCATGATTCGTCTTATAGTTCATCAATATATACGTTTTAGATTTAAGTCGCTATTATTCTATACCAGTAAAACCACGAAAAAAATGCGTGTCATATACGCTGTGGCTGATATAATAAGTAGTATATAAAGTAGTCACTTGCCTGACATGTTATAATTTCGTGGTTTATAAATAGGTATTCACTTTGGATAAGTTAAACGATAAAATACCCGTTGAGCCCGGGGTCCGCCTTGGCACCTAATCCCAAGATTTGGAATGCTTGGTTTTAGTGAATTAAAATGAATAAAAAAATACTCACTGTATTTCTCATCGTTTTGGCATGCCACCGGTTTATATAAACAATAAATGTAAACATACATCATGGCAGAAATATTTAACGGTGTTACTAATTTTGACATATTTTGTAGGTTATTTGCGTATACCATGCTACATGTGAGCGTTATAGCAGTAAATTATTAATCTTTTTCCTTAAAATAAGCATTATTAATTTACCTATAGTCGAAGTCATGGGAAAATACTAATTGAAGAACTAACCGTTGACGTGTTTCGTGTGTCGATATTAGAGTTATAAAAAAGTGGTTGAAATAGTTATACATTAGAAAACACGCGAAACTAATAACTTTATAAGCTTCGACAAATATTCACCGTATTAACTTCATCCAAAGTGAATATAATATTAAAGTATACACATATTGTATTGAAAACTTGAAAAATGACTAACGCCAAGTCATATGATTCAAATATTACGTATTTTATTAGTAATGGTTTAATATAATATATCGAATGACGTTAGACTTGAGCAATAAGTGGTAACTGACGTCAATCGACATCCAATACTATAATTTGACAATTAATTGGAAAAAATCTAGGTACACCTAATTTCATTTACATTACCCTTTCAAAATATTTATTAATATCTATAATTTAGAGCCTTAAAAACACAATTTTGCCTTCAACAGTTAAAATTTATAAAAGTTGGCATACTCATGTCGTTGTATAAATTTGTATAATTTGTGTAATTGATTTTATACCTAGAAATCCTAGGCGTTATCTAGTTTCCCAAACATGAGTAGATAATTATTTAATTTTACCTAAGCTATTTCAATCAACGTATAAGACGACGAAAACGGAACATTATTTTATCATTTTTGACAGTTGTCTCCTTAAAACTAGGTACGTTTCCGTAATGTATATATAATTGGAACTAGGCCAGTGACACCGTACTGTTAGTATACATACAACATTTTGTAAAGACACAACTTTGTACTGTCTGTTGCCACGTTTACATTTCATCAAATCCAGGAAAGCCTTAACTCTAATGAAATAATTTATTTTGTTAGAAAAATGTAATTCTGAAGTTAATAAACAAATAATGATGGTTTCAAGATGAGAAAAGGGGGCTATTTACAGGAAATGATTCAGTTTTTTTTTATCTTACATCACAGCAATCGCCTGAGAGTCGCAAAACTAACTCTAAAAATGTTACAAATTGTCAAAAAAATATATATTACTGTTAACCTTAAGACATTAAGTAATAATTTGTCAAAACTAATCTTTGGCTAGCAGATCTTATATCCTTGTCATCATAATTTCCTTATTGCACGACGGCGATTCACAATAAAAAATAATTTCAATATCTTACCTAACACTGAGAAGAAGCTTAATAACGATTAAGAAATCATCCATCAATTTCGAATTAAGTAATCATCATGAAACTTTAATTACGCCTATGATTGATCAAAATCATGCAAATCAACTATGCAATACAGATGAAACATAAAATCAAGTACATTCATTTCTTAACAACTAATTATGGCAACTTGAACTGAAGTCGGAAACAGACTTAGGAATAACTTAAGTTTACAAGTATAAATAAGGAATGTTCATTGTTCAACTGCGCCTAATACTAACTATCATAAAATGCTAACAACAATCAAAACATCAAAAATACTATATCAAAAATTCGTTCTGAACAACCTTCGACCGAAGCTCTCAATAAAAACCGTTCGTAAAAATACTTAATTACGATTAAAAATTAATTATGGACATTCAACAAGTCGGTGCTCTAGTAATTGACGGGTCAAACCACACTCCAGGCCTGAAACCGAAACAGCCGGATACTGCTATCCCTATCCCTAACACACCCAAAACATTCCGAAACACCTATCTAGTGGCTTCCTCTTCCCGCATGCGTTTCCACGACAGGATACTCCACAAACGAACACTGAAGAGTCATAGAGTAACCCAAGTGTCTTCTATAATTGGAGGGACTAGGAAATATAGGCTTCCGTAACACCTTATGCCTGGACTTGTTACAGAAATCCTTCTGAATATTTTCAACATAAAATAACGTATCGAAAAAAGTGTAAGCTTTCTTGTGCGTAATGTCATTTCTTCAGCCAAGAACATTAACTGGACTGGAGTCAACTGTCATGGAAGGCTTTGCCCAATTCGTGCCTCGTAACCTATCACAACATACTAAACTAGCGCGTCTGGTTCACTACATCCCTAACTACTTAAACTAGGAATACATCTCGTAACTGTCCAGTTCTGATTTCACTTTGATGAAATTTGGGTTATCTGTCTTGAACTCTGGGCCCTTTGGGCCGAACTGGTAGACGAGGCGGGCGGTGGGGACCGACACGAGGACAGACTGCCGGTAGTGGTATCTCATCGCCCGGCTGAACTTTTCGAAGGTCATGGCGTCGTTCTGTTTCATCTTGCCCCACAGCTTCGCCACTTCGTCAGGCTTGACGAATCTGGAAAGAGAAAAAGAGATTTATTAAGACGGGTTGCCAATTACACTTTTTATGATCCAGACGTTTAATCGCAAGTGCCAACCAAAGAATAAGATTTCCGTTTTGACTGTCCAAATTTAGCTGCTATACTTAACATAACTATACTGGTAATTTATAAAAGCAGCTTAAAAGCAACTTTAATTTCAAGCCAGTATTATCTTTTGGCCTCTAGCTTGTTTCAAAGGCTAGCCCCAATCCCCATGCATTATATCAAACAACTACATCAGTGTTTTTCAAACTGTGGATCGAAGCCTTCTAAAGTGGGCCGCGGCTACTTATATTTTTAAAGTTAAAGTGCTGTAAGTATTTTGAACAGCGTAGGGTCGGGTTCGCGAAATATTTTTTTCTGTACTAAGGGGGCCGCGGCCTGAAAAAGATTGAAAAACACTGAACTACATCATATTGATATTTTTATAACTATAGAAAATAGCCCCTTTTTTACAAAAACTCAGGAAATGCCTTGTTTAGCTTTTTATTTTTAACTTTTAACTTTTATTTAATCTGAATGAATATTATGATTAAGAAGTAAAAAAATGTACCAGTAATTAAATTACCAGTAGTTTATACTTTTTAGCCTTTGTTACCTAATTATAAAGCTGCACCCAACAAGGTTTGTGGTGGACAATACTACTAAAACTATGAACTATATTATACTTAAGACCTTTTGTAAACACACAAAGCCACCAATAAATTAATTATATCAAACGATTAACGTAGATTGTTTTAACGTGCCTTGTCTTACACAAAATCATCAGCATCATATGTGGATCTTCGAATATTGACTACTATTTCACCTTAAATTTTCTGTAGGTATTTGTCAAAGCCCTGGTAATTAGAATGTGATAACGAAACGATACAACTAATTAAAGTGAAATAGCCTTATCGAAGGAAATCCGACTGCTCGATAAAGCTTCCTTGTAAGTGAGATAAAAAATAATGAGCTAGCAACACAGTGATTATGAAAAAATAAGCTTGGTTTATTGCAAAATTATATATTTATTTGTCGGCGAACTCGGATAGTGATTGGGTCAGAAGGCATGGTGACGGCTTTTTGAGTCATCGCTGGCTGATTGCAATAAGGGCGCAAGTCAAAATTCCTTTCTTCTGATATAATTTTTTAGGCATACAAAAATGTTAACAGCGAAAACCAAGGCATTTCTTTGAAATCATTTTGAACAGTTGTCGAAACTTGGGCACAGTACCTATATTTAAAATGGTAAGAAATTCATTCCACATATATATACTTATATATATACTCCTTATAAACCTTTTTGAATTGACTACCGACTTTGATGCAATTCAGCCAACTCAATGAATCATGTATATCATAATCATAATCATAATCATAATCATTTATTTGCGTAAAAAAGGGTTATAACATAATTGTTGGTGTAAAATATACAATGTTCTTGGTTCCACCTTTCTTGGCTGTCCGTGCAGCATGCATTTTTTTTATAACTAACCTAACCTAATTAAATTTTATTTTGCTCAGGATGAGTCAGAGCAGCATTAACATTACATTAGACGATTTCAATAACAATAAAATACAATTAATACAGACGAAATAGAATAATGAATTCATCAGATTATTATTATTAAGGAATTCATTAACCGAATAAAATGTCGTTGATGTTAACAATTGAAATAGGGCATTCTTAAATTTACGATATAGCATTTCCTTTATGTATAGACGCGAGACTAACTCTCGTCTGTCTGTAAGTAACTTTTTCACGCCACCATATATTCTCGGAAATCATGTCATAGACGAAAAAATCAGGGAGTTGAAGTTCCCATGGACGATGTCGCGGAAAAAACAAGTATGACATACATAAGTCTCTTTAACCAAATGGCGTAGTTATGCCTTATGTCATCAGTAGTGACCAGCGAGCCTTAACTGATGCATCGTAAAACGAATGGGTCCTTGGAGAGTGCACAGTGTCATCCGGCCCGAGACAAAGCGGGCACGTGGCAGACACAATTGGTCAAGTTAATACCGGTCTAAGTCAAAAAGGCACTATAGTTCGTTCGCGTTAAGAATGCAGTGAATTATCATTTTCCGCCGGCCTTGCCACGCCTCGTAACTTAATCTTCCATTAAACTTAATCTTTAAAAATATAATTATATAAAGCGAAATAATAATATATAAAGCGTTCAGCTTAAGCCGTACTGCAAACACCGTGACACACATCTAGGGTTGCCATACGTCAGGATTTGTCCGGACATGTCAGGATTTTTGACCCTTTGTCCGTGCGGCCGGACTTGGCAAGTGTCAGGATTTTAAGGAATGAGCTCAAAAAAAAGTTTACATGAAATATTTATTACGAAGTTTACACAGTTTAAATGAATGGAAGGAGCAAATTTCTGTTACAAGAAATGTCAGGATTTTTAGGGTGATGTCAGGATTTTTATCCGGACATTTAATTCTTCCACATGGCAACCCTACACACATCAGGTCCCGCCGGAAGATCAGCGCCGGCTCTTGAGTCGGCATTATGCTGAGGCGGGACCTTTTCGTGACACTAGTTGAGTTCACACACTGTTTTAGATTTAGTTTTTTTTTTAAATATTCATCATACTTCATCTAGTCATGAATAAATGTTTTTCTTTCTTTCTCATTCTTTCTAATTTGATGGAATTTTTAACACCAAGGGAATAGAACTCTGCTTTCTTAACGCGAACAGACTGTACGTAGTCACATTGAAACATGTATAGAGATGTAACATTTTGAGTGTGTCCTCGTACACATACTTATTACAAAGAACCGGCAGAAGCCACGGGATAAAGCCTATGTCTAGAGCTAGCAACCTATCACTGCGATATCACAATTTGTCGCTCTTTTATACCCACATTTATGCCAAAAGTGGCGCTGGAACATAGGTTTCATGTGCTCTGCTTACCCCTTTTTGGGATTAAAGGCGTGAATGTAGGTATCATCATCATAATCATCATCATATCAGCAGAAAGACGCCGTCCACTGCTGGAAATAGGCCTCCCCAAAAGAGTGCCACAATTACCGGTCCTGCGCCACCCGTATCCAGCGGACTCCCGCGACCTTTACCAGGCCATCAGTCCACCTTGTGGGGGGCCTACCCACGCTGCGCCTTCCGGTACGCGGTCGCCACTCGAGAACCTTCCGCCCCAACGGCTAAAGCTCCGAAAAGACAGCTCCGCTAAGTTGGAATGTAGGGACTAATTCCTATACAAACTTACAAAAACGAAGAGTGAAATGAAACAGGCATTAAGGGCTGATTGCATACACAATATATCTAAACATATACATAAATAAATCCGAATCTGAATCTGAATCAATAATATAAACAATCGTAATCGAGTCAAGTTCAACAAGAAGATAATAACCAGTCTCTTCATGTTATTTACTGCACATTACTACAACGCACATAGAGCATAACCGTGTCAAGTTCTGTTATCCTATTCACAACCTATCACCTCACTATAATAACCAGTATAACTTGACACCGAGTTTTGATACGACGACAATAGCACTGCCTGATTTATTTATTTATTTCATACAAAATTCATACAGCTTGACAATCAGGAAACAAAGCACTGGTACAATTTAAAATTCTTAATGTGTAAAAACCGAAAAAATAAGGCCATCTAAACATCCATCGTCTCGCAGTGCCTCAGACTAATATGACATGTTACATTCACCCATCGACTAGCAAATATATCGCAATCGCGACAGGCTCCTGTGACGGAAGCGAGTTCAGCCGTTTTACCGTCCGTACAGGACCCGTATCATGGTCGGCCTTATCACACGATATCTTGTCACTTATTGCATGATATACGGCTGACCATGATACGGGGCTAGAAGAGTTTCTGTGTGCCACAGTGCGAGCTAATGGGACTGCTATGCCCTTGAAAGTATGCAATTACCCCTAAGGTTCAGTCTCAATACATTGTGTCCTCTAGAGCTCTGGTGATTTTTCACGGGGAACACAACACTCCCTACAGAGCAAGAGGTGTTATTATGGCTGTGTTCTTCGGTAAGGTCGTATGTACGACCGCGTTCTAGTTGATAGTGAGTGGCCCTGCCAACGAAGCAAGGTCCTGGGTTCGAATCCCGGTAAGGGCATTTATTTGTGTGATGAGCACGAATATTTGTTCCCGAGTCATGGATGTTGAGTATTTATTTGAGTATTTATTTATCTATATAAGTATGTATATCGTCGTCTAGTACCCATAGTACAAGCTTTGCCTAGTTTGGGACTAGGTCGATTTGTGTAAGATTGTCCACTAATATTATATTATATAGGTACTTCCACGATTGATCCGCATACCGTGCTGGGCCCTACATCTCTCGAAAGAGATTTGTTTGCACTACGCTTAATAAGGTTCGACTTAGACTGGTTTGTCACGGGCGAATGGTCGGTAGGTATGCATCGCAAATATCCCAGATGCAGTGTCCAGATAATCGCCGAGCCAAGGCTCACTGGTCGCCAGGGGTCAATCTCTCAAGTTAAGTCACACTTGGCGCCGAGGCGCGAAAACATTTATATCCAATCCTGCACGGCTATCATGCGACGGCGCGCGAGCTCTCTCGATTTTTCTCGCACTACCCGTCTCTTTCTTATTAGAACACTTAGAACAAGAGATAATAATAGTGCGAGAAAAATCGACCGTATGTCGCGGCCGTCGCATGATAGACGTGCTGTAAGGCCAGACGGCCCGCGAGCTGCGTCGCGGCGAGATAGACTACCCGTATCTTTCTGTACGCTTGGAAAGAGACAGATAGCCTGTCCTGTGACAGGTGTGCTGAGTGTAATCCTCGAGGGCTCTGGTGACCCACTAGGAACACACCACATACCTACAGAGCAAGTAGTGGATTGGCCCCAGTACGGTCCACGGAGTTGATGGCTCGCGACAATCGCCTTGAAGCTACTTGTGCATAAATATGTTAATCATACCCTTTATCGAGTGTTGATTGGTGTTGACCTTAATTTGAATACAGAAGAACTATTTTCCAATGTCCTAATTGTTTGACACCAGGGTTGTATTAATTGTAAACTCCCAATGCAGTTTTTATTACAGATTGACGATAGTCTCATCTGAATTAGCCTAGCTTTATTTTATTTTTTATTCTGCAAGTAGGCCGTAATGGCACTTTTACACTAATTCAAGATTCATTGACGAATTATATTGATAAAAGGTGATCTCACTTTTTATGAAACATGGATACGAAAATAAATTGATAGGGTTATCTTATCATATTGTAATAGTCTTCCGTCATGAAATGATCATGATTTACCTTGGATGACACATTACTTTTGATATTCGCTTCTAGCTTTATTCCGTCACTGTTATAATATCCATCATCATATCAGCCGAATAACGTCCACAGCAGGACCTAAGGGACCAAAGACCGCTACTACATAGCAGCAATGTATTTTTGCAACCGTTATTAGATGACCCAGAGCTGTAGGCTATGGTGCTGTTGTAACCATAGTTTTCGTATTTGATCTCTTATTATATTGTGACCAAAAGCGCCATTTACGGAATACTCGACCCAGGCTTTCCTATACATATACATACATAAGGGCCAGCTATGCTGCACACAATCTGACCGAACATTTACGTGCCATCGGAGAAAAGAAAATTGTAAGGGTCGCCGTCGTCGGATGCGACAAGGAGGACAAGGGGGAAATGTGATATGTACTTCCATAGTTAAGTCAAGTAACCATCAGAAAAGCAATGCGTTATAGTATAAATAGAGAACCTCCAAGAACCCTTTTACGGAATACTCCTGAAGACCTAACACAGAAGAGGCCGTGATCCTTTCAAAGACAACATAAAGCAATATCTTTCATGGCCGCTCCACACAATGGGCCATCCTGACTCATAAAAAGGGAGTAAGAAATATTTATGTCTCGTTCTACCGCATAGCCGCGTCCTGTCAGGATGGCCCATTGTGTGGAGCGGGCATCAGACACAGCTGGATCAAAAGAGACCATATAGTTCTCGATATTGCAGAGTTAGCGTGTCTGTGATCACTTATTAATCTAGATGTCAGTGCGCATCCTGATTGCGTTTACGATACGGTTAGGTAACTAGAATTACAGTGATATTGATTACTAATTGTTCGTTGCGATAGTCACACTGAATGCTTATTAAACGATTGGTAAGAAAGTCACGATCGGTTATGAAGGTCTGTGAATGGGAATAAACCAATGCATCAAGGCTATTCACAAGTGTGCTTTGTCAGATTACCATGCATGCGCTGAAGCATGGCTACGCTATGGAGTTTTGTTATGGGGCCACAAATTTGACGCAGAAGATCTATTCTCCCAGAAAACATGTATCCGTATTATATTATAGCCAATATCCAAAAAACTGAAACCTGCAAACCACAATTCATACATCTACAAATATTGACAGTCCCCTCTTTATATGTCCTCGAAGTAGCCACATTTGTAAGAAACAACATTAACATATTTGAATTAAACAAGAGTGCACGTGGCAAAGATCAACTAGTTGCCCCGAAACCAATACTGGACCTTTATAAAAAAGGACCATACTGCCGATCAATACAGATATATAGCAAATTACCCAAAAATATCAAGAATATAACGAGCAACAGTTTATTTACTACCAAATTAAAAAGAAACTACTGATTAATAATAATTATTATAATATAAGAGATTCAAGGACACAGGCAAGGATATGTTATTTCTCCAAAACAGTTCACCGCTGCACTGGAGGACGTTTTCAAAACTGGACTGGAGAAGGCTAGGCATCAACATCAACGGCGAATACATCGCTCACCTTCGGTTTGCTGACGATATAGTAGTCTTGGCTGAGGCCATGGAGGACTTAAGTACGATGCTCGATGACCTCAATAAAGCTTCCGAACAAGTTGGTCTAAGAATGAACATGGGTAAGACGAAGATCATGTCAAATACCCATGTAGTACCAACTCCCTTTACACTCGAAGTTGTAGACGATTATGTATACCTAGGACAAACTATCCAGTTAGGTAGGTCCAACTTCGAGAAAGAGGTCAATCGTCGAATCCGACTCGGCTGGGCATCGTTCGGGAAGCTACGGCACATCTTTTCGTCCAATATTCCGCAGTGTCTCAAGACGAGAGTCTTTGACCAGTGTGTGTTGCCAGTGATGACATATGGCACTGAAACGTGGTCGCTTACTATGGGCCTCATAAGAAGGCTCAAAGTCACCCAAAGGGCTATGGAAAGGGCTATGTTGGGAGTTTTTCTGCGTGATCGCATCAGAAATGAGGCTATCCGCAGCAGAACCAAGGTAACCGATATAGCCCTACGAATCGCTAAAGTTAAGTGGCAGTGGGCGGGGCACATAGCACGTAGAACCGATGGCCGTTGGGGCGGAAAGGTTCTCGAGTGGCGACCACGAACCGGAAGGCGCGGCGTGGGCAGACCCCCCGCAAGGTGGACTGATGACCTGGTAAAGGTTGCTGGAGTCCGCTGGATGCGGGTGGCGCAGGACCGGTCACTTTGGCACTCTTTGGAGGAGGCCTATGTCCAGCAGTGGACGTCTTTCGGCTGATATGATGATGATAATAAGAGATTTAAAGCGTATGCCTTATGCTAATCATTTCTGTATATTGTTGTGTCGGACCGGGTAGCAAATAAAACTAAGTAGATAACGGACCTATATTAATTGAAAAATAGAGTAACACTAAGCCTAAAATCCTTAAAGCAATATAATTATCAACTTTACTAATTATACTTAGTGTTTAATATAATAATTTTAAAATAATAATATAATAATCTATGTTTTGTATGCCGATATCGGTTACATATGTATGTTCAAGAATGCTTGTGAAAATCAACTGTTACCATATTTAGTGACAATAATTTATCATTTATCACAGTTGAACGGTTACGGTTTCGATTTAGAAACATCTATTTGTGAGCTTACTATAGCGAACGTAATTGTCCATGCTAATATTATAAACGAGAAAGTGTGTCGGTCTGTTCGTTACGCTTATACCGCTGAATCGATTTAAATGACATTTAGTGTAGATATAAATATATACCTGACCCCGTATCATGGTCGGCCTTATCACGCGATAAGTGACAAGATAGAGCGTCCGTCTCGTTCTATTAAACGGTGTCAGCCAGTGACGGACGCTCTATCATGTCTCATGTCACTTATCGTGTGATAAGGCCGTCCATGCTACGGGGTCTGCTTATTATTCCAGAATATCTCCACGGACGAAATGGTATGTGAGATGGGAGTGCAATTAATAAGTTGAACGCGGAACTAATCATGAGAATGAAATCCATTTCAACATGAATTCAGAACATAGGTAAGGTGAAGTGACTATATAACGTACGTTACCTTCTAATTTCAAACGGTTACCGTGAAATCTCGGAACTTCGAATTTGGTAATTTTATCAGCCACTGTTCATACCTACAGTTTTTTTAATGTCACAGTCAATTTCACCGGCACAAGTCGTTAACCTTAAGCGCGCACTGATTCACAAATTTGGATGCGCGCGGCGTCCGGGCGAGGCCGCGGGCCGGCCTTGCGTGCCGGGCCAAGGAGGTAACGTGACGCGCATCCAGCGTCCTGCGCCTGCGCCGCCTGTGTGTAAACCTGACGCTTGCGTTTCGTATTTTAAATTCAGCTGGTCTGTATGCAGGTAGAAATAGGAGAAGACAGTTAGGGTCACTTAATACATTACAGGCAGTCAACAACAATACAAAGCATTGACCAACTTTTTGGAGAAGCTAGGGGCATGGGTAGAATATCGCTACATCCCTTTTTCATGCCAAATAGGCACGCTGGGTAGACAGCTCGCACGTGCGAATTACTCAGAGCATTTTTTCAATTCTTGTTTTCAATTTGTTTATGATTTTCGTTAGCAGGCGTTAGGACAATTATACGACCTGTCTGATGGCAGGCAAACACTTGCGACTCAATAAGAGATAAGTCACGCATGTTGTAGACTTTTTTTAAATTAATTTGTGGGTTCTTTATGTTGACTAGACACCAAAACAGGTCCCTAACTGTCAACACACCAGGAATACAACACCACATACCTAGAGAGCATCTAGTCGGGTTATCAAGGCCGCAGTTCTCTGCAAGTCTTTAGCTTAGGTGCTCCGAATATGAACGAGATGCACGCATCTTTAAAAACAAAACCTAACACTCTTTTACAAAACTATTACACATATTTTGAGAGCAGCGCTTTCCAAAGTTCTGACAACTTTCCTACTCCAGCCAGCCCCACCCAAAAAAAAAGTCGGGATTCGCTTCTTGTCTTATCAAAAAAACCAGAACCATGAATGATCCTTAAGAAGCGTGTTTTATAAACCTATTAAAAAAAACTAAATTAAGGAAAACCGGCGATGCGAAAGAACTCTGTAAAATGGCTGTTTTTGGTGATTGATTACAGCCTTTAGTTTCGATATACTTACATAATATAACTAATTAAACTAACTCATTAGGTACAATTAACCGGTTAGGTAGCTCAGCATTTATCCCTGAGGAAAACATAATAAATACCTACGCATTAATAAATAACACATGGGTTTCTCCGTGCAGTAATTAACCACAAAATATAAACTGGGATGTTATCGCTGGAACACCATGGCCATAGTACCCAATGGTTGAGAAGAGCGTATGCGCATACGCGCATCGAGGCGTATGTGACGTTTTTGATTTGCGCAGTATTGCGGGGTTTAATGAAATAATCCAAGCGCGTTTATGAGAGGTCGAAAAATGGTTGAGCTATGGATAAAGGTAACTATTCATGGTAATTGTAGAATCTACACTAATATAATAAATAGGTGAAGTTTGTGAGTGTACAGCTTTGCGAGGGTGTAAGTTTGTAAGTAGACGGTAATGATTGATTGATTGATTGATTGATAATCTCCGGAACGACTCATCCGATTTCAAAATTATATTATAATAGACCTTCCTCTTTATAGATCGCCTATGTCCACCGCAATGTTCCATTCTATAGGTATACGGGATACAGGTAAAAAGTGTTTTACCCCCTACATATAAACTTACAAAACCACAAACTTGAAACTCATAGGCATTAAACATTTGTTATTTATTAGCTTCCCCCCAAGACTTCGTCTGCGTGGACCCGGGATAATAAATATCCAATATTTTAATCCAGGCTATACTATCTTCGTTTAAAGTATAAACTATTTTGTACTATAAGTTCTTCTTTTGTGCAATAAGGATTTAATTAATAAATAAACACGTTAAACTACCATGTCGTAAGAATGGCAATGTCATGGGTGAAAACACAATGTGGAATCGTACCCCTGCTGCGTTTATTAAATTTGATGCCAAGTATGCTGGGTTTACACGGGCTTAGTAGCTAATGCTTAGTACTTTTCACTTACACTTGTCACATGTATGTAAACATATTGTATAAGTGCTTAGTAATAGTACAACTGCAAGTGATTAGAAGCCGGTCCTGTTTACTAAACGACAAGTACCTACCCTCACCTAAAAATCTGCGAATACTTGTCACTTGTCGAGTGGTGTGAACATTCATCTCAAAGCTGCCGGAATGTTTTGTTTACTTTGTTTTCCCAGATTAATATCCAGAAAAACATCATTATGACGTCAGAAAGACGGAGTTCAGAAACGACTATAAAGTTTATTCCAGAGTTTAGATCCTACGAGTGTTTATGAAACCAAAAATCAGCGGTATAAAAAAATACAATAGCCAGAGAATCGGCATTTGAAAAAGTGGCCGAGCGAATGAATATCATATCAATGATTTCATGGTTTCTGAGGTGAAAAAGAAAATGAGGACGCTTAGATCACTTATCAGGAAAATAAAAAAATACATCCATGGCGAGAACTTGTACTAATACCTTTCTCTAACACCTACGTGTAGACGGCTACTCGCCACTTGTTACTGCAGATAAGTCCCTAATCACTTACACTTATACCAAATACTCAGACCAAGAAAAAAATACAGACGGAGCGTTACGAACAGTCTAGTGAAGCCAACCTGTTTTCAACCAAGCCCCACAAGTTTAGCACACGCTAAGCAAATTAAATCGCACAAAACTCGAAATAGATGATCTTGGCAGCATTGCGACACGTGCTGACGAGTTTTGTGCAATTTTGTTTGTATATGTGTGCGTGAGCGCGTGCTAAACTTGGTGTAGCTTGGTTTTGTTTGGCTGTGATTTGGCTTCACTTGACTGTTCGTAACGCTCCGTCTGTATTCTTTTCTTGGTCTGAGACCAACTATTAAGCGCATGTACACCCAGCATAAGGCTAAAAAGGCTATGTCAATACTCAAGCCCAATGATAAATCAAGATAAGTATTGTCATAACAAAAAGCTTCCAAAAAACTTGTTTGCCATCAGACTAAGTCACGTTTTGGGACTTTAAAGGGGGGCCAAGTGGGGGGAGTGAACTTGCAACAGGTTCCAAATTGTTTACATATGTGAAACGTGTGTGTTGTGTTGGTATGGTATGCGACGTATGTGTCATTGGACTTTGATTTTATAAGAAAAATGGCGCATTTTGAAGTAACGTCGACCATGTCACACTGATGGAAAGGAAAGATGGAATTCAATGTTATGTGGTTTTATTACGGAGTTCCTATGGCCACCTTCCAGCTCCATCATCAGATCAGCTCCACGTCATCATAATATTGCATTGTCACGCGATTTGCATGTTCGTGCAAAATTTGAACTCAATCGGAAACCGGGAAGTGGATCAAATTTAACTAGCAAGATTTGATTACAGACAGACAGACAACGGGACAGGTGAAACTAAATAAAAGCTTGTAAAATAGGTATCGATACAGCCGATATAGGTAATTTCAACGGGTGGGCGAATCTAGCGTTTGAACCGCTCGGTTCTAACGTCATTGTCGGCTCAAGATTATTTCAGCAGAAGTAAAACATACCGCGGGAACGTCTTCTTAAAAAGTGAACTCTGGTACTCGTCTCTTTTAATAGTATTTGCCGTCGTCGACAAACACGAAAAAAACCACCTTAAAAACATTCGGGTGCGCTATGGCTAGTGTCGCCTGTCAGTGTGTAACCCCTTTTAATCTCCGTACATAGGTACATGCTGTACCTACTGGTCGAATAGACCCTCCAGTTTAACGACCTTCGTAATGCCCCTCCAGCCGCCATAGACAGCCGATAATGATAACACTATCAGTACTTGCCCTCTACTTAACGGTACAGCTAGGGCTGGCCCCGACATTACAGTTAAATTATTTTATTAATCCGGCTCTCTACTCGTACTATTAATATTATAACGAGGGAACGTGATTACCTCCAGCATACATAGAAAGCTACAACCTCGCGTAGCTTTGTTTGTATATACCAGAAGATTACTCGAAGACACCTGCACCGATTTAGAAAATTATACATTAGGTCGGGATCTGATGATGGGATCCTGGTGAAATCAGTTACAGTTTCAAATTTTAAAGGCGCACTTGAAGTGGAGTACTGAATTGAAGTCGGATAAAACTTTGATTTTAAAGTAAGTTATATAGGTAATAAAAAATCACTCTATTAGGAACATATTAAACCGGTCGAAGATACAAAAATCTGTAATCACACAACGCATATACTTAATCAATATTAAATCTCAATACGCAGAACGCGAAGCACCAATTATTTACATAACTAGTGATAACCTGTTATCAGTAGCTGGAATTGCAATATATTATGTATTTACTTTCAATGGTTTCGCCGATCTTCAATTTACTCAACTTTGTGTTGTCTAATAAATCGAACAATCTGAGACACTTTTCGCATTCGAATTAGATTTCATTGTGTCGCCAATACAATCCTCCGAATCGCTAAACTTAAGTGGCAGTGGGCGGGGCCCATTGCACGTAAGCTGATGGCCGTTGGGGCGGAATGATTCTCGAGTGGCGTCCAAGTACCGGCAGGCGCAGCGTGGGTAGACCCAGAGGGTGAACGCGGATGACCTGGTAAAGATCGCGGGAGTCCGCTGGATGCGGGTGGCGCAGTACCGATCATTGTGGCACTCTTTGGGGGACGCCTATATCCAGTAGCGGATGTTTCGGCTCATATGACGATGCTGATGTGTCGAACGTTGGCTTCGGCTAACATTAGATCGCGCACGAAACGCATTCAAGACTGATCTGAAGGCACAGCCTATAAGCTTTTCATCATCATCATCATCATCATCATATCAGCCGAAAGACGTCCACTGCTGGACATAGGCCTCCCCAAAGAGCGCCACAATGACCGGTCCCGCGCCTCGCGCATCCAGGGGACTCCCGCGATCTTTACCAGGTCATCAGTCTACCTTGTGGGGGGCCTACCCACGCTGCGCCTTCCGGTACGTGGTCGCCACTCGAGAACCTTTCCGCCCCAACGGCCATCGGTTCCACGTGCAATGTGCCCCGCCCACTGCCACTTAAGTTTAGCGATTCGGAGGGCTATATCGGTTACCTTGGTTCTGCTGCGGATAGCCTCATTTCTGATGCGATCGCGCAGAGAAACTCCCAACATAGCCCTCTCCATTCCCCTTTTAGCAGGACAGTATTCAGGTTGGGTGAAATGTTAATTGTAGCATAAGATCGTGTAAAGGAGAGAAACACAGACGTACTCCAATAAATGCCCATGGGCTATAAGGGGAACAGGACATAAAACCCATTTTGTCATGCCATTACGGAGCTATGGGCATAAAACCCATTTTGTCATGCCATTACGGAGCTATGGCTAGAAATGCATGTTGCGATCTTCAATTAATTAAAGTGATTTGAAGTGAAAATAAAAGAGATAGGTATGATGTTGTGTCTTACCGGGACCTAAAGAAATTTTCCGAGGACTGAAAAAACTGGCGCCTACGCCACCGACCCTAGAGCCAAGCTCTTTAATGTTGATGATGAGGTATGAGTAAGACCATAACAATGTTTCGTCTCTACTCTCTAGCTACCAACACAACAAATTCTCAAATTAATAAAGAACGATGGTTCGCCTCCATGGAAATTTTAAAAAGTCAAGTTGATTCATCGTTGACTAACAGTCAAACGAACCGTCACGAGGGACAGTTAATATATGTATTTCTGTATCTTTAAATTGGCACAGGATTGCCAATGAATACATATAATGCGTTCATAGTGCATTGAAAAGGCAACTCAATCGTATACAGATTAGAGTGTAAACTTGAATGATCGATGGCTATTTTAAAGATTCAGAACGCGTGCGAGTTCGGAGAATTCGGCGAAAACAGACAAGCAAACAAACAAAAGTTGTTTTTGTGAACTGACGTATGGGAATTGCGTTAGGAGTTGCATTTTTATACTACGATGGTGGCAAACGAGCATACGGCCTGCTTGATGGTAAGGAGACACCGTGGTCTATGGTTGATTGAAGAAGAATCATAAGCGCGATGCCGACACTAGCTCTCCGCGCGGCTTTGCCCGCTTATTGCAAAGAACTAGCGGGGTAACATGTAGCCTATAGTCCATTCTACTCGCAGGTGGAAGAATTTTTGAAATCCGATAAGCGATTTCGCCCAAAAAACATGCAAACTTACAATCTCACAGACTTTTCCATAATAATACAGACACTTGTTTGTATTATTATGGAAAAGTCTGTGAGATTACACATAATTACATTTAAATTGCTTTTGTAAATAGGTCATCTTATCAGGATATGGCAAACAGTTTTTTTATGGAATAAAACTTCCGGTTTCGACGACCGGTGAGCCTAGTGGGTAGTGACGCTGCCTACGAAGCTGAAGGTCCTGGGTTTGAATCCCGGTAAAGGCAAATATTTGTGTGATGAGCATGAATATTTGTTTCTGAGTCTTGGATGTTTTCTATGTATTTAAGTATTTATATCTATTATATATATAGTCGTCTAGTACCCATAACACAAGCCTTACTGAGCTTACTATGGGACTAGGTCGATTAGTGTAAGATTGATCCGCTAATATTTATTTATTACTTATATTTCTTTATTATCATTTATTTAACACTGTTACTTTTCGTACATATAACTAGGCAAGGAATCCGGAATGCGTATTAGAGTGTTTTTAAGAATCGTCTTGGTTCATGCGTTCTCGCGCGGGTTGAGAAGTAAACATTTCACGGGATTGGAATGAAATTGGATGCAAAATGAAGGCCTTAGATATCCCGTCGCTGCTACACAGGTGAAACTTACCAATTAACGATAATATTGATTATAAATTTTGTGACAAATTGTATTCCTACTAAAGTGTGCATACATTTACATATATAGTATGTATTGTATATGGACCGTCGGCCTTGCATCACGGCTATAAAAGTCCCTATAACCAGTTCTTCAGTTCTCAGAATTAAGTGTCAACTTAAGCTATATATACTTGACATATATCTTTAAAGTCAAATGTCATGTAATGCGCAAAAACGAGTCATGTTTACTAATATCGATAAATGACAATATTGATAAACATATATTTCTTTTTTACTAAGAAATGTTTATTCAGGTACGTAAGTAAATATATTCATGTAATGTATGTTGATAATACTATTCCAACTGATTGATAATGGTTCAGATACTGTTGATCTTCTTTATCTTACAATTATTTTCACGTTTTCCTCATGTTGTCTCGCTCTTTCGCGGCTATAGCTGACGTTTTTACGTAGTAAGGTGGGCGTGGCTAAGGCTTCGACATATTGGTGATATATTGTTTTTCAGGGACATACATTTATGTATGAAAGTCACCGACCTCTTTTCGGAATATTTCAATTAAAGCTAAGTTATTTTTGCCCATAGTCTCGCTTTTTCTTGTTCTTTTTTAAATGTACACTATTACTGATTTAAGTGTACAACATTTTCGTAATTATTCTTTTAGTTGACATGATTGCAACTCCGGGAGTGCCGGCAGAAGTGAAAACTTGAAAAATCTGACATTTCGAATCGACGAAAACCGTAGCGACAGAATTAAACTATTACACTTGCAAATTAGCGCGTGAGAACTTATTGTGTGTCGGCCGAACGGGTAAGCGCCGCGGATTGCATGGCGTTTGCGCCTTTTTTCTCGCTAACTCGAATGGCGCAGCCAGTCTCGTACTACGGCATCGGTCCCCCCCCCCCCCCCCCCCCGTCCCCACGCCTCGTCCCGAATCTCTCTCCATTTTACGGTCACGTGACACCTGTGGCGAGTTTAACAATTTTTCCTCATCCCAAAAAGTGCACAGCACCGCTAAAGAAGTTTTAACTTAAAAAAAAACATAATATATGACTGAATACCGCTGCAATATATATATTATACATATATACCTACTTGGTTAATAATGATAATAATCTCATTCTTAATTAACATACCACATAATCGAATGCGCGCATAACTCAACATTTTAAAAGAATACGAACAAAAACAAGGAATAAATTGAGACATACAAACAAATCTATATCTGTCCAGTGTGCACGTCACCTTGGTATCTCGCGCGCGATAAAAGGCAGTAAGTGTTTAGGGCTACATATATATTTATATCGTTTCTTGCGACGGCAGAACGACTCGCTGCCGGCGCCCGCGCCGATGACGTCACTATGTTGCAGGCACTTCATCAAGATCAACACTTCGATATTATCTAACCTATTCATATGTATATGCGGAATATATCTTTTTAGATATAAAAAAGAGGTATACGATACCTGAAAGATGAGACATAATAAAATTGTATATCGTTTCGAACGAGCGGGCGAAGCGAACGAAGTTCTATGCTTTAGCTTGGGCCGAAAATCGTTTGTCCGGTGTCCGGTGTTCGATCTCCCGCTGGCCTGCTGTCCAGTGGGAGATCGAACAGTGTCTCCTTTACAGGTCGCATTTCTCAACCGATTCTCGTGAAATTTTGTGAACAGGTAAAATAATTATATAATTTTTTTTATCAATTCACTTTAAGTTCTACAGCTCACAGAGCCAGTATTATTTGCATAAAAAACACTGAACGGACGATCCAATTCAAACCCAAGAAGCCAAATACTTCTCTCCCGACTGTTAGTAGATATAAAACTAGGACACCGAGTTTTAAATGAGTTTTGAAAACTTGTTTTCATTATACAACTGCACAATGTGAAAACGTCTTTAAGCCTTGGTAATTAAGTCGGCTATCGCTTGCAAACGTTTGTATTGAAAAACAGCCCGAAGATATCTGAGCATTATGTAGAAAACTCGAACGCACTGCGTTTTACGGATCAGATAAGCCCTTTTCCAACTTATCTAGTAACCAATCGAAGTCACGATTCTGTCTTATTGAAATTTGAGTCTTATCCAAATTAGCAAGAGTCGATATTCTTTTAAATTATAACGTTTGTCTTGGATTGATCGCGGAATCTAGTTCTAGTTGTAATTAATCCGATTTCAGGTTTTGCCAGCGGCACGCGATTGCGACACCTGTGTGTGTATGCGTGTCTGAGCGTGTGTGTCCCCTGCTGGGGATTCCCATCGTGCAAATTCGCTTCGAGTCATTGATGACTTTAGATAGCTGGTGGCGACTGGAGTTGTTGCGCGAAACTGCGAATAATGCCGGCCGCGGTGTAAGCGGTGTTCCATGTTTGATATTCATCGCTGTGGCTTGCTAACAACGTTTGTTCAAATAAGTTATGTTGTGATGTTTTTGTATGAGTACTAGTTTTGTGATACTATGAATTAAGTAGTATACAGATGATTAAACGTGTCTAAAGTTGAATAGGTGTCAATCTTACACACATGAACTAGTCCTGTAGTAAGCTCAAAAGGGTTTGTGGTAGGTATGGGTAATAGACAACGATATATTTAATAGTGTACAAAGAAAACATCCAAGAAAACACATAAACAATTAAACGAATATTCTTGCTCATCACATAAACATACTTTTAAGTGATTTAAGTTTTTAAATTTTGCGAAGTCGTTGACGTATTGAGTTTAGACGCGAATCGTTAGGTATCAGCAGATCTCACTTACGCTAGCGCGTAATCAAATGCGTGACAATGCAATGCTTTGATAAGCGGATTGAATCTGAATGAATTTGCATGGCATTGAATACAATGGTGGTAGGACGTGTACGAATGGCCAAAAATAACAAACCGTGTTAATTTGAAGCATTCGTCGGCCGTACCTACTAAATGGCTACTTCTGTGAATAATAGCGAGATTTATATAGGCCAAGGGCATATTGTAGCCAGAATACCATTTTTCTAAATAAACTTTTGTCTAAATCACTTAAATAATATACAATCCGATAAAAGGAAAAACCACAAAAAAATAATCACGAGTTATATTTGTTACCTACTAAATGTAAAATTAGTGGATGGTAAGTAAACTGCCCAAGTGCAAATTTATGCTAAACAATAACGAACGTCTGGTATGACCATTTTAAATTAAAACTAATATTATTAGCATAAACAGTATAAACACCGCAACTTCGCGTAAGCTCAGCATTCTAAAGAAAAAACTGTTGTGTTCCGCGTTCATTCACATTTTCAGCCCAAAGTACAAGATGAAAAACAAAGGAGAGCCGAGAAAAATCGCACAAAAGACACTTCCCCCCGGAAGGGGGGCTTACTAATCAATATAATAGAGCCACTATGGGAAAAAATGTATAAGTATCTACGCAGTCGAACCCTACAAACGAATTCCGACTTTGTTATTAGGCACGAAGGCTGAGAATCGCTTGGGTAACCTTAAGCACGAGCTGCCCTAGTTATAAATAGATTTTCACGAAAAAGAAATGTTACAGGGACTGGTGCAGGCGGCACAGAGTTAGCTATCATTCAGAGGTGTTGTTTTGGGACTTGTTTAAATAGAAAATGAGGAAGATTTACTCTTTTATTTATTGTTTTTTTCCGTACCTAACGTAAACAGAAGAACATCGTATTAAGTGAAAATGTATGTTGGAAATTACCTTCCCAAACTTTAAAAATGCAAGATTTATCTTTATTTTAATTTTATTCCTTATAGCGATGTCCGATTTAAAAATTCATATTTTTATTAGATAGAGGTTCAATACAATACAATACAATACAAATACTCTTTATTGCACACCTCACACAAACAAAGCAGTAAAAAAGAAAAACAATACAATAACATGTAGACAACAGGCGGTCTTATCGCTGAAGAGCGATCTCTTCCAGACAACCTTTGGGTATCGGAGAAAAAGATAAAACTAGATTATGCAGTAGGTGGTGCAGAGATTATAATAAGCCAAAAATCAAAATAATTATATTAATGCACGTACATAAATACCTCTGTATGTAAACATACAGAGGTTCATACAGTTTCGTTGATAATTAAAGCGATTCCTTGTTTGTAACCGTTTTGTGTATGAGCTAACGTGATATTTTCATACCAAAAATTTTTTTGTTACTTGCTATATTCTCCTTTATGTTGATTTGATAAATTTGAATTAATTATACTTATTGGTTAAATGTAGATAGAGGTATGGGTTATACGCGGATTGCCTAGAAAGCAAAATGACTAGTGTGTTGTTTTGCCCACATTGCAGTTTGACCACCGAGCATTATGCCTAAAACGCAAAATGCCTACATCATTTTCGTCGTTTTATCTTTACGTTAGCGATGTCGACGGAGCCCCGCAGAGCGGGGCTCCTATTTCTGGTCTGTTTGCCCTTCGGGCATCTGAAGAAACCTAACGTACCTAACCCACCTACGAGTGGGCATTTTGCGTTTTAGGCACAATGCTCGGTGGTCAAACTGCAATGTAGGCAAAACACACACAGCACACTAGTCATTCCGCGTTCTAGGCAATCCGAGATCATCCGCTCAAAATGGTGCCGGTTAATGTACGGCCCGATAATCTGCGGCCATCTATCTTTCTCTCTCTTTCTGCATGAGTTAAATATAAACAGAGATTTGTCGGACGCCAATTATTGGGACGTGTCCGGCTTCCTCAAAAGTGACAAAAATATGTTATCTTTGGGACTTTTGCCTTCTCTAATTTATTTAAGTTTACGCAAACTCCAACTTGTTCACCGTCGGATTAAAATGTAACAAATGAGCTTGATAGAGTTACAATACAATTAAATTACTTCTCAACCACTAATTGGCACCTCTGGTAAACAAACGCAATATATCATTTACAAATACATAAACCTCTTATCTTGCTATAGCGTAATTAGCTACAGTATATATACTTGTTTTACAAATAATTATATATAGTTATGACCTTTGTAGGTACTTGGCATAGTTAATTGTTTTTCAGAGACTTTGTATGTGACACATTGAAGTGTTAATACGTTACTAACAATTTATTTTATTGCATATTTAAATAATTAATATAAATTACATGTAGGTACATATGGTCCATTATGAAAAATATAATTCACTAAGATATATATAATATCATAGCAAAAAATCCAGGAAGTAACGATCTAAGTACTTAACATTCTACTTACTTATTTTCAACAAATTGACACAAGTTCACTATACATAATTAAATTATGTAGATAGCTAGTCAACCTAGACACAATTTGGTCTAGGTCTTCGCTCCGGATACTGCAATATATAGGTATACTTGGACAACACAATAATTATATGCAACTGCATATCGTAGATTCAGGAGCAACCGTGCACATATGCATAGCGCTCGAACCTCTCAGGGTCACATTTTTAAACGCCGCCTCTGTACCTTCAGTACCCTCGCTCTAATTTCTCCGGACCACACTCACAGACGCAATTAAGTCGCGTACACGAGCCCTCCCCCCCCGCCGCCCCGCAGCCCCCGCCCGGGGGAAAAAACGCGAGAAAAAGAGCGGAAATGCCCGTGACACGTGACTGAGGCTTCCCGGGGTTGCTATGGCGACGGGGTCGTAGGCGTACTACGTATTTTTCTTGCACTGTTTGGATGTTGCGTTGGGTGTTTAGTGGAAGAGTTTTTCGACGACTTTTAAGAGGCTTTTTAACGTTTAGTGATACTATTTACTTGTAGTATTCAAGTTTTTTTTATTGTTTTGATTAGGGAGATTTATCGTCAAACTGACGATGGCTGCTGAATATCTATCAATACTTAAATAAATAAATTAGGGGACAATCTTACACAAATCGACCTAGTCCCAAACTAAGCAAAGCTTGTACTATGGGTAATAGACGACGATAAACATGGATGTTTTCTATATAGATAAATAAATACTTAAATACATAGAAAACATCCATGACTCAGAAACAAATATTCTTGCTCATCTCACAAATAAATGCCCTTACCGGGATTCGAACCCAGGACCTCTTGCTTCGTAGGCAGGGTCACTACCAACTAGGCTAAAGCGGTCGTCTTACTTGTTAGTTTCGCGATGTCTAAGATATTTTGAATAGCTTTTCAAGTACTTTATTTCTTGTGTTAATGTTAAAGGATTGTTTATTATTCTTATAGCCAATTCTGTTACTTAAGTAGTGTGTGATATAAAATATGTACAAAATTGAATGAACAAAGCCAAACAAGAGTAGAATCACGAATCGCTGTAGTAAATATTTGCCAAAATACGTTCCGTTAGCTATGTGTATATATATCGTCGGCGTATTGCTATGTTACATTATTTGTTCAAACATAATATACTGTATGTTAGTCTCTTACATTTTAGTTTTAGTGAAAAGAAAGTAATCCATAAGATAAGCAGCATAAAACAACAGTACACAAATTACGAGCTAGGGTCTCCTAGTAATTGTTAGAAGCACTTATGTCGAAAAACACGCGGGTTTTCGCGGTACTACATATATTCAACACTTTCACTGCCAGGAACCCGCCTATCGGGCGCCTACGCCGTAGTTGTTTTCCGCTACCTATATATACTACATCGCTACGCGCTACACTCGTAGCTGATCCCGAGGGTTTCCCGCTGTGTAGCGGAAAATGCCTACGGCGTAGGTGCTCGCTCGGCGTGTTCCTGGCAGTGAAGTATATGTGATTTTCCACATTTTTTTGCATTCTTCTCTACTAAATCAAAATATGTATACGATTTCATTAAATGGCAAAATACAAAAGGTATTTTTAGCAGAAATGTAAACAGCATTTTAAATTTATTCAGGCACAATGAATGCGATGTGACCTTTTCTAAGAATGAACCCAACTTTAACCTTTAAAATAGATAAAACAGACCTTAGAATAACCGATTTCAGTAGCGCCGTCACGTTACTGCATAAGAACTGTTATTCGGAACGTGCATGGTAATGCGCCTTACCTCTCCCGTCACACCTAACGAAAAAAGACCTCTCATTATGCTTAGTTACTACCAATTGCGGCGTCAAGATATATTTGATGGTGAACCGTGAAGAGTGGTTAAAAGATGTTAGCAGCCGCCCTATTCTGTAACTTGGTTTAAGCTCTTGAATCGGCATGTGGTGTTGGCAGTGGAGGTCTTTCGGCTGGCATGATGAGATGATACCACCTCAGTTACGTCAGTCTAGCTAGTATGACTGGGTTAATGTCGGACATAAGCATTCATCCCTCCCGAGTAAGGGGCGATATCTTTAGTATCCAGTTATGTGCAAAGGTATGAGACAGTGTCCGCAAGGTGTGATTATAAAGGTTTTGTCACCCAATTATACCTCATTCCAGATAACATTAGATTTTTAACGGACAATTTTGGTGAGGTAGGGAACAGCCTGGTGAGGTAGGGCACAGCGTAATGTCATCCCGCTCGAATGTGGAGCAGCCCAACTGGGGAAGTACCTCCGCCTTGCAGAAGACTACAGCCATAATAAATAACACTACTACTTGCTCTGTAGTAGTGTTGTGTTCCTGGAGGTGAGCAAGGTCGCCACAGCTCCCGAGGATGCGTTGTGTTGAGAGCGAGGGAATTTGTTTCTTCAGCTGTCAACACGGCGAATCCTCAAACATATCAAGGGTCGGCAACGCCCATGTTACTCCTTTGGAGTTGCATGCGTCTATAGGCTGCGGTGTCCGCTTACCATCAGTCGGGCCGTACGCTAGTTTGCCACCGTCGATGTATTAAAAGAAACAAATTCTACGTTTTTTCGTTTATCTAGGATATCTTATTTCGATCATTAAGTGCTATTCTAACATAATAAAACCGCGTTTTAGAATGGATTTCCTGGAAACGCGTGACGATTAACGCACTACAAGTAGGTTCGAATGAAAATGGGTTTAATGAACATACATACATACATATATGAATGGGTCACCGTTTATTTTATGTCACCACCGAAATGACAGACCCTTTTAAGTTACCTGTATCATCCGTGCCTGCATAGCATGATAATATTAATTACGCTTATAAAACGGCTCTAGTTTTACTGGTATTACGGTTAGGAACGATTCTTATAATAAACAAAGCACACTTTTTGGGGACTATTAAGATACATTTTAATTAAATATTTATTATAAGGCGGAGGTTGAAATTACAAGCTACGGTAGCCTAGTGGTTCAGGCATAAGGTTGTCAAGCGGCGGTCGTGGGTTCGAATCCCGGCTCGTACCAATACTGAAGAGTTTTTCGGAACTAAATGTACGGAATATTTACCGTTAGCTTTTCGGTGAAGGAAAACATCGTCAGGAAACCGGTCTAAACCCAATAAGATCTAGTTTTCCCTCTGGGTTGGAAGGTCGCTAACTGGTACTAACTGACTAGCTTCCGCCCGCGACTTCGTCTGCGTGGACCCGAGATAAAAACTACCCTATATTTTAATCCAGGCTATATACAATCTTCGTGCAAAAATTCCTCCAAATCGGTTGAGCCATTTAAGCGTGTTTGCGTAACAAACATCCAAACTTTCGCATTAATAATATTAGTAACATTTAACCGAGTTTAACAATAGTGTTATTCCATACAAATATATTCATTGAGCCTATTCAAAAACCAAGCATCAAGGTATCGCATCTACATTATTATTATAATCGAATTGCTCCCTCTTTTTCAAAGTCGATTGTGAAAATTCTCAAATTGAAATTTCCCCGGCCAACGAATTACGTTTCATTTAAGGACCCTTAATTAAGATCCAAATTAATTAATGTCACTTTTTCTGCGTTTTTCGTGGACTGAATTGGGCGGGACCGGAAGCGAGTCCTTGGGCGCTTAGCAACGGGCGGAAACGAAAGAAAAAAGAAAATCTATACGATGCTGCACCCCGCGCGCCCCGCCCTAATTGACTCATTAAAAAGAATAGTTTTTGAGTAACTTCGGCACAAATGCGCATAGTCACTGACCATTTTTTTACATTTTATTTGGCATTTTCTAGTTTTCTCTCTGTTGGAAAGCCATGGTGGCAATCGCTTTCTTAAACCAAGTGTAGGATATATACCCAGACCCCGTATCATGGTCGGCCTTATCACAAGATAAGTGACAAGATAGAGCGTCCGTCACTGGCTGACACCGTTCAATAGAACGAGACGGACGCTCTATCTTGTCACTTATTGCGTGATATACGGCTGACCATGATACGGGGGTCCGGGTATATCCTAAAGAAGCCTGGGGCCTTCTTAGGCACTACGTCTAAATCTATGCTACGGGGTCTGGGAAAACGAGAGATGATGAGCCTATATTGTGTCCCACTGCTGGGCAAAGGCGGCCGCTTAGTACTAACAGAGATAGATGTAGGCACCTGCATAGATTGTATTATTTAGATTACAAATGCGCATGCCTTTAACTCGTCTTTGGTTACGGACTTAGCGTATCCTTGCTAATATTATAAATGCGAAAGTGTGTGTGTGTTTGTTTGTCCTTCTTTCACGTCGCAACGGAGCGTCATATTAATGTGATTTTTTGTATGGAGATAGTTTAGAGGCTGGAGAGTGACATAGGCTACTTTTTCCAGCGGTAAAACATCCAATTCCCACGGGAAAATTCAATTTGTTAAATTTTCCTATAACCACGCGGGCGAAGCCGTGGGCATCAGCTAGTATAAAATAGTTTTACAAATACCCAATACCATAGCTCAAGAGTTCCCCATGTATGTAAAATATTATATAAAGCGAATGAAGCGATTTTTTTTTCAGGATTGCAAATGACCACGATCTCTGCCTACCCTCCGGGAGACAGGCGTATATGAATGCATGGATGTTATATGTAAAGGTGCATAATTATAAAAGTGAGAATTTTAATGACATAACATAACACGAGCGCGACAATAAATCGTAAATTACTTTTAATGTATTTGTATACAAATAATATTTAAAAAATATACATATATACATATATGTTTCCATTAAAAATTTGGGTAGGTATTATTATCAATATTATCATTAATTAGAACTAAAATAACATTTCTTTGTAACGCATACTTTTGCATACAATTTTTTTGATCTCTAATGTTTCGTGATATACCTCGAACCAATGGAGACCTGCTACCACTTCAAATAATCAGGTTAGCTCACTGGCTACTATGCCATAAACCAGTTTAGTAACTGTCACTGACCACTTTACTAATAGTCGATACTAAGACTTTGTACCTTTTGTACCCTTTTTTATACAAGGTGTAACAAAAATGGGGTATGAACCGATCAAGGGCTTAACAGGTATCGTGTTCTGATAAGAAAAACCAGAAAAAAAAAATTTTTTTTTACATTTTTATTTTTACTAAAGTAAAATAAAAAACGCGTCAGATTTTTTTTTCTGTTTTTTCTTATCAGTACACGATACGTGTTAAGCCCTTGATCGGTATATACCCCATTTTTGTTACACCTTGTATTTGCGGACAATCTTACAGATATCAATCTAGTCCCAAGCTAAGCAAAGCTTACTTATAGTATGGGTACTAGACGACGATAAACATACTTTTATAGATAAATAAATACATAAAAACATCCATGACATACGGATACTCTCAGGCAGTAAATCGGTACTACAAAAACTGAACAGTAACAACATCACATCTAGCTTGATATACGAATGCCACCAAAACAACAGAGGTGTGTGCAGGCAGAAACAACGTTACCATACAATGGATCAAGGGGCACAGTGGCTCAAGAGGAAACGATGCAGCGGACGAACTGGCCAGGAAAGGCTCAGAAACGGCGGCATACGGACCGGAACCAATCTTACCCCTGCCACAAAGCTACATATGCATCAACTTGACCTATACACCAAATACCTACACCAAAGATACTGGGAGGATATAGACACATGCAGACAGACCAAAGAGATTCTGTCAAAACGCGACAACAAACTCACAACTGCACTACTGAAGACACACAGAAACCAACTACGCAAGATAGTAGGAATAATAACAGGACATAATACCCTGAACAGACACCTGTACAACATGGGTATCACAGACATCCCCATGTGCAGAGCATGCATGGAGGCGGAAGAAACGACCAAACATATTCTACTGGACTGCAAGCAGGTAGAGGTATACAGGAAAAAGCACCTAGGGTCTCCAGACACACTACGGAACGCAGTCAGGAACACAAAGGCACTCACCAACTTTCTAGAGGAGCTGGGGTGGTTAGAGTAGCGCTACCCCACCATTTCACGCAAAATAGGCACACTGGATGTCGACTTGCGGAAAAGATCCCAGTACAACTAACTAACTAACATCCATGACTCAGGAACAAATATTCGTGCACATCGCACAAATAAATGCCCTTACCAGGATTCGAACCCAGGACCTCTAGCTTCGTAGGCAGGGTCACTACCAACTAGGCTAAAGCGGTCGTCAAGGTCGTCTGTTGGAGACTAAGGTCTGTAAATGGGTTATGTTTTGAGTTCTAAGAAAAAGAGACCTTAATGCCGGTTGTGTAAAGTTAATTTACCCAGAGAATGCCACATTAGGGTTTGCCGTATGATTGGAAAAGCCGACCCCGCGTAACGGGATAAGTCGAGGCCTGAATAAGAAGAAGAATGCCACATTAGGGTTTCAATTGGCTACTATTCAAATAACTGGAGATGGGTCGCAAAAACAAAACAACGTCGAAATAGCTTCACAAAAACTGTGACTGACAGCCTCGTGTAGTCTTCTTATGGCTAGTATGCTAAGAATTTGTACTAGTTTACTTAAAGGGCTCCCATACGCCAATGACCTTCATCTGAATCCCTTAGTTTTCTAATGTTTTTTGTAGCATATTATGTTAACAACAACGGCTTTAAGCAAAATAGTATCCCATATTTATTTCCAAGTTCATTGTTTTCGAGATATTTGGCATCAAAGTTGAACAATTTTAGGCCAAAAAAACTGGTTTTCTGGCCATAACTTTTGTGTTAACTGGTTTAAAATGAAAACCCTAGACCAGTTTTTAGAGACGTCACAGACGAACCCAAATATGTAGATTTCGTATATGTTAGATTTTTCACGTCAATAGAGATACGAAATAAGTGTTTTTTTAGACGATGTTTAAAAAAATCATTCAAATTTAAGTATTCATTTGTTTCAAAATCCGGTAGATGAAAATGGAGATAAAAGATTGAAGAACCGATAGCCGTTTGATTTACAATTCTATCTGTAGTGCAAAAGTAGGAGAAAGGATTCAAAGCTTGTCAAAAATCGATGAAAACCTCGGGTAGCCCCGTAAGAGGAAGATTCATACTTAGATCAAACAATTCTGTTTTTTTTTCACGTCACTTATTTTTATGGCATACCTTCTTCTAGCCGTTCCACACGATTCACCTTGATAACAACCAGGAAATGTTTATTTAGAAAGGACAATAACACAATTATAACGAAAGAGATGTCGCTATCGTTCCTCTCTCCGCGAGTTAAGCTGGTTTTCCACCGGAGGGGCGAAACGAGACGAGACGATGCGAGAATTGAAATCGTATGGGACTTTCTACCTATTTCCACGGAGCGCGCGCGCGCGCGCGGTTTAAATAGGTAGTAAGTCCCATACGAATTTCAATTCTCGTCTCGCCTCGTCTCGTCTCGCCCCTCCGGTGGAAGACCAGCTTTAACAAGTTGTAATGTCAAAAGTTCTAACACCCGACAGGTCAATTAAAAATGTAATCAATCATAATTAAAATTTGTGTCCATAACTCATTATTAATCGAGTCATGAGTAACGATTGAAATCATTAATGTAACGATTAGAACGTCACAATGAAACCCAAATTTAAAATCAGTCAATATGACATTAAATTTCTGATTGTTACAGATAGATTATACAAATACTATTTTTAAATACAATCAGTTTCACGAGCCAATACGAGAAGTATATTTGTCTAGTGATACTTATCATCACGCCTGTTTCCTGGAGGGGCAGGCAGAGATCTTTGAGACTTACATTGGCTACGATTCTGATCAACTTTTTGTTCACTTCATCCAACTTCAAAACATTCCTTACACCTGATTGGTCAATCATGGCTGGTCGATTGCTAAACGCTTTGTACGTACGTCAGTTGTGACTTCAGGTAGATCTAAATATATTTTTTTGCATGGGAAAATGACAGTTGAGTTGTCCTAAAGCTCGTTCGAAGGTGACATGTAATTTTTACATTAGCAAAAAATATGACTATGAACATCACTTTCCGAGTTAAGTTGATTTATACTATAAGTAGGTATTCTATTTTGAAGTTCACAACAAAGACTAGGTGTTTAATCGTAGTACGTATTAACTGTCATTTTATGGTTAAAAATAGACGCTCTTATAAATGGACACAAGCTGGCATCAAAGAATTCTATCAAATATTTATGTGGCATTGTATGTTTGCAGAAACTATTACTTACATAATACATAATACATGTTAGTAAACATACAGTTCTGAGAACTCATGTAACCTGCGTGAAACCGGTTTCGCTCCTGCGACGCCTGATGGAGAAAAAAAACCAATGCTTAATGATAATGACTAGCTAACTTACTTAGATTTGATAGTATGTGACAGTTTAAGTTCTTTCTAATATGGCTTCATAGAAAGTGACATATGCCTTATCTTGTCGTTTATCATGTGGTAACAGTGAGCATAAATTTAACACAGTTTAGAATCGTATATTGTTTATAATCTCATTTGGATCCAATTTTCATTAAATAGATTATCGAGAAGCATTTTTGGCATTGACAGTGAATGAATGTGTACCGTGTTTTCGAAATATCGTGAAGAAGCGTACTAGTATATATATCGTTTTATCTACATAAATAAAATATACTTATAAGTAGTAATTTTACAGGCTCTCCTCTCTATAGCGCAGCCCTAATCAGTAGGTAGTTTGTAGTTGAATTAGCCTTTCAAAGCGACCGAAGTTCCTTTTAATTGTCACGTAATTACCTTCCAGGGTCCTAGGTTAAAGTTTATTGCGTTCCTTTCTATTCCGTTGTTTTGAATTTGTATTAATTGCAAAAATCTAATCTAACTGCGTAAATAAGAACATCGAATTACAAATATCAGTGAGCCAACTGATTGGATACTTTAACAGCCACAAGGCCGTCAATATGATATACTATAAAGCATCTGACGATTAGACGCATAATTTACAGTCCAGTGACACAAAGTCGTATGTTCGTTTATATTTTATATGCCTACCGCTTTTTAATAAGACACATTTGACCTCGCATCGATATGTTGCATGCAACATCGTACCAAACCGGGCAGTTACCCTGCTATATAAAAAAGTCGTATATCAACACAAGATTCGTAGTTGTATATGTCTTTTTGATTTAGCCCGGTTTGATGCAAAAAGCCTTTTTTACCCGCAGAACTGGTTTCAGGTCATGTGTGTATGTATGGATGCAAAGGGTCTCTACATGGTAGGCGCTAAAGACACTTAGATATTAAATGTGATATAGCAACCAATATTACTGTTTGTATATTCGTAAATGACCAACGCTATTGGGTACTTTAAAAGATAAAACATTATGTACTGACTCAAAAGCGCCACAAAACAGTTAATTGATGATTTGCTACTAGATATGATTTTTGTAATATTTTTGAGCTTAGTTTATTTATGCCTTTGCAGTTTAGTGTACGAGTGAACTGCATTGAAATAAAATATGATGTTATAATACTTATAAATTATTTAAAAAAAACAGTTTTTTGCGCTTTTGAGTCAGCACTTGGTTACATAATGTTATAATGCATTTTACATAATTACGATTCTACGTGTTTTTATTTAATAAATAAAAAGGTACTATTCAACATTTAAAACTTGGTTAAGTAGTTTGAGTTAAGATAACTATCAAAATGCCTCAAGAACCATGTTTACCTCATAAAAACAATGTTACGAGCAAAAAACAGAACCTTCAACTTCAGCCGAAGTAGCAACGCGTAAAGAAGCTACGAGTTACAATTATTGCAATTGTTCATGGCGTTACGTCAACCTTCCAAACTTAACCAGGACCCGAGCCAATCTCAAATGATCCTTAACAAAACGGACTAGAATTCAAGTCAACTGAAGCACTTAACGGCTGCAATGTCAACATGCAAAGTTAACTAGGTCTTGAGACAATGGAAAAACAGCTTTATTAATAGTGAATAGGTTCCATGACGGCTGAAGGTGTTAAAGTGGCAATGTCAACATGCGAAGCAACGGACGAGGCCGATGTGCAAGGTTAAGGCGATGAACACTTGAGTAATAGTAAAACGAAATCATTAGGATTTACTTCATTGGCTTAGGATAAGCGTCGAGTAATTATGGTATAAGTTGATTTCAAATACGACGTTTTTGGATGAAATTTCCGCCATTTACCTATCTAAACGACCGAGAATTTACGAGCGAGCTATTATTTGGGTGAATTAATTTTACTAGACGCTAGTTGTCACGGTAACGTCTCCTGAAGTCACCTAATACTGTGGTATCATTAATTGAACTCCATAAATAATAATAATAATATTCTTTATTGCACCACAACATAAGAAAAGCATGTTACAAGAGAAGATTAAATAAATAAAGGTAACATCAATGTAGGGTTATGTTGTCGTTTTTAACCCCTTAATTATGCCTATATTCAAGACATGTTAAGCAGTCAATATTTAGTTTACACCATCCAATTTGTTTTATAATTTCTGTCATGCTGTCTTCGGGCTAACGTTACAGTTAAAGTAGTTGATTGACCCGTTTACTAAAAGGTTTGATTATAAACCAAAACAAGACGGTGCTAGCATCAATTAGAATAAGTGACGAGTAACATACGTCATCGTCAGCGTATTCGCCGCCACTGACTTGAACTCAAGTTTTGTCACTGTCGCCATCCACCTGCCATCGCGTTCATACGAAGTCCAAAAACAATAGATTTAAGACTTGCGTGGCGTGGGGGTGCTACCTCGCATTTATTTCTGTGCTCAATAAATTATATCTAAAACACAACGCCAAGCTCTGTTCATTTGTCATAGTTTTTATTGATACTTATTCGGATACGTTTTTATTCAGCTCTCAAACTAAAATCTGCAAGCCAAAACATTGATATCGCGGGCTGCAGAATAACACGCAAAAAAAGGCCCATCCGGTTTACCAATCGTCGGACACAATTTATTTCTTACTTGTCGTTTTTTTACGTCTCAAAACTTAGTAAATACCTCCTGTGTGCCACGCCAGTTCAAGATAATCAGCACGTGTGGCAACCAACATTTAAAGGCCAATTGTTATGTAAAACAACTTGTTTCTCACAATTGGGAAGAATCTTAATTATTGTCTATAGCGTGATTAGGAATCATTCGAGTTATTTCTTGGAGTTTGGGTTTTTGAATATCTATTATCAGAATAATGTCTAGTTTATAATATACTAGCTTCCGCCCGCGGCTTCGTCTGCGTGGTGCGGTGGTTTTCATCCTGGCTATAAACTTTCGTGCAAAATTTCATTGAAACCGGTCGAGCCGTTTAAGCGTGATTGAGCAACAAACATCAAAACATCTAAACATCCAAACTTTCGCATGTTTAGTAGGATAAATGTGTCCCATATTAGGTGAAAATTGGCGGAATTGCGGTGATTTTTAAAACTTGGTCTTTAATAGGGTACACCTAAACTAACCTTTAACAGTAGCAACATACTAAAATAAAACCTGTCCTAATGGACTATATTTTAACCATTTTAATTATGCTAATTACGTGCATATTGATGATAAATGGAGTGAGACTAAAGGTCCTCACGGCAGATGCCGGCTTCAGCTAATCATGCTGATGCTGTAATTGATCATCACAATCGATGACTACCGTTCAAGGAGAACCGACCAATTATATAATAATTACCAGCCTTGATTTCTCACTAGCAACACCAGTATCGCGGTGTTGCTAGTGAGACGTACTTGGATGTATCGGCTCAAGTAATGACTTGGCCAATAAAGCCAACAATCGCCATGTTATTATGGTGAAGCTGTAAAACATGTGGTCCACGTGCCTCGGACGTGATAAATAATAATAAATGCACGAGTATGTACGGCACTCGGTGGCTGCGCTAACGTCTCGGTCACGACACAGTTTTTGCTGGATTCCGCAAGGACATGACGACATTAATTGCGACTCACCTGAACTTGCCGTTCGTGTGGTCCTCCCACTTGATTATCGACGGGCAGTACTTCGGGTCGAAGAGGAGGTTTCTGAGGAACTCTGGGACTGACACGCTTCTTGGGCGCTTGCAGATCTTCCGGCCGCTTCCCTTCGGCCGTCCAGGCGGCCGCTTCTGCTTCCTCTTGTCCTCCTCGTCTCCGGACTTGCTGACGTCACTGCCGTACGAACACTCGGGGGACGCGGGCTCGGAGTTGCGGTACACGTCTTCAGCGTCGTCGCTCGAATCGCACGCCGCGAGCAAACTGCTGTTGTTCGGCTTGTAATCCGACGCGTATATTCTGCTCTTGTGATCCAAATCCAAGTCCAACATCGTATGCGCGGGCTCATGTTGCTGGTAGGGATCACTTTCTGCGTACCTTAAGACAGACGATTGTCTGACCAACTCCTCGTTGATCCGGCTCTGGAGTTTATCGAACAGTCCACTGGCTATCCTCGCCGATAGATTAGGATCGACGTTCGGGTGCGCGAGTCTGTGCATCATTTCGTCTTTCTTTATAATCCGCAACTCGTGACCGAAAATCTTGAAGTTGTACCACGGTATATCGTATTCACTGAAGCCCATCGCGATAGTGGTGTCGAGGATCCAGGAGATGGTATCGTCCTCGTTCCAGTCGACGACGAACTTATATTTCCAGTCGTCGCGGGAGTACTCGCGGGAGCTGACGAGGTTGTGGTACACGTTTGTGGAGGAGTCTTCCTCGGGGTAGACATCGTAGGGCGGGTTGGAGTAGTAGTTTCCGTAGATGTAGGAGGCGGGGCCCTTGTTGAAGACTTGTTTGAAGTCGTCAAGTCGGGCGGGCGCGGGGGGCGCGGCGGCGGGCGCGATATACAGGTCGCACATGGCGGGGTCGCAAGGGCGCGCGTAATCGAGCATGGCGCGTGCGACACGGTCGGCGGTCGGGCGCGGAGTGCCGCTCGGTGCGCAGATCCTTGTACTAATACTTGGCACACGCTCTTCGTTTGTTTACATGCGTCTGTTTTGTTTTTGTGATAGCGCTGATATCTGGATTTGGAGATACGGTTTACTGGCCTGATAACACTAGTTCAGTGCAATGTGTGCATTGAACGTTGAACTATACAATTAAGTTGCGTCACTTTGCATTCATCATGTCCCTAAGCGTATTTAAGAGTTTACATACCTACTGAAGCAAACTCGGAACATACTTTCGACTTTGATGCGTTTTTCTTACAATGTTAGCAGCTATGTTACTAAAACGAATTGGTACATACTGGTGATTTCAGTTATTATAGATATAGTATATTGAATTAACCGTTAGACCCGACGTAGAACATTTTGTACAAATTTCAACTTTTACTGAATGTCAAAATGTTCCTAATTAAAAGCACTAAAGCGTAAAGCGGTAACGTTCACGATTTGAACACATTTTTCTTTCTAGGATTTAATCGCGTATAATTTAAAATAATTAAAAAAATTGGGTGAGGACCAAATTCTTGGCCAGTAGTAAACAACTAGTCGGTAGTTAGCCATACAAACTGAAGAAGTGAAAAAAGTTCCGTTGTGACACAATAATTAACCATATCATTGTACGGTTAATTTTCGTGTTACAGTGGAAAACTTTCATAGAAAATTTTACGTAACGTAACGTTCCGGATATGTCGGAACATACACTGGTTCCGAGCAGACTCCCTGTATTATATTATACTAAAGAAAATGATAGTGTGTTTTATTAATGGGAAACATCGGACCTGTATTAATTAGGTAGATTACATATAAATAGGGGTAGTCAGATGATTACAGCTAAGCTCATAAAAAAGCTGTAAAACTCTGTAAAGCTGTAAAACGTCAGTAGTAACGCGGTATTTTGCGAATAAGTTTCACTACAAATGTTAAACAAGTAAACATAATCTACAGTATGCTATAATATATATTATATAAGTGGATACCTTGGAAGGATAGGTTTTGCTCGGCGTCGTTAAGTTATATCGGTGTTTCCCATACCAGGGGCCGTAGACAAGGTTACAATCGACAAGCGCTAACGCCAATAGAAAATAACTAAAATGTAGGGGAATGACAGATGCCGACGAAACACTTTTCGTTAACATCTGTCATTCCCATGCATTTTATTAGTTTTCTATTGGCGTTAGCGCTTGTCGATTGTAACCTTGTCTAGGCCCCCTGTACGGCTATCCCAGGTGTTATTCGGAACGCGCTAAATGCGCCTTACCTCAGGAAACTAGACCTCTACCTACACTTGCTTCCTACAAATCGCGTTGTTGAGATATATTTGTGGGTTACAGAAGCTAGGTTATAGCAGGGCAGGACGGAACGAGCGAGACAGCCTATCCGTTTCCTTCATATACAATATCATCATCATATCAGCCGAAAGACTTCCACTGATGGACATAGGCCGGTCACTTTGGCCCGCTTTGGGGAGCCAAAGAGGGCCAAAGTGACCGGCCCTGCGCATCCCGCATCCAGCGGACTCCCGCGACCTTAACCATCATCAGTCCACCTTGTCGGGGGTCACGCTGCGTCTTCGGGTACGTGGTCGCCACCCGAGAATCCGCCCCAACGGCCATCGGTTCTACGTGTAAAGTGGTACAGGGTGAATTTGAACATTTGGAATCACTGACAGACTCCATTTTTGAAAAAAAGCTGGTAGGTATTTTTTAAATTATAAATTGTCTATCCCATAAGAATTATCCGTACAGCGTGGTCATTCAGGATTCATTGCCGCGCGGAGCGGGGCGGGGCGGGGGAGGGGCAGGCGTGTCGTGTTAACCCGTACCTACTATACCCACTGAGCCCGCGCGGTAAGGTTTTTTTGGGTTAACTTAAAGCAGCAATTACTAAAAATTTTACATTTACAAAGCATTAAGTGGTTGGTTAGGTAGGTCCAACTTCGAGAAAGAGGTCAATCGTCGAATCCGACTCGGCTGGGCAGCGTTCGGGAAGCTACGGCACATCTTTTCGTCCAATATTCCGCAGTGTCTCAAGACGAGAGTCTTTGACCAGTGTGTGTTGCCAGTGATGACATATGGCACTGAAACGTGGTCGCTTACTATGGGCCTCATAAGAAGGCTCAAAGTCACCCAAAGGGCTATGGAGAGTGCTATGTTGGGAGTTTCTCTGCGTGATCGCATCAGAAATGTGGCTATCCGCAGCAGAACCAAGGTAACCGATATAGCCCTCCGAATAGCTAAACTTAAGTGGCAGTGGGCGGGGCACATTGCACGTAGAATCGATGGCTTTGGGGCGGAAAGGTTCTCGAGTGGCGACCATGAACCGGAAGGCGCGGCGTGGGTAGGCCCCCCCACGAGGTGGACTGATGACCTGGTAAAGGTTGCTGGAGTCCGCTGGATGCGGGTGGCGCAGGACCGGTCACTTTGGCACTCTTTTGGGGAGGCCTATGTCCAGCAGTGGACGTCTTTCGGCTGATATGATGATGATGATGAAGTAGTTGGTACTTAATGCTTTGTAAATGTCGCCGCCACGCATACGCTACTCATCCTAATTGAATTGATATAAATGTGTTTCGCGCTCTCGTTCTGCACGGCTATCACAAGACGGCGCGCGAGCTCTCTCGATTTTTCTCTCACTATACCTCTCTTTCTAACTTTTCTAATAAGAGAGAGACGGATCGAGAAAAATCGAGAGAGCCCGCGCGCCGTCTTGTGATATCCGTGCTGATGCGTTGACCATCAGCGCATCAAAATAAAAATAAAACAAATTGGAATTCGTTACACACTTCGAATCGACCCCTAAGTAAACACGTGATGATTATAAAACAAAACGCACACCGAATACAAAAACTTATTTTAAATAACGGATCATATATATTTTACCGTATGACTATCAACTTAAGGCTCAAATGCGAACGGAGATTTTTGACACTTACACCCCAGGCCACTAGTATAGAAACAAAGTTGTTTTCTTTATTTCTTAATTCCATTATTAGATTATTACTGTGGGACGAGCTGGACAGGCCGATAAGAAAAACATGTCCAACTTCAAAATCAGCATTGTGGACGAATTTGTCAACAGCCTGGGCTAATCTTGAACAAAATACCATCGATAAATTGATTCAAAGAATGCCGAGATTGTGTGCTGCAGTTATGAAAGCAAAAGGCGGATACATTAATGAAAACAAAGTTTAGGTCTATATTGAAAACAACACGCATAGTCAATAGGAATAGAAAGTTCGTAAATTGTTGTATATATTTGTTTATTTTAAATAAAAACTTTTCGTGTGAAAATTAACGTTTTCTATTGTCATACTCGTATACGCTTGTTTCCATACTTTTGGCTTGGGGTGTACGTCCTTGTATTACTACGTTGTTGTTTTACGAGTTTGCGTTGTAATTTTGAGGTTGTAAACAGATGTTTGAATTATATGGTGACCTGATATTTTTTAGAAAGAAAATGGAGTGTTAATTGTTTACAACAAAGCCATTGAAGCTAAAGTCAGATTCATACTTGTCTGACGTGACTCTTTCTGGTGTGAAATGTAACCGTAATAACCAGGTAACACAATTACGTTGGATTTTGTGATATTGTGGATGGGGCCGTTCACTGAGAACCAATCGTGTAGTTGGCTGCTCATCTGTTTGTTCGAGCTGAGAGTACGTGGGTGCCTTTACTATCACGGAGGTGTCGTCAGCAAACAACACCATCACACCTTCAGTTACAGAGGCCGGGAGGTCGTTTATGTACATCAAAAACAGGGTATTCCCAAGCGCTGAACCTTGTGGAATCCCGAGTTTCAGGCTACCTTCTGTTGATTTGATGTTTTTGCCTTCAATACCATCTGGCGTCTATTGTCAAGGAATGATGTGAATAGTGTATGAGCGTTATTTTTGATTCCATAGTGTCCTATCTTTTCTAACAATAATTCATGACTAATCACATCAAACGCTTTAGACAGGTCACAGAATAACCCTGCTGCCTTTTCTTTTGCATCCAAAGCTGTTGTATGTATGTATGTATGTAAGCACTTTATTGTACACAATAACAGGTTAAAGAATATACATGTCACACAATAGATCAAAGTACAAAGGCGAACTTATCCCTATAAGGGATCTCTTCCAGCTAACCTTTGAGCAATGTTGTTATGCTATCGTAAATCTTATTTGTAGTGGATCTATTTTTTCTGTTAGCTAATTGTGTCTGTTAGTAGTTTGTCTCGAGATGGTTCATTAAACAATTTGATAAAATGGATTCAGGCACTTTTTCAGAACGTCGGGGCACACACCTAGAGTGAACATGCTGTTTATTAGTTCTACTAGTAAACCGGCAATGACTGGCCAGACGCACTGGAGTATGTTCAGACTTATATCATACATATGTCTAGGGTCCCACGTGTTTTTATCATAGCCCTCAACGTGCGGTTTAGGTCAGTGAGTGCGACTGTGGGTGGGTAGGACAAGGCCAGTGGGCGTAGCATGGTTGCCATTTTATCACTTATCGTTGTGGTAAAAACGCCCATCACGCTCTGATAAGTATGCGAGTGCGAGAGTGACGGATGCCTTATCCACAACGATAAGTGATAAAATGGCAACCGTACTACGCCCGCAGGTATGTTTACATTCTGTTAATAACGATTTATTTTTTGATTTATTGGATTTGTTACTATTATCTATTGTACATTTAGAAGCAATCGCGAAAAAGTGTTGATTTAGGTGTTCTGGTACTTTGCTCGGTGATACATCGTTTCCACTTTCATCTTTAAGTGAAATAGCGCTGCGTAAGGGTTTTGTAGATGTTTCGTCGCTGACTATGCGCCACATTTCTTTCGTCGGGTTTTTACTATTCGTTAGTCTGCTTTCGTAGTATTCTCGACGGGCAGTTAAAGATTCCGATTGTATTCAATCGAATCGTTAAAATTTAAAACATGTCTAGAGACTGACTGATTGGCCATTTCTGACTTGGTGTTTATTTATCAGGTTGACAGTTTCGTTTGGAAACATTCTGACGTCTGCAGTTTTTTTTTAATGATATGCCCTCAAGTGAGGACCGAGAGATCCAGGAGGTTAAAGATCTCTAACTTCTTGTTATTTCCGATATACCGAATGTAATAAATAATATTATGCAAATTTGTTTCGTTTTATTTTAGTGACATTCAGTTTGTTAAGTTGAATAATGAATAAATAAATATTAGGGGACAATCTTACACAAATCGAGCTAGCCCCATAGTAAGCTCAATAAGGCTTGTGTTACGGGTACTAAAATGACGATATATATTTTTTATACCATCATTGGTCATAACAAATGTAAGAAGCTACTTAAAAGTTACTTATTAAACTTATTAAACTTAGGTAAAGTTTAGAAAGAAAGAAAGAAAGAAAACATTTATTCACTACACAAAAGACACACAGAGACAAAGGGAGTACAGATACAAAACAATTGACACATAATGTGTGTGTCTTCGCGGCAGTGAATCGGTCGCTGTCTCAGCATTATGCCAAGGTGTCAGAAAGACACCTACAGCGCTGATTTTCAGACAGCACCGTACGTGACCCACGGAACGCAACACAACATACTGCCGATACAAACGTATACACATAATAAATAAATAATTTATATACTAAATCTGTTAAATATGTGACACAAGCACAATGGGATGAAAAACAATGTGAAAAACGCGAAACGGTTGGGATGTTTACAAAAAAAAAATGGTTAAAAATTAAAAGTTTAGATGAATAAGTGTAGGTAAGGAATACAATTGTAGTCAACAATAGCACCTTGTTACAAGTATTATATTATAATTAGTTAACTTAAGGAACGCGGGATGAACCGCGCGATCTCGCCAACTATTGCCTAAACCTTCCAGGTTTTAAATAGTGGCTTTATGTGCAACACATTTATTTTAAAGAATTTGGATTAACTATATAAAAAAATAAAGATATAAATCATTAAATACACAGTAAACGTCCAAGATTAAAAAACAAAGAATCATGCTCATCACACAAATATTTGCCCTTACCGGGATTCGAACCTAGGACTTCGCAGGAGCGAGCTTCGCAGGCAGGTAGGAATAATATCCTTAATCTGCATTAATTATTAGTGTGTCAATCAATCATAGGCCTTTACATCTATTTCAGACGATTTAAGAGTCCGCAGTAAGCTCGATTCTCCATACAAACGTACGTGAGGTATATCTATGTCTGTAATTAGTTTTAGATACCATAGTAAAAAAAATACAGCGAATTTAATTTTTTTAAAAATCTTGTTTTTACTGTATTTCGTTTGTTTTATACACTGGAACCATATAAACTAATTACAGAGATTAATATACCTCATGTCAATGTATATGCAAAGTTTCGCGACAATCGAACACGTAGTTTTAAAATGAGAGCGTAACTACGTTTGTATGGGAAGGTGAAATTCGGCCGAGCTTACTGCGGACTCGCATTGCTGTGGAGACATTGTTTTTGGTGACCGTGAAGACCGATACGAGACCGGCATGGTCTGCCACATTTCCGTGGAAGACATTCACATTGACACATTTGTGTGTGTTGTGTGTGTGTATTAGAAATAGGAGAGACAAGTTGGTGGGCCACCTGATACGGCACGACAGTTTCTTTCTAAACATCCTGGAGCCTAAAATTGAAGGCAAGAGAGGCAGAGGAAGGCCTAGGCTAACATATTTTAGCCAAATAAAAGAAAAAGCTGATGTCGAGTCATATGAGGAAGCCAAGAGGCTGGCAATGGACAGAAAAAAGTGGCGGTTACTCCACCGACAAGAGCCAGGCTCTTAAGTAATGATGATGGTGACGTGTGTGTGTTACAATTAGTGTATAAAATTATTATTATTTGACATGAAAAAGTGCTCTTGCGGCCTATTTGCAGAATAAATAATTAATTTTGAGTTTGATTTTACTACCCCATACTAAATTATACTTAGTTTATAATTTATAACTACCTACCTTTCCTTAACACTACTGTATTTAAATCTTGTTTATTCGCACTCGCAGACTGCCAAGATACAGGCTTAGCCTAGTTTGGCTGCCAAGATACAGGCTTAACCTAGTTTGGAGTCTGATGGATATACCCTATATCGTGTAACAAGTGTTTTGTGAAATAAATCATTTTATTTTATTATTATTATTCACTTTATTCATTTTTCATCTTAGGCTAGGTTTTTACAATAACTATATAAAAAGTAAAATATAAAACTATACATACAAAACATAAAATCATTACAAAAACCTAACCTAGGGTACCGCCGGCAGCGAGGCGGGGCCTAAGCTGCCGGTGGTCAGGGCGCCAGAGACAGGAACCTCCTGACTATCCGCGCAGTATCCAGGAGTACCGCCTTCTGACCCTTGATCCAGCCATCTAGCGAGAGTCTCTTGAGGTGATGGTCGAGACTCTTCGCTATTAAACCGTTCGCCGAAATGACTATCGGGACGATGATCGTCGAATCAACATCCCACATGGCGGTTACCTCGTGAGCCAGGTCTAGGGGTACTTGCTGGCTTTATCCTTCTCAGCCTTCACGAGGTTCTCGTCACGGGGGATGGTGATGTCGACGAGCACTGCCTGGCGTTTCGATCGATCTGTCACGATATCAGGCCTATTGGCAAGAATTTCCTGTAATTTGATATTTATTCTTAGTACCTACTAATAAAAACTGAAACCATCGGTATTGGCAGTAGATAACTGTGCAAATGCATTTTTTGACAGGAAAATTTAATCAACAATCTCCTAGTGTTATTCCCGGTTGTGCCTTAACCCTTTCCCAGACAGGCAGTTGGCAAGTGACAATGAAGTGTCGGTCGAATTCCTTGACATAAAGAGACAGGTTTGTTAAGCAGTATGAGGTCGATATAACGCCTATGCCTGAAAAAAGGCTAAAGCAGACTGGGATCCGCTTTGGCACCTAATCCCAGGCTTTAGCATAGGCACTAGTTTGTTTAGGATCATTAAGTCCGCAGTAAGCTCGATTCTCCATACAAACGTAAACAAAACACAAACACTCAGAAAATTGGTTAGCGTGAACGCAGGCTACGTGTAGAAGATACCGTTGATCGTTTTTTTAAACGAGATTCATCCAAGTGCACATAAAAATACTTTTGAATATTGTTTTAAGAGTCCGCAGTAAGCTCGGCCGAATTTCACCTTCCCATACAAATGTAGTTACGCTCTCATTTTAAAACTAAATGTTAGATTTTTTTTTAGGGTAACTCCCCTACACCTAAAGCGGGGATGTTATTTTTTTTTCTCGTCAAACCCATGGTGGGGGGTTGGATAGCTCGTTCAAAAATATTATGGATTTCCTAAAAACATTTTTCGAATCAGTAATTCGTTTGCGAGATATTTCGCTTTAAGGCCCTAATTTTAATTCGAGTCATGTGTCCCCCCTGCCCCCTGCCCGCATAATGGCTACTACTAGGGAAGTGAAAAAAATCGTGGTAGTAGTACATATAATGAATTTAAAAGGAAAACTATCACGAACAAGTACGCATAAATAGTTACCGACTAATAGTCGACCAACTTACTGTGTAATTGAAAAGGCCAATTTTCGTACAAATTCGGCCGACGTAACCGCACCGCACGTCGATGTAACTAAGACAGACAGGCAACTACGGAACCCTACACTGCGCGTGGCCCGACACGTACTTGGCCGGTTTTTTAGTAGTTTAGATTAGTTATATCTTACCTCATTAGCGCCCTTACTTTGCCTTAATTTTCTTTCTTTCTGTGCACACATGTTTAGAGTTACATATAGTCCAGATCTGAGCCTTTACGCTAATATTGTATTTCTGTAATTGCCTTAAGTGTGGAATTGATGGAGATATAGTCACGAAAAGAGAAGGGTATGTTAAGGTGGTTTGGGCATGTAGAGAGGATGGATGAAAGAAGATTAACGAAGAGAGTGTATATAAGAAGAGTGGAAGGGCAAGTTGGAAGGGGAAGACCTAGGCGAACTTTCTCCGATCAAATTGGAGAAATGTTACTAAAAGGCCAGGTCAAAAGTACCCTAAACCGACGAGCATGTATGAGAAATGTTATGAAAGTGAGTGAAGCGAAAGTGGTTTGTCGGGATCGTAGCAAATGGAGATCCGTGATCTCTGCCTACCCCTCTGGGAAAGAGGCGTGATTATATGTATGTATGTATGTATGTATGTAATTGCCTGTAACTTGTTTTGTGAGCCTTAATAAATCTGTATTCACCCAATATTTATGACCTCCATTAGAAAAACACAGTGGCACAAGAAAAACATTTTCGGAAGATAAAAAACCCGTTAAGTATCCAAGGAGACGGCCTTGACCTATTTCTGGTGGCTATGTATGGGAGAGCTAGCGACCTGGCACAAACCGAGAACACAGAATAAACAATACGAATCTTTGGTTTTTGCAATACATTTTATCTTTTTTTAATTTCCAAAAACTGTGTCTAAGAAATTCTTTAAAAATCATAAACTTTATTTGCATTACACATTACCATAATTACCAGATACAAGGTGTTGATACAGTCATAGGTAGGTTTATATGTTTTGCCATAATTGGTCATGCAATAGTACATTGTTCAACGAGGGGCGTAATACAAATCGTAATAAAAACTGCAACATGTCAGTTGTCCATTTTGTTGAATTTGACGTGAGGCGCGTATGGCAAAGACCCTTCGGTATACAGCCACGATTTGAAAACACTTAAAAACATTTCACATAGACACTAACCCCCTTATTCATAAACCTTAAAATGCCTCTGCTAAATAAAATTAGCATTGTCCCTTTCTTTCGAACAGAAATGTCAAAGTGACAGATAAGGACAAACGAATTTTAACGGCATTTTAGTTAAAACAGGCTAGTAGAACGTTTATGAATACGGCCGTAAATAACTACATATACACATATATGTAAATAATTCTGTTATAACATGTTTTAGTAGTGTTTTTAAGTTTAAATTTATTTATAAATACGTTTTCAGACATCGTATTTCATATAAAACCTCTTTGCTTTGTAACTGCCGCATGAGTGACAGATACAATTTAAGAAAAAAACCATTACGCCCGTGGGCGTAACATAGGCTATTGTAGCTCTGTATGTCTGCTCATTATAAAGCCCTTTTCGAGCAAATGTGATGAAAAAATGATTGTAACAGTAACTAACATTGAATTCACAAAAAAAATATGGTAATTATAATTACTACTTATTGCGATTATTAAATTTAACATTACTGCTTACGAACTCTGACATTATAATAACAATTACCAGCTACCCTACTAATATTATAAATGCGAAAGTTTAGATGTTTGGATGTTTCGATGTTTGGATGTTTGTTACTCAATCACGCTTAAACGGTTGAACTAATTTGGATAAAACTTTGCATGAAGATTGTTTATAGCCTAGATTAAAATATAGGATAGTTTTTATCCCGGGTCCACGCAGACGAAGTCGCGGGCGGAAGCTAGTACATAAATAATTATCACATTACTGCCTGCATTATTGGATGAAGTATGTTTCCGAGCCCCGTCCCGAATGCCTCGCAACCCCATTTCTCCGCTCTGTCGTCCGGTCAGGCGCACTGTGTCCGGCAGCAACTCACCTATCCCGAGGTTATGCAAAATGCTAAATGCATGCTGTCATGGGACGGATATACACTTTGACCCTATAGTTAGATTTAAGAGAACTGTTCGCGATTGCCTGTCTGGCTTAGTTTAGTTTTTTCAGAACCTCTGTATGCACTTAAACCATATTTATTCACTCTTTTTTACTCATTTTAGAAACTTTAACGCAATTGTCTATTATGATATAGACCCCTTAACGTGTGTAAATGAGCTTTTAAATTCCATGTTGTTTTTTTGGGGAATTTCGATAATTATGGTTACTTTTTAACTTTAGTTTTCTCACTGCCTTTTTTTGCAATATGGTGTTTACCTGTCAGTGATTGTTACATCTAGCATAAACTGTTATTGCAAGCTATTCATGTAATATATGGTGTAAACAATTGTTGGTAAACCTAATAAATAAATAAATTACATTAAACTGTAGAAGTTTTGATTATTTAGCCATCGGTGTAGCTGCTTTTTAAATGACATAATATTCAATGACCGTAGTTGCGCAGGTATGTTATTAATATACTTTCACACACATAATCAAACAGCTTTTTTTATGTTTCGCTCTTTTTATTTTACGCTTCGCTTTGGAGGAGAACGGCCCGACAGACGCGAGATACGAAAGAATTTTGGCCCAAACTGAAACAAAGAACTTCGTTCGGCTCGCTCGCTAGTTCAACCACTTACAGACCCCGTATCATGGTCGGCCTTATCACGCGATAAGTGACAAGATAGAGCGTCCGTCACTGGCTGACACCGTTCGATAGAACGAGACGACGCTCTTATCTTGTCACTTATCGCGTGATAAGGCGGACCAATGTACGGGGTCTTTTTCTTTTACGTTGAGGAAATGCATTTACGCATCCCGTCCTATCCGGGGAGGCAGGACGGGTATGACGGACTAACCGAAACTGGAGTAACGTCTAAAACCACCAACGACATCCGGCTCCGCCTTGTAAAGGGGGGCGTCGCAGGATCGCCTTTGGCATTCAACTGCGAATGTACGGGGTCTAGTCTTCTCTAACAAAACCGAAGTTTCACACATTCGTTGCCAATAATCGCTACGCGCTACGCTCGTAGCCGATCTCGTGGTTTATTTCGTATGTAGCGAAAATCGACTACGGCGTAGGCGCCCGCTACGCGGATTCCTAAGCAGAGAAAGTGTAAAAAGCTAGGAAACTCAAATCATGCACACCGTTCTACCACATAGCACGTGCTGTCTCATGCAGTTGAGGTTGTCGCGTTTGGTCTGACACTGGCAGTGAACACGCCGACCGCGCGACTATTTGCCAACGATATTGTCACCGTCTAGCGGTGTTAGCAGCCTTCTGGTGAACCTGCACCTCGGAGGTGTGCGATAATGTAAATACATGAGGAAGAGACCTGGTTTTAGGTACCAACATGATTTTAACGTGTTATGATTTTAAGAAGTTAGGTAAGAACAGTTCAATTTTTTTTAAGGGTCGTGATATCGCCACCGTAGCATGTAGTTCAGTATTAATGCACTACAAATCAAATTCAGTAATTTAAATAATTCCTTCGAATAAGAAAATAGGCTAAGTTTTATTTATTTTAATCTCAGAAATTTGACTGTATAACCGCCATGGTCTGTTAGCCTCTCACAAATTCACTGCGAAGAATCACAACGCGCGTAGCCAACCCCTAAGTTTGCCCGGTTTGTAGCGGAAAGCGCCTACGGCGTGGGCGGGTTCCAGAAAATGAAAAATTCTCAGTATTAACCATTCTCACGTCGTAGCATTGAAACTATCACTAGAGATATGCGCAAGATAAATGCGCTACGCGCGTAGACGCGCTACGGGGACTGCCGCGTAGAAAGCCTCCGCACTTTCCATCTACGAACATGCTATTCAGTTGTTTCAACTTTCATCTCAGCTCACCGCTCACCCCGTATATCTTGATCGGAGTCGAACCTCGACACATTTGTCTCTGCGACAAATGGATGCAACCAAATGTCATCATTATCCGCTAGCGTTATTCCCGGTTGTACCCTAACGGAGCCCGAGGTCCGCTTGGACACCTAATCCCATGATTCGGCATAGGCACTAGTTTTACAAAAGCGACTGTTATCTGACCTTCCAACCCAGATTATTAGAATTAGAACGGTTTCCTCACGATATTTTCCTTCACCGAAGAGCTAACGGTAAATATTCCGTACGTATAAGTTCCGAAAAACTCTTTGGTACGAGTCATATGCCCGAACCACTAGGCTACGGTAGAGGTGAGACGTACTAGGCAAAACGCATACCTACTGAGTCTTGCGAGTACGCGTCCACAAAAAGACTAGATCCAAAGACTAGGTCCTCGAGTATTTACGAGTACGGCGCTCAATGGATAAATTAAGTGATTCCCGTGGCGCGTTTTGCGAGTAGGTACTAGTTTTAAGAGTATCGAGTTAGGGCCCAGTCTCGTGTTTTCTAAGTTTGTAAGCTTATGTGTAGATGGTAGTCTTCGGAACTTCAAAAAATCTGTCACCAGCATACAGGGTGTATTGTTCAAACAGGGCAATGAGGAAAAATCCTAAACTATAAGACATATGGAAAGGTCCTCGGAGTCACGACACAAATTCAAGACAAAATAAAAACTCCATTCATCTTCGAACCCAGCCAAATTAGGTTGGTCGATTACTTATAGCATTGTACGCACGTCAGGTGGATCCAAACGTCAATTTTTGGAATCTTAATGGTCGCGTACCGTACGGTTTCAGAGAAATTCCTCCTCGGACGCTCCGGTTGTGTAATGAGTTCCCGCCGAGGATTTCCCGAGGGACTACATTATAGGGTTCTTCAAAAAAGGAGTTAAAAATTCTTAAAGGGTCTGCAACACGGCTGTAACACCCATGGAGTTGCAAAAATTGAGTTAAAATCGGAATTCGTTTTTTTGCGTATTTTAAACAATTTCACACATCCCTTGTGGACCTGGATCTTTAAAACTGAATTAGTTCCCCACATTTGAATTAACCGTTCCTACCATTTAACTGAGTTGGTTGCGGTGCGGGAGGGATGTCTGGGGGACGTTAGAGATCAACCCAGGGCCCTTTCAAGCTCTGCCACCCCGTCCACCCTGTGTCTATTAACTAAAATGGTCAACGCATTCAGTGCTAAATATTTTGTAACGCTACGCTCATAGCCAATAACATCACAACATACTTAATGGGAGCCAACATGATAGCTTTTATTGTCATGTTTTAAATGACTTTTTGGTACATTTACGAGTAGGTCGTAAAACGTGATGATAAAGCCTTGGTATTTGTAAAGAAAAGTACCTACGAAACGAACAGCACGACAATAAAATGGGTTTCTGACACTGACTGTGTTAAATGATTCGAGTATACCTACCGTTAATTATCTCGCTAGGCAATTCTTGACCTAATAAATATATTTATAAATATAGGTAAGGGTAAATAGCCGCCACAAAACAAACATCTCTTGTTACACCGCTATTTTTATCGGGTAAAACGGATTTCCCGTTTACACATACCACTACATGGTAAAAACAAGGCAAACCATAGGTATCTACTTATTTAATTTAAATTAAAAATCACCTTTAGTATTATTGTATTATGTATATTCATGAATACCTAAGGCGTAGTAATGGCAGAGGACCGAAGGTAAAGAACTACTAGGACCTACCTACAGTACTTAAAATTTTCTCTATATGTCTCGCAAAGCCGAACTTAAGGCCTCCACCCACCGAACCCGTGTCGTGCGCGGCGCGTCTGCTGCGCGGGCCCGCGCAAGTTGTAAAGCGTTGAAACTACACTTCACTTCAAACACACATCGAACGCGGTCCGAACGCGGGCCCGCGGCGCTAAAGTTACAACTCGGCAGCGCTGCCGCATGTCGTGCGCGTCGCGTGTGAAGCCGCGCTGCTAAGTGTGATAGAGACAGTGAGATACATATTAAATGTGTTGCTAGTGAGTGCACGCCGCCCGCTTGCGGTGTGAATAAACCGCTTCAACCGCGCCCGACACGCGCCTCGCACGACACGCGCCGCGCACGACACGACACGCGTTCGGTGGGTGGAGGCCTTTAGTGAGCAACCAACTATCATTGTACTGTGGTATGGAAGGCCAATGACCTGGCTGATGACCTGGTAAAGGTCGCAGGAGTCCGCTGCATGCGGGTGGCGCAGGACTGGTTATTGTGGCAACTTTTAGGACAGGCCTATCCTATGTTCAGCAGTGGACGTCTTTCGGCTGATATGATGATGATGGAAGGCAAACGGGGAAACTTTTTTAAAACTACATGCTGGAATGGACCGTTTCCGGAACACCACGCTGCGCTCTAAGACGCAAATAATCGACGTAGCTCGGAAAGTGGCTGAGTTGAGCCACCTCAAGTCAGCCGCTTTCCGAGCTACGTCGATTCCCACGTCGTCATCCCACGATGGGACTGGGCAGACACAGAAACAAATATGAATGCTCATCACACAAATATTTGCCCTTACCGGGATTCGAACCATCAGCTTATGCAGGGTCACTACCCACTGGGCTAACCGGTCGTCAAATATAAAATATAAACAATTCGAGCAATACTTATGCAGAAATACAAGGAAGTTAGCGTAATTATTATAGCTAGGTAATCGTTCGTATCATGCGCAACTCGTTTCCCGTTGCCACGTGCGCGGGCCTTAACTCTCAAAACATCGTATCTTCTTCGCAAATCCTAGTCACTTACGCCCTGTTTAGAACGTTACGTGTTTTACTGTGGAACCATTAGAAATTGTGTCTTAATGCTTGTGTGATATGGCTTATTTTTGATAGAAATAGCTTTTGGTCTTAAACGTTAATTATATAATGATTATTTAGATCATTAGCCTCACTGAATTTTAATCGGTAGTTTTTAATTAGTACTAGTTGGACGTAAATTCGTCTTGTTAGGAATTGTTTATTACTTAAATACGTGGGAACCCGTATCGGTATATAAGTCAAAAGTATACGACGGTTAATTGATACATACATATATGTATGTTCTAACCTAAATCAGATACAGGCCAAACTATTTCATTGTTTAATGTTCCCATTGCAAGCAACAACTTGCAAAAGGCTAAGCGATTGTAGACTTCCTGCGGCCCTCCGTCTACAATCGTTCAATACACGGTAATTTATACATAATTATGAAGACTTCTTTAATTTACCTCTTGTACTGTAATGAGAATATTACCTATATATATTGTTATTTTGTAATGAATTTATAGCTTCCGCTAATTAGTCTGCGTGGACTCGGGAGCCGTCGTGATTGAGTAACAAACATCCAAACATCTAAACATCCACATTTATAATACACTAGCTTCCGCCCGCGACTTCGTCTGCGTGGAACCGGGATAAAAACTATCCTATATTTTAATCTAGGCTATAAACTATCTTCGTACAAAATTTCATGCAAATTGTTTGAGCCGTTAAGGCGTGATTGAGTAACAAACATCCAAACTTTCGCATTTATAATATTAGTAGGAAGTTCTATCCAGTAGGATACATACATACATTCACGCCTGTATCCCTAAAAGGGGTAGGCAGAGCACATGAAACTTGTGTTCCAGTGCCACTTTCAGCATAAATGTGGGTAAGTATAAGAGATCGACAACATGAGATATCGCAGTGACAGCTTGCTAGCCCATCGCCCACAACACACTTCAACCCTGTTCCCTTAGTCTACTCTCGGAAGAAAGGGGGTGGTGCTATTCTAGTCCGACACCACACGGGGACATTTAAAATATCTATTAGTAGGATTTAAAAAATGATGACTTGCTATATACCTACCCATATAAATTTAATTTAATTTAATTTCCAACGGGGTATGGTGCGCAGCAATTTAGGTGTTAAGCAGACCTTTAAAACGATATGAAAAAAACGACATCATAACGTTATATTTCATTAGTATTGAAAATGTTCGTTATAACAAAATCAGTATGCCCCATAACGATATCATAACAGAATGAATATCATTATAAAATACGGTCGAATAACGTTATAAAATCGTTTTCAAAAACGAGCCGCGCTGTCAAATGGGCGAAACCAATAGTGCGTTAAAGACACTATAAGCCCTATAACGTTATTAAGCTATTATATCGCTTAAGCAAGTATTGTCATATACAACATTGGTTTAGATTTATAACGTTGTAATAGATACCGCTTATACAGCGCGTAAAATATCGCTTTGAGTATAACGCTTTTTTGGAATAATAACCACTCACTTGCTTTCATATTTTAAAAAAGGTAGCCTTAACTGCTTCTAATCTTTCATTATCAAGGCAGCCCATACTTTGATTGGCAACCACAGTTGCCACCATCAGTTTAGGAGTCTGCGAAATTGGCAACTGTGGTTGCCACAAGCAAGTGAGTGGATAACGCTATAAACGATAGCGCTATGCGAAAATAGCGGTATTTTAAGGCCTGGTTAAAAGGATGGAATGCATCCGAATCACCACGCGGCGCTCCAAAACACGCATACTCGTAGCTGATGTAGGCGTAAAAACTGCAAGGCTCAATAGGGGTATAGACACTAAATAAAATAATCAATAATGTCATATTTTCTCAAACAAGGATTAAAAATGTAGTCAAATGGAGAAAAAAATAATACAAAAGGTTAAATAATGACGGATATACGTGTCCAAAGTTTTAAGAAGGGGTGTGTTCTGTCCCTTTTTCACAAAACGCAACTTCATATGAAACGATGACGCTGGAAGATTGTGACGTCACACTAATAGATAGCACCGTGCCGCGCCCCATCGTGTTCAACGCGGCCCCCCGGCAGCGTCACGACGTCACACACTGTTTGCGTTTTCTCTCTAACAAGCAATATTAAAACGGTTGTAGCTTCGTTATTCTTTGAGATATCTGAATGGGATTTTCGTCAGTAGACATATTTTTTTGCCTTCTTTCATTTGGAGTAATAATAATGGTTCACTAATGTTAGACCAAACAACTTTTGGCCAAATGTTTCTTTGACCTAATGAATTTTTTTCTTAAATAGAAAGCTTTATAGGATTATTATAAAACAAACCTAACCTAAACTAATGACTTCTATTTGATGATATTCAATGAATACCCGAAAATACCACTGTTTTGACGAAACATGCATTAGGTCAAATGAAACATTTGTCAAATGATACATTTGGCTAAAAGTTTTTTGGTCAAGAGACAGGACCCCGATATATTTGTGGGTGAGCATTAAGGTGAGCTTGGCTGTTATTCGCTAAGCGTAAATGCGGCTCACCCCGCCGTTCACCCGTCACGAAACTAGACCTCTACCTACGCTTGGTTACTACGCATCGCGGTGTCAAGATATATTTGTGGGTGAGCGTTGAGGTGAGCTTAAAACAAGTTACAGAATAGGGGGGCTTAAAACAAGTTACGGAATAGGGGGGCAGGCCTAGACGGAGATGGCGGGATGACTTAGACGCCTACGAATTGCCCGAATGAAGCACTGGGTCGTGAGTCATGGAAATCAAGGCGAGAGGCCTTTGCCCACCAGTGTGGGGCATGGACATAGGGTAAAAAATCAATATTCACCTTAAAATAATTAACAAACATTAACATCGGTCGCCGACGTGCGTATTCGTCCCCTAGCATAAGTGCAAAATGATTGATAAGAGACAAAGGCTTTCAATCACCCACAAATAATAATATGTTTTTATTTTTATTTTTTATTTATTGATACAAACGTTTACATGACATTACAGTTAAAAAACCAATGCGTCACAAAACTAAGACTAACAATTCAAAATTATATTTCAGTATAATAAAAACAGACTAATTATATTGGATTGGAACTATAAAACAGTTAAAGATTATGATTAAACTTTCACTATCTTTACATACTCTAATAGAATAGAATATAAACGGAGGTGTGACGATTGATATAACGTAACTTTAAATGTTTCATATAAAGTCACGTGTGAACGAGTCATATACCTATTTTGATTTGTGGGAACTACCTTTGTTACTATTTACTATTGTTATAGAACAAAACGTCTCTAAGGCTCCGTAAATCTTTACCTAAATGTAATGAAACATCTAACTCTTTATCTTTATCTAAATGAACACATAAAGTTAAACATACTGAAAAAAAAAACAAATAATTGTTTTTTTTTTCAGTATGTTTAACTTTATGTGGAATTATATTAGGAATTATATGTATAAACGTAACATTTACCGTTAGATATAAATCTAACGGTAAATGGCTCATGAGTTTCCGTAATAAATTTACCATACTAAAAGAGCAAGGCATATTTCGAGGGGTGCGTGGTCAAACCCGATAAGTCGAGTTAACAGCTGTCAGAAATTTCAGTTTTATTGCATTCACATGTAGTTCTTTTTTCAAAACTCCATTATGCCGACTTATCGGGTTTGACCACGCAACCCTCGATTTTCACTATTCTAATTAAGATTTGGTTATAAATAAATAAATAAATATTAGGGGACAATCTTACACAAATCGACCTAGTCTCAAACTAAGCATAGTACTATGGGTACTAGACGACGATAAACATACTTATATAGATAAATGAATACTTAAATACATAGAAAACATCCATGACTCAGGAACAAGTATTCGTGCTCATCACACAAATAAATGCCCTTACCGGGATTCGAACCCGGGACCTCTTGCTTCGTAGGCAGGGGCACTACCAACTAGGCTACAGCGGTCGTCAAAAATGAAATAATATTCTCAAAAAATGTTATAATATTCTCTACATATTTCCTTAAATTCGACCTAACTTTATATGCATGAATTTAAGCGCCTCACATGTTTCTTTTGCACGCACACACTTTCCTTAAGACAACGCGGAAATTTAACTAGCTCATTCATCCACTATGGGAAAAACCATGAATAAAATAATTAAGATAAAAGATTGCGCAAGATTTAAATAGCAATTCGGAAACCCATGTGATTGCGGGTAATTCTGTGGATGTATCAGAAACAGGTTCTGAGCGGCGCGTGCGCAGGTGTGAGGACCGCTAAAATGGTGCTGTGGATATAAGTGTCTAACTAAAATGGCTGTGGATCTGGCGATGGTCGCCCCAGTCCAAGTTGGCTCACTTCGGGTTGCACAGGACGGTGCCACATCACTTCGGGAGCTCAAATACCGCGAGTCATCCGATTGCCTCTTGGACTCTCTTCGAGCCTAACCACTTCCACCCGGCAACTATAATGGCCGCTCCACACAATGGGCCATCCTGACCCACCATACAGGACGCAACTATGCGTTAAAGGGAGTAAGACATATTTATGTCTCGTTCTACCGCATATCCGCGTCCTGTATCATGGGTCAGGATGGCCCATTGTGTGGAGCGGCCATAAAAGTTGTCACTGTGGTTGAACGGTAAGTATACCGAACATCATAGCTGGCATGGCTGTAGGTATTCATGAATTAAGAACTCTATTGTTATTTAGGCCAAAGTAAATATTGAAATTCGTGCATAAATAATAGATATAAATATTCAAAAAACGGTCGTTGTAGGTACTGAAAAATGACAATAAAAACTGTGTGTTGCCTACATTTTAAATGGTTAAGCTACTGGAATAATGTGGTTTTAACAACGTCAATCGGGAATTCAGAAAAGCAAAATGTATATTTCTATCGTATTTAAAACTTTAATATATGAGTGAGTAACCCATAAATTATTATTTCCGAACTAATTATGAGGTATCGTCAGGTATGGATATTACATCACTGTCATTATTATTTTCAGGCAAGCATTTTAGCAAATGAAGTTTTCCTTGGTAAATCAGGAAATTCAAATAGGCATCAAATATTCTATATATAAATATAAAAAACTGTTTATTTGATTTTTTTATTGGGTTTAATTACAATCTTGAATAAGTATAAAAGATTTATAGTTTTATTATAATTTGATACCAAATCGCATTTAGAATAATACGTAAATAAAAGCATATTAGGTACTTTATGAAATCCTAATCTGTTCAATTTTTTCTAACCTTAATACTATTTTGATAACTAAGGTTCTGTTATAGCTACGTATACTTTCTTTATTCTAAGAAATCCGAAAACAGTATATTACTACAAAAAATACAAAAAAATGTTAACAAAACAGGAAAACTTAAAAGTTTTCCTTCAGTGAAATACTAAATAAATGTGTTAAATAGTCTAGAAATTCAGTATCGAAGACCGAATTTGCCAAACTCTATCTTAAGGCTCCTGCGCGCTCGGCCAGCCACCGGGGAATCCCACAGAGTTTCTAACGCACAATATTTCCTGAGACCTAGTTTGGGTAACTATGTGGGTGCATCTCGGGTCAACGACCTGTGAGAGTGGATGAGTTGCAATTAAAACAAATGACGCGCGATAGCCTTGACCAGCTTAGTTTTCATCGTATTTTTATTGTTTATAGGTTATATGAATGTGAATCTTGGGTGTGAAGACTTAAGGTTCTTTTTAAAACTAATATAAATCCTTTTGAAAAGTGGTTCGTCATCTATGAATGCAGTAGACCGCAAATTGTTAAGCGGTCAATGCGCACCTGTAAAACAAAACGTAGCAAGATGATACATTGACGTGACGTCACAGTGCTCGGGAGCAGTGAGGTTTAGCTATATCCATCTCTATCGCTGGATTCAATAGCGATAGAGACGGAGTAATATTTTAACTTCTTGGTTACCGAGGTATCCCTATGTATTTTAAAATTAACACCTACGTGCTGGTACTTGGCGCAACTACGCCATTTCAGAACTCTTTTTGCGTGGATTTCTGTACCTGTGTCTTTGGCATTGTCTCGCATAAAAACTGATCTGAGTGCGTTTTTTCTTTGAATAGAAAATCTTGTCAACAGAAATCTTTTTCAGCTATTTTTGTCCATAACCAGAAGGCCATAGTTTTGTCATAGAAGACATATCTTATAATTTTTTGATACTTTATGCAGATATTTAATTTTTTGTTCTACAAGCGGCAAACGACACTTGAACTTTGAACTCACGATTTTTTACTCATATAAATGTTCACCAAACCTATTGAACCAGCTAAACTGCCATTAAATTTTGTTAAGCTTAATGAATAAGAATTATTCGCCCTCCAAATGTAGGTAAAACTCAAAGATTAGCTGTAAGAGATTCCTTATCGGGAAAAGATCTCGTTTACTACCTACTTTAATATTATGTCATGTTCATGTTTTAACCTGTTATTGTACACAATAATGTGCTTAATTAAGAACTTATTAAAAGCGGATATCAATATTTCCAAGTGTAATTAACCAATAACAAGTATTAATTGATTTCATTCATAAACGCCATCTAAAGTCCAGACAGAATTGCACTACGATCAACTTATAATAATAATAAAGTTCTTTATTTAGATAACCAGGATCCACATATTGTTAGTTACACATTTTATGTTTTACTTATGAATGGCGACGTAGAAAAACCAAAGAATCCAGCCGAGTATTTCTCCGTGGAAAAACGACGTATCCACCACTATGTTTGAACTGAGATAAGCCGTTTTTGTGAGCGTAATAGCATTGCGTAAGGCAGCTTTTCCTTCCTGCATCGTTAAGATGGCGTTTCCGTGATGACGATGTCGGCGCGAGAGCTAGCTATCTCAGACTAACCAGACCCCGTAGCATGGACGGCCTTATCACACGATAAGTGACAAGATAGGGCGTCCGTCACTGGCTGACACCGTTCAATAGAACGAGACCACAGTATAGAAGAATAATACAGTAGGTAATCTGAGGCCGTTTAGGAGCGTTCGTTACCTACTTTCGCTCGATGCGCAGGGCTGTGTTAAGTTTGTGGCTTGGCATACCTATAATACTAATTTTGCTTTTAAGTATGCAAAGTATTTCTGTTACAGTTTAATAGACAATATTGTATACACAAAGTAATAATATTATAGATAGTTGGGTATGTGTTTTTAACCGACTTCAAAAAAAAAGAGGAGGTTCTCAATTCGGTTGTTTTTTTTTTTTTTTCAATGTTTGTTACCTCAGAACTCCGTCATTGATGAGCCGATTCATTTTTTTTTTGTTTGTAAGTATATGCTTCCAGGTGGGTCCCATTTTTTTGGACATTCAATAGGATGATGGGATCCATGAGGAATTGAGGGAACTCCTCAATTATATTAGGCACGCGTGTAGTGATTTTGGTATTTTCTATTATAACTCGTGTATTTACATCCGAAAATCATAAATTGGTGGAGTGGAATTGATGATGAAGACCACAGATGACTTATGGAATTCCTGAATTATGTACTTAAAAGTACAAAAGTATATCACAGATTCTGATAAGATTCCGTTGAAATAGCAACTAACGAAGTGCCAAGGGTGATCCTTGTGGAATTGACGGAATTCCTCAAATATTATCGGGCCACATACAGCGATTGGTTTTTTTTCTATAATAATCAACGCATTTGCTCTCGGAAATCAGTTCATGAGGTAAATTGGAAAAAAATGTTCTCGTGGCTTGGCGGAGTACTAAATTGAAGTCGGTTAAAACTTAGTTTTTAAAGTACATTATTAGTTTCCCTCTTCATGGACTATTTTAATACCACTATACTATGCCTAAAATATTTCCTAGTAAGTATAATAGTTGCTAAACTGCACTAGGTTGGTAGGTGCTTAGTTACAAGCCATGAAGATAGCGAGCCGCCAGTGCCACGATATCAAAAGGAGCCGAATCCTTTTGATATCGTGGCACTGGCGGCTCGCTGTCTTCATACCTACGAGGCGGCTTCCTTTGACGTAGCGAGTGAGAACGAGCGAACACCGCAACGGTGCGGCCCCGATTTAAGCATTCTCCATCATTCCCGAAGGCTATGTGTGTGTGCGTACCGAACATGTGTGCAGCCGTGCGATGTACCTTTGTTCGAAGTTTATCTACTGTTCATATACTGTGACGAGACGGACGCTCTATCTTGTCACTTATCGCGTGATAAGGCCGACCATGATACGGGGTCTGACTCGACATCAATAGGAGTGACGGAGAGAAGTATCTATATAATTTGTTTTCTTTGTGATTGTTTCATCTTCCTTTGTTTGCCATAATTGGTGACTTTGGCAAACGAACTAAGGTAACTAGCCGCCCAAATTAAGTACGTAAAATGATGCTCAAATCAATCAAATCAAATCAATATAATTTATTTGCCAGAATACAGTAGGTATATAATACAGATGTCAATAAGATTTCACAGCACAGGGTTATTCAGCCCACATGTAGGCATGCAAGTGTCTTGAGTTTCATTACATAGGTGCATAAAAAAACAATTACAAAAAGTCAAAATTTCACAACACAATATAAAACAATGTCAACATAATAATAATGCTATCAAAGAACTCCTTTACGCTGTGCACTTTTTGGGATGGAGAAAAATTGTTAAACTCGCCATAGATTTCGATTTTCGATAGGTCACGTGACGGTAAGATGCGTAAGGTGAGAGATTCGGGACGAGGCTTGGGGGGGGGACAGATGCCGTAGTACGAGACTGACTGCGCCATTCAAGTTAGCGAGAAAAAGGGCGCAAACGTCATGCAATCCGCGGCGCGGCGCTTACCCGTTCGGCCGACACACAATAAGTTCTCACGCGCTAATTTGCAAGTGAAATAGTTTACTTCTGTCGCTACGGTATTCGTCGATTCGAAATGTCAAATTATTCGGTTTTTGAATTTTTTGAATAATTTATTTCCAATAACCAGTCCGTCAATTGATATGTTTAAAATATGACCATTTGTCGCTTCTAAAATTTGTCGCTTTTCCACATTAAGTTAGCACAATGAGCCTTTTCTTGACTCCTGCACCGCTTATCAGAAGACGGCGCGCGAGTTGTGTCGCGGCGAGATAGACTATGCGTCTCTTTATCACTAGAACACTTAGAAATCGATTATCTGGTGATAATCGTGTAGACTAACCAGACTCGACATCAAATACCCAATAAGAGTGACAGAGAGACATACCATATAATTCTATTTCTTTGCCATTGTTTCACCTTAGTTAGTGACTCGATTGTGGAAAACAAACAATAGGGGTGTAGACACCAAATAAATAATCAATAATGCCATATTTTCTCGAAAAAGGATTAAAAATGTAGTCAAATGGAGACAAAATCAATGCAAAAGGTTAAATAATCAAGAAGTTATGTGTCCAAACTTTTAAGAAGGAGTATGTTCTGTCCCTTTTTCGCAAAACGCAACTTCTTATAAAACGATGACGCTGGAAGATTGTGACGTCACACTAATAGACGGCGCGCCGGGGGGCCCCATCGTGTTCGAAGCGGCCCCCCGGCAGCATCCTGTAATGTGACGTCACACACTGTTTGCGTTTTCTCTCTCTAACATGCAATATTAAAACGGTTGTAGCTTCGTTATTCTTTGCGATATCTGAATGGGATTTTCGTCACTAGGCATATTTTTTTGCCTTCTTTAATTTGGAGTATGATAATAATTTTCGAGTCTACACCCCTATTGTTACATTTGCTCTTTTTTCCTTTCCAGTGTATTAACTTGATTCTGTCGTAAAATAATGTATTGTTCGAGTAGGCTGAGTGAAAAAAGGAAAATAAAAACCAAACTTTGGTTTTTTATTCTATCGAGGAAATTTTAGGCAATCGTGTATCGATTCAATCAGATAAACCAAATCTGAAAAGCAGACCTTATTGTTTCTTAATCTAGTCAGAACGGCGTTTCAAAGCAGGCGATAAGTTCCAATTCACCCCCTTAAACCATCTGTTGTTTTACACTGCCGCGTTTAATAAATAAGATACTTAATGCTCTTAAGTAAATAAAAAACAAATGAACGGAACTAATTTTTAAGTTAAATTATTCATTTGAGCATTTTCAATAATTCGTGTACCCAATTAGCGTGAGTTGTTAAATAAAAATTAACTCGGTGTCAGTTTTGTGACGACAATTAAGCATTCAGTTTGTATAAAAACTAACTTTTCTGTTTAATTTATGAAGGATATGCTTATACAGCTTATAAAGTTAATTTTCACATGATTTTTATGCTTAATTTTTGTCACAAAACTGACATCCAGTTAATTTTTGTTTAACCACTCACGCTAATTGGGTACACGAATTATTGAAAATGCCCATTTGTGTCTTACCTGCAGAATGCGAAGAACTAATACAATCGATTATCATGCCTTTTAAGTTATGTATGAGAGATACATATACCTATCATATGAGTGACAATAACATTCTCATTATGCACTCTACAGTGTCAAAGTTAAGGTTCAAAGTCGTCTGACGCGCCGACTTCGCGGCGATCGATTTTGTTTATTTGATTTTTGATTTTGACACCGTGACCTTGGCCAGGCGCAGGTAAAGCCCGCAGTGAATATGTTGTCAATTTTTTATTATAACGTTTATTGGAGTCATGTTAGTATGATCACTTATAGGTATGTCTTGCTGACGACATATTATTATTTGTGTCGTCAATTAGATTTTAGATTACTGAATACTGGGAACCCTAGGCCTGGACTGGCAGGCTTTTAATTGGTTGATGAATTTTATTTGTAGAGTACATACCTATTGACTACCCGAATGTTGGTCAATTTTTAGGGTTCCGTACCCAAAGGGTAAAAACGGGACCCTATTACTAAGACTTCGCTGTCTGTCCGTCTGTCCGTCCGTCTGTCTGTCACCAGGCTGTATCTCAAGAACCGCGATAGCTAGACAGTTGAAATTTTCACAGATGATGTATTTCTGTTGCCGCTATACAACAAATACTAAAAACAAAATAAAATAAATATTTAAGGGTGTCTCCCACACAACAAACTTTTTTTTACTCTTTTTATAGATAATGGTACGGAACCCTTCGTGCGCGAGTCCGACTCGCACTTGCCCGGTTTTTTTTTACTTATGGACATATTCATTTTGTAATTTGTTTACATCATGCTTGTATTATTTATGATTATGATAATTTTAACGTAGGTACCCAACATGACATTGTTTAATATCTGACGATCACAATATTCACAATATACATTAACTAACGTAACTTTAAGTGCAATTGTATGTTTTGAAATTAATGTATATGAAAAAAAAACTAAATAAATATTTAAGATGTGATTTGAAGCTCTTGTACACATTGCTGTAGTTTGTTGGTTTCTATGCTAAACTAACAAAGTTTACAGGATTCTAGTGAATTTCTTCATTCTATATACCATAATTACTAAATTGCTTAACTAATTTAGATGCGTGAGGCATTATTGGCCGCCTTAAATGATTCCAGGTAACATGATCAACGAGTTTGTTATTTTATGAAATAACTACCTGCTCGCGCGGGTTCGCCTGCGCATAGCACGCAGGCAAACCCGCGGGATAAAACATAGCTTATCACCATCCAGAAAGTCAATTCTATACTCAGCACGTCTATCATGGGACGGCCGCGACATACTCTCGATTTTTCTCGCACTATATATCTTTTTCTAAGTGTTCCGATAAGAGAGAGACGGATAGTGCGAGAAAAATCGAGAGAGCTCGCGCGCCGTCGCGTGGCGTGATAGCCGTGGTGGTGAAAGATGTTTTGAAGTCGGTCCGGCCGATCTGCGGTACCAAGTTTACCTACTACCCATTACAAAGCTAAAGCGACTACTCACAGAATTTTCCTCTTTATTCGAACGAGCGAGCTTGGGCCGAAAATTATTCGTATGCCCAGTATCCGGTGTCTGTCACGCTGTGCGTTGTCCCGCTGTTCTACTCTACAGACCCCGTAGCATCGACGGCCTTATCACACGACAAGTGACAAGATAGAGATTCCGTCACTGGCTGACACCGTTCAATAGAACGAGACGGACGCTCTATCTTGTCACTTATCGCTTGATAAGGCCGACCATGATACGGGGTCAGGTCACATTTTTCAACCTATTCTCGTGAAATTTCAGCATTTGTTAATTATATACTTATTTTTTAGTCCAGGCTGAAAAAGTGGTTGACGCAAGAGTCATTTTATTCATATGACGAGTTCTTTAGTCTACCAATAATTCTGTAAAGGTATAAAATATAGTGTGACATATAAAAATATTCGAATACGATACTTATGAAGATAAATTACATATAATATAATACGAAAAACTGTAATTAATTGTACTTAAAACTATTTAAAGCTCAATATTGTACCTCGACTTGTAACAATTGTTATTAATAATTTATTTCAATTCATTTCATTTCATTTTGAGTAACTTTTTTTTAACTCTGGCATGCGTGTTTCTACAGCTCACGGAGCCACCAGTTATCCAATTATTAGTAGAGATAACATAATATTGTCAACACCTACCATGCGTATAGGTATTTAGTTTAGGTTTTTCTTTCAGTCCCCTTATGTCTTAGTCGTTCCATTTCTTAGGATGATAATTTGGTGGTGGGTGACCTTGAAATAAGGTTGTAATAAAGTCAAGTTGGTATTAATTAGATCATCATCGCTTAGTGTGAATTCCTGGAAAGTGACCATAACTGTAATATCGATATTTAGTTAATAAAAGGAGGCACTGCACTGTTCATTTTTAAGGATTAAGTATTTACAATCTTGAGAGTGATCACGGACATTTTAAGTTATGGAATTTTAAGGTTGTGCAAACCTTTATAAATCTCTTCCCAAATCAGAGAACTGGTTGTTGAGTTTGAATAGGAAATCATAAATGTCTCTGTCGAATGGAAAAATAGCCGACTATTCAGATCGAGTGGCTGTGGATAATGGACGACCCCTTTAGCCTAGTTGGTCGGCATGCCTACGAAGCAAGAGGTCCCGGGTTCGAATCCTGGTAAGGGCATTTATTTGTGTGATGAGCACGAATATTTGTTCCTGAGTCATTGATGTTTTCTATATATTTAAGTATTTATTTATCTATATTAGTATGTTTATCGTCATCTAGTACCAATAGTACAAGCTTTGCTTAGTTTGGGACTAGTGCGATTTGTGTAAGATTGTCCCCAAATGTTTTTTTTTAAATCCTACCTTTTGCTCTTGCTCTTTTGCTCTAAGGCTAAGCCGAAAGGAATGGATATACATATTTTTTGCAGACTGTTTGTATTTACCTGTGTCCCACCGTAGCGCTTATAATACTGAACAGGTTTTGACGAATGAGGTATCAGTCGATTCGAAATTATGCTCCGGTGAGGAAGGCTACCTTTAGTATGAAAAACAAAACTGTTCTTTCTAGTTAGTTTGCCGTAGACGGGTGAACTTTTTAAGCTAGTGGTATGATTACAATACCTCTGAAGACAAGAATAAGTGTTTCCCTACCAGTGCATGGCGGCGCGAAATTTTCGATGGGCAGCCCGGAACAAAAAAGTTATGAAAGAGTTTAGAGTATACAGTGTACCGAAAATGGGGTGTGAACCGATCAAGGGCATAACATATAAATTTTTCCCTTACTTTTTACAATCTTTTATTTAGTTTCACCTGTCGCGTTGTCTGTCTGTCTGTAATCAAATCTTGCAAGTTAAATTTGATCCACTTCCCGGTTTGCGATTGAGCTGAAATTTTGCATACATGTATAAATTGCGTGACAATGCAATATTATGATGACGTGGAGCTGATCTGATGATGGAGCTGTAAGGCCATGGAAACTCCGTAATAAACTTCATAACCACATCGAGTTTGGGCTCGTTAGAATCGTCTCAATGAGTAGTTGATGACGGTATACAGAAAAGTACAGTCGGCAATAAAAGCTTGTACCAAAAATGAAATTTTTGACAGAAACTTTTTTCTTATCAGAACACGATACCTGTTATGCCCTTGATCGGTTCACACACCATTTTTGGTACAGTCTGTATAACTATAGGCTTGCCTAAAGTTTCTTGTCGGTGGGAAATGGTTTGTATGGGCGGTCCACCACTGTAATCACTACACAGCCGTAGCGTAGCTCAGTGCCCTTACAGAATAGAAAATAAAAGCCATTTATTTATTCGTGACAATATCAAAACATGGACATAAAACATCAAATTAACCACTTACGAAGGTCAGCAACCTTGACCTCGAATTAAAAAAACAAAAAGTAAACCCTGACCGCAGAGATATGATCTCGAGAATGTACGTGTATGTCATACTGAGCGTCGCTTAACATACAAAGTGTACAGTGACGCCTTGAAGTGAAACGTGACCAGCTCCTGGATATTCTTTTATATGATGGTGGCAAACAACCATACGGCCTGTCGCCTGACGCTGTAGCCTATCGTCGCTTGCGATTCCAAAGGCACAAGCGCCTTTTAATACCAGTGACGTAACGATAACAAAGCGCGTCAGGTCAGTCCGACTGTCATTGATCCATAATATAAATAAGTTTCTGTCAAAAATTTCATTTTTGGTACAAGCTTTTATTGCCGACTGTACTTTTCTGTATACCGTCATCAAATACTCATTGAGACGATTCTAACGAGCCCAAACTCGATAAGGTTATATGTGATTTTATTACGGAGTTCCTATGGCCACCTTCCAGCTCCATCATCAGATCAGCTCCACGTCATCATAATATTGCATTGTCACGCGATTTGCATATTCGTGCAAAATTTCAACTCAATCGGAAACCGGGAAGTGGATCAAATTTAACTTGCAAGATTTGATTACAGACAGACAACGGGACAGATCTGTAGAATTGGGAATCTGAAGAATTGGGAATCTGTAGAATTGGGAAGCTGTGGAATTGGGAATCTGTAGAGAAGGGAATCTGTAATGGAAATCTGTAGAATTGGGAACAATTCATAAAAATTAACATTTAGATCTACCTAACGTTCATATACGCCTTCAACTCACTGGTCACAACTCTCACCTCACGCCTCACGTCTCATGTGACAGCCATGAGTCTTGTGTTACTTTTTTGTCCATATGAGTATGTTTTGTTAGATACAAGTTACAGAATAGGGCTTGTCCATGAATTACGTCATCGTTTTTTGTCGATTTTCCCTATTCCTATTTCCGATATTCCCCCCCTATCATCATCCGCTCGCCAAAGGACAAAAACATGCTAAAGCCTTGATCAAAGGGTACAATAATAAACTGTCTAAAGAGCTACTGCAACTCAGAAGGCACAAAACCTGCGCAGTAACGAGAATTCTGACAGGACATTGCAAATTAAACAAGCACCTGTTTCAAATGGGTATGAACAGGACGCAACTTGCAGGTTCTGCCAGGAGACAGAGGAAACAGCAATGTATATTCTCTGCTCCTGCGGAACACTCATGCACAAAAGAAGTATCTACCTAGGGCGGCACGTAGTGCACCCAGAAGAGGTATAACATATCACCGCCCAAAGAATCTGGAACTTCTTAGAGGCACCGGTCTCAACGGTGAACTATAAACAAAGGGCTGCCACAATAGATCACCTGCTGGTCGAAGCGGCATATTAAGGCCCACAATAACACACACAATAATATTAATAATCATCATCCTGTTATTCCTTGAAATGGACCCTCCCCGCCTAATAAAATGACTATCGTCATCCAATGGCCAGACCCTCCCCCCCTTTTTTGAAATGACGTAATATATGGACAGCCAGCCCCATAGCGGGGCACCAGGAAGGTGCCGGTGTTCAAGTAAGGGTTCTGCATTTGTCTCTAGCTGTCAACACAAACATAACTCTAATCAATAAATCGGCAACGCGCTAGAGATTATTTTGGAATCGCATGTGTCCATGGGCTACCATGTCTGCTTAACATCGTGCTTCATCGAATTTCAACTTTCGTGAGACATGTCTAAAATACTACTAATAAATCGACGCTTAAACTCTCAGGCGACATGTTTCGAATTATTAGGGATGAGTGTTTTTGCGGTAATGTCGCTTGAAGCACACTCACCCTGAAGAAGATCTGCCGAAGAGTTTGAAACATGTCGCCTGCCGTGCCATTTAATACGTGAGTTTAACCGTAGATCTCATTATCCTCCTAGCGTTAATCCCGGTTGTGCCCCTTAAGGAGCCCGGGGTCCGCTTTGACACCTAATCCCAAGATTTGGCATAGGTACTAGTTTTACGAAAGCGACTGCCATCTGACCTTCCAACCCAGGGGGATAACTAGACCTTATCGGGATAAGAACGGTTTCGTCACGATGTTTTCCTTCACCGAAAAGCTAAATAAACCCACGACCGCTGCTTGACAGCCGCATGCCTGAACCACTAGGCTACCGTAGCGCGTAGTGAGTTTAACCGTGGATCTATTAGTAGTATTTTATCATGCTTCATCAAAAAAAGTGATATACAGGGTGTGGCCTGTAACAGGGGCAAGAATTTTAAAGGACGCTTCCTTAGGGCATCTGTAGTAACCCCTTGTGTCCAATTTTTTTTTATTATTCGGAGTACTTAATGATGATCTAAAGTTATGACCTTCAAGTAATGTATCTTGGCACCACGAGATCATAGCACAGCAGTCAATGCAGATTTTGAGGTAATATCATGTAATAAGTAATAATAGTTTTTGCATTTTTGTTTTTAAAATATAGTTTTGTGATTTTTGAATTTTTTTGTTCTTTTTAGTGTTTTCTAAATAAATAAAAACTACTTGTGTCACACCAGAAGAGTAAAAAATACACGTGAACTTACTTTTAAAGAAAAAAAAAGATAAAAAGACATTTTTTTGCTCCTATTCCAGGCCACAAATGTATATACTGGCGCGAAATACAATGAAATCAAAATGGAATGTTAATTATGTCTCAGATTAACCCCTAAAACAGTTTTGTTGTTTGGCCTTCGTGGCTTCAATCTGCGCGTCACGTGCCATGGACGAAGGCTTTTGCAAATTTTGTAATCGCTCCTTCGTTGTGTATTGCTTCAGGACTATGTGATAACAGTGGGTTCTTCGCACGTAAACTTGAGATTATTTGAGTTGGCCAAATTGCGTCAAAGTAGTCCATTCTAAAAGCAACCCTACCGTCCAAGGTTTAAGATTCCAATTCCAATGTCAGTTTTGTAAAAAGTCGGCCGGTCGGTTACTGGTTGAAAAATGTTACTACTCTACTCAGGATTTTATGAATGACACAGATCTATAATTTATATTCTAATTGACATTTTTAAAGTACTTATATGCACGTGTTTAATGATTATGTTTTAAATTTGTAACTTCCTTGACATTGATATTTGTATGTCAATCGGCAAAACATAGAGGTTCATGTATACTTATTATGTAAGACCAATTTTGTATTACCTATGTTTCACAAATAAATATCTGAATCTGAAAAAAAAATCTCAACCATACTATGTTTTATTGAAATGCTAAGCCAGTTACACCTATTTTGTTTAGAGTCCAGTTAAGCCTGATTCGAATAATAATAAGAGGCTATGAAGGTAAGCGACGTAATACGACATTGTTTTTAATAGTTAGTGAAATCGCCAATGCTGTGATATCAGGAGTGGTAATGATATGTTCATTCTTTCGTCTACTTCAACATTCTATATAAAAAAACTTTAATACCTATAAATAAGACACACAGAAGTTTGCAACGTTTGTGAAAAATGGCTGTGACATTTGAAAATATCTCATTTAAAAAAGCCAAATGTCGTCCAGGTTTTGTCGTTGTTATACAAGATAAGTAGGTTAGTCTAAAAAGGAAAAGAACCTAGAAAAAATATAAGTTTAGAACTGTCACTCCCTCAGAAACTGGTACTACTGCCATGGAGTAGGTTAGGTCAGAACTGCGACCCCATGTAAACCAACTGCCAGCAGAAAATAGGCTAGTTTAGCTGAGAACTGCGACCCACAAAGGAACCAAAGGTAAGTAAGGTAACAGGTCAGGTTAGGACACTATTGTGCTGGCCCATCGGTCGAGTCTGGGAAGCCTTTTAAATCAGAATGAAAGCAACTTACAGATTGCGATAAGTCATGTTCAATGAATGATATTTATTTTATCCATTACGTCATAATTTGACCCAACGCGCCGGGGTCCGCTGGGTGTGCGTGGCGCAGGACCGGTCATTGTGGCACTCTTTGGGGGAGGCGTATGTCCGCAGTGGACGTCTTTCGGCTGATATGATAATGATAATTTGAACAATTAAATGATTTGATAACTCGTTTATGCATTCGGAAATTATGTAATTTGACACTATGCATGATGAAATAAATTGAATTATATCATATTATCAATATTGATATCCATTAAATATATCATCGTCTAGTACCCATAACACAAACAAGCTTTATTGAGCTTATTATGGGGCTATGTCGATTTGACTGATTGTCCCCAAATATTTTTTATTATTTATTTAATACTTATCATGAATTGATATTACTTACCCAGGAATACATCATCTGTGAAAATCTCAACTGTCTAATTATCATGGTTCAATTAACAAAAATAAACTTATTATAACTATATCTAAAACTAAACTACTTATAAAATAAAATAACTTACAAATAAAATATTTGCCCCAGTTCGCCGTCGCTGGGCAACGTGCAGCATTAGCCATCCAACGTGGCAATGCTACTTACCTGGTAAAAACTATACTAACTAAGTATACTGGTTAAAAAAATAAAATTAATTAACGTTAAAAAACCAATAAGGCACGTCTAAAGGTCAATAAACCCTACCCACCCATAACGGCCCAACATTAATCTGAAGCACTAATTTATTACATTAAACTTACGACTATATGGCCGTATTCATAAACGTTCAAAAAACATATTTTAGCTAAGATGTCGTTAAAATTCGTTTGTATTTATTTGCCACTTTGACTTCTGTGTACGTCAGAAGGGGACAAAACATTTGATTTATCATATGCATTTTAAGTTTTATAGATAAGGAGGTTAAAGATTACCAATCCAAAGAGGCAACGAAGTCAGTCTTAAGCTCTTTCATTTACTTGTTATAGGTTTACATAGTTCAGTTCAGTTATATTATTGTTACTTAAATACCTATATAAATAAAGATAATTATGTATTATTTATTTATATATATATACGAAGTTCATCAGCTTAAATACTATTTACAAAGTAGCTTAAAACAGTAGTGACATTGCTAATAACAGATCCTCAGCGATAGCGTCACTACATAGTATAAAACAGTCACTTCCCGCTGTCTGTCCCTATGTAGGCATGCTTAGATCTTTAAAACTACGCAACGGATTTTGATGCGGTTTTTTTAAAAGATAGAGTGATTCAAGAGGAAGGTTTATATGTATAATATAGTACCCATGCGAAGCCGAGGCGGGTCGCTAGTAATAAATATGTAAACAGTAAGTGAGCAAAAGCCAAACGAAAACACAGCGCTTTTGTTTGCCTTTTATTTCTAAATAGAATAATATAAAGAGTTACCTAAACTATTTCCCTATTTCTACCCAAAAACTGAAGTAATGCTTGCGCCAGTAATAGGTCCAGGTCGTCAAACCTCATTCAAGCCGTTGCTTGCTCTGATCATAAAACTATTTTGCCTATAGTTAGTAGATATAAAGTTGTTCCTATTAGATAAGTTTTAATTATTTGCATGCTAGTATTATTGTTTTGTAATACTTATAGCAGAATTATGTTCTCCAGTAACATTTGCCATCTCTTTGTATATAACTATTCTATGCAAATAAAGAAGTTTGAAGTTTGAAGTTTGATGATAGTGGCATGGATAGTGGCGGCTTATGCCGAGCTCTACTGGGCATACGGATTTTCAATTTACTAAGTAAGGTGGGGGGGCTGTCGATAGAATTAGATGTAACTTTAAGTTGATAGGTAATATCGGTTATATTAAGACGGGTCTCAAGTGGGAGAAGATGGTGTAAATATATGTACCCAGATTAGTCACGCAACAAGATGGGAACCAGTTGTCAGCCTTTATGATAAAGCAGGGTCAATTGTTGGACAGGTTTTGAAAAAACAGGCATACGACGCAAACATTCTGCGTAAATTTGCATTCGTTTGCTGTTTGGGTTTCCAAAAAGTAAGGCTGATTTCGAAGATTTGAATCGCTAAAATACCCGTCGGCGTATTCCTATTGCGAACTTTTTTCCGAGTGGACTAGAAAACGTGCTGCCAATTCCCGTCTCGCGCGAATTAGCGATTCTGTCTCACTCGCACAGTTGCCATTTTGTAAGAAAGACGGTAAATTTTGTCGCGTCGCGTCGCGGAGTCAGTTGTGCTAGCCCAGCAGGCCAAATAGTCAGTTTAAAAAAAATATGCGTCTACAGGGCTGTTGTTCGGAACACCCTAATGCGCCTCACCTCACCCCACCCGTCACGCCTAACGGAACTAGACCTCTTACTACACTTAGTTACTACAAATCGCGGCATCATGATATATTGGGTGAACGGTGAGATGACGTTAGAACAAGTTAAGCCATGCCAAAAATTCTCCAATGTTCCCCGTTTTCATCGTAGGAAGCCTGTCCCAATAATGGCTTCGGATAAACACGGCTCTCACGCACCTCCTAGGTGATAATAGCCAACGGACCACAACGCCACGACTGGTCAACGATGCAGTCATTTATAGGCCTCCGAAGACCGGCCCGTAGTTACGGGCTGAGATGAAAACTGCCACCAGAGGGGCAACGGCATATTTTTGGTCCTCACTGTTTGGCCTGAATAACAGAGGGAAGGGCCAACTGCTGGTGTATGAGATAAATTCGGATTGCTAGGTGATAGATAATTCAACCGATTGCGCTTGACACTGTTTTCGCATTGTGCTACGAGGATGACGCGTAAAATTGACGCTAACTAGATGAAAGAGCACGTGTTACGAGCTAGAGCGGGATGACGTCATTTGAGCTTTTTAGCTGTCAAACATTGGTCGGCGTATAGGAAGTACGTACGGCTGGTCACCCAGATGTCGGCGGGTTGATGTGGTGGATGCGGATCTTCGCGCGCTCCAAGCTGGCGACTGGCGAGAAACCACTCAAGATCGGGATCAGTGGCGTGCACTTGTATTGGAGGCCAAGACACGCTTCGGGTCATTGCACCAGAGGAGTAAGTAAGTAAGCTGTCAGAGATCGGTTTTGTGAGTCACAGAGATGTTGTGCTCAAGTAAGTTCTTCTTCAATCAAGATTTCCATGATTTTATATAGAAAACTCCCGTGAGAATCAGACATCCTACTATCCTACTAATATTATAAATGCGAAAGTTTAGATGTTTGGATGTTTGTTACTCAATCACGCTTAAACGGCTGAACCGATTTGAATAAAATTTTGCACGAAGATAGTTTATGGCCTGGATTAAAATATAGGATAGTTTTTATTCCGGGTCCACGCGGACGAAGTCGCGGGCGGAAGCTAGTAATATAAATGCGAAAGTTTAGATGTTTGTTACTCAATCACGCTTAAACGGCTGAACCGATTTGAATGAAATTTTGCACGATGATAGTTTATAGCCTGGATTAAAATATAGGATAGTTTTTATCCCGCGTCCACGCAGACGAAGTTGCGGGCGGAAGCTAGTATTAAAATATAATGAAAACGGGTCTCTCACGAAAGTCACGAATCGAATCGGTTCGAAACATGTACAGCGATTTTTGACCTTAAATACATGAGTGACCAGTTTTCATTTTATTTTAATTCTATGATTAAAATATGTATCTGTGATAAACTTTAATAGTTTCAGGGGTTTAAGAGTCCGCAGTAAGCTTGGCCGAATTTCACCTTCCCATACAAACCTAGTTACGCTCTCATTTTAAAACTACATGTTGTATTGTGACGAAACTTTGCATATACAATGAAATGAGGTATATCTATGTCTGTAATTAGTTTATATGGTTCCAGTTTATAAAACAAACGAAACACAGCAAAAACAAGTTTTGTATGAAAAACTTAAATTCGCTGTATTTTCTTTACTATGGTATCTGAAGCTACATAAACTAGTTACAGACATAGATATTCCTCATGTCATTGTGCATGCAAAGTTTCGTTACAATCCAACACGTAGTTTTAAAATGAGAGCGTAACTACGTTTGTATGGAGAATCGAGCTTACTGCGGACTCTTAAGCGGGATAAACTAATTGACGGACAGACGCAAATTGGCATTATCAGTAATGCTGATGTCATATTTACTTGTGTATATAATTACGGTCAGCCGGCCACACAACTAATTTATGTGTGTTTCCATAGATTTTATTAACATTAATGTATGCTATAAATGTCAACTTGGCACACCTTGAATATAAAGACTCAGCCTGTGTGCATTTTATAGGAGAATAATTGTAGCAACTCCTTGAGGAATATATATAGATGGTAGTACAGAAATACGAGGATATACATTAAAGTAAATTTAATGCATCAAGGCGTATAATCTAGCAGGTATACCTTTAGGCGCCAGCTTAAGGGCTATTTGTTGACGCTCCAAAAATCTCAACCCGAACCCATCCAGCACTTTATTTAATTTTTCTTCTATTTAATTTTTTTAAACATCCCAACCGTTTCGCGTTTTTCACATTGTGTCTCTCATCCCGTTGTGCTTGTCTTACATATTTAACAAATTTATTATATTATTTATTTATTTATTATGTGTATACGTTTGTATCGGCAGTATGTTGTGTTGCGTTCCGTGGGTCACGTACGGTGCTGTCTGAAAATCAGCGCTGCAGGTGTCTGTCTGACACCTCGGCATAATGCTGAGACAGCGACCGATTAACTGCTGCGAAGACACACATTTTGTGTCAATTTTATTGTATTTCTACTCCCGTTGTCTCTGTGTGTCTTTTGTGTAGTGAATAAATATCTTCTTTCTTTCTTTTTTTCGGTCTTATAATAATACCCAATTAATGTTGATTCTGAAACCTTCCTCCGACAGTCGGTTCTTCGATGCACTGATCACCGGCAGAACGTTTCGCTTATGGTTTGTTCACCGAAAGAACTGTTCGTCTACGCATGTTTCATACATGAACTGTACAACTAGGTACGAACGTATCGCCGACAGATTGATTAAAGTGGTCTAAACGTTCGGGACGTTCGTTTTGACGCTACTATAGAAGTGGCCATCAGTTAAAAAAAATTGTTTATTAGAAAGAAAACCTTAATAACACAAATTATCAATATCCTGTGGCTTCACACTATGCCTGTAATGTGGCGGCCTGGTTCGGTTTAAAAAGAGATTAATTACTAAAAGATACAGTATTCTTCGGCTACAAATAGGTGAGGTTCACTTAGAAACAATGCAAATACATTTATTAGAAGAGAGAAGAAAAAGATAATTAACTTAGTATGTACACAGAGGATTATGAGTGTGTGTGTGTTGTGATACCTGCGAGTTTGTGTGTTGCGTACGTATGTGTATACCTTCAACTCGTCAAAGTAGGCTCATTCAGAAGTGGTACGGAGAAAATTAATTTTGGCGTTCCGCAGGGAAGCATTCTTGGACCGACTTTGTTCATTATCTATATGAATGACATCTTTAATCACCAAATTGATAACACAGAAATTATTTGTTATGCTGACGACACCGTCATTCTTTTCAATGATATAAACTGGCAGAATACAGTTAATGCTGCAGAAAGAGGTATGAGAAATGTAGCACATTGGTTTGAAAATAACCTCTTAACACTCAATAACAACAAAACTAAATTCCTATGCTTCCACAAGACTGACTCGTCAAAACCACCAACTAATCCTGTAGTAAAAATCCACACATGCAAATTATTTCCAAACGACACTAATTGTAACTGTGATTCAATTCAACGCACTAATGTCATCAAGTACCTTGGTCTACTTATAGATGAAAAACTTAACTTCAAATTCCATATTCATAAACTTTCAGCTAGAATCAGAAAATCAATATCAATATTCAAAAAACTTCGTCACTGCAGAGAAATCCTTGTTAATCATGGTCTACGTCGCGCTGTGCCAATCAGTAATCTGCTACTGCATTACAGTGTGGGGCAGTGCAGCAAAGACCTCTATGTTAGAAATTGAAAGGGCTCAACGGTCTGTGCTCAAAGTAATGTTTAAAAAAACCTTCCGTCATCCAACTACAGCTCTCTATGCCCAAGCACATGTTCTTACCGTCCGTCAATTGTTCTTACTCAAAATTTCTTTAGTTACTAATAAATCATCCAAAACTTTGTCATGCTACAGTAATCTACTTAAAAAACGCGTATTTGCCCTACAAGTTCCTAGAGTACTTTCCACATTTGGTAAGCGATTCGGAGATTACATTAGGATATCCACTTATAATGCAATACTAAAACACTGTAACCTTAAGGGTTGCACTATAAATGAGGCAAAAAACTCATTACTAATCTTCTCCTTTTGTCAAACTACGCCGAGACAGAAGCTATTTTAGATAATGCAATTTAGTGTATTTTATAATGTAAAATTGCAATGTTAATTTTTAAGTTCCTTTTGTTTTGTTCTTTCTCGTGTAATTTGTAACAATGTAACAATTCTAAAATGTAACTTGTATTTGGTTCCCCGCGATATGGGCGAAGCCTAGTGCGGAGACCTCTGGTAATTATTGATATCGAAATTGTGCCAAATAAACCTTTATTACTTTATTACTTACTTACTTCTGTGTGTGTAATTGTGTTGTTCTATGATAATGGTGGTGAGTAAGTAAGGCTACGGGATTACTAAACGTACAAAACATTAAGTTAAAGTCTTCAACAGTTTCTCGGTTTGGCTGTAGCTAAGACCTTTCAACCAGTTTTGAATTGTAGTTTTTGCTTCGCGAGTTGAGTTTTTAGATATATTGCAGGCCTTCTCTACAGCGTTGTAAATAAACGGGTGCAGGAAACTGGGAAAGCGCTTTGCAAATGCGGTTTTCGTGCGGAGGGAAGGAATTTTAAAGATTCGTTTACGGAGTAGGGCCGGATATTCTTCCGACTGAATAGTTTTTTGGTGCATCCGAATTTTAACTCGCTAAATTATTAGTTGCCTCACACTAAGGGCGTCCGCAACTTTGTAAAGGGCGAAAGTCGGAAACCACGGAGGCTTCCCAAGCATGACCTTGAGCACAAACCGTTGGGCTCTTTCGAGAGGCAGAAGTGCAGAGCTAGTGGACCCACCCCACACGCCTATGCAGTATGACAACTCCCTCGCCGCCGAATTTCTCAATTACTTCACGATGAACACTACCTTTCCTTCTAAGCATAATCCCCAGGTACCTTACGGCGGTGCAATTACAAACCACATCGCAACTAGAACTATTGCATACAAGCTTGAGATCTGCAGATCTGCAGAGAGCAGATTGTCAGTGAGCCATTTCGCGATCACCGACAGGCCACTCTCCGCTGCCGCGAAGCATTGCTCTCAGGAAACATCACGAAATAACAAAGCAGTGTCGTCTGCGTAACATATAATCTCAGCCTGTCTGATGGGCAAGGAAATCAAGTCATTGAGGTATATCAAAAACAGGGTGGGACCGAGGACGCTTCCCTGAGGTACACCGAATGATATCGGTACTGGGTCACTGACTAACGCGCCAAATCATACACACTGCCTGCGGTTTGTAAGGTAACTTTTGAACCAGTTCCATGCGATACCACAAATGTCCAGTAGTTCAAGCTTCATAAGCAATATCGGGATTGAGACCGTGTCAAACGCCCTAGCCAAATCCAAGAAGAGTCCCACGCAAGCTTCTCCTCTGTCAAGATAGGAAGATACAAGATTAACTAATAAGGTGGCAGCTTGTTCAGTAGACCTGTTCTTTCGAAATCCAAATTGTCTTAGGGAAAGCAAGTGTTCAGATTCAAGGAAATTGATCAACTGGTTATTAACAATCTTTTCAAGAATCTTAGACACACTGCTAAGTAGAGAAATAGGGCTGTAATTCCCGGAGCAGCTCCTTTATGAATGGGAATCACAGCAGCTACTTTCCAGCCTTCCGGGAAGGAACCCGTTGAAATGCTGAGATTAAAAATATAAACGAGTGGCTTGACGATAAAGCCACTAAGATTTTTTAGAATGCGTGTGTTTATTTCGTCGACCCCGGAAGCGCTGTCAAGTTTTAAGGACATAATATACACATACTGCGAATATATACATATATTGAGACATCAAAAAAATCTTATAGCTTCTCTATAAAAAGCTACACGGACACCTTCGATATCCGTAAATTCATTTGCCGTTACGTATTCTGCCATAAGAGTGATTTTCTCAGAAACCGTAACAATTTCAGGAAAAGGTAGGTATATAAACTTTGTATAGAACCCACAAAAAAAAGGAGGAGGTTGGGTAAGGTTTCTTTCATAAAAATCCTGGAAATTTCTCAGTTTCTGAGAAAAGCCAATTCGGGCCAAATTATGATTACGGCAAACGTTTCATTTATGGCAAATGAGTTATAGATTTCATTAGTAACCCAAAGCTGCAATATCTGGTGACAGTTCTGTAATTTGGCAAGTAATTGGCACCAATAAATTAACAAATATCTGGTGTAAAGCGCAGTGACACTAGTATTGACAAGATATCGAATTTGCTGCCATTTTGAAACCTACAATTGTTTGAAGTACTACTTAATATTACGTTTTTCCCCCTTTTGGAAAACAGACTTAAAAAAAAAAAAAGTTATAGTAGAATGATCACAAATAGCCAAGGTTGGAGCCTCCTATTAAGTAAGTCATTTTGCTCCGCTCTTCCAATAATAAGAAGTGGTAAATACCTAATCCATAATAATAGGCTTGATCTTGAACATTTAATTGTATGTTGTTACTTAACATAAATAATAATAATAATCAATGTTAATTCTCTTTTTTTACAAGCTTATAGCTAGATAAAAATTTGCTGAACCACAGTAATATACAAAATAATAATAAAATAAGTAATATACAGTAGTAATATTACGTTTTTTGTGCAAGCACATGCAACGCATACAATATTCGGATGACATAGCGGGAAATCCTTCCGCTCTGATTCTGAGAACACTACCTATCATTTTTCCTCATTACTCAAGGTTAATTGTCTGGGGTGATCAGAGTCAGTTCGAGCTATAATAAAGCTTTTTTTGGCATTCCAGTATGTTAATCAGACCTTCGAGGAAGCTTTTACAAGTTATGGGCGGGAATTTCACTATAATATCATGCAATTTTGAATCGGAATTAAGGCTTCACTAGTTTGGTGCACAAAGTATTAGAATGGGAACCAAAACACGAATGAATGAATACAAATACAAAAGTACAAAATTTATTTATTCACCCACTGGAAGATTACAAAGAGCTTAAATCTAAAAGTATTACATTAGAGTTAAGCAATTCCTCACACTAGGTCGAGCCTGTGAGAACTCTAAGGTGTTTCCAGAAGAAACTGAAACGTGATGCGTAAAAATACAGATCTGGTACTGAGAGCTAATCTTAATACATTGAAGAACGCATGAGAAGATTCATTAATTCTTGACGAATTCATCTCTTTTGCCTACCTGAAGATACTATACTTTAGTGCCGTAATCATGACACTCAGGACGCTTATCCTTCTACCTTGCCTCGTGTTCCAAATAGCTGAGGGTTGTGAACTCCCCGATGTGAAGTTAGCCTTTTCCGCACTATGCCTCTTCATCTGTTCCGCACGTTCAGAACGCTTGTACTGAACTATATTTAAATCACGTTACGATCGTAATGACTGTTTGCACTGTTGTAACATAACACGAGACAGCCCTTCCTTCCTAGTTCCCAGTGACGTGCCTGGTAGCTAGGAATTTAGAGGAAAACTAAACCAAACAAAAGTACCAGGAATTTGCCTCAAACAACCAACGCACGATCTTTTAGGTGGCACTATAGTCCAATAAAGTTTATTTTATAAATAAATAATACATATTTGGAGGTATCATCATATCAGCCGGAAGAGGTCCACTGCTGGACATGGTCACTACGAATCGCGGCGTCAAGATATATTTGTGGGTGAGCGCTGAGGTGAGCTTAAAACCCTTCTTGATCAGATTGTCTAACTTTCAATTTGTCTGCGAAGCAAAATGAGTAAAAGGAATGTGACAGCCGATTGTGACGATGGTGAAATAGCAATCACCGGAACCTCATAGCCTAGCGGCGCCTGCGAGTCGGAAACGATACCGCAGGTTAAGGCCTCCACCCACCGAACGCGTGTCGTGCGCGGCGCGTGTCGTGCGCGGCGCGTGTCGGGCACGGTTGAAGCGGCATATTCACACCGCCGCGTCAGCGACGCGTTAGGCTGGAAACAGTGCTCGACCGACGGTGAGCACTAACATCGGTTGGACGTAGCTATATCAATGAAAATGTATGACGAAATACAGTGCAGCGCTGATATACTGCTATGCGCGTACAGCTACGTCGCGCGTACCGCGACCGTCGGTCGAGCTCCTCGGTCACGCGTAGTCGGTCGACCGACGAGCTATGAGATTGTATGGTTGCGTTCAGTGCTTCGCTGACGGAGCGACCGACCGTACATACTGCACACACGCGTCGCAGTTCGCCGTCAGCGTTGCACTGAATGCATTTTCGCAACCGACGATCAGCGCTGACGTTCAGGACGTACGGTCAGGACGTAGCGTCGGTCGAGCACTGATTCCAGCCTTAGCAACGCGTGTGCAGCGCGGGCCCGCGCGGGCCCGCGCGTCATATCTCTTTCACTACCAACACGTTTAATATGTATCTCACTATCTCTATCACACTCAGCGCGCCGCGCCCGACACGCGTTCGGTGGCTGGAGGCCTTTAAACAAAGATGGCAGCGGTCAGTCTTTGGATGGGTGACCGCCTGATGTTCGAGTGGTTAATATAAATGAGCGCTTCCGTGCTTTGGAAGGCTAAGCAGTTGATCCCGGCTGCTGTCTATGACAGTAGTCTTTAAGTCGAGTTACGGGCCTTCGGGCGGGAACTTCATTCTAACAGTCGAGTTGCCCACTCACTTGACAAAGGGGCGACAACTGTTACTCGCGTCCGCAGGAGCTACCTACCACAACCCTGCACGTGTCCCCTGGGTACTAAAGAGTGACGAACTTTAAAAATACCAAAAACGTTATGCGTGGTCATACATTAAAAAAAAAACGCGTTGACTGGTTCTCAAGTCCTCCGTCGGTTAAAAATAATGTATGCCATACGATTTTAAAAAAACCACCAGAGCGGTTCAGTGGCGGCGTTGTTGCCACGTCACAAAGTTGGTTCTACCTAAGGTCAATGCCACGAGGTTTGCTATTATATAAAAGATGGAGTCCTTCCTTCCTCGTGATGGCGGAAAATTTGCATTTTTGAGGAAAACCAAAGAAGCGGTTAAGGCAAACTGCCCTCTTATAAAAACTGGTTGTGGGTTTCAATGCGTGTTTTATGAAATATAAATTACTGTAATAAATAGATCCCGCAGTGATAATAATAGAGGTTTGGTTTCTTTATAAATACTTATTACTGTCGTCGTTACGCTTTCAGAGCCGTGGATACGTAGTCTATAATATTTGTTTGACTTAAAACGACGGAAAGTACTTAAAACCAACCATTAGTGACATCCTTTGTTTAATTATAAACAATGGAATAATCAGGAGCTACTCCAGTACACGTGCCACAATATCGTTAGTTTTATGACGTCTGTTTGTTATCTTTTCCTTTCATATTTAGCAACAAATGGGAGTTGTAAAATCAAACGTTAGGTGCTTTTTCGTCATTTTAACTGGAAAACACTATACCAAACTATACTCCTATACTAATTATTAGTTTCTGTCAATACCTACTTATTTTTTGCTACACGCTTTCGTTGGCAACTGTCTTTTTTGCATAATTTCCTACTCGAAGAGTGTTTTCCAATGAGTCCAGACACGACAGACTTCTTCATGTGGTTTAGAAGTTGCTATCGCCACACGGGGCTTATCCCCCCCCTAATCGCAATGGATTTATGAGTAATTCCTTCACTGTCCAGGCCATTCGGCTTTTGAATGCTCTCTCTATCAGACAAGCGCAAATGAAACTCACCTTAAGCGCATGTTGGGCAACGATATCTCTGGTTAGTTTAATGACATAGGTTTTTGCACTGGGTACGCAAAGTAATATGTTTATATGTATATAATATTAGCAGTGGAACGTATACAAGCTGTTTTTTTATATATATTAGGAAATTATTTTTATTAGCTACCTATCCATTTTATTTGTGTTTATCTTGACCAACTCTCAGCTGCCTGCACCTATAAGCTTTTCTGTTTAGCCCTATGGTTGGCTGGTAGAGAATGTCTTAAGGCATTAAATCCGCCATTTTTACTTTTTATCTGTGCAATAAAAGATTAAATAAATAAATAAGTAAATAAAACAGCTAGAAACGGATTTTAATGAAATTTGTAACCTGACTTCTTTTGCAACTTTTCGAACGAGCGTTAAGAGAACTAATCATCATCTTCATATCAGCCGAAAGACGTCCACTGCTGGACATATTACTCCCCCAAAGAGTACCAGTCCTGCGCCACCCGCATCCAGCGGACTCCCGCGACCTTTACCAGGTCATCAGTCCAGAACTCAACTTTGCGCTATTGACCGGCTGGATTAAAACGTAGTAATTTAACCCGAAAATGGGGATTTCAGTGTATATGGGCAAAGTCACGGGAAACTGCTAGTATCTAGTAAAGTTACGGTGAAAATCATTAATGCCCTCAATTCTATACAAAAAATAAAACAACCATACTACGCTAAACCAACAAAATTTTCCTCGTATTCCCCATAAAATTATACAAATTACATGCCTACGTAAATTGTAATAACATTGTATTAAAATAAAAATAAACTGCATTACATTTTATATTAATTTAATGCCACATTTAACACCGTTTGCATTTTATTATCTAATAGGAAAAATCGACCAAAAACTCCAGTGGCTATATGGAATTTACGTATTTTATAGTAATTATATATTACATGTATACTGATTTGAACTTTATTCCTCACAATTTACTACTAGAATAGCACTAGATATTATTTGAGGGCTGTATGGGGCTATATATATGTATAGTAATGGTGCAATGACCTATAGCAACAGTAAAAGGTCATAAAAACAATAGGCATTTTACTACTGACAGACGAACTGCTATGACATGACAAAAATACCCTTTTTGTCATCTACGGAACCCTAAAAACAGGTAGAAAGGGCACACCGGAACGTTATCTCGCTGATATTTGGCGCAGCCCAATTTGGGGTGAACGAACTCGTTTATATCGTAGATCCATACAAACTTTCACCCCCCCTTCATCCCCTTGGGGATGATTTCCGGGATAAAACTATCCTATGTCCTTCCCCGGGATTCAAACTATCTCCATACCAAATTTCGTCTCAATTGGTTCAGCGGTTTAAGCGTGAAGAGGTAACAGACAGACAGACAGACACACTTTCGCATTTATAATAATATTAGTATGGAAGTATGGATTAGTATGGATATATCATATACATTAGCGGTTAAAGTATATAATATATTATATTAATATATACATATAAGCACACGGACAAACTTGCGAATGAGCTTATACATATTTGGAGCATAGCAGTCAAACTGGGGAAGTACCCTCACCTTAGTGCCTTTAACTTATAGTCTAGTGGTGAGCGAGATATCCAGCATGGTTGTGTCGCGGCGAGATAGACCACCTTTCTAAACTTTAGAAAGAAACGGATATTCAATGTCCATCTCGCGGGCCGTCCTGTGGTTAGCCGTGCTGAGGTCCCGACGATGCCATCATAAAAGTGTAGGACCTCCATTCCGTTGTCCATAGGCTACTACACCCTACAGTAAACTGTTTGCTTGTTTACCACAGTCGTGATATAAAATTGTGCAGCACGGCTATCATGCGAAGGCGCGCGAATTCTCTCGATTTTTCTCGCACTAATCCGTTTTCTTATTAGAACACTTAGAACAAGAGATATAGTGCGAGAAAAATCGAGAGTACGTCGCGGCCGTCGCATGGTAGACGTGCAGAATATACGCTTTTCTTCCCGGGCATAATACATGTAACTATATGGTCTAATGCGCACCATAATATGACCATAATATGTGGCCATTTATATTATCGCTTTACGTCATTATTAGTGGCCGAAGCCCTGATAACGTTTAATTAACTCAATATGTGGTCGGATTATTGCCATATGTATTTATTTTTGTTATGCTCTTTGTTGTGTAATAAAGCATGATACCCTCATTAAATGTTTAGTACCCGGGCGACCGAGCTCTGCTGACCTTGAAAACATACGGAGAATACTTTTTTTTTCAGTTATTAGACGTACCTTTCAGTTTCTCCATTGTAACTGCCGAGTTAGAATACTCACCCATATTTAGAACAAAATAATATTACCTATTATTCGTGGGTGCCCGCTGGATGCGGGTGGCGCAGGACCGCTCATTGTGGCACTCTTTGAGAGAGGTCCATGTCCAGCAATGGACGGCTTTAGGATAATCTTTAATGATGCTGATCTCGCTCGGAAGTAGTATTATCGTTTTTCGTAAACCGTGTACCAACATATAGATAAAGTAAGCTTTTTCATGTCGAACTCTCGGCTCGTGGAAAAGGTGTGTCACCTGTTGGTGAATTTTCGGGACACTACTGCCAAGTACCTAAAGAAGTTAGTAGTAAAGATGCTACATCACAAAATGACCACATTATTGCGTAGACAATGCAAATGGGCCCCTTCGTATTAAATTGAAATCGGTTAATGAATTTTGCACTACGCCGGCTACATCGCAAATAAAGGTCGCAGAAAGTCGAAATGGCTAAATGATTACATCTCAATATGCGCGCTTCGATTGCTGGCTGGAGTAAAACCCAGGCATCCATGTAAGGAATTATTTAAAACCTACCGCATCATGACGCACTACTCCCTATACATGTTTGAGGTACTAATGTTTGTGAGAACCAATATACGAACGTTTAAACGGGTGGAAGTACCAGGTAAACAGCTCCGATCCACTGGAAGGCTAAGAACAGTACCGCGTCGCATGGCACTTTCAGTAAAAAATCCTAGGGTAATTGGCCCACCGTATTACGAGCGTCTACCCGCCAAACTGCGAACTGAATCATCTGACGAAACATTCAAACGTCAGCTGAGAATCTTTTTATTAGAGCATCCATTGTATTCTGTATGTGAGTATATGGACATATAATATATTTGACATGGTTCATTTAATTTAAATTGTTTTATAATATGATAATGTTCTGGTTTTATTTTGACGATCATTACGAGATACGAGTATCAATATCAATATTTATATTCCCTATTTTGACTTTGTAATATATGAATCATTTTGTAATATATGTCCATATGAATGTTGTATTGTACCTGTGACATTTCATTAAATTAATATTCATTATTTGACGATCATTAAATAAATTCGTGTAAATTAGCTTAAAGTTAACTTATAATGTAAATTTATTTTATGAAATAAAGAAATCTAAATCTAAATCTATGACTACAACCTGCGAATTGGGGGGTAGGTTACCACAGCGCGACAAATTGCAGAAATACATAACATCATATACTCGCGATGAAACCTACATAATTATAGGTATGCATTATCCCAAACTACAGTTAATTAACCACGGTTACATGGTTATTCCAGGTAAAACATAATAATCCCAAATTTTGGGTCACCGTTATATGTAGCAAGTTAAAAATAGTTTGAGGTTTAGCAGCGTTGTTATTCGTGTGGTTTTGTTATGTGTGTAGGTAAGCGTGTAAAAATAGAGATTTACCTAGAATCAGAGCTGGGAAGTATATATTAAAACTACATAAATATAGTATAGCAAAATATGCAAATATATACGTACATAATATAATGATGCCCGGTTCCGGAAGGGGTAGAGGGAGCAGCATCTCGATACTGTTTTTATTTAAGCTCGATACAGTTATTTGGACTTTCAATCAGTTATGGTCCATTTTGTACATATATGTAGATAATTCGTATCAAAGTATCTCAACAAGGGGTACATTGATGCACAGCCGGGGCACGTTGATTCAGAATCTTACACTCATAGTATATGTTAGTATTTCAAAATGCAATAAACATGTTCAATACTCGTGTTAGCCTTTCTACACGTAGACATACAGTCAAGGGCACCAATATGTATATGTCGCAGGGAAATGGCCAAAACAGAAATTTGAACAAAACTCTAAGGGATATGATCAAATCACGCAGGATATTAAAATGGCGAATCCATTTTATCATTTGCCTAGAAAAAATCAGTCATTTGATCAAATCTCTGAATCTGTTTAGTGAAATGACGAAATCGGCCAAAAAAGGCAACTCGTTTTTGCATTTCACTAGATTTGTTTAGTGACTTGATAAAACCCCTGAAACGCGTTAGTGAGTTGACGAAACAAACTCGCAGAGTCAACTCGTTTTATCATTTCACTAACGCGTTTCAGAGGCTTTATCAAATCACTAAACAAACCTAGTGAAATGCAAAAACGAGTTGCCTTTTATGGCCGATTTCGTCATTTCACTAAACAGAAGTTGGGGCGGAAAGGTTCTCGAGTGGCGACCACGTACCGGAAGGCGCAGCGTGGGTAGGCCCCCCACAAGGTGGACTGATGACCTGGTAAAGGTCGCGGGAGTCCGCTGGATGCGGGTGGCGCAGGACCGGTCATTGTGGCATTCTTTGGGGGAGGCCTATGTCCAGCAGTGGACGTCTTTCGGCTGATATGATGATGATGACTAAACAGATTCAGAGATTTGATCAAATGACTGATTTTTTCTAGGCAAATGATAAAATGGCATTCGCCATTTTAAAATCCTGCGTGATTTGATCATATCCCTTAGAGTTTTGTTCAAATTTCTGTTTTGGCCATTTCCCTGCGACATATACACCACAAAGTCTCAATAATATGTAAGCAGACATTATTTCTGTAACATAAGGTTGTAGTATACATATTTATGAAACTTTGAGTGAATACATATTGGTGCCCTTGACTGTACAACGGAAAACTTTTTCTCGTCTCAGTATATTTTTACGCTTCATTGAAAAACATTCCTACTGCACTTTTGTCGAGAACTTTAGGAAACACAAACTTGTGGAAAAAGATTGAAATACAAGTGATTTATCTATCTACACGTACCTACAGGCGTTATTAGTAGCATCAAATGTGGGTTTTCTTATGTTACCTTTTTCTACCATAAATTTGTTTGTATCAATGTGCCCCTTTCAATGTTTGTATCAATAAGCCTCATGAAATGTTTATGACAAAAAAACAAATTAAAAACATGCCATTGTATTTGTCATTAAGGGGCTACCCGAGGTTTTCATCGATTTTTGACAAGTTTTGAATCGTATCTCCTACTTTTGCACTAATGATAGAATTATAAATCAAACGGCTGTCGGTTCTTCAATCTTTTATCTCCATTTTCATCTGCCGAATTTTGAAACAAATGAATACTTAACTTTGTATGTTTTTTTAAACATTGTCTAAAAAAACACTTATTTCGTATCTCTATTGACGTGAAAGATCTAACATATACGAAATCTACATATTTAGATTCGTCTGTGACGTCTCTAAAAACTGGTCTAAGATTTTCATTTTAAACCAATTAACACAAAATGTATGGCCAGAAAACCAGTTTTTTGGCCTAAAATTGTTCAACTTTGATGCCAAATATCTCGAAAATAATGAACTTTGAAGTAAACATGGGATACTATATAATTTGTTGTTAATATAATAAGCTACAAATAACATTAGAAAACTAAGGGATTCAGATTGAAGGTCATTGGCGTATGGGAGCCCCTTAAATAGCTTTTCTAATCAATAGCTAAAACATTCTACTGACCCCATATTACTGATTTTCAGGTTTCTTTTACTTTTTATCAACATATTATCCCATTCTTTATGTAATTAAATTTTCGTCCGAACCTCTAAAACGTATTTGTGTATGTCACGCGTGCGGTTTTGATTGGTTGTCGGTGAAACTCTGACAGCCTATTGGTTGCGTATATGCTATGTGCCCCTTATATATATATATATATATACGACGGTGGCAAACAAGCGTACGGCCCGCCTGATGGTAAGCGGACACCGCAGCCTATAGACGCATGCAACTCCAAAAAAGTAACATGGGCGTTGCCGTCCCTTGATATGTTTGAGGATTCGCCGTGTTGACAGCTGAAGGAACAAATTCCCTCGCTGTCAACACAACGTATCCTCGGGAGCTCTGGCGGCCTTGCTCACCTCCAGGAACACAACACTACTACAGAGCAAGTAGTAGTGTTATTATGGCTGTGGTCTTCTGCAAGGCGGAGGTACTTCCCCAGTTGGGCTGCTCCACATTCGAGCGGGATGACATTTCGCTGTGCCCTACCTCACCAGCCTTGTATCAATGGTGCCACTTTCTCCTAGGCAGTGCCGCTTGCTACGATCTTGACAAACCTTTCTTGCTTCATTCAGTTTCATGACACTCTTTCATAGATGCCCTTCGGTTTAGGATTCTCTTGACCCGACCTTTCTTTAAGATTTCTCCGATTTGGAAAAAGTAATTATGAGTTTCCATAACCCCAAGGATGCGTTGTGGTGTGAGTGACCTGCATGTCTCTAGCTGGTAACACCGGACCCTCAGTTCAATACAGGGTCACCAATGCACTTGCGACGATTGGCTACAGTCCCCGCTTACCATGAGGCAGACCGTATGATTGCCACATCATATTAAAAAACCTTTCTAGAACACCACTAGTGCACCCACCATTTTTCAAGATACTAAGTACCGGTACTGACGGGGAAAATCCCGGTTCTTCGGTACTTACGGCTATCTCGGTCTACCTACCTTCCTCTCAATTGCTCAAAGGTTAGCTGGAAGGGATCCCTTATAGGGATAAGTTCGCCTTTGTACTTTGATCTATTGTGTGACATGTATATTCTTTAACCTGTTATTGTGTACAATAAAGTGCTTACATACATACATACATACTTTTCGGTACTGAGTTGCACCTTGTATTTTAAATTTTAATGATAAATTATTTAAATTAAACGCCGAAAATGAAGACTTACTAACACCAAGACCAACATCAACCATTTATTAATATCTCGGGTTCTAATTAACGTAGAATCACAAACTTTGTGACTTAATATACATGTTTGGGGTCAAGGAATTCAACTAGATATTTTTTAGAGTCGGGTTCCCAAAGGATATCAAACGGAACCCTGTTCCTATGCTTCCGCTGTCCATCCGGCTGTCTGCGTATCAGCAATAGCTAGACCGGTTCTGCACCCCCTAAACACCACCCTCCTTTAAAGCCATCAACTACTTCCGCCCACAACTTCAAACTTCCAACTTTTTTGCAAAGATTAATTATATACAAAGATATGACAAAATATTATAAAGAGTTTCATAAAACATACAAAATATTATTAACCTCGTCTGCGTGGACCCGGGATAAAAACTATCCTATATTTTAATCCAGGCTATAAACTATCTTCGTGCAAATTGTTGATCTAAATTAGTTGAGCCGTTCAAGCGTGATTAAGTAACAAACATCCAAATATCCAAACTTTCAGATTTATAATTATACTAGCTTCCGCCCGCGACTTCGTCTCCTTGGACCTAGGATGAAAACTATCCTATATTTTAATCCAGGCAGGATCGGGTCGATCCGAAGCAGAATCCAGGGTCCCAACTGATGTTGTTAGTAAACATGTTGGCCGACAGACACGACAGTCCTTTGCAAAGGTGTGAGGAGGTTTATTGTGTCAACTAAACGTTTGCTTAATCGATACAATGATCTTGCTCCCACCACAGTGTATTTGAATGTAATTTACGAGTAATGTATAAGATTACTATAATTAACCAAGTATGTATTAACACCACTGTGGACCCCGTTGTCTTAAATAAAGGATTTATTATTGTTATTATAAACTATCTTCGTGCAAAAATCATCAAAATCGGATGATCCGTTTTAGTGTGATTGAGTAACAAACATCCAAACTTTCGCATTTATAATATTAGTAGGATAGCATTAGGTACTTAGTAGCATTAATCGAACTTCATTTAAATAACATAAAACTTCAAGAAAAAGTGACAATATTTAATTGTATCATTTCTTTTTGAGAAACGTTCTATTACACCATGCTATCTGCATAGGCCATACGCTTTTTTTGCCAAAAACATTGTAGGTATAAAAGATCCCCGTTGCCCCAAAAAGGGGTTTAAAAGATGTCATCACGAGGGGATTCACCACTTAACATCTGCCCTTGGAATACTAAGTGCTCTTACAACAATACTTATTTAGTATTCAAGTCGTTATCTGTTTACTGTTTTCAAATATGTCAAAGACTTTGAGTCTTATCGCACAAATCCTACGAATCCAACTAATATTATAAATGCGCAAGTTTGGATGTTTAGATGTTTGGATGTTTGGCTCAACCGATTTGGATGAAATTTAGCACGAAGATAGTATTATAGCCTGGATTAAAATATAGGATACCTAATTATTATTCCGGGTCCACGCAGACGAAGTCGCAGTCGCAGGCGGAAGCTAGTAAAGAAGAAAGAAATGCTTACCGATAAGCAAATCAGCAACTGTTTATGAAGTGGAAGGCATGTTTTTTCTGGAAATAGGAAAAAGTGACGTCAGAAATGTTAAAGGCATCACGTCTTGTTTAGATTGCTTGTTAGAAGCCCTGCTGTTTCCCCAACTACGGCAGAACCGAAAGGAGATGATTGTATAGCAGGCTATGTTTGTATTTACGCGTTACACCGTAGCGTTTAAGAAACTGAACCGATTTTGATGAATCAGGCATTCCAAACGCGGGCGCCATCAAACAATAAAAATGTGCGTTTAGCTAAGGGCTCGGGCAGACAGCGAGCGGAGACGGGACGCCTGCGGGACGATAGCAGCTGGTTGTCTGCCCATGCATTTATTACCTATCCTGCTAGTTGCAAATAAATACTGACATCCAAAAACCTTTCGCAGTGATTCAAGTAACTCTTTAATTAGGTCATTTTGACTCATCGCCAGCTAACAAAGCCGTGTTAGCACTTACTGTTCAATTAGTCATTCATTCTGTCATTATATTAGTTCATAATAATGCCTATGTGAGTTCGATGTACAGACTGTGTGGCGACGTTCTAGCTTATGGTGAGTTTACTTAGACCTAGCTAGAGCATGATTGATTCTATGTCGGATAAGGGTCAGTATACACCAGATCTAAGCGAGGTAAAAAAAAACTAAGCCTATACATATGTATACGTCCCACTATATGACGTTTTCTACATACAAACTAGAGGCTATGTGAGCTGTAGAACTCGGGAACCTGCCTTTATTTTAAATTTGGAAATAATGAACTTCATCATCATCATCATATCAGCTGAAAAACTTCCACTGATGGACATAGGCCTCCCGCCTCCAGCGGACTCCCGCGACCTTAACCTGGGACTTATATTGAACTTGCTTTATCATCACTACATAGTATAAAACAAAGTCGCTTCCCGCTGTCTGTCCCTAATGTATGCTTAGATCTTTAAAACTACGCAACGAATTTTGATGGTTTTTAATAGATAAAGTGATTCAAGAGAAAGGTTTATCGTACTAATATTATAATGTTATGTTATGTTTAGATGTTTGGATGTTTGGATGTTTAGATGTTTGGATGTTTGTTACCCAATCACGCTTAAACGGCTCAACCGATTTGAATGAAACTGTGCACGAAGACAGATTAAAACCTGGATTAAAATATAGGATGATAATTTTTATCCCGGGTCCACGCAGACGAAGTCGCGGGCGGAAGCTAGTATGTATAATATATAATATAGTACCCGTGGGCCGTGCGAAGCCGGGGCGGGTCGCTAGTAATTTATAGTTCTTGAACTTGCCCACAAAATTTCACAACCATCGGCTGAGAAAATCGGCTTATAGATGAGAACAGCCGGACATACGAAATAATTTTTGTCCAAGCTGAAACGGATTACTTGGTTCGCTTCGCTCGCTCGATCAAAAAGCGAAATGCGTGCGAGGGGTGCGACCGAGAGACGTGCGATGTGTGAGGTGTGGATTTTGTGCGAGGCATGCGTATAAGGGATCGTCCTAATACAACGAGACTATGCGATTATAGCATAGTCGCGTTGTATTATACATATAGGTAGATATTGGACTCGAATAGGTTTAATTGACAATCGCGCGACGCGGTCATTGTCTAATTTGCGTTAATCGCGTAGTCGCGTTGAATTTTAGGACGATCCCTTAGAGATAGATGTGTGCGTTTTTGGCGTTTGCTGATTTGACTATCATCCCATTAAGCCGAAAATAAAGATAATATGCTCACCCCGATTTGTGGTAGGTGTTAAATATTTCATTTTCTGGGGTTTAGAGGGTGAGTCGAAAAAAATATACTCAGTGTCAGATTTGTGAAGTAAATTAAGCATTATATGCATTACTACATGAAAATTAACTAGTTTCACATTTAAGTAACGTGTTTATGCATAATTTACAAATTGAAAAGAAAAAGGTAAACCGGACAATTGTCACACAAAACCGTCACCGTGTTTTTGTTTGGCGACTCACGCTAATCGGGTACATAATTATCTGAAAATCCCCAGTTATGGTACGAGTAGGTGCTTCGGGATTTCATCTTACAAAGCTACTTAATAGACGAATAACGTTCGCTAAATAGAAAATAGGATCGCAAATGTTGCAAAGTTCAGAACAAGATAAAAGAGAAAAAAAAACATTGTAGGGAATGCCACAATCGTGGCAGCCGCCTTATGACCCTTATGTACGATAAGATTTTATAGTGCAATAAAATTACAATAAAATAAACCAGAAAAAAAACTATTGTTTACTTAGGATACGTAATTACGTCAAACAGAACTATTATTTCTATTATGTGGTAATCTAATGCTGCTGTTGCAGTCCTGTTTGTTATATGACCATAGATAAAGTATCGATCTATTTGTTTCTGATAAGTGTAGGGTGTAAACGTTATAACAGATAAACTAGTAGCCACTAGTTTATCTGTTATAACGTTACACGATTTTCGTCACGGCATTTTTTTTTTGATTCTTCCTTTTGGAGTAATAATAATTTTCGAGTCTACACCCGCATTAGAGACTTTGTACGAATTACGTTCTACTCGCTCGGTAAGTAAGCTCGGCCGAATTTCACCTTTCCACAAAAACGTAGTTACGCTCTCATTTTAAAACTACGTGTTAGATTGTAACGAAACTTTGCATATACAATGGCATGTGGTATATCTATGTCTGTAATTAGTTTATATGGTTCCAGTTTATAAAACAAACGAAATACAGCAAAAACAAGTTTTGTATGAAAAACTTGAATTCGCTGTAAAAAAAAATACTATGATATCTGAAACAACATAAACTAATTACAGACATAAATATTCATCATGTCATGCGCATGCAAAGTTTCGTTACAATCCAACACGTAGTTTTAAAATAAGAGCGTAACTACGTTTGTATGGAGAATCGAGCTTACTGCGGACTTAAGTTTTAACAATATGACGGAACCCATTGTGTGTACGGTTTCATGTTACGCACGCCGTTTTAAAATGAGAACGTAACTACGTGGGTAAGTATGGAGAGTAGACTTTCGTCCTGGCGCCACTTTAGGCGGATTATTTATAAAACTTAGTGACGTTTTGTCATGAACCGGCGGGTAAAGCGAGTGGATAAATAGGAGTGAGATAAGTGTATCTCATTCCTATTTATCGGACTTTGTGCAAAAAAGAAATTCCCAAAGATTGTTGCATCTTCTTTTCTAGGACAAAGATATAAACGTCTCTCTCACAAGGATGGTTTACACAAAAACATGTCTCAGATTGACCCTTTAGTAGTGATAAGGGCATGGTTCCTATCGTGGTAAGCTATATACACAGTATTACTCATAGATTTGATTCACTGTAACATAACATTTATGTAAAGTAATTGTGGTTGCAAAAAAACCGATAGTGGCGATAAAAAAAATATTATTCATCCTCACCCTACTAATATATATACAGTGTTTTTTTTAAATGGGACAGTAGGGGGAAATCCGAATCTAAAGGAGATAGAGGAAAAGTGTCCAAGGAGACATTAGGTGTTTTTTTATGTAAACAAATTTGGCTCATAAAAATTTTTGGTCAAGCGTGAGTTGTTCTTAAAAAATTATAAAGTTGGTCAATTTTTTTTTTTGACGCGGGTCGGCTCTGTTTCATGTAAGGATTATTTCATTGTATGGAAAGAAAAAAATCTGAACAGCAGAAGTTGGTCAAATTTAGAACAAAAACGCTCTGTATAAATGCGAAAGTTTAGATGTTTGGATGCACACAAACTTTGCACGAAGATAGTTTATAACCTGTATTGAAATATAGGATAGTTTTATCCCGGGACCACGGAGACTAAGTCGCGGGCGGAAGCTAGTTTTTTCAATAATTCTTTGAAAAGGGAAATACATTTTATAATTACTTTCTTATTTTCTAAAATATGTACCATTTAAATCTAAAACTAGGTTAAATCTTTAAAAGCCCTCGAGGCATTGTAGGCTGAATGAGAACAATATAAGTTATTTAGTCTAACTAGAGCCTTTTGTCGCCAGCTTTTGAAAGCGAAAACAATAGACGCTCTTGTCTATACAATAACTTAAATTTCAGGATCTTGTTGGTCATGTACTAACTTATGGGGGGTGAAAACTAGGTTTCCAATCATTCGTACCTATCAGCGATCATAAAAATAATAACTATATATAAATAAATATGAGTGGAAAAACTTCGGTATCGGTAAGCTCAACAAGGCTTGTGTTAATAGGAACTAGACGACGATATATACTGCGTGGAACGGAACGATGGACTTTCCCGCAAGAGGGGGATTATTGAGCGCTAGTACGTCACATTTTCCAGATAAACTATTTTGACGCGATTTTTTTTTACATTTGTATGGAGCTCGTCGCTCCAGTCGGCCAACGCTCCATACAAAGGTAAAAAAAACACGTCAAAAAAAATAGTTTATCTGGAAAATGTGACGTACCTACTAGTGCTCAATAATCCCCCTCTTGCGGGAAAGTCCATCGTTCCGTTCCACGCAGTATAATAGATATAAATATTTAACACCAATAAGAAAAAAAAACATGGAAAACTTCCAAGACTCCGAAACAAATGTTCATTGTCATCACACAAATATTTGCCCTCAACGGGATTCGAACCCGGGACCGTCAGGGTCATTACCCACTAAGCTAAACCAGTCGTCAAGAAAAAAAAATCCTAGAGATTTCCAGGTTTTACAATTATGACTTTGACTTTGAATTTGTAAAGCGCAATTTACAGATGCAAGAAATTGCGTGCAAGTTTCATTACATTGCGGGTTGCCGAGGAATACTGAGTAGTTTTTATCTCGGAAATCATCCCATAGGGGGGAGAAATAGGGTGTGAAAGTTTGTATGGAGCTACGATCTAAACGAGTTCCACGCGGACGAAGTCGCGGGCAGAAACTAGTTGATATATAAAACCAGCAATGCAGTTGAACTTGCATGCAATTTTTCGCATGTATTAAAGCTACATAAGCATTTTGCAACATGTACATTATCGGTTAGAGAAATGTACCTACTATTATTCGACCTCACTGGAACGGCAGGATCGCATGCGGCGTCGACCTTGCGCAAGCGCATTGCGATGGCGCGCACGGCGCGCGTCGCCCTGAGATTTGGAGCATCAAGGTGTCAGCAAGGAGATTGTCATAACATAGGCTATGGAATAAATAGTAGGTGAATCAGAGGGGATGTTTGCAAATGTGTTGGTAGCTCATCATATCAGCCGAAAGACGTCCACTGCCGGTTATAGGCCTACCCCAAAGAGTGCCACAATGACCGGTCCTGCGCCACCCGTATTCAGCGGACTCCTGCGACCTTTACCAGTTCATCAGTCCACCTTGTGGGGGTCTACCCACGCTGTACGTGGTCGCCACTCGAGAACCTTTAATTCCGCCCCACGTGTTGGTAGTATGGCATAAGAATACCAGTAGGTACCATCACCTGATCAGAGCAAACCTACTTGCTCTGATGGCGACCGCCGTAGACTTTTTAGTGGATAGCAATACTATAATGTATTAAATTGTCTACTAGCTTAAAGGATAGATTAACAGCAAAAACGGTTGGACCCATTTAGGTACAATAACAAATCATGCACAAATTTTGCACTTCCTTCAAACCACTACAGTGGGAAAGCCTTAACCTTACCTACAGACGCTTCTGACTCCTGTGGAGTCACAAGCGCGATGGTGGCCCTTTATATATTTGAGGATTCGTAGTTTCGACAGTCAGAGACAAATGCAGCTCCCTCACTCTCGACACAGCGTAAGGGCCGGTTTACACATTGATTAGTGATTAGTGCGAGTCCATACATTTGCTGCAAGTGCACTCGCACTAACCGCTAATCAATGTGTAAACCGGCCCTATCCTCGAGGGCTCTGGCGACCAAGTTCACCACCAGGATCACAACATAAGTATACCTACTTACAACAATAACAACAAATACTCGTTATTGCACAACTCACATAAACGAAACACCCTACCTACCTACAGAGAAGTACCTTTTTTACCTGGAGAGAACTTCCAAACCGGATAGGTTAGATACCCTGTCATCGAGGGATATAGAAGGTATGAATATCAAGAAAACCAAATGAAGTATAATTTAGAACTCGGAGATTGCTTACCCGTAAGTTTCTGATGCTGCACGACGGCTTGTGCTCGGTTTAATGCGGGCGAGGCATGCCGTGAATGAAGGATGCCGTTATTTAAATTACAATAAAAAATATTCGAGCGGTTGACACGGCTGTTGCGACATGACAGCTGGCGTTCATAAATATCCGCTAAGGTTTTTATTAAAAGATGCCCAAAGGATTTTTGCATTGATGGCGTTACCGTAATTGGTTGAATTAAAATAATGTGAAAAAGATGAAAAATTAAATTATGTTGACATTTTAGTTTGCTTAGACATAACATCTGTACTAATTCGCTACTTTCCTGAGCACAGATTTAAAAGCAAGGAGGTGACGTTCCTTTTTAGGACAAATTTTTGATACAACAATACAAATAAAAATGCATTTAAACGACATCCATACGCACGCTTACACACTAAATTAGTTTTGCTACTCACCGCTAGATGACATAAATTTCTACGCATGCTGTCACCTTAGTGGTTATATGCGTCCACGCTAGATGGCGTGTTTATAAATAATACATTTATGTCCTTATATTCGTCGTTTTGGTTGGGCTCGGTTTGCATATTAATATATTTCTAATTAAGAATTGCGTGGTTGTTACCACGCTGGGTTACAATGCCATAGTTCACACTATATTGTCATAGTTTTAATTGATTGATTTTCAATATATCAGTGAGCTGTAACATACATACCTAATCCACCATACAAACTTACTCAAAAATATCTTAATACCGATTTTATCGTCATTGCAGTAAATTCAATGTCAATATCGGTAGCTGTCAATTTGGTATGAGTGAAAAGGGGACGAACTGAAAACCAGCGCTGTACATCCCGCAATCAATTGCTGTACACCTCACCACAGTATGCCGAGTTCGCTCCTTTTTAACCGACGAAAAAAACGGAAGAGGTTCTCAAGTCAACGCGTATATATAAATTTTTTATATGTATATCGGCGCCAAACAATCAATGAACAAAGATTACTCCAAACAAGTACAAGTTACACCAAATCAAATTAACAATGCAACGTGAAATCTCCAGAGATAAACATTTACATTCCAAAAAATGCGCTCTCCGCACGACCACTCGCAACGACGTGATGCTTGTTTGGCGCCGACTCAAAATTACTTAGGTACACTTCGATTAATTTAAGAACTTAGTTATTAAGGTTAATTACTTAAAAACTCAAAATAATTACAAAAATATGTACTTAGGTATACTTACAATACAATAGTGTAAGAACTTAGTTATTAAACTAAATAAAAAAGGTTTATTATTTTTTGATTTTCAGTTTTTTTTTCGTCGGTTTAATTTTTTTGTTAAAATGTTTTTATTTTCACACAAATAAGCTTGTTACTTTTTTATCTCTATAGGTATTTTTCTTATGTAGGTATCTATTTCTGTGACAATAAACATTTTCTTTCTTTTTCTTTCTTTCTTTCAATATGTTGCTGCTGTAGCTAGTTAAACGATAGAAAGTTCTCTATCATTAATTTCGTATGGGGATTTAGAATTCTGCTAAACACAATAGCGCCATCTATTAGCTCAATGAAAAAACTCCTAATAAGTGTAAAAAAAATAACTTTCAGCTATTAATTAAGTTTAAACAACTTTATTTTCTTTAAGAAATTATTCATTTCACTTAATGAGAACTTAATTAAGGGTGGGTCGCACGAAGCTGTGTGTAACCTCAATATTTAGGTAGTTTGGCCAGTTTCTATGGAATGACAGCTGTTGGCGCCATATTTAACGATGATGTGTCTGTAATCAATCGTAAGTTTGTGCAACCCGCCGTTTGAGAATGCTAGACGGGACGCCTCGGGACCAAACACAAAAGGTAAAAGGGATTCGGTTCTCGACTGTTTCCTTCTTACAAATCCAACCTAATTTAAAGCATTTGCCATATTAGTAATACAAAATCATGATGATATCAGCCGAAAGACGTCCACTGCTGGACATAGGCCTCCCCCAAAGAGTGCCAAAGTGACCGGTCCTGCGCCACTGCATCCAGCTAACTACCGCGACCTTTACCAGGTCATCAGTCTACCTAATAATACCAACAAATATATTTATCCACAATTTTGCCTGTAATTTTTATAAGGCACTTTTTATCAAAAAGAATAGGATTTAGTCTTTATTTTGGTCCAACACTTTTAATGTACTTAAGTTAGTTCACTTATGCTACGGTAGGCTAGTGTCATTGTGTCATGTCATGCCAGTGTGCCAGGCATGCGGCTGTCAAACAGCGGTCGCGGGTTCGAATCCCGGCTCGTAGGTACCGATAAGTTTCTCGGAATTTAATGTACGGAATATCATTTGATATTTACCGTTAGCTTTTCGGTGAAGGAAAACATCGCGAGGAAACTTGTACCTACATCTGCGAAGAAATTCAAAGGTGTATGTGAAGTCCCCAACCCGCACTGGGCCAGCGTGGGGACTACGCCCGTACCCTCTCATCCGTGAGAGAAGGCCTGTATATAAATAGGCTGATTTATTATTTTTAAACCTCTTTTTTAATAGATATTAAGTAGCTATATGAGGTGATTTTTTTGTGCTCTCTTTTCAAGTTTTTGGAGTTTAAAATGATTATTTATCTACATACGTCGCCAACAAGTCGTATTCTTGGCAAATTAAACAAATCTTGAATTCCATTTTTTTGTGTTATCTTTATTGAAAAAGGTTTTGCGACACTCTAGGATGTTAGCGTGAAAGTGAACAAGGAAAACATTGTAATGTACTCAATACTGTTGATAGAGTTCATTGTGGAGCTTGTTAGATTTAAGCAAATATAGACCTTAAAACTTTGAAATAAGGATGCAGACGGACTTTACTGTGACTGCCGCTTCAACGGGTTATCATTTTAGAGGCAGCGGTTACGTATACTCATAGCTCAGCGGTAAGCGAGTGGTATGAGAAACTTCAGGAAGGAGGTTCGAGTCCCAAGGTGGACCATCTTTTTCTATTTTATTATGATTGTATTGTAAGTTAAGGATCTCATGTTTGTGGATAGTATTGTTGCGGTCAGGTGTGAGAAAAATAAAATCACTTGAGCTTGTACTGGCAAATAATGCACATTCTCCGCTGGTGTGGTGAATTGGTGAATTGAATTTAAAATGTGAATACCGTAATTAACGTATCGAAATTGTTGCTAAAGTTCGGACATCGCAACTAGTGGATGGGATTGTATTTTGTTATTAATTTTGTGCGCCGTTCATACTACAAAAAGGGGTAAGTGTTAGAGTTAAGGAAAGTTAAAAACCTTATTGAATAATAGTTTTATCGAGCGCGGTAGCAAGTATTGACAAGATTAATGTTTCTTTGTAGACTATCGACACGCCCTTTTTGTAGACGGCTTAATCTACAAGGCTGAGCTAGATGAAACACGAGCTTGGTTAGGCAGAATATAAAATTCTCCTGGCGCCCACTTAGTTTTAAGATAGATTTAATTATTAGTCGATAATACATACCATAACGTGATCGAATTGCCCGTTATTTTAACACCCAGGACAACCCATAACAACATATTGATATGCGAATCAGTAGCGAAGCGAGTAAAAAAATATACCTTAGGCACTGGTCCCACCGCCGGCTAGTAAGCTAGAAAAGTTGGGCGAGTAGCATTACATTGCGGATCTGTAAAGGTCGATTGATCACACTGTGCCTGGTCAGCACGCAATGAACCGTTACTCGCCCGACTTTTCTAGCTTACTAGCCGGCGGTGGGACCAGTGCCTTAGGGACCAGAGGAATAGGCTGCTCTGATGGTGAAACATATCCATACTAATATTATAAATGCGATGGTGTGTCTATCTGTCTGTTACCTCTTTACGCTTAAACCGCTGAACCGATTTAGATGAAATTCGTTATAGAGATAGGGCAAAACATGACTAATCTGTGATACATTTATACCCTTATTGCGAAGTTACTATATAATCTACATTTTTATTTTTTTTATTTATTTATTAGGCTCACACAACAAATTACAGTCATACATTGAGTACATTAAAAGTTTAGTGTCTAGATGTGGACTACAATTCTAAACAGTGTGTCCACAGAAAGATTAATAACTTAAACTATTCACTAGATGGAATTACATATGAGTATTGCCCAACTTAGAAGGATAGGCAATGTGCATAACATTTTATTTACATTAAAAATTAACAAGACATTTACCAGAATATTGCGTTAATAACTAACTTAAATCTTAAATGCCTAATTTGAATGCATCTTTAACTTTATTTTTAAACGAGGGTAGGGTGTGTATAAAGATGTCCAAAGAAGGATGTCCCGCACCATATCATTATACACACGGCACATTCGGACAACGGGATTATAAAATAATGTGTTATTTTTGTAAATTTCGAGTTGGAATAATCTGTGTGATGGATTACGAGCTTTGTACCTGATAATAAAGTTCAAGAGAGAAAGAAGGGAAGGACAATCAATGTGTGAGTGTACAATTTTGTATAATGTAATCAATTCACTACATTTTCTACGAGATGAAAGAGATGGTATGTTGAATTGTTTCAGCATGTTGAGGTATGACCTTAGATTGCGCCCTAGCTGAAGCCTGAAGCAAAGGATGTTAAGAAACTGTTTTTGGACTTTTTCTATCCTATCGATATGAACTTTGTAATATGGTGACCAAATAACGCAACCATACTCTAAAGTGCTTCTAATCAAGGCGTAATATAAATATTTGAAAGTGTTTGTATTCCTGAAGTCTCTTGTGGAGCGAGAAATGAAACCGACCAATTTAGTGCACTTGGATATTAATACGTCATAGTGATTATGAAAGGTTAATTTTTCATCAAAGTTAATTCCAAGATCGCTAACAACAGACGTACGATTTAAGCTAAAACCGCTAAGAGAATAATTAAAAACTATTTTTTGCTTGGATGTTGTAAAAGAAATAATGTAGCATTTATCAGAATTTAAAAACATGCGGTTTGCAGCACACCAATCAACAATAGCGTTAAGGTTATCCTGCAAGATTACACAGTCCTCGGTTTTAGTTATACTAGAATATATCTTAAGATCGTCTGCGTATAATAGACAAGGGCATGACAATTGCTGAACCAGGTCGTTGATAAAAACGATAAAGAGGAGAGGTCCTAAATGCGATCCTTGCGACACACCAGATGAAATAGTGACTGGCACAGAAAGATGTCCTTTTATGTTTATAAGTTGACTTCTGTTATCAAGATAAGAACTTATCCATCTTAGCAAGTTCCCGTGAATACCATAACCTTCTAGTTTCTGTATTAGGATTGAATGACTGTTGACTTTGTCGAAGGCCTTTGAAAAATCGGTGTATATAGAATCTACTTGAGTCCTTTTAGCAAATGCATTACATAGATATTTTTTATATACCAGTAGATTACTGATAGTGGACCTATTAGGAACGAAACCGTGTTGACTGGGTGATATAAACATTTTAAAATGGGAATAAAAGTAATTGTAATAACTGATTCAAATAATTTTGGAAAAACGGATAAAATACTAATCGGCCTGTAATTTTGGCAATAGTTATTGTCTCCTGACTTATGTATTGGTATGATATGAGCCGTTTTCCAGAGTGCAGGGAAATTACCAGTCTTGAGAGATTTATTAAAAATGATACAAAGCGGTAGGCAAAGTTCATCACAGCACTTTTTAATAAACAGTGGAGGAATGCCATCAGGGCCCGGACCTTTCTTACAGTTCAGACCTTTGATCGTAGCTCGTATAAGGTCAATGCTAATATTGATGTCGCTTAAGGTTGTATTCTGCGACGGGGCCACTGGAAATGCATGTGTCAGAGCCAGTTGATTTTTCAAAAACTGAATCAAAGTAGCTCGAGAACATTTCACAAACCTCCGTGGGATTTGATGACACCAAATTATTGTATTTCATTGGGACAGGAATAGAAGTGGCGCCTTTTTTGTCTTTGACATATCTCCAGAAATGCTTTATGTTGTGTTTAATAGATACTTGTACGGAACTGATATAGATTTTGTAACAACTATCAATAAGTTTCTTGCAACGTGCGCGTAAAAGATCAAATGTGTCGTAGTCGAGAGGGTTGCCAAACTTTTTATAGCGTTTGTGATACTTAATAGTAATTGTCTCCTGACTTATGTATTGGTATGATATGAGCAGTAACTTAACTTTTCTTTTAAGGCGCGAACTAAAGCAGGGCTAAACCAGTTTGGGTATAACTGGTTTCGTACTTTTTTATTAGGTGTTGTACATTTGTACAATATTTACAATAAGTAGCGCTAATTAAAGTTAATAATGACATAACAGGTAGGTTACAGAGTAACTTTGCAATAAAGAGTATAAATAAACTATCACATATAAGTACCTAGGTATCACCGATTAGCTAAGTTTTGCCCTACCTAATTTTTATCTCGGAAATGATCGCCCAAGGAGGGGGTAGTTTGTATGGAGGGGGGAAATTTGTATGGAGTTACGATATAAACGAGTTTCACGCGGACGGACGGAGTCGCGGGCTGAAGCTGTTTTTTGTATGCCTTTGACCATCAGACCAGTATTGCTATTATGTTGCATAACTAGAAGACTACACTTCTGTTCATTGACCTAAGGAAAATCATACTGATGTAGTATGCGTCAAGTTTGTGAAATGATACCTGCGGAGCACGGAGATTGCCCTGCGAACTGAGAGCCAAGTTCTGGATATTTTATTTTATGAGTGTTTTTAAACGCGATAAATTAAGTTGTACTGTAAAGACTGAAATCATGGAAATCCGAGAATACGAGAAACACGTTAATAACTTTTAATTTTGACAAAACGCGATAGAGTATAAAGTGCACAATCACATACCTGAAGTGTCCAGGTCTGGAGCCTCCTAAGGGCTTCCCGTTCTCTGAAGGCACTCTCAGCTACTAAAACGGGCGTGCAGATCTGACTTACCACCGGTCTTCGCCTAAAGATACCTCAAAGACACAGCCCACACTCTCTTGATGTGACGTGCACTCTTTAAGAATAGAACTTTTAACTTATATATGGAAAGCGCGATCTTTATATGAAATTACGATAAATTAGGCGCAGCGCGTGCGACTTCAAAAGCAGAAAATTGTAGTAGTAATGGCCACAGGAAGTAGTTATCCTATAGTGTTGCCCTACATAAACGGAAGTTATATTTAAAGTTACCATACGAAAATCTATATTCAACACGAGAGTTGAACAATGAGCATTTCGAGAAAAGTTATCATTATTATTAACTTATTAGCTTCTGCCCGCGACTCCGTCCGCGAGAAACTCTTTTATATCGTAGCTCCGTACAAACTTACAGCCCCCCATTTCATCCTTTAGGTGATGATTTCCGGGATAAAAAATATCCTATGTCCTTCCCCGGGACTCAAGAGTTTCTCCCATACAAACTTTGCACCCCTATTTAACCCGCTTAGGGGTGGGTTTCTCCATAAACCTAAAACTGCTTTTCTTGTATGGAAAAAAAGAGTCCATACACAAAGATTCAAGTCTCTCACTTAAAATTTTCCTCCATCCCCATACAAACTTTCAAGTTTTCAATCCCCTTTTTACCCCCTTGGGGATGGAATTTTCAAAAATACCTTCTTAGTAAGTAAGTACTTACAATTTAAGCTTTCGCGCCTAAACGCATTTACAGTTCCTGCGACGTCACTCATACGTGTGTCGCTCGCCATAATTTGTTTGTCCGTGGTTCGTTCCTAAGATGTCATAGAGTTGCCTGATTTGACTATTGGCATATTTTGTTGAATAAACAAATCAAAGCGCTAAAATAGGCACTTTCAACAAATTAATTTCAGACGAATATTTAATTTGGCAAAGCCGAGTACTTTTTTTATTCGAAACCTGCTACTATTTTTTGAAATGAAACAAAGTTTGCCTTTACAATTATAAACTTTAATTAGTTGACATCAGGCGTGAATTCACCAGAAGCTGATACTTCAGATCGACTTGGCCGCCGCACGTCAGTGCTAATACTACCAGTTACGATGATAAATATAATAATATATAGCTCTTCACGAACGGGTCTTCGCAGCCAGTTTGTTTTCAACCGCGCATAAGTTATAACGTGTTTAGGCACAAAGTCAGTATACAACACAACTGTGTTGTGCTATAATATAAAGATAATCAGGTGTGTATAATACAATACTACTTCTTAAAATACTTATACTTGAAACCAGGTCTATATCTGTTGGTCTAAAATTTTTTGCCCGATATTTCGTTCGGCACATATTTTTTGGTCTAATAATCTTTGTTTGATAGTTTTTAATAACGAAAATTGTTTGACTGAAATTGTTTTGCATATTTTTTTTTGGCCATAAATTGTTTAGTGACTAGAGTTTAGTCTAACATTTGTATGGAATAACATTGTTTGGTCGAATGTATTTTAGGTATAAAATTGGTAAATTCCGAATATTGGTGTCACTAATAATCGCATCCAAACTGTCGCATTTATTAAATTAATGTTACTTAGATTTCCTATTATGTAAGTACTATTATTTTCTATTACTTACCTAAGCCTAACCTAACCTACCTATATTCGTTTTCAATCTTTAACCTACTTACCAGGCGGCAGTTCGGTTCTGGCGCTTCGCCGGCCGCTGCCGCGGCACACTCGCTTCGCTCGCTCGGCTCGCGCGCTGTTATTGTCGCAGTTCTAACCTAACCGAACCAACTTTACTGGTAGCAGTTCTAACCTAACCTACTTACCTACTTACCTGGCAGCAGTTCGGTTCTGGCGCTTCGCGCGCCACTACCGCGGCACGCATGCTTCGCTCGCTCGGCTCGCGCGCTGTTATTGTCGCAGTTCTAACCTAACCTACTTTACTGGTAGCAGTTCTAACTATCTAGGTACAGCAGTTCGGTTCGGGTTCGGGGTCATAATCAGTTTAAATTATAAAATGTATGGATAGAATAGTTTAGGTGCTGTGATTGTAGCCATTGTTTGTTTTATTTTAGGAAATTTTATGTGAGGCTAAAGAATAATTATACCTAACTATATTATACTTTTAGCCTTTTAGTCATAAAAAAATATAGGTACTAAACAATTTTAGGTCAAACATGTTTTAGGACAATAAATATGTACCTATGCAGAAAATCTTTATGCTAAAGAATAAGTATACCATTAAATATTATACTAAACATTTTCGGCTAAACAATTTTAGAACATAAAATTTTAGACCAAGAGAAGGGCACCCCTCGAAACCATAATTAGAGTCCAGAAAAACGACCCTCTGCGCTGCCATTAAAATGAAAAAAAACCGACACCGGCAAACTAACACATTCCAAATGATGGACGTAGCTAGTTTTTAGCTACGTCTATCATTTAGAAAAGTGAAAATCCACCGGTGCCAATCTTTTTCATTTTAATGGCAACACAAAGGGTAGCCTTTCTGGACTATAATTATGGTTTCAAGTTTAGTTACTTCCAATATTGTTGACATTCATCCACATGATGACTATATACATCGTGATTGGTCCAAGACTCACTCATTCAGAAAATACCTACCTTTTTTCTATATAAACGGTATTTAATTAATGAGTGAGTGTTGGACCAATTATAAATTGAATTTGAATCTGCGTTTTGAATGTGTTATCCATACTAATAATATAAATGCAAAAGTGTGTTTGTCTGTTACCTCTTCACGCTTGAACCGCTGAAGCGATTGAGATGTGCCTAAGTTGGTATAGAGATAGTTTAAGTTCCAGGGAAGGGCGTAGAATAGTTTTGTCCCAGAAATTAGCCCCTGAGGGGGTGATATTGGGGATGAAATGTTGTATGGAGCTACGATATAAACTACTTCCACGCGGACGAAGTCGCAGGCAGAAGCTAGTTCCCAGATACTTATCTAGGAACTAGCTTCTGCCTGCGACTTCGTACAAATGGACTTTGTATGGAATTTGTATGGACTTCCATACCTAGATAATACCGTTAGCCAAGAAAGCAACCACTGTTGAATCTTAAACTGCAAATAATAGAGTCGAAATTTGAAAGACCTTAAGAATTTGAACTTACTGCTGATGGCCTTTGACCGATAACCTGTAGAGCTTATCGGTCAAAGGCCAATATTGTTTTACTTTAAAAACAAAGTTTTAATCGACTTCAATTTAGTACTCCGCCAAGCCAAGAGAACATTTCTAAATTTCTTTTCCAATTTACCACATGAACTGATTTCCGAGAGCAAATGCGTTGATTATTAGAGAAAAAAATCCAATCGCTGTATGTGGCCCGATAATATTTGAGGACTTCCGTCTATTCCACAGGGATCATCTTTGGCACTTTATTAGTTGGTATTTCAATGGAATCTTATCAGAATCTGTGACGTACTTTTGTACTTTTAAGTACGTAATTCAGAAATTCCATAAGTCATCTGTGGTCTTCATCATCAATTCCATTCCACCAAATTTATGATTTCCGGGTGTAAATACAGGAGATATAATAGAAAATACCAAAGTCACTACACGCAATTGAGGAGTTCGCTCAATTCCTCATGGATCCGATCATCCAACTGAAAAAAATGGGACCCACCTGGAAGCATATACTTCAAACAAAAAACAATTTTTCGAATCCGCTCATCAATTGACGGAGTTCTCTGAGGTAACAAACGTTGAAAAAAAAAAGATGAAAAAAAAAACCGAGTTGAGAACCTCCTTTTTTTGAAGTCGCTTAAAAATCGGCTTGCATGGGCGCTTCGCCACTGGTATCTATTCATAACATAAGCCATATTGGGCTTACTACGGGGCTCAATCGATTTGTGTAAGATTGTCGTCTAATATTTATTTATTTATTGTATACATAGACACTATCTCATCAGTTGTGTAGGATAAAGTATATTTACCAACCGCTCAAAGACTCAATTTGGTTCACCAATTTCGCATGCCAATTTTGCCAATTGAATTCATGTGTCTCTCTCGCTCGCTTCCACGCGTCAAGCTAAAGCGTCAAATGGTGCCCTAACTGCTATGAAATTGAAATGCGCTTGGGATGCTTTAGGTGATCCGAATGAGGATTAATTATTTTGGTCGTGTTTCAAGGTCGACCGGTTATTACCATACTTGATTTGCTTGAGACTATTTGAGTTGGCCGTATTGCATTAAAGTTGTCCATTCAAAAAGCAACTCTACACTCCAAGATAGAAGATTGCAATTCCAATGGCAGTTTTATTAAAAATCGGCCTCATTAAATAATCTCCATGATAATAATTATGAATATTAGCCGCGGCGACCACTTTACTCGACCGCGGTCACTACCAAGGTCAGTTTATCATTGACTTGTTGTTCAGTGACTAAGCCGAGAGATCATACTCGACGTTTACATCGAAATTACATTAAGTCATTGGTTTTCATACACAATTGTACCTTGCATTTTAAAGCCTCCTGTCCCTTTATAAGGTACCTACAGTCACCAGCAATATTTAATAACTGCCACAACAATAAGGAGACGCTACAGCTACGAAATTGTCGGACGGTCACATCTAGTCCATACTAGATGTGACCGTCCGACAAGAAGCACGGGCTGAATCACGCGTCAGTTGGCATGCAGTCCTGCCACTATCGGCCCGTGAAGCGTCTCCTATTCATGCCTAAATATCTGACATGACTCTATTCCTAGAGCCGTTAGGACGTGTCAGATATTTTTGCCCGCTTTGTACCTAATTGAGTAGTCGATTATGTGCTGTCCGGGCTCGCATTTAAACTATTTCAACTATACACATACCTACATATACAGGGCGTCCCAAGCCTATGGGACAACAAGGGAAAGTACCTTAAATATCGTAGATAGGATATTTTGCTGAAAGGAGACATTATGTTATTTCTAAGAGTCAGTAATACTGCATTCAAAGATTTTCTAAAAATAACTTGCTTCGTCTGGGAATCGAACCGACTTAAAGGTAAAAAAAAACTATTCCGTTTTCTTATGATGCCAAAAGATTAGACAAAAAATAATATTTCTTCTTAAGTAACATAGTATCTTAAAAGAAAGGAATAACGTAAACTTAACCATTTGTACTAATCCAAGTAGGAAAAGCCTGCTGCTCTCCGAATATTATCAGCCGGAGCTCCATTTTGTTGGAAAAATAAGTTTGGTTGCTCCGCCGCGGAGAGATTTTTTATCTCGTCTATTAAAATAATATGTTATGAAAAGCAACAGGCAGCGAACTTGTTAAAAGATTGACGATTTGCATAAGACAAGAAGAATCAAGTTTTGAGCATTAATTAATTAAAAATACAAAAAATACTCATTTGACTTCGGCAGTTTCAAGTGTTTTTAATTTGATTAAAATGATTAATTGGACGTTATTCCTTTCTTTTAAGATACTATGTTACTTAAGAAGAAATATTGTTTTTTGTCAATTCTTTCGATTGGCATCATAAAAAACGGAATTATTTCTTTTCACCCCTAAGTCGGTTCGATTCCCAGACGAAGCAAGTTATTTTTAGAAAATCTTTGAATGCAGTATTACTGACTCTTAGAAATAACATAATGTCTTCTTTCAGCAAAATATCCTATTTACGATATTTAAGGTACTTTCCCTTGATGTCCCATAGGCTTGAGACGCCCTGTATACATCGATTACTACGATTCACATTTTTGGAGCAGTGCAGTCTAGTTTCTCTCGCTTTTACTCTATGTATACCTACATTGTTAGTCCATGTATTATTAAAAGTTTTAGGGAGTTTAGGCCACTTAGCGCAGAGACCGGCTGACGTGGAGTTTTTAGTGGGTAGAAATACCACATAACCCAGACTTCCGAGAGCTGGGTTCCTGGTTTGCAGGCTTTCTCCACGGGACAAAAAAGGCCACTTCTATTATGCGGGCTCAGTTCGATATCAGTAAGCCATCAGTTTTAGTCTTAGTATAGCATTTATTGCAACCATAGTCGAGTCAGTACCGAGTCTTTACTTTGCGCCTGCGCCTACATTTAAGTCAGTGTTTCCTACTCGTAATAGGCGCGGGGTGCGCGGTAGCCAAGCGGTACGATAGTACTGCAAGCGTATCGCCCCGCTCCTGCGTATCTCACCAATCACGGGTCTCTTATTGAGACATAGGCGAACAGTAAAGAATCTGTACTGACTTGACTATGGTCGAGTCGGTATAATGAATGACAGTAAGATGCTTAGTGTTACCATAACGATTCCGCACTGCGGAATGGGGAAGAGGCCTGTTTACGTATTTCCCAAATCCCTTTATTTTCAGCTATGTTCTTCCTCATTCTTCTCGCCGGCGGGGCTGGCGCGCTCATCGCTTGGTTGTACTGGAACTATACCACGCTCTCCCGCCACGGTGTGAGACACGGTCCCGCTGTCCCCCCGTTCGGGGACATGGCCAAAGTGTTGTTCCAGAAAGAACACATCACTGACGTGCTCACAAGGGTATATGAGAGCTCCCCTGGTGACAGGTAAATATATAAACAGAAAAACATAGAAACTGATGGAATCAGGTATTAACTTAGCGAAAATCCCCGTCTAAAACAAAACATTCCTTTGCTATTCCTCCAATAAATGTGCATGTGGGTTACTCTCAAAAAAGTGGCACCGCCACCTACCATCAACTTTTAGTTGGCACTTTTTTTTATATTGCGACATTTTTACGATTGTATTATCTATATATGTCAAAAGACTTTTTAAACAGAGGCCAGTTGCTACGAAATCAATTCGATCAATTCGAATTTGATTTAGTAACCACAAAATCAGTTTGTAACTGCTGTTTGTCGTTCACCGGCGGTGTCCCAATGTGGCGGAGTAAAGTTTCGTGTTAAATAAAATGTATATATTATCTACGTAACTTATCTTAAGTACCATATTTAATTTTGATATATTATCAATATTTAAAATTATAGTTTGGAATAATGATATTAATCTTTTGTTTAGAGTTATTGGCTTTTAAAGTTTGTCCACCGCAGTTTATGTCGCTTATCTGTCACACGTCAAACGCGATCGCTGTGTGGGTACTACTTCATCTCACGTGCCCTACCCGGGTGCCGTTAATTCTGCCGTCATTCTTAAAAAGGCAGTCATCTACAAGTATAATTGTATGAAGAAGACTGCCCTTTAAAAAAGTACGGCAGTATTCGCCATAAAAACAAAATGCATAATTTCAAGTAGCATACGTACGGAAATCATAACAAACTATTATCATAATAACAAAGTGGATATTATCATTGGTCATAACATTTAAATAACATAACACTCATTTATCACTACCACATTTGCTATAACGTTTATGTATACTGATTTCTTTTTGCATAACATACATTTAGTATAATGATTAAAACGTATAACAACACTTAGTATGTAATGTACTTAGTTTTACTAAGTGATTGCTATCACATCCCAGAAAAAGAGACACAGGTAACAAAACCGAATCGGAGCACCCCAATATCCACGTGGTCTTGTCTGCCCTACCCCTAGAGTGTATATAAAAAGCCGGAGGTGCGGAGGGGGAGCAGCCCTCGCCCGCTGTGACAAAGCGCGGAAGCCGTGCAAAGCGGAGCGGCTGAGGCTGGTCGCCAGAGGCGACCAGCAAGCCGAAGCTGCGGAGCAGAGCACGGGCTACCGTGCTTTGTCACGCGAGGGCGAAAGGGCTGCTCTCCCCGCAGCGCCGGAGCTAAGGCGGAGTACTGATCGTATACAAAAAAGTTCTTTATAAATAAAGACATAATGAGCATGAAATATTATACAGAGTGACCATTATAGCGTTTGTTTATTATATAAATGGAATTAATTAACACTGATGATTATAATCGATGAAATTATGCAAATCGTTTTTATTCATTTTGTTTTTATGCAATTGAATCACTTATACAACCTGAAATTATGCAATTCGTTGTTATGCAAAATGAAAATATGCAATTTGTGTTTATATGAAACATTACACACCCGCCCTACCCGGCATGAATCGAGACCTCCAGTCACCAGCTAACACATGTTAGAGTAACACGTCTTTATTGTTCCCCTTGCAAAAAATACGAACATAAACATTACGCGAGCGGGAGTTTGTAATGGGTAAGTAATCGTTATTCTGTCATCCATATTTTGGTTGTTATGTGAACTAATGCAACGACATTGTCATATGACGTAAATAGTGGCTTACTTATATGTGCATGGATATGCAATACAAAAGCGAAATACTTTGTTTGTAATGTTGATATAACTGTGATTTTGTCCATCACCTGCATGTCGAACACCTGTCAAATGAAAAACTAAAGTCCGGTGCGGTGCTTGAGGACCTCACCGCAGACTGTATGGAGAGGATTGCTCTGCAAACTGCTATCGACTGTGCCTAACTTACCTATCGTAAAGCTGTTATCCAACATCTCCCAGCGAAAATTTAGCGTACACTTGGGCTCAAAGGTCAGCAATACCATAATGCTGAGTAATGGTCTGCCTCAAAGATCCGTGTTGGCGCCCTGTTCAACCTGTATATCCAGGGCCTCCTTGATACCGCTGCCGGGAAATTTATCTACGCCGATGATATATGTCTCGGTTTTCTAAAACCTGGAAGCTATGTTAGCATGGCGACTTACACCCAGCGCAAGTAAGATAGATGCGCGCTATTTCCACCTGCATAACCAGTGCGCCACGCAGGAGCTAGGTCAATGTACAGGGAACTACAATGAGACACAACTTCTTCCTCAGCATCACTCTAGACCGCTCTCTGACCTACAAACATCACCGAAATAACATCATCCAGAAACTGAGCGGAACGTCATAGGGAGCAAGCGCAGACGTGCTGCGCACCTCGGCGCTGTCTCTGGTGTACTCGACTGCAAAATACTGCTTACCGGTCTGGCTGAATAGCATCCACGCCACCAGAGTTGACGTCGAGCCGAAATAGGCCATGCGACTTATTTCCGGCACGATCCAATCTACTCCTTGCCACTGGCTTCCAGTACTGTCAAGAATCGCTCCAGCGGACTTACGTAGGAATGTCGCCTTGTTACGAGAAGTAGCGAAGATCCAGAAGAACCCCACTTACGAATCCCACTACTGAACGCCTAAAGTGCAGAAACTTCCCGTGCAGCATTTCCAGAAGCCTGTCACCTCAAAATTTCGATCTGAAGCTAGACTAGTCACAGTCGTGGAACTCCAAGATGGCAGGAAAATTGGGCTCCACAATTACACCAGGCTCTTGTATAGAAGGGTTGCATCTCTCAAGACGGGACTGGTGTAACCTTAACCGACTCCGTAATGGCCACGGTCGCTGCGCTCTCTATAAACACCGTTGCGGATGGGTGGAAACCCCAACTTGCTCCTGCGGTGCCGAAGAACAAACAATTCGTCACATAATCGAGGATTGCCCCATAACGCGCTACGCCGGTGGAACTTCAGAAGACCTGAACACCCTTAGCGACAAGGTCATCAAGTGGTTGACAAACCTAAAAAAATATTTATATTTGTACATAATATATTTTTTCTGTTTTTAATGCCATACGAATAAATTAAACTTCTCCTCATACTAAATGAATAGCCAATTTTATATAATTAAACATATAGCACAGTAATTATTTTTCTACCGCAGATCAACTTATCTTTTTTTCCCAGAATAGGTACCCTGGGCACTATGAGGTTTTGAGCCGACAGGCCGAAATGGGTGACGGTCGCTTGACGGGTTAAACTACTAACCTGCTCTCATTGACGTGAACATGCAAAAAGTTTAATATTAATTTGTACCAGTGTGTCGCTAACCTGTGCCTATTGTCGATAACTTGGTTACAATATGTCTTTCACCTGACATCGAGGTCATTCACCTGTCAACTTCATAATTTCAAACGCCTGTATCTTCCAAAATTATGAAATAAATATCTTCCCTCCGCATGAGCACGGCTACTTTAATAGTTTTAGCGATCCTAATAAAAAAAATGCAAAATCGCAATATTTTTGAAAAAATGCAAAATTGAATCCGCGGTGCCACTTTTTTGAGAATAAGCCATGTCTATTAGTGATAATCAGATTTACAAATAAATACAACAAACCCCCACCAACAATGAAAAAATTCGACACGTGTTACTTACTTGCGCTACGTCCGCTGAGCAAATGGAGCTTCCAGAACCGTTGGGTTTATTTATTTCATGGGTGCCCATTTGGCTGACGGCCAACATGTCCTGCCACCACCTCCTGAATAACGGTAGAATGATGAGGACATTAGATTAACAATAAAAAGAAAAATCACTTTACAGCGATACATAGAAATACTTGGTACATTTCGCAGACTGGTGGGCCGCTACGAGTTCCTGACACCCTACATTGTGGTGAAAGACCCAGAGCTCCTAAAGAGGATCACAGTGAAGGATTTCGAGCATTTTGTAGATCGCAGGCTTATAGTCGACCCTAAAGCCGAGCCTCTATTCGGCAGAAACCTACTGTTCTTAAGAGGTAGGTACTTTTTACTAATCAAGAGTATTTATATCAGGGTACGAGCTGATTAATTCGACTCCTGGCAGAACCTACGAACCAGCGACCGTAGCATGGTTACCATTATATCATTTATCATTATGGATAAGACATTTGTCACTCTTGTACTCGCATATTTGTCAGAGCGCGTCGGATGTCTTGTCGACAGCGAAAAATGATAAAATGTCAGCCATCCTACGCCCGCAGGTTCTGGCTTACTCGACGTCACCGTAGGTTTGATTCCACCATCGTCGTCAGCTTACAAGAAATACTCTTGTAAACTCCCACATTAAACTTAATTGGCAGTGGGCGGGGCGGGGCATATTGCACGCAGAACGATGGTAGTTCGGACTTAAAGGTTCTCGAGTGGAGACTACCACGGAAAACGCAGCGTGTGTAGACCCCAGACTGACTGACTGACTGACTGACTGTGTGTGGACTGATGACCTGGTAAAGGGGAGTCCGCTGGATGCAGGTGGCGCAGGACCGATCACTTTGGCATTCTGGGGGAGGCCTATGTCAGCAGTCTTTCGACTGATATGATTAAACTCCTACATAACTATGTGATGGGTCCTATTTTGAGTTTGATATGAATAAACACGCATTATGAGTTCGCTAGCATGACTTGGTAGTGTGGGTTCAACGTTATTGGATCATACAGAATTAAAAAACAACTATTTCCTCTGGTCAATAGCTAAAATGGCCTTTAGAGCTGGCTTAATGCATTTCACTAACTGCTGGAGGGGAGGTAAGCCATTTCGCTCTAATCAGTGAGTGTGAGTGTAGTTAGTGCACTGCATTTAGCCAAGTTTAAAGTCTGCTTAGGGACTTACGTGCAGATTTAAAATGTTCTGTTGACGACCGCTTTAGCCTAGTTGGTAGTGACCCTGCCTACGAAGCAAGAGGTCCAGGGTTCGAATCCCGGTAAGGGCATTTATTTGTGTGATGAGCACGAATATTTGTTCCTGAGTCATGGATATTTTCTATTTATTTACGTATTTAATTATCTATATGTTTATAGTAGTATGCATAGTACTTGCAAACTTTGCTTAGTTTGGGACTAGGTCGATTTGTGTAAGGTTGTCCCCTAATATTTATTTATTTATTCTAATCGCACAAAATTACATAAGAACAAACTGCGTCTTATGCGGATTAAGAGCCTAACCAAAAAAAGGTTTTATAAGCCCTTAACTTAGGCTATGTTCACGAGATACATGAACTTAAATCTCTTATCGTAAATATGAACGAGTAGACATATTTGTCTGATAGAATATACAAGTGTTATCAGTTCGCAACTCTTTATCAATGTTCTCAAGCAGAAACAACACAAAGAGGTTTCACGTTCTCACGATGACTTGCTAGTTTGTATTCACAGTCGCTACCGTTATCACTTTGGTTAGTTATTAGGTAAAGTGCTTTGTGTCGCAGCTCTTGGTGGCATTGGCATCAAATGGTCAACCTCTGCATTCTTAGACGCGAGTGTCATTCCCAGACAGGAGTAGTTGCCATAGGAACAAATGATACAGTCGACTACAAAGAGATCGATACGGCACAGTTACAAAAATATTTACACACGGCCTTAATGTTAAGGCTGTACCAGTCAAACAAAAAGTCAAAAAATAATTCAACAAAGCAGGCCTAAAACTGAACCCTGCGCCTTATGACCAACGCTCTATGGTAGTTTGATAGTGTACTATCAATATGGTATTAGCTAAATTTACATCTGCACTACCCAATTTCAAAATTATTTTTAAGACTTGGAATTATTTAAAATTTTAGTCTCAACACTTTTAAACCAGGTTAAACGCATATCAGAAAATATGTGCATCGTCATTACAAATAATATTTATCGACACGGATATTTACAACTCTACCTCTCCCTTATCATTATAAGCAACACACATTCATTAATCAGTACATTCTGTTTAAGTACCTTATACCATAAGTGGACAGACAGAACTAATCAGACTTCTTAGCTAAGTAATGAGTTACTAATGAGCTTCTAAACCTTACGTTGTATTAAAAATGGAACTATTCGAACACTTTACTACCTCACCCTGGCGTATCTGATGCGCATTTGGCAAATCAAAAATTACTTTGACCAATTCATGTGTCCGAAAACGTTCGAAGTTTTATAACTTATTCAAATACCTTACCTTTCATGGAATATTTGATGTTAATCCAAACAAAGTATACATTTGCAATTTTGTACGGAACCCTCCGTGGGCGAATGCGTCTCGCACTTGTCCGGTTTTTTTTCTTCATAAACTGCTGTCATTCGCTTGCCTTACTCTTGTGATACTTTACGATTAAATATCATACTTCATATATCTGGTTCTTGTTCCCTTATCTTATAAATTTATAATAATTATTGTCTCTTTGCTGAGGAGGAATAGGTATTTGTAATTACAATGAGGATATATTTTATACTCGAGCGTGAAAGAAGTTGTAAAGTAATATGTTATAATCAATACCGAATTATTTATTTAAAAATTATGGTTTTTGTTTATGGGTTTTATTACTCAATACCTACTACATAATACCCAAGCCTGCGGTATAAAAAAAAAACTTATGTCCCATGTCCCCTTGTCGACCTGTCTGACATTAAACAAATAGCTGAGTGGCATAGCGAGGACTCATCTAGCCGTGGGCGTCGTCGCATCTGCTAGGCCCTTTTCTTTCCACGACGTGTATGCCTAAGGTCAATGCAGAGTTCCTACCATTATTTTGATTATACAAAAATAAACCTTAGACTTCATTATAAGCCCCGAGCGTACCAAAACCGGTTGATAATAAATACTAAGTCAAAATAACAACTTACACTCGCAAAAACATAGAGAAATACGATTCGATATTCAAACGCGCCCACAGTTTATATAACGCGGGCTCACTAGTAAGCAGCAATTTTTTTTCACCTCACTACTGTAGCGAGGAAAGTGCAACAATATGCAAAACAACTTTATTTAATTTAAATAATAATATATTGTTTATTGTTTTAACAGTAATAATAAATAACCAAGTATAATTTTGGTCAAGTGCGAGTCGGAAGGCAACGCAATTTTTTTAAATTTCTTAAATATTTATTTTATTCTGAATTTTAACAGAAATACATCATCTGTGAACTTTTTGTATTATGAGCGTTTACGTTTTGTTATCTGTCAAAAGCTACTTAAACGCGCTCCAAGATCAAATTACTTTCCCCGCTAGTGGGTAAAATGCGTTTTTGCCCCCTGGTTTTAAAAGACAGCTTTCCGACCGAGGCAGTGAGTGGCTCTTTGTGGGATTTTTCAATAAATTATTCTTATTCTTGATTTTAGGCGATGAGTGGAAGGACATGCGCTCCGCCCTCAGCCCGGCGTTCACCAGCTCCAAGATCCGTCTAATGGTGCCCTTTATGGTACAGGTCGGGGACCATATGATGCGAGCTCTCAAGACTAAGATCGAGCAATCTAAAGGTATACTAATATGACGTCCTATGTGTGTTTCGTTGAAACGTACCTATCACTTACAATGAAGCTCACCGCGCAACGTGATGACACGACCTAACCTAAACTCGATGTCATAGGTTGTGAGAAGAGTGTGCGAGCCGAGTCCGTTTCAGCGTTGAACGGAGTATAGCTGCTAATGATGAACCCTACCTACCTCTCAAACCTACTCCACCCTACCTTACCAAATCTCGCTCAAAGTTGAAGCTGTAACACAACGAAGTCTCAAACCAATAAAGGGTCAGCAACGTGCTTGTGGTATTTGCTTATCATCAGACAGTCGTTTGTTTGATAACTCTTGGTATTCAAATAGCCCAAGTTCTAACTATCCTGAGCGGATGTTGTTCTGTTTTGTGTTAACTAAGAAACTTTTCTTTTCACCAGTTGACTATATAGACCTAGAAGCGAAAGACCTGACGACGCGCTATGCCAACGATGTCATAGCTTCCTGTGCGTTCGGACTTGACGTCAATTCTCAACAAGAAGAGAATGAATTCTACAACATGAGCAAAGAACTGACCACGTTAAGCTTCGAGGTTAGGATGAGATTTGTGGGATACAGGATTTTGCCTTGGCTCATGAAAGTAAGCTATTCAAACTAATCATTTTTAAATATTTTTTTTATATATTTAGCTCCTATGGCTTTGCGTATATGAGCACGTCACAGGAAAATGTTCAAAACTGAGACTTAACCAAATGCCTAAGAGACATTATAATTTCACTAAAACTAATACTCCATTTCATCATTTCCCTAGAAAAATCTAGTGATTGCAAGTGCAATCCCTGAGTTGGTTTAGTGAAGTGACAAAATTGGCCAAAAAAGTCAAATCCATTTGTCAGTTCACTGGAGTCTGAGTCTGGTACTACACAAGTTTAGTGCTCTGATGAAATTCTTGAACCACGTCAGTGAGTTGACGAAATGAGTTCAAAATTATAACTCGATTTTCAATTTCAGCGGACAAGTTTAGCGATTATGTATGATAAGCTGTAATATCAACTTTTCTTCTAAACTTCTAGTGGCTGCGCCTAGCCCTATTCCCTGCCAGAATTAGCCATTTCTTCTCAAATGTGGTTCTCGGCGCCATGAAACAGCGGGAGGAGATGAACATCCACCGCCCAGACATGATACACCTCCTCATGGAAGCCAGGAAAGGTGCAGTGAATAATTATGAACTGAATAATCATCATGATCGTTTTGCCTGCTGAACTTTCCGTAATTTCTCTCGTAATAATTATATAAATAGTTAGGTCCTTCGTTTTTAAATTGGGCATAAATTGTACAAGTGACACATGTCCAGCAAACTTACGTTTGTCCAGAGGAGTTTTACTGACTTACATAGGCCAGGTGATAAGATATATCACTTAGATCTAGATAAAATAGGAGGATTCGTATGGAGAAATGGAATCCCTAGGGACTTGAAGCAAGATAAAACCGTTGACAAACCCTAGACTAGGATTATAACTAGTATACGAGATTAACAGTATCCATGTTCACATAGTAGGTTTAACAAGTATAATAATATATTTTTATTGGTGTGGCGAGGCTTCTCTGTCTACCCTAGTATCTGTCCGATTTTAACCAGAGGCCATTTGTCCTCGACCCTAACTGGACACTGGACAGATCTTCCTCCAATCTTTTAGCAGTGCAAGACAACCTTGCCTGAATCTTGTCCATTTACTATGTATTGTCTGAATTCTAGGAAACCTAGCACATGACACTAAGAACGCCAAAGACGAACACGCCGGGTTTGCCACAGTTGAAGAGTCCGATGTTGGGAAAGTCAAGAACAAAACAGGTATACTTCCAACTAATTTGTTTGACGACCGGTTGAGTATAGTGTGTTAGCTGCCTGCGAAGCTGACGGCTCTGAGTTCAAATCCCGGCAAGGGCAAAAATTTATGTGATGATAAACGTCTCGGATATTTTCTACGCATGCTTTGATGTTTGAACCCGCCACATCACAGTTGTAAGAAGTGACACTGGAGATGTAGTACAGTCAGCGTCATATAGTTAGTAGCAGCCAGAGTAGCCCAATATTTCGTAACACATCCTTATTCTTACAGTAATAAAGACGTGTACCGAAATATTTGGCTACCTTGGCTGCTACTAACTATATGACGCTCACTGTACGTACAGCAACTGGCGACAGATATTTATTATTATCTGTCGCTAGTTACTGTATGTAGTGATGTGCGGGTTTAGCCACACACACATACCCTCTGCCTGAAGGGCGTGCGAGGGTTTTCTAGCTAACTCAGACGGGAAGGAGCCTGGCAAGAGTAGGGGTAAATGAGAACAGCGGTCGGATTAGTATTAAGAAATGGGTCTTGTCGCCCTTTTAATTAACTAAGATCACCCTTAACCTAGGCTATCGCTGTCACTCGCGAAGTGGGGCACGGTTGCCTCGGGATTTCGATACAGGGTTGGTGAGAGACGGGAACGGCGGGATTGCGATACTCCGGCTGTAACACTCGGGGGAGCCAAGCGGCCAGGCAGTAACGCAGGTTTCGGTAAGGATTCGCTATCCCGGCAGCACTGCCGGGATAGCGAATCCTTAATAGATAGGGAGTGCATACTCGGGGGTCGCCAAGCGGCCAGAGATAACGGGGTGGCCCTATTCACTCACTCCCCAGGCTGGTAGCACTCGGGGTAGCCGAGCGGCCTGAAGGGGGTGAAGGGAAGCGGAAGACTCCGGCGAACTCGTCGAAGGGAGCCAAGCTGCCAGGGGTCAGGATGCCACGGCTGAACACTCGGGGTAGCCAAGCGGCCAGTGGCGGGGAGGAGAGGAGGGCGAGGAGAGAGAGCTGGGCGCACGGCGGACCGCTAGCCAAACTCTGACGGTCTGCATTTGTTTTTTTTTTGAGTGGACTTTCTTCGATTCGGGCCTCGCAGGACCCTTTTGCTCGGCTTTGACAGTGCGTGTATTGAAGAGGGCCAATCCAGCAAAAATTATACAAACTAAAAAACTTAAACTAGGAGATTATACAACTAAAATTGCCCGCTGACCTTAGGGGCCGACGGGTCTTTCACTCCCTGTAGTAGAGAGGGATTTGGCGTCACTACCCCTTTCAGGTGACAGAGTTGACAGAGTTTGGTGAGATTTACGAGTAGTTAAGTCTGTGACTGTAGCGTCTCTCCCCAGCGCAGGAGGAAGACTAAAGGAGGATTTAGATGTCCTTGGAAAAGGGATCCAGGGGTAGTGCGGGGTAGACTCTGACGGTCTCTTTTTTTTTTTTTTTTTTTAACCCGACTTGCTATAATAGGACGCAAATATAGCGGTCGAATTGCGTGGTTGGAGGGTAGCCTGGGGAAAATCCAGGGGGAGCCTCCGGCACGACCACGCGGGAAAATTTGTACACTGGAATACTCTACGAGTTTGCGCTCCAGTGAGATTGGTTGAACGGTATCAACCGAATCTGGGGTGTGAGTGGTGTCGACCTACTGGGAGTTTTATCGCTGGTTCGCTAAAACCTAGCCTAGCTGAGAAGAGTCCAGCAAGAAACTCAGCTAAGCCCGACTTGGGTCGGACTGACTCTACCCGGTATGCGGCGGTACCGGAACGAATAGGGTGTACCGGGACGAATAGGGTCTGACGGTCTCACGGGTGCGCGGCGCTTATATACTGGCCGGCGGGTGGCTGTGCGGTGGGGCGCGGTGCCGTGTGCTGCTCTGCCCCGCTCGTCTGCCCCCGCTTCGGCGCCGATCTCTCGCGGCGGCGGCTGTGGCGTTTTCCATGACGTCACAGTACAGTTAGCGATAGAATATTTCCCTAATGTATTATCTTTCAGTCTGGTCAGACATTGACCTTGTAGCCCAAGCCGTGATCTTCCTCTTCGCCGGCTACGACACCGTCTCCACCACCATGGCGTTCCTCCTGTACGAGTTGGCCGTCAACCCTGACTGCCAGGAGAAGCTGGTTCAGGAGATTAGGGAGAACGAGAAGAGAAACAACGGGAAGTTTGACTACAACTCTGTGCAGCATATGGTGTATCTGGACATGGTTATATCAGGTGAAGTTTTTGTACTAGAAGAATTACATTTGATCAGCAATGCGAATGGTTCAATTGACTTTATATTGTTGTAATTCTGCCTTTTTAGTCAGAAGACAATTCGACAGAGTATTGTAGCCAATTACAACATGGACTTCTAACATCCTTAGATAAGGTCCTTGGTAAAAAGAAGTTAAAATGTCAACAAAACCTACAATGGGTGGATAAATCATATTTAAAAAGTGACCTAGGAGACGTCACTATGGAAATTATTGACAGAACAATGTAGATTCACCCAAATGCATCTTTGAGAACTTTCACTTAAGAAAGTATTGCTACAGAAAATACACTTCAATTAAAGCACGCTGACGTTTAAATAGTGAGCCAATTATCCATCTTGAACTATTAAGAAAATTGTGTCACCACCTGATCAGTTAGTTGAAACTTACTTGGCCATATTACAGGTTTTTACTTTTTACCCTATGGAATGTACCCGAAGTAATTTTATACGATATTTCGCCAACAATTGTGTTGACTTGCACACATGTAAAGTTTTGCCAGATAGGTCGCTGAAGTTTTCATAAAAATAGCCAGAACATTTTAAAGCCAGGAACTTTGATTTATTTCTTGATCATGGTTATAGAACTATTTATTCATTTTGTTTCTTCAGAGGTGCTTCGCAAGTGGCCGGGAGCCCCGATGGTCGATCGTGTCTGCGTCCGTGACTACAATCTGGGCAAAGCCAACGACAAAGCTACGAAGGATGTTATCGTAAGTCGCTGAAGTTAAGTCTAAACATACAAACCCTGGACACCAACCCCCTTCCCCTTATTCCTAAAAATTAAGAACCCTCTCAGCGAATTCTTACAAAACATATTTTGTCCCCTTCTCGCAAATTCAAATATCAAAGTTACAGATAGACACAAACCAATAATAACCCTCCAGGACCACAAGGTTGAATTCCTAAAATGTTGGATTTGCATAAAGTTGAATTTGCAGCATGTTGAATGTTAAAATGTTGAATTTGCATAATGTTGAAATATTCAAAAGTTGAATTCCCACAACGTTGACTTAAAACGATAAATAATTCGAACAGTTTTGACGGAGCCCCGCAGAGCGGGGCTCCTATTTCTGGTCTGTTTGCCCTTCGGGCATCTGAAGATACCTAACTAACCTAACCTACCTACTAGTAGTACCCACCAGGTAGTTCAACTGGTAGGTAGGTTAGGTTCGTTAGGTATCTTCAGATGCCCGAAGGGCCAACAGACCAGAAATAGGAGCCCCGCTCCGCGGGGCTCCGTCAAAACTGTTCTAATTGTTTATGGTTTTAAGTCAACGTTGTGGGAATTCAACTTTTGAATATTTCAACATAATAAGAATTCAACATTTTGCGAAACTAAATATATTCAACTTTCTGGGAAAGTCAACATTTCGGGATTTCAACATTTTAGGAATTCAACCTTGTGGTCCTGGAGGATAATAACAGCATTCTAGCTAAAATACGTTTCATGAAAGTTTATGAATAAGCCTACCTTCTTTCACGTTCTGATAATAGTAGTTTAGCTTAGTATTCGAGCTTGGATGTTTCCACTTTTACTTTTTATTTCAGTGTTGCTCAGATATATCAAAAAGTCTTACTAATTATTATTTCATTTACTTGCAGCTCCGCCAAGGTGAGGCCGTGCAAATACTGATCTGGGCGTACCACCGCGACCCCATACACTTTCCAGACCCCGAAAAATTCGACCCCGAGCGCTTTTCTGAAGAAAACAAGCACAAGATTGACCCGTTTGTCTACATGCCTTTCGGGTTAGGGCCAAGGAATTGTATTGGTGGGTACAATAGGAAAACTATAGTAGCATTTGGTAGATGAGTGTCAACCTAAGACTCATACACCCACATCCGCTAGTCGCTGTTGATCGATTAGGCCCCCAGGTGCTGGAGATTTCGGATTCCGGCAACCGTTTAAAATTTTTAACAGCGGCAAGCGGGACTTCTGTTGCATTTGCAGTAACGGATGCCGTCTCCCTCCTGAACTACCATTTCGCACGTTTTTCATTGACTAATAGGTTTCACTGGTGAAACTTAACGAGCGACAAATCAAAATGCGCCTCTATTGTGACCAGACCTCGAAGTCGCGGTGGCAATAACATCAATTAACTAGGGATTTCCTTCCGATATAAAATTTATCGATAACTGAATGCTTATTCGGAATTGACATTTCATATATTATTAGCTGTAAAATTTACAGAATAATTGAAAATTAACTAAACTGTGATGATTACTTCCCGTCAATGTTACCTATATAGGAGTTTTTAGGATACTTCTTAGGAATTTTAAAATTCAAATAAAAATCAACCTTTACTACTAAATATTTTTTTCATCAATTTTAATGCAAAGTAAACTGAAACCTAGAAATGCATTTCATTATTTTCATTTAATCAATGATGAACTTTATATTAGTAACAAGTAACAAAGTATTTTAATCTTGTGTTTAGTACTTCAAATAGCATACAAGTTGTTACGCATTGTTTCCAAATAGATGGGAGAACGAGATCTATTATTTATAATTTATAAGCAAGGATCGGAAAAACGGCCGTCATTTCGAAAATGTAACCCTGTCCCGTACAGCAGAGACTTCATTATGTTAATAAAAAAAATATAAGTGTAATCTAAAATGACGTGCGTTTTTCCGATCCTTGTTTATAAGTTACGGTCTAACGGTGTATGGAAATTCGGCCTTATCACATAACATATTATGACCGTATCAACATTTTATAAGACTACAATAAAGTCAAAATTGGAAACGAAAAATTGGCTTTCTCCGTCATATTTTAAACATAAGTATATTTATAGTCAGTGAGTTTCCTTTGGACACATGACATGATATACGACAAATGAGTACACAAGCTGATTACCTTGTACCTTGAAATCGTGAGTAACTTTCAACCGATGTCGTATCAGTAATCAGTGGCTGTAATACCATAGTCCCTTTAAAGCCAAATGACTTGTGTCAAAAGAAACTGTTAGAGACCACAGTTTACATATAATAAGAAACCCTTTTTATAGGGATTTAAACAACACTACCTCGCAAACAGAGCACTTTAGTTCGTTTTTATATGTTTGCAAACCAAAAAAATAATAGTGCGTAGCGTCACAACCGTGGCACCGGTCTCGTACACGGACGTAATTGTTGATCAAATGTTCTTCCATAATATCAATCGCATTATAAAAGATATTTCTTTTTAGTTGAAGTGGCAGGTTCAAACCGGATATATTTTCCTTCAAAACGACCATCTAAAAATAGGAAATCAATTTAAAATACTTTTAAATCTCCTTATTAAATAACTAAAACATTGAAACAATAAACTTTACGTAATTTTAATGGCAGGATACTTACTAGGCCTAATAATCTTAATGGTTCTAATGTTTCTTGAATGTCATCATCTTCGTGAATATGGTTGTCATTCACGTAATCAATGAACTTCTTGATTAATGTAGAGACAATCACTTTTTGAGACAATTCATATAACGTAATATTAAACATTTTTAAAATTTAGAGGACACATGAATATTTTTAAACAATAAATTGACATGCACCATAATGTTTAAACAAAATCTTACACTCGACATTTTTTTTTTATATGATTTGGTCTTGTGTAAAAAGGTTGAATTATTTCATTTCATTCTATTTTCATAATAACAAATTAATATCTGTTCAGCATTTTTTGGTGTAAGACATCTACGTCTTGGAGAAAATATCCATTTTAAATAGCTGAATGATTTTTCAACCTCGACCGATGTAATGGGTGCAAAATTAAATTTTTTAAAATGCTTCATTGTTGCTAATCTGTTTCCGGGGGATATTTCAACACTTTCGCCTTTATTTAAATTATTTATTTTAACTATAGTGTTAAATCCAATGTTCTTCTTAATAATTTGATTAAATTTATTATAAACGATTCTACCTTTATTATGTAAAAATACTGTCGACAGCTTCCTTTTTAAATTATTCACTATGTTAATACTTGTATCTAGTGTCAAAATTGGGGATTGCAGTGCTGTAATAGATGTTTGAAGCATACATAAACGTTCAGCAATGAATTTTAGATCCTCGTGTATATCAGGTGCATTTAACGAAATTTTGGCTTTACGAATTGATGAACAACCAGGTTCATTGAATGTATCAATTACTTCTTTAATTTCATTATGGTGTTTAAAATAATAATGTGCAGCTTCCAACCATGTGCCCCATCTGATGATTGTTGGTTTTGGTGGTAGTGGGATATTAGGTAACAACCTTTTAAACGTGTTAATCCTTTTTGGTGACTTGAGGAACACCTTTTTCACACTAGATATCAAATCATTGACGCGAGGAAATAAATGTCGCACTTGTTCTGCAACCCTGTTAATACCGTGTGCTAGACATGTCACGTGGGTCATGTTACAGAAAACACGGCTTAAATTTTTCCCAGCTTTAACCATATAAGGCACGCCATCAGTTAACAACAGTAAAACTTTTTGAGAATGGTTTGCACCCAATACATTTTGGAGAGACTGTAACTAATTGCGTTATTGTATCACTGTTTGTCCAATGCAACGCCTTACTTGCAATTAAATGTGGCTTGCTCGGTTCGCCTTCAAGTTTACCAACTAAAACATTTGCAATTTGTTCTCCTTTCGCATTAGTCGTTTCGTCAACGGTCACATATATATATTTGTTTTTAATTTCAGAGCGTATATTTTGCATGGATTCGTTATACACTTTCGGAAGATAATGCTGTCTTATATATGATTCCGAAGGTATGGACGAATTCTTGTATTTTCCGTTGATACAGCTCTGTATAAATAAACAAAAATTTGGATTATCTAATTGATGCCAGGCAATGTTACATGTTACCAAGAATTTTGTTAAGTCCATATAAAACGAACGATTTTTCACGTGGGTGCCTTTAATGTGTGTTTCACTATTCAAGTGCTTCTTGACATTATATTTCTTAGCTACGAGGCTTATCTCACATTTAGTACAAAATATCTTAGATCCACGTATGCATAAATCCGGAGAGCTTTTTAGCCAAGAACGTAATAAATTTTCACGACACTGTTTTCTAGGTGGCATTTTACGCGTAATATTAATTCCATCGATTCTCTGAGCGGACAAGATTGTCATATTATGTCAACGTCATGTTTTATACCTACATCCATAAAGTATGAAAACCGTTATCTTCGTTAATCGACCTTTACAGACTTCAATCTTCATACTGTATAAATAATACAGTTTAATAGATATTGCAAGTTATCATTAAGTATCTCATAGTCATAACATAAGTACTGTCATAAGAAAGTACAACTTATCGATAAAATAATATCGTGTGTCTCTCCCTAGCAAAATTGTATTCGTGCCACGGCGACTTCGAGGTCTGATTGTGACGCTTAGGGTGGGTTGCAACAACTTTACTTGCTATACAGACCGGCCAACGTCAAATATGGCGCCGGCAGCTGTCATTCCATAGAAACTTGTAAATATTTCCATACATCCAGATTTTAACCAACACTGCTTACGATTACAGATGGTTTATTTATTTATTTATTTAATCTTTATTGCACAAAAGAATATCTTATGGTACAAAAGGCGGATTTAATGCTATAAATGATTCTCTACCAGTCAACCTTACTCTTACAGTCAACCTTAGTTATGGTTCAGTGCAACCTGAATACTGGCAAAAAGCTTTATAATGCTGTTATCCTCACACCCAAATTTAAGATCCTCTTGTTGGTGGAGTATTTTCCATTTCTCTCTGTCGTACGCCAGCCTTTTGATTTCCTGATACGACACGACACCATCTCTTTCTTTTATTTAGTCCATACAACTGCGCCGTGGTTTTCCCTTGCCTCTCCTTCCTTCTATCTTTCCTTCCATGACGGTTTTAAAGAAGTTGTCGTGCGTCAAATGACCAATCATTTTCCCCCTTCTAGTGTTGATTGGTGTTCAAGATCGCTCTTCTCTTTTACCCTTCTCTCCTCAAATTTGATGCTATCATATTCTGTTCTAATGCTTAATTAGTTTGTAACTTATTGGATTTTTTTACAATTCAGGATCAAGATTTGCCCTATGCGAAGTGAAAGTGATGGCGTATCAGCTGCTTCGACATATGGAGGTGTCGCCTTGTGAGAAGAGCATCATACCTCTTCAGCTGTCGATCCTAGATAGCTTCCGCATGACTGCGGAGGGAGGGAACTGGCTCCGGTTTAAAGCACGGAAATAAATAAATGTCTGTAAAAATATTATCACTTGCATTTTTACTTTATGGTAAATGATTTCTAATGGAATAAGTGATTCTGTCTATGAATGCAGGGCCAGTAGGAAGCAACTCAGAATCATATCTGGGGTGTTCACAGGTCACTTTGGGGTCAAGGATCTCTTGGCCAAGATGGGACTGTCGGACAGTTTAGGCTAGAATGTGTGGCGAGGAGGACGAGACCATGGAACACTTACTGTGTGAATGTCATGCCCTTGCCAGACAAAGAATGAGTTACTTTGGTAGCGACTATCCGCAACCAAAGGAATTCAAGGTGCTCCCGCTGAGCTGCATCATCCGCTTTGTGGAAATGATGGAGCGAGCTTGCGAGTAGGCAACGAGAGAGGGCAAATGCACAAAACATCCCGCCGGGTCGAAGTGCATCCGAAAGGGCCCTCATCTAGATAAGATAAGATAAGAAAGATAAGATGAATGAAGAGCGGTACACAAACGTTAGTGTTCTAATCTCATAAGAGATGGCGCTGCCGATGAGTTAGATCGCGCAAGCGTATGTTCAGTCAGCGTCATATAGTTAGTAGCAGCCAGAGTAGCCAAATATTTCGTAACACACCCTTATTCTTACAGCAATAAAGACGTGTACCGAAATATTTGGCTATCTTCGCTGCTATATTGAGTAACTATATGACGCTGACTGTTCAACGTCGAATGTATAAGGCTCTTTTGTAATTAGTGTTAGTGTAATTAAGTCGAAATTATGTCGGAAGAAGGCGGCATAAGTGGTATAAAGAAGCTGAGAGGATCGTCAGACTACCCGAACTGGAAGTTCCTGGTGCGTAACTACCTGGAGAATAAAAACTGGTGGGATGTCATTTCGAAAGACGCCGTTAATGCGGACGTAGATAGGAAGGCACGGACAACTATATGTTTGTTGTTGGAACCAGAGTGCTTTACACATGTTTACAATGCGAAAACTGCGAAAGAAGCCTGGAACAGTCTACAGGGAGCCTACGAAGATAAGGGCTGGGGAAGACGCATCCACATTCAGCGAGAGATTTTCAACTGTAAGTCAGAAAATTATAATTGTATGGAGAGCTACATATCAAAAGTCACATTCTTTGCACAACAATTGCATGATATTGATGCTGGAATCCCTGAGGATTGGATAATTTCAATTTTGCTTGGTGGATTGACTGCTGAGTACAGCCCACTCATAATGGCTGTAGATAACAGTGGCCAAGAGATCACTTTAGAGCAAATTAAAATGAAGTTGTTGCAAGAAGGAAGTAGACAGAGCAAGATGAACACAGACTACGAGCAAGCTTTTGTGACACGTAAAGGACAGAACGATGCCAGATCTACAAGCAAAACTAACGATCGTAAGCAGAAGTTCGTCTACAAGTGTTTCAAGTGCCACAAGCCAGGACATAAGGCATCTGAATGTAAAGAGCGAGTCAAGACCGCGAATGTTTGCCTGAACACCAAGGAGGATTGGTGTTAGATGTTTGATATGATGTTATGTTTTTTTTTTAAAGTGCTTTGTGTAGGAGATTTATAGAATAATTGTATTATTATGTTTTCGTTATGCATATTTAATTTAGCTGGATATTCCATTTCTTGTTAAATCGATATGTGTACAGGTTTGTACAATCTAACACAGAATTGCTAAGGTTTTGTGTTGAACATATAAGTGTACAAGTTTGTACAATCAGACACAAAAGTGTTAAGATTTATTTTATTTTATGTACTGAGTACAGACAAGTACAAAAGTGTTCACACATGTACGTAATAGATTAAGAGGGCGTATTGGAGGTCGCATATGTGTCTACTGGCCATAAGTAATCGTTATTACGACATGCCTGTCACGATTTAAATATACTTAGAAACCGTTTGTTTACGTTCCTTTGTATTGTCACTTGCTGAAAATAAACAGACCACGAAACATCTAGCGTATCACTGAACTCTGCTGTAGTGTTGATTTATACACATTTTATTTTATAGTCAATTCACATTACAGACTGCACGTGTAAAACGTCTGACAGTAAGCTTTAAACAGCGTCAATTTAACTTGCTTATTACAACGTGCAAATCTGCGGGCAAGCATATTGCCCCTTACCGCCATAGCCCTCCTTTCCCTCTCCAGATCCAAGTCATCCTTCATATCTTCGGTAAGCATATGACCCAGGTATTTAAAGCGACTTACCACTTTAAGGGGGGCGCCTCCCAGCATGATTGTAGGTACTGTTGTCGGGTTATATTTTCGTGCCTTAAAAATGATAAGCTCACTTTTGGTTGTGTTGTACCTAAGACCATGCCGGGCGGCGTAGACCTCACATATCCCGATCAGCTCACGTATAGAGCCCACTGATGGACCCAGCAGCACCATGTCGTCCGCGTAACTTATATTATTGAACGGTATTCCCCATATATGGCACCCGACACGTGCGCTGCTGAGCCCCTCAATCAGCTCGTTCACGTAAAGGTTAAACAGGATAGGCGACGATAGCCCCCCCTGTCTAACCCCACACTGAAGCCTGTACTCATCCGAGTATTCCCCTGCCCATCTCACCTGATTGACCTGGTTGTTATACCAATATTTTAACAAGGCAGTACACTCGGGTGGTAGCCCCGTTTTAGCTATTTTGTCCCACAATATATCGTAAACAACCAGGTCAAAGGCTTTGGACAAGTCCAGGAAACACGCATATATGGGTGTATTCCTGTCCTTGTAATATCTGACAGCTTGCTTAAGGCACAAAATGGCACTTTCCGTAGACAGGCCCGGCCTAAATCCGAATTGCGCGTCGTGCAATTTAATGTGTTTACGAAGTTGTGCATTAAGCAAGCTGTCCAGGACCTTGGCCAATATAGTTGCCAGTGAGATGGGTCTATAGTTCCCTTTATCCGATAAGTCCCCCGTTCTATTTTTCACAAGTGGAATTACGATGGTGCGAGTAAGCTGTTCCGGAAGATATGCGTGTCTTAGGCACAGTGTATAAAACATTGCTAGAATACGCGGTACATGTACCCCTGCATGTTTGAGATGCTCAATGCTGAGACCATCATGCCCTGGCGATTTGCCTCTCTGCATATTTTTAATTACGGCCTCCACTTCCTTCGCCTTAAATGTCACGGAGCTCTCACCCATGAACGTCTCAGCACTGCACTTCTCTGTCGTAGTCGTCCTCAGGAGTGGACTTACAGTAAAGGCTCGCCTAAAGTTATCCGCGATGTCCTTTTTGTCGCTCGTTCCCCCTACACTCACAGGAACACTCGGCCGCACATTCAGTCTATTAGTGCCCTTCCAGAAGGCTTTAAAGTCCTTATTAGCCCGGTTTGTAGCTAGAATATCATTTTTTATCTGTTCTTGCCTGTCTTGACACCATTTTAACTTGGACTTAAAAAACCTCCTGGATAGGCACATTTCATCGTGAATGCGCCCCTGAGGTGGTCTGTTCGCAGACATCCACACCAGGAATTTAAGCCTTGCCTCCCTGTGAGCGTCAGCCACATGCTTGTTCCATCCTGCTATACACCCCCTTGGCTTGCCCCGTCCATGCTTACTCGATTCCCTCGCCGCCTCCGTCAATGTAGTAACTATGTCCTTACACATACTATCTAATACTTTTCTGTGCTCAGGATCATTGCATAGCCTATCCGCACATGACGTTAACTCGGCCGGGAAGTCCAGCAGTTTTAGCTTATCATGACAAACTGAGTGATATAATTCCACTTGCTCGGCCTTTCTTTCTCCCCACAGTACCCCCTCGTGCAACGGTTGATAAGGATTACCTTTAACTTGGATCTTGTTCATTTCACAATATATCATAAGTGGCAAGTGGTCGGACCAATACACGTCATACTTAACTTTAACATCCCGCACAGTTCTCCGCGCTGCCTCTGTGGTAATGCAGTGATCCAACCACCTGTTACATCCATGGGCGTCACTGGTGTACGTATAAGTTCCCGATGTATCACCTAGCACATCCAAATGCCTAACCAACGCTATAAAAGTAACCTACTGTGCAAAAATCAACTCAGTCAGTCAGGACACGTTGTCTCGCCACGGTGTAAGACACGGTCCCGCTGTCTCCCTGTGCGGGGACATAAAGAAGGTGTTTTTCCAGAAAGAACACATTGCTGACGTGCTCCTGAGGGCGTATGAGAGCTTCCCTGGCGACAGTATACAAAAAGAAAGTAATGGATTACTGTACAGACCGGGAAATAAGAAATTTCCGGCCAAGTAGATGTAATGAATGATATTGAAATAGAAAAAGGCCACTTTGCAGGCCCTCAACTTTGTGCTTAAACGTTTATAGAACAGCTGCCAAATATTGGATGTAAGGGCATTTCCACTATACATTGTGGCGAAAGATCCCGAGCTACTGAAGAGGTTAAGGACGAAGTCACCGTTAAGGATTTCGAGCATTTTGGGGATCGCAGGATTATAGTTGACTCTAAATATGGGCCTCTGTTAGGTAGACACCTTTAGAGTTAGGTACTTTTATCTACCAGGCTACCCACACAGCGCCTTCCAGTACGTGGTCGTGTTGTGGGGTTGTGGTGGTCTGGATATTTGGATTTACTAGGTGTCAAACATCCGTTTTGTTGGACAGTGGGTCTTCAGTACTTGATATGACGGTGTGTCAGAACTGTCAGAAGATGAGCGGTTCCCTCTGACTCCTGGCAGAACCTACCAACCATGTTCGGCTTACTTAACATCACCGTAGGTTTTGCCACCGGTCGCCGTATAAAAATACCAATATAATCATGTGATTAATTGCATTCTAATCTAAGTTATCTATTATGGATATCAATGCTTAATCAGTTCGCTGGCGTCTTATTCAGTTAATCAATGTTTTTAAAAGCACAAACCACTCAAAGAGGTTTTGATGGTGTCACGATGACTTGGTGGTTTGAGTTTAATGTTAAGTACTATCGTTAATATTTAGTAGGCATATTCGTCTGATCTTAACCCTTAACCCGTTGAGGGGTCCATATCGATTTATAAATCAATTTAAATATGCATGAAATAACTTATTTATAAATAGCAATAATTACAAACTTCTATTTAATTAAAATTTTATCTGTACAAAACATAGACACATCTATATATACTTACTTAAAAGAAAAAAATGTATAGAAAATAATAATAATAATAATAATAGAAAAGAACTTTGTATAAACAGAAAAAAATAAGTAATTTATCAATTAATTAAATTCTAATAATTATGTTGTGCATGCATAAAAAGTATAATTAAGATATGTTTTTGATAAATCATTCGTTATGGAAATAAATAGGCTATAATAATAATAGTTCGTCTGATTAAAAAAATCGGCAAAATGCGAGTCGGAACTCGGCAATTCCGTATTTTCAGTTGATTTACATTATTCACATACTCACTCATTCACTGATTTTGAAACTAAGAAGAGCAAAAAATGATAGCGACAATTTGAAAATTTTCCCGCCATCTCCACACAATTTCTGTTTTTTCAATTGTAATTGCCATACGATAAATAAATAAATAAATAAATGAGTATTTCCAAGTGGTGTAAAACGTTGAACAAACCTAGTTTAGCTAAAGTGCCGTTAAAATTCGTCTTAATAGGTCTTGACCTTTGGGTGACTTTAAGCCTTCTTGTGAGGCCAAGGGTGAGGGCTATGCTGGGAGAAATGAGGCTATAGTCCGTCAAGAAAGAGAAGAAATGAAATGAGGGCACCACTTTCTACGTAACTGTCACATTATTCGACGTAATAGCAACAATTTAGTATGGTATTTTTTTAGCACCATTTTATTTAATTTCTACTCTTTCTTGACGGACTATACCGCAGCAGAAGCAAGGTAACCGAGCCCTCCGAATCGCTAAACTAAAGTGGCAGTGGGCGGGGCACATTGGACGTTGATCCCCGATAGTCAGCAAAGCTAATGCGTCACACGAACAAGCGTCAGCGCCGAGTCATTTCCATTTTCCATGCTAGGTACTTAGTGATATCGATTTGTCGGCGTCGACGATAGATACGACAGGAAACCACTCTAAAACTTGCGAAGCTAGGAACTTCGCATTTGACAATTAAAGGATTATTCATTTAAAATAGATGCCGACCTGACCATAGAATAAAAAAAACACGCTACTGTTTGTGTAATAGTACATTGTGATACAAGTGAGGTATGTTGATAATTACATCAGAGGCGGAATTATCACGCGAACCGCAGGTGAGCGTGATAAGAGAGCCGAGGATTGTAATTATCAAAGCTCACGCGTTTCATACGACGTTTTTCAACACATTTTGCGAGGAAAAAATCCTTTTCATAAGATGAAAATTTGATAGGCCTGTCAAGTTATTTTCTTTACTTATTGATGTCAACAGGTTTTTACTCACATGTTGTACATCGTCAAGAATTTCTAGTGGCGTCCATTCTTTTTATCACTTTTCTAGTCACCACGAATCAACATTTTTGTTAATAACCCAACACGCATTAACAATGTTTACAAATATCTGTGAGATAACCTATAATGGCGCGCATCCATTTTTTTTGTGAAGTTTGCGCAGTGCGCGCGCATTAGATGAAATCTCTAAACAGCCAATAGAAAATAAAATAAATAATTTCGTTTTAAAATGTTATCTTTATTAATTCATGTAAAATGTTATCAAAAGTGAATAGTTTTACTAAATTAACCGTTTCTATATCATATCCAAAGAAGAAATAAGAATCCATTTGCCGAGAATTAAAAAAAAAGCTGTACATTCTGTACAACCCGGTTAGTTTAAGAATGCACCGTGTGCATGCATACATCTTGCTGCAAGGTGCCAACGTGACTTAATCGGGATATAACCATAACACACAAGTATCGTAATGTTATTAAACACGCGTGTTTAATATCCAGGATTATGAGCCTAAAAGCGACACAATAAGAGGTACGTTACGAGCAATTGTGTTGAAAAATAAATAAGCTACAATGGCTGACACGCGCGCGAAACATATATCGGCGCGCCGGCGGCGGCAGCATGGGATTTTGGTCGGCGGCGGCGGCGCGGTGCTCATATCTAAACGTGCATCGTATCGCATCGTCCTCGTATAATCTATATCTATTTCGGCGACAATATATCTATTCCGATGTCTTATACACAGCAGCCAGTTTGTATTCAGCCGCGCATAAGTTATAACGTGTTTATGCACAAAGTAATTATAGAACCCAACTGTATTGTGCTTATATAAGGATAATCAGGTGAGTATAATACAATACTACTTCTTGAAATCGAATTTTTCAATATTTTTGACGTTCATCCGTACGATGTATTAAATAATAAAAAACCCCTTCTTTTTTAATGAGTATGTGTTTATTTAGAATGAGCTAGTGTCGATTGGACCATGGTACTGAATATGAGGCCGGTAAAAAACCGGTAAAAAATGAAAAATTTATTAGTGATATATTTAATCTTGTGGCATGGTTTAAAGGACGCTTACTCAATATATATAACATACGAATAAATAATTGTTACACTTTATCTCTTTTTACTATCGCGTTCGCACTCAGTCAGATCGAAGTCATTATAAATACACTATTTAAATTCGCGTATTTTCTTAAAAATCCTGGAAGTCGCCACTGTTATAAATGAAAGTGCGCTTGATGACCCGTTTAATGAATGCACTAATAAGCCTACCCTTACATTCGCCTATTTAAAGCGCTAACCTAACAGCAAAAATTATTGCCTGACAGTAATCAAATTTTTTTTATTTTATCTATACACAACTTAAATTGTAATTGTACATCTAGCTTTTCGTCAGCCACATTTGATCATGCAATCCCCACAGAGTCCATTTATTTATTTTTATTCATTCACACATAAATTTACAGTTTAACACCAAATCACATGTGGTATACCAAGTTTCGCTACAAAATTTTAACAAGAAATTAAATTTAAATCACACAATCATTAATCACATATGGTAACGTTATAAAAAAATAAAAAGAAACTCAAATAAACTCATAACAACTTCAACAAGAAATAATGGCACAGTTTAAATATTAACTCTAAGTACACTATTACGATAAGAATGCTAAAACTTTTCTACAGAATACACAAATACTGTCAGCAGATATGTCTATGTCGTCGGCTTGCATTATCCTGTTTAGGGCCTTCCATGTTCGGTTCAGTCTGTTGAACTAACACCACTCCCGACTGGGGCCGAAGAGTCACAGGACTTTAAGTGTAGGGTCGTAGTTCTTCTCGTTGGCCCTACGAGGATATGAAGTCCATGCGTCCTTCCATTTTTCATTTATTATACAGGCTTTTATTTAGTTTCACCTGTCCCGTTGTCCGTCTGTCTGTCTGTAATCAAATCTTGCAAGTTAAATTTGATCCACTTCCCGGTTTCCGATTGAGTTGAAATTTTGCACGAATATGCAAATCGCGTGTCAATGCAATATTATGATGACGTGGAGCTGATCTGATGATGGAGGTGGAAGGTGGCCATAGGAACTCCGTAATAAAATCACATAACCCCATCGAGTTTAGGCTCGTTGGAATCGTCTCAATGAGTAAGTTGATGACGGTATACAGAAAAGTACAGTCGGCAGTAAAAGCTTGTACCAAAAATGAAATTTTTGACAGAAACATCTCTAATGGTTTTCACATGGTTTGTTCTTCCGGTGTCGAGACGTTAGGCCCTGGCCACGACAATGCGCGGCGGCAATAATCAATATTACAAAGTGACATTGATTACAGTTCTACGGGAAATACTGGAATTGTATTGAACTGTGCTGTTTTGTTTATTATTGGTGTTATCTAAGTGATATAACGATCAAAAACTATAAATTCTTTGTCTCTGATGTAGATAAGTGAATTCGTTGATATACAGTACATACATACTATTTTCATTTGCAGCAAAACGTATATACAAGACGGAGAGGAAGAAATATAAAGATAGAAGAAAAATATATTTAAAACAATGTAAAAAGCAAATTCAATTGTATGTTTATTATAATTATTAGATAAAACAGCAGGAATAAACATCTTTCATTTAACTTTCAACCACTTTTTAGTCAGTATCTACCACAAAAACTATACCAACTGATGAAAAGATGCAGCCAAAGGGTTAAAGAGGTATTTTCCATCGGATATATGGATATACACTACAGTTCCATAAGTCTCGTAAAATAGGTATTGAAATAGAACTGTGTCACTTTGTAGTATTGAATTTTTTTTAAAAAAAACAATAAAATTATTTTCAAAATTTCTTTGTTGAGGTTAGATATGAGGATATCACGTATCACTTGTATATTGTACAAAAAAAAGTCAGCCATATCGTAAAAAAACTATCCAAAAAAAAATGGCTCGGCACTCCCCTCGTAAGGGATTTTTTTTAGTTCTTCTACGTCTTTTTCACTGTCATACGTTTCCATTATAAAACCGTTACACTTTTAAACGTAGCTACACTACTGATACTGTACCTACTGTATAACGCTGAAGTTATGTTGCGTGAATAATCAACGAATAAAGAACTCGCTCTCTGTGACTGTTCACTGAAAACAGTGACAACCAACCATCAAATCAATTCATAACATAGTAACATGACCTAGTCAGAGCAGGCTGAAAAGGCAATCGCTTGCTTGAATGCGCGAAAAAGAGACGGGAAAAGGGTAACACTATTTAATGGTAAGTAAGTGGTAAATATTCACCCTATTCGACTGGGAAACCACATTGGAAATGGTTAAACCTGTTCAAAACGGTATCCATAACGATAGGCTAACACAATTGATAGGGAAACCATATCCTTTGGGTAATCATTTAATAGGGTTACCCTATCGAAAGGCTTAATCGAACAGTAAAGAATCTGTACAGTCTCGAGGACAGCTTACTGTCTCCACACCGACTCCGCACTGCCAAATGGGGAAAAGGCCTGATTATTTACAAATCCTTTATTTCCAGCTATGTTTTTCCTCATTCTTCTCGCCGGCGGCGCCGGCGCATTCATCGCTTGGTTGTGCTGGAGCTACACTACGCTGTCCCGCCGCGGTGTGAGACACGGTCCCGTTCTCCCCCCGTTCGGGGACATTTCAAAAGTGTTGTTCCAGAAGGAACACATTACTGACGTGCTCATGAGATTGTATGAGAGCTTTCCTGGCGACAGGTAAATATAACGACAATACGGGATTTGGGCCAGCGGCTACGGGCTGCGATCCTCGTTCCGGATCGTTCCTGGCTCAACAGATTTCTTTGGCCATTCAGGGTGGCAACGCCGCCAGTGTCATGGGAGCTTTCGGGCTATCAACGATCCGGGGCGGTCCTTTTTGTTAGTTTAAGTTATTACGTATTGCTGACGAAGTCTAATGCGGATTCTATCATTGTTTTGCACGCAATTGACGAAGCCCGCTTTGCAGATTTTTATGTGCCTAATCGTATATATTATTTAAAAATAAAATTAAAGAAAAACCTTTTTTTTAAAACAAGTTTTTATTATTTCTTAACACCTAAAATGAACTAAAAAGTTAAAAATAAATGAACTCTAATAAGAAATATAACACCTTATAAGTTCATTGTAACCTTTAAGCTTCTTCATATACGTCAAAATAATTCCATATCATACACATAGTAATATATTTTTTACATTAAAACTTTACACCTTTATTATTAAATCTTCCCGTTTTTATCACAGTCCCAATTGTATTAATAAAAGCGTGTTACATTATGATAGCAAGAGGATCTATCATTGTAACCAGTTAGGTAAACCATAGGTATTCAACTATTTAGCGGTATAAATAGTCAAATGAACTGTAACCGGTAAAATATTATCCTTTATGTCGACACGTGTTTCGCCTCTACGAGTAATTATGGAGGTTGCTTGCGCAACGTCCACTAAGCAAAAGGACCTTCCAGAACCGTCAGCCATATTTATTTCCTGGACGCCCATTTGGTTGACGGCCATAAGTTCTCCTGCCAGCATCTCCTGGAAAAACTCTAGGAGGATGATGACATTAGACTGAGAATAAAAAGAACAAAGGAAATTAAACTAATTACAAATATATAGATGGATGCTTTCCAGCATTAGTTTGCTACTAAATCACAACTTTACAGCGATGAAGCTAAAAGAGGTTTGGGGATCAGAGTAATTTTTTTTTCATTCCTTTTGGTTAACAGTAATAGTTGCAACATTTCGCAGACTGGTGGGCCGCTACGAGTTCCTGACGCCCCACGTCGTGGCGAAAGACCCAGAGCTCCTAAAGAGGATCACAGTGAAAGATTTCGACCATTTTGTAGATCGCAGGATTATGGTCAACACTAAAACCGACCCTCTGTTCAGGAACCTACTGACCTTAAAAGGTAGGTACTTTTTACGAATCAATAGTGTAACATACCAGACTTCATCTGCTTTGTTTCAAAAAAATGTACACATCATTTTAAATATTATGTTTTCTGTACCAGTTTAAAATATACACAGTAAGTTATCTTTCTGAAAAGTTTCAAGTTTCTAGCTCAAAAAACAAAGTTCCTTCCATACAAACTTTGCACCCCTTAAGGGTGGAATTTTCTAAAACGCAGATTTTTTTTATTCTTCTAAGTAATATTTCTACAGTTTCAAGTCTCTAGCTCAAAAAATAATGTTTCACCCCTATTTCCCTATTTAGTAAGTAATCTTCCAACATAGTTTCAAGTCCCTAGTTTAAAAAAAAGATTCCCCCATACAAACTGTGCACCAGTATTTAACCCCCTTAGGGATGGAATTTCCAAAAATCCCGTCTTATCCCTTGCCTGCGTCATAAAAGGAAGTTCTGGTGTTTTTAAGTCTCTAGCCCCAGCAGTTTCGGCTGTGCGTGGATGAATCAGTCAGGAAGTCTTCTTTTTCCCTTAATAGCTTTAATAAATACTTGCGGACAATCTTACACAAATCGACCTAGTCCCAAACTAAGCAAAGCTTATACTTTGGGTAACAAACGTCGACAAACATACTTAGGTACATAAATAAATACTTAAGCGGCATGACTCGGGAACAAATATTCATGCTCATCACCCAGGACCCCAGCTTCGTAGGCAGGATCACTACCAACTAGGCTAAAATTAATCTTATTAATCTTATTAATTTCAGGCAATGAATGGAGGGATATGCGCTCCACCCTCAGCCCAACGTTCACCAGCTCCAAGATCCGTCTGATGGTTCCCTTTATGGTACAGGTCGGGGAACAGATGATGCGAGCCCTCAACACTAAGATTGAGCAATCGAAAGGTACGAGTACACATGGTTACTGTAGCCGATACGAATGAACACACCTGTTGTGTACATCCTATGTGCATTTAACTATAGCCGCTAAGATTTTTTTTAAAGAAATAAAAATTCACTTACGCAACACGATGTCACAACCTAACCTAAACTCTGTCATAGGTCGTGAGAACAGTGTGCGAGCGGTGTCCGTTTCACCACAGAACGGAGTATGGCTAATAATAATGGACCCTATATTGGGTAACCTGCCGCAATCAATACATTTTCTTGACCGAATATTGTTTGTCCGAAAACTTTTCGTATTTTTATGACTTCTCCGAATATACAATTGATTACTTTTTCCTTTACCATTTGATGTTATCCAAATGTATCCATTGCCCGTTAAACTTTTTCCGCTACAGTCATTTGATCTAGACGTGATTCTGAGGGTGGGCAGCAGTGTCCGCTGTGTGTGCTCTGTGACCTGCCACTGCCAATGAGGAAGTTTACGTGAATATTACTAAAGCAGATTGCCTACTCCGGTCGGTAAAATAGTACCAGTAGCAAATGCTACTGGTACTATTTTTAACCAACTTCAAAAAAAAGGAGTAGGTTCTCAATTCGGTTGTATTTTTTATTATTATTATTATTCTCTTTACTCAATTTCAATCTTAGGCTAGGTTGTTACAATAATTATATAAAAAGTAAAATATAAAAACTATATACAAAACATAAAATCATTATAAAAACCTAATCTAGGGTACCGCCGGCAGCGAGGCTGGGCCTAAGCTGCCGGTGGTCAGGGCGCCAGAGACAGGAACCTCCTGACTATCCGCGCAGTATCCAGGAGTACCGCCTTCTGTATCTGACCCTTGATCCAGCCATCTAGCGAAAGTCTCTTGAGGTGATGGTCGAGACTCTTCGCTATTAAACCGTTCGCCGAAACGACTATCGGGACGATGATCGTCGAATCAACATCCCACATGGCGGTTACCTCGTGAGCTAGGTCTAGGTACTTGCTGGCTTTGTCCTTCTCGGCCTTCACGAGGTTCTCATCATGGGGGATGGTGATGTCGACGAGCACTGCCTGGCGTTTCGATCGATCTGTCAGCACAATATCAATATTATTATTATTATTATTTTCTTTATTAATTTTTCGTCTTAGGCTAGGTTTTTACAATCTATTATATAAAACCGAAAAACCAGAACGGGATAAAACACGAAGGAACCAGTGAGATAGCGCCTTACAAAAAACACGATCTCCGGCGACACGTTTCTCAAAAACAACGCAAGTGACACGACAAATAAATGTTAGAATCAATTTTCTGGATATTACCTTAGACAGAGCATAAAGGCTCCCGATTCTGTTGGGTATTTTTTCTACAATCACGTAAATCTCGATAACATTGACAATTTGAAACGTAGGCCATTGTTCGGAAATCTTCGGAAATGTTCGGCTAATCACATTCAGGCAAATTCCATTTTACGTAATTTGATTATATCTGAGACTACATTTCCAAGTTAGTATAATCGTTATACAATTGATTCGGCTGAAAAAACATACTGTTTATAAATAATAATGATTAAAACTGAACTTTGAAATTGCGGTTAGAGAATTTTACATGAAATGGAACGTACGCGGTTGAGTTGCTCACACAAGCATGGTAGGCGTTCACCTACACGAGCTTAGACTGTGTGCGTAGGAACGCATTGGTTTCATACATTTGATCGCCAGTGTCCGAGGTGTGCCTAGGTAGGGTACCGCCGGCAGCGAGGCGGGGCCTAAGCTGCCGGTGGTCAGGGCGCCAGAGACAGGAACCTCCTGACTATCCGCGTAGTATCCAGTTTATTTTTATTATTTTTAATGTTTGTTACCTCAGCACTCCGTCATTGATGAGCCGATTCGTAATTTTTTTTGTTTGTAAGTAGGTAGTTCCTGGTGGGTCCCATTTTTATCATCCGATGGGATCCATGAGGAATTGAGGGAACTCTTCAACTATATTTGGCACGCGTAGTGATTTTGGTATTTTCTATTTTAACTCGTGTATTTACATCCGTTAATCATAAATTTGGTGGAGTGGAATTGATGATGAAGACCACAGATGACTTATGGAATTCCTCAATTATGTACTCAAAAGTACAAATGTACGTCACATATTCTGATAAGATTCCGTTGAAATAGCAACTAATGAAGTGCCAAAGATGATCCTTGTGGAATCGACGGAAGTCCTCAAATATTATCGGGTCACATACAGCGATTGGGTTATTTCCCTAATAATCAACGCATTTGCTCTCGGAAATCAGTTCATGTGGTAAATTGGAAAATAAATGTGGAATGTTCTTGTCACGGAATAAAATTCTTTATTCTCTATTTATTTCTTTTTTTTAAATCACTTTTATTCTTTATTTTCTTTGGGAATCCATGGATTCCCATGGATTCTTTATTCCGTGGTTCTTGTGGCTTGGCGGAGTACTAAATTGAAGTCGGTTAATACTTTGTTTTTAAAGTAAATTATGTATTGTACTAATTGCTTATTAACTGTTACAGTCAGGGACTTTAATTGTTGAGCCATTTAGAGCTCACTTTATACTGGGCTAATTCAAAGCTACTATTAAAAAAGAAGGGGGTTGTGTCGGAGATACAACCGTTAATAAAGTTTAAGTGGATACTTCTTTGTTGGCTATGGAACCCTAATAAAAAAAATATGAATTATTAGTGCATGAAAGGTTATATGTGAAAATTCACGTTAATAATCTTGCGACATACTAAGTACAGTACAAATCAAAGAAGAAAGGAAGAGCGAAGCCTCCTGATATCATACCATAATTCCTAGGTACTTCTAGGAGGATAGGTACCTTTCTAGGAGGTCTCAACCTTTATTAAATAAGCAGTTACATGAATAAAAACAATATTTTTTATTTTATACCATATTTATGAAAAATACCGCGATGAATGGTAATCGGTATAATAATAACTGTCCCTGTCCTAAATTGTATCCCATGGATTTGCGATTGATTTCAATCTAAAGGGAAAATCTACTTAAATTTAAATTCAGTGTTTTGATTAGGTATTTAAAGGAATCTGCTATATTAATATAAATCAGTATACGTAATATGGCAAATTTGGCTGACGTAGCTCATTTGACTCGCGATACATTGAAAATGGCGGTCATTTCAGCGTTATTTTCATGTCCGCCACATAAACTAAATTGCATTTTGTGATTAACAACTAATGGCAAATAAAGAAGGATTAAAACATGTAAAAAAATATCGTAAATAGAATTAGACTTCTCTACAAAAAGTTATTCCGGAAGTCACGTGATACATTTGTGCTGCCCCTAAACAAGAACGTGAGCAAAGAAGTATCCACTTCAAAACCAAAATTAGTTGACACCTAAATGGCCCAACAATTAAAGACCTGGAATGTACCCGTGATCGTACGAAGAGAGGTTTTTATTTGGATCACAATAACTACATACGAGTGCCTTGCCTATACCTCTAAAGTATGTTAAGTAAAGCGTCCCTGTTGTACTATGTTGATTAAGACAGATCATTACGAGTATTAATAGTTTATAGAACGGAACCGGGAACGTTTTTTTTGTTTTAAGAAGCTTCTATTAAACTTCTACATAACTTAGTTAGTCCTAGATCGTTATCTTGACTACACTTGACATTTTAACATGATAAAAGGAGGGTTAAAGAGATTTAATCATGACGATATTAAATAGTTCATCGTAAAATTTACGATGAACTATTAATAATCGACAAAATGAATTAATTTACTATAATAATTCGTTCTTCGGTAAATTACCGGTCATGATTTAAATTTCCCAGTTTTTTACTGGCCTCATATTCTGAAAATTTATCGGTAATCGGTTTGCATTCCCTAATTGTGACTACTCAAGAGCCGTAGGCTGCGATATTTGCTTATCAGAAAGACAGACATGTGTTTGATAACGTCGTGATATAAAAATATCCCCATGACTGCCCTGAACGGATAGTTGTATTCTTTTTTACGTTAATTAAGAACCATTTCTGTTCATCAGTTGACTACATAGACCTGCAAGCGAAAGACCTGACGACGCGCTTCGCCACCGATGTCATAGCTACTTGTGCGTTCGGACTCGAAGTCAATTCTCAAAATGAAGATAATGAATTCTACAATATGAGCAAAGCACTGACCACGTTCACTTTCAAGACGAAAATGAAATTTCTGGGATCCAAGATTGTGCCTTGGCTCATGGCAGTAAGTTGTTCAAGCTGATCATAATTTCTTTCAGCATGTTTTTTGTCATATTTAACTTCCGTGGCAGGATATTTATACGAGTACGTCGCAGGGAATAGATTAAAACGCCATAAAAAAAATCGTACGTTGAATCAAATCCCTGAGTTGGTTTAGTGAAATGACGAAATTGGCATTTCACTAGACTAGTTTAGTGCTCTGATAAAAAAAATTAACCACGTAAGTGATTTGACAAAATGAACTGAAAATGTCAACTCGATTTTGCATTTCACGAGACAAGTTACCCTCAGGTATTATAAAATATATTTTTTCTTCTATATTTCTAGTGGCTGCGCGTGACCGCATTTACTCCCAGAGTAGGTCAGTTCTTCTCAAATCTGGTGCTCGGCACCATGAAACAGCGGGAGCAGATGAACATCCACCGGCCCGATATGATACACCTCCTCATGGAAGCCAGGAAAGGTGCAGTAACGAATGATGATGAAGTAGAATAGTCATTCGTTTGTAAACTGGGCATAAGTTGCCTATCGTTCCGCTTATCTACGAACGCGGCCTAAATTCTAACTATATTCTATTCTTGTCTGTCGACAGACAATACTTACAAAATCTGTTCATCCTTTTGGAAGCTACGATGCCATCGACAGACCGACACGCAGATAAACAGATACAAATTGTCATGATCCACATACATGTCCTACATCAACTACATATCCTCCGAATCAGTTCCAAATGCATTTAATACACATTTCCTGAATATCACTGCTCAGTACACACTACAGAGCGACGAGTCACGATCCATACAGTGCGTAAGTAGGTACCTAGGTGGCTCCGATATCCCAACATTCACACTTCCTATAGTTACAAGTGAACTAATGGATAAAACTATTAAATCAATGCTAAAGACCCGTACAACTGTTGACATCTATGACATATCTTTAAATATTATATTATGCGTGTGGCCAATTATATCTGACATTTTAATAATTCTCATAAATGCCATGTTTCAAAATGGAGTATACCCAAGTGCGCTAAAAAGTACGCGAGTCTGTCCGGTATATAAAGGGAAGGGCGACAGGGATGATGTAACAAATTACAGACCTATAACTATTGTACCTACCATTTCGAAATTGGTGGAGTCCATTCTCTCATCTTCTCTAATGACCCACTTAGAAACAAACGATTTGCTCACGGACCACCAATACGCCTACAGACAAAATAGATCCACCACAACGGCGGCACTCAAAATCATTGATTGTGTTATGACTGGTCTGGATGATAGGTGCAAAATGGCTGGCATACTGTGTGACTTATCGAAAGCATTCGATGTTATAGATCACAAATTGCTCATGACAAAGTTAAGTCTTTATGGTATCGTAAATCCTGCCCACAAATTGTTGACATCATTCCTGTCTGATCGCAAACAGGTAGTGAAAATTTCTAACGACGGCAAAATGCTCACTTCTGATACTGGGTCTATACACTTGGGTATTCCACAAGGATCGGCAATTGGCAATACGTTATTTATATTATTTGTTAATGATCTTCCATCGGCAATCACGAGTGGCCTTTCTGTATTATTCGCAGACGACACAACTGTCGTAGTTAGCGTGAGGACTCATGAGCAGCTTGCTGAAAGGATCTGCGAAGCATGTTGCCAACTGCAGACGTGGTTTTGCTCAAATGGCTTGCTCTTGAATGTCGCTAAATCGAATATCATGCTTTTCTCAGGTCGTAAATCTGCAGCGCCCCTGTGCATTGCTGATGGTCCGATGCCATTATGTAACGAGTGTAAATTTCTGGGCTTTACACTTGATTCAAACCTTAACTGGAAGGGTCATGTCGACCGGCTGTGTGGTAGACTGAGCAGTGCCGTATTTGCTCTAAAAAAGCTGAAGCCTCTAATATCCGGAAAGTCGTTGCGGTCCGTATATTTTGCACATTTCCACTCCTTAATATCATACGGTATAGTGATATGGGGCAATTCTACGGACGCAAAGCGAGTATTCATACTCCAAAAACGCGCTATCCGAATACTGGCTGGAGTAAAACACAGACATCCGTGTAAGAAACTTTTTGAAAGTAACGGCCTCATGACACACTACTCACTGTACATATATTGATGTTCGTGAGAAAGAATTTGCCTATGTTCAAACGTGTTGAGGTCACGGGCAAACAACTCCGATCAACAGGGAGACTCAGCACGGTCCCGCGTCGCATGGCACTTTCACGTAGGAATCCTCGAGTGATAGGCCCAACCTATTACGAACGACTACCCGCCGAATTGCGAACAGAGTCATCTGACGAAACATTTGAACGCAAACTGAGAAACTTTTTATTGAAAAACGCATTATATTCGGTAAAGCAATTTATGGACATTAAACATTAATATTATCACTGTTTTTGACATCGTAAATTATATAGTTATTTGTATTTTTATTTTTATTTTTTGTTTATTAATGTATACTCTGTTATCTGACGATCTTTATGTAATATCTTCGTAACTTATTTACTGTGGTTATAATTTGAATTTTATTGTCATTTTATTATAATTCTTAATTCTCTTTGACGATCATAATATAAATTCATATAGATTAAGCTAGCTTTAATTTATATTGTAAATTGTATATTATGAAATAAATAAATCTAAATCTAAATCTAAATCATGCCGTATGAAAATATAATGTCTTGCTTCTCGCAAACGTAAGTTATGGTAAAACTTACATTTGTCCAGAGGAGTCTCAGTACTGACTCTTACATAATAAGGCCAGGTAATAAGAAACATATGTAAGTGAGCTAGACAAAATAGGAGGACCTGACAAAACCGGTGACAAACTCATCCTGAACCTATAGCTTACGGGATTTTACTCGTACCCAGCCTACGGGGGGATTAACGGTATCCATGTTCACATCATAGTAGGTTTAACTAGTATAATAATCAATTATTTTGATTTGTGTGCGGCCAGGCTCGTCTGTCCACCCCAACTCCGTCTCCGGTTCCAACCAGAGGCCAGTGTTCCTCAACCCTTACTGGACAGACCCTCTCCAATCTTTTTGCACACTACACGCAGTGCAAGAAAACCTTGCCCAAATTACCTAATCTATTAGTCAGTCCGTTTACCATGTGCTGTCTGAATTCTAGGAAACCTAGCACATGACACTACGAACGCCAAAGACGACCACGCTGGATTTGCCACTGTTGAAGAGTCCAATGTTGGAAAAAACAAGAACCAAACAGGTATACTTCCCGCCACAACCCTTATTAAGTTTACTATGGACACATTGGGGCTAGTTCTATTCATTTAGGACTGTCCCCTTATATTTATTAAATTATTATTATTAATAATTATTATTATTTTCCAGTCTGGTCAGACACTGACCTTGTAGCCCAAGCTGTGATCTTCCTCTTCGGCGGCTACGAGACCATCTCCAGCACCATGTCGTTCCTCCTGTACGAGCTGGCCGTCAACCCTGACTGCCAGGAGAAGCTGGTTCAGGAGATTAGGGAGAACGAGAGGAGAAACAACGGGAAGTTTGACTACGGCTCTGTGCAGCATATGGTGTATCTGGACATGGTTGTATCAGGTAAGGTTCTTGTACGGTTCATCTTAACGATAAGTTTACACTTATGCCTCTTACCCTTCTATTATTGTAATAAAGCAAAAATTAAAACATTTCTTTGCTATATCAATTACATTTGATGGGGATGTAGACACAATCTCACTCTCTCAATACATTATAAATAAAGCTGAAGGGTCGAAAGTCTGTACATAAAATATATTCGAAAAAAAGTTTGCTGGGGATACTTAGAGTCGATAACAGAACACGTTCCAACAGTTTTTAGAATTTTTGTCTGTTTATTTGTTTGTCAGTTTACGTGAACGCATCACGTGAAAACGGCTGAACACATTTTGATGCACACTTTACTAATCTGTCGAGAAAATTCCCGGACAAGTTATAGGCTATAAAAATTAAGACGATAAGGGTGCAAAGGGGTTAAATAATGGGGTTGAACTTTGTATGGGAACTTCTTGAATCTATGAGCTAAAGACTTGAAAATTAGCAAGCATATACTTGACTATAAATTAATAAGAATCCCGTTCAAACTTTTAGCAAAATATAGATAAATAAGTGAAAAAACTCGGGATGTAAAATACTGCTATAGGCGGCTAAAACTGGTTGATACTTCCACCGATAGTAACTGTTAGACATTAGAGACCTAATTATATTGGAACTTCAGTCACTGACGACGTCACTGTTGATATTGAAAAACCAGCAACCTTGATCTCGGCCTTCCTATATTTGCTATGAAATCAGAGGTCATCTAAAGTTGTTTGTTAGGTTAAGTTAAATACTTATCTGATATCTCGAATTATCATAGTTCACCAACGCTAAGGGATGTGGGTATAAAATTTGAACACAACGGCATTTCGCGGAGAATTGAGAATATGGGTATGGGTACCAAATTTTTTTATGTAGAAATCTCCCGGCTTTCTGAAATATTATTAGGAGCGCACAAGGAGCGCTCCCTAACGGGATATTCTGGGCCTTTTTTATTCCTATGAAAACCTCAGCCTTCGCTTTGCTTCTTCTTCGCTTGCCTCCCCGTTTACCTTCGGGATTTCAGCCTTCAAGTTTCGGTTGCAAGACACCGGATATAATGAGTGTCCTTAGGGGTCATTGCTCACATTGAGACCGCTCTCAAAAGGGTTGCTTTGGGCCTTTCATTCCAACGAAAAGGCCTTGCTTGCCTCGCCGCTCATCTTCGGAATTTTGGCCTGGGATTTCGCTTGCAAGACACCTGGGGAATGGGGAAAGTAAGTGTCCGTCCATGGGGGCGCATTTAGAGCGCTTTGTGAAGGAATGCTTCGAGTCTTTCGTCAATCATTTCACATGGAGGTGCGTTTATCGTGACGTCACGACAATAACTAACACATAACATTAAAACGGTTGTTGGTTTGTAATTTTTTAAGATACCTATATGAACGGGATTTTCGTCATTAGGCATATTTTTTGCCTTCTTTCTTTTGGGGTAGTAAAAAATTTTGAGTCTACAACCCTATTGGGTCAATCAACTATTTCTCCTCTCCACCAAGAGACAATTTGACTAAGTTTTGTAGTAAACATGTGTATGCTTAGAAGTCCATAAAAAAGGCGTTGAACATGACAAGAAATTTCCACATTTGGTAAACCTATAAAATGTCAATTAAAAATGACATACTCGAGTGATCACCATCAAGTAGCTTTTTGAACGCACGTTAGGACAGATCTATAAATTAAGATTTAAGCACGTATAAATACCTTTTTTAAATCGTGAGCCGCTTATCAAACAGTTGAGAACATTGATCAAACATTTTCAATCTAATAATGACATTACAAGTTTGTACATTTTACTATTGCATGGACCCTAAGTACAGCGACCGAAAAAACCATATTAGAATGCGAGCTCCTTACAAATTTCTACCCAAACACGATTATTATAATATGATACGATTTTGCGTACAATTCAACAATTTTGTTGACTTGCACACATGTAAAATTTTGTCGCATAGGGCCCTAAAGTTCTCATAAAGTTTTATACACCGGATATAATGAGTGTCCTTAGGGGTCATTGCTCACATTGAGACCGCTCTCAAAAGGGTTGCTTTGGGCCTTTCATTCCAACGAAAAGGCCTTGCTTGCCTCGCCGCTCACCTTCGGAATTTTGGCCTGGGATTTCGCTTGCAAGACACCTGGGGAATGGGGAAAGTAAGTGTCCGTCCATGGGGGCGCATTTAGAGCGCTTTGTGAAGGAATGCTTCGAGTCTTTCGTCAATCATTTCACATGGAGGTGCGTTTATCGTGACGTCACGACAATAACATAAAAGTAGCCAGACAATTTTAAAGCTAGAACCTTTTTTTCATCAAAATTTAGTTGTAGTATTTTTTAAATGTTGTTTCTTCAGAGGTGCTCCGCAAATGGCCGGGATCCCTGATGGTCGACCGTCTCTGCGTCCGAGACTACAATATGGGCAAACCCAACGACAAAGCTACCAAGGATTTTATCGTAAGTCACTGACTTCAAATATATTTACCACGCACATGTAACGGCTACTTTAAAATATGGGCTTGCCTGTATGTGTACAAAATATCACTGTAAATCAAATCTGTGAGCTTGCGGGATTAGGAGAAAATTAATTATAAATAATGCTTCAAAAACATATTTGGCATCATGTCAAAGTGACCGATACAGACAAACGAATGAATAAGGAAGAAACGTTTATGAATAAGCCCGCAAGACCGGGAGATGCTGACACAATTTTTCCGGTCATTTTGTACCAAGGGTTGCAGTCAGGGGTCTAATTACGCAATGAAAAAGTAATGTAAAAGGAAAATTATGGTCATTCATACCGGCGGCGGCTCAAACGCGTGGGTGTTATTTATCGAAACGTTTAATTACGAAAGTCGAACGATTTGTTTAACAAAACTTCATGTATTTTCCGATAGTCGATGAAAAAAAAGTAGGCGGTAGCGTAATGCCATACTTCCCCGGTCTGACTTTCAGAGAAAAAATGAAATAAAATACAAATAAATATTTTTAAACTTACTTATGTCTGAATATTATTTGTCATTTTTTATTCAAAATTAGATGTGTACGAGAGGTAAGAGAAGAGAATATATTAATTTAAAAAAATCAACCATTTGTACCAGGCAAATTTTTGCACAGCTAATCATCGTCGAGTAGCCATTCACGGAAATCACCTTGCCATAGTTTCCCGACGATTCAAAATGGCCACCATATCATCGTAACGTTTCGAACGCGCGTAAAGCAATTCAACTGTATTTTTTTAAAATTTCACATTTAAATCTACCTAACGTACTAGGTGCAATACGTTACGTGATCGACCTTGCAGGTATCGTCACCGTTAGGAAACGTCTTACTAAGTATTATTTTCTGTTTTTGCAGCTCCGCAAAGGTGAAACAGTGCAAATACCTATCTATGCGTACCACCACGACCCCCAACACTTCCCAAACCCCGAAAAATTCGACCCTGAGCGCTTTTCTGAAGAAAATAAGCACAAGATTGACCGGTTCGTCTACATGCCTTTCGGTCTAGGACCGAGGAATTGCATTGGTGAGTATAATTTGATAGTTTCCTCATGTTAAAATGTATATGTAAAGTAGTGTTGATTTATTGCTACTTAGTTAATCATCAAATTATTACAATAAATTGTAAATTACAAAATATAATTAAAACCGTAAATACTTTCAGAAAAAAATATATCGTCAGAGCAAATAAAAAGATACAAGTAGAAAATGAAGATTGCCTGGTAGAGAATGCTTTATATAATTAAGTCCGCCTTTTGTACTGTCTATGGCAGTAGTCGTTAAGCCGAGTTAGAGGCCTTCGGGCGGCTTAAGAACTTCTTACAGTCGAGTTGCCCCCTCTCTTGACAAAGGGGGACAACTGTTACTCGCGTCCGCAGGAGCTGCCTACCACAACCCCGCACGTGTCCCCTGGGTGGTACTAAAGAGTGACAAACATTAAAGGCAAAATAATCTCAAGTCAATAAACAGTAATAATTTACGTTTTGGTCGTGTATCACTACAGTTGCATTCACAGGTTGACTGACCCTCATCGTCCGATATTGGTGGCTTAGTTGATATTCCACTAAGGTAGATTCCTTTTCATTTATCGACAAAGGATCGCATACGGAGTGCTGGAGATTTCCAAAACGCATGCGGTATAGGTCCGTATTTACGGCCGTTCTCGCTGGTCAGTAGACATGTGTATATTGGGCATTCTATGCATTTCTCGCGCTCTCTCTGTCTCGCTTCGTTCGACGCCATTCGCTCAATGTGCTAAATTCAAGTATTCGTTGAATGGAAATGTATGTTTTAGCTTATTCCTGTTCCATGGAGAAATCATTATGAATCTGATCTAGAATGCTCAATATACTACTTTGGTCAGTAGCACCCATATTCGCAGTGCGGGAGATTTAAAAACGCAAGCCATAGTTCCCGCTATTAGAGCGTGCGAGCCCTCTCGCGCGCTTCTAATAGCTAATTGACCAATAGGATTCACTTACATATTAGGGTTACTAATTGGATATTTTTCTACAATTCAGGATCAAGATTTGCCCTATGCGAAGTGAAGGTGATGGCGTATCAGCTGTTCCTTCATATGGAGGTGTCGCCTTGTGAGAAGAGCAGCATACCTCTTCGGCTGTCCAACAAAGATGGCTTCCGCATGACTGTGGAGGGAGGGAACTGGCTCCGGTTTAAAGCACGAAAATAAGTGTCTGTGTTCTTCTTCTTGGTCGATACTTTCTTGTCAAAACTGTCGTGGTCGTTATGAGTGGCGAGCAGATGTCACTCGCGTCACGATTTCTTGCCATTTTTATCTATTCTCGATATAACTGCAAAGATATAAAATTTAAAACACCGACACACCACATATAATAAGTACCATGTAGACGGATACGAGTAAAATAATCTATTATAAAAATGAGACCATCCGTTTGGGGGCTATGATGGCACAGTCAAACACACAGATACCCAAGTTAAACATAAAACCCTCGTTTGTGTCAGGGGTTAAAAAGTACTAAAACTTGCACAATTTACGGTGGGTTGTGGATTTTAAACAATTAGGGCGTTGACACCAACTTACGATTACAGGCCAATCAACGTTAAACATGGCGCCGACAGCTGTCATCCTATAGAAACTTGTCTAACTGTTCATACATTCACATTTGTAATGAACACTACGATTATAGACGGTTTGGTGCGACCCACCCGTGATACTTTTAGCTGGAGTCCGCTGGATGCGGGTGGCGCAGTACCGATCACTCTGGCACTCTTTGGGGGAGGCGTCTGTCCAGCCAGTGGACATGTTTCGGCTGATATGACGATGGTGATGAGTGATAGTTAACAGTGATATAATCTTGTCATAACTTGGCTGTCATATAAACTGGTCAATTAGCCGGTTAACCCTTTACCTGGTCAAGGGATATATTCCTCCCACATCTTATATCGGTTACCGTAGTCAGGTTTTAACTCCAAACCTCCTACAAAATATTTTGTCAATCCCTGAAAATATTATTTTATGATCTTCATTCACAAAACGCTTCTAAATCGCGTAATATATCTTTGGCAGCCGTTTAAATTCACTTGAACGCTAATTTCAGTAAACTACGGAGAAATTCGAACATTTACCTTTAATTTCTATAAAACAGAAGTACATAGGTCGAACAATTTTTTGATATTTTGTAGATTTTTAGTGTTGAAAGCTAATGTAATCGTAAACATTGCTAAATGTTCATGCATTATTGTGTATGACGAGAATTAGGATGTGGGTTGACATTATCCCATGGCCTTATTACAGTTTAACTGTGTGGGAGCTATTCTTCCCATGGCCCGGTAAATTGTCTTGTCATGTCATAAAAACTTACGTAAGTAATAAAACTGTTATTGTGTTCAACCTAGAAAAAAATACCAAAAAATGGTTCGATATATCTGCTTGTGTTTTTCTTAAATTCAGTAGTGTTCGGATTTGTAAACAAACCACTAACATCACTGGTCAAGTGGATTTGAACGGCTGCCAAAGATACATTATTGGATTTTGAAGCGTGCCATGATAAGATAAAATAAGATAAAAATCATTTATTCAAGTAGGATTTCATAATCACTTTTGCATCGTCAAAAATTATACATTGTATCTATACAGGGTGTAACATGAATGAAGATCGTAAAATAATGTTTTCAGTGATTGATATAATGTTTCGTAGTAGGTTTGTAGTTAAACCTTGACTGTGATAACCGATATAAGATGTGGGAGGAATATATCCTTTCGCCTGATCTAGAATATAATAAGACAAAATCGAGTATGACAGTTAATTTCTTAGACAGGCGATGGGATAACCGTAACCTACATTTTTATTTCTGGTTTAAAGGAACATCTCCGACTTTCGTAAATACATTTTTTACAAGGCATTCAATACGGTTGTAACAGTATATACAGTACGTACAGTACGATTACTGTTAGTTAAGACCTGACAGATGGATTGCCTTCATTTAATTTTCAACTTTAATTTCATATAGATAAAGCATTTTTCAGAATACTGTTACCCACATCTACCGATTTAGTAATAACTATTTTATTTGTATAAGATTAAAGTTGAAAATTAAATGAAGGCAATCCATCTGTCAGGTCTTAACTAACAGTAATCGTACTGTATGTAGACACTCTAGTTCTTTTGGGCCTGGTAAAGGGTTAATATGTACTTCTAAAATCGATATGACCGACTACGTCATGACACTGTTGGGTTGTCAGTGTCACTCTAATCTCGCATTGTGTTTCTCACAACCGATTATAAATTGTGCAGGTTTATAGTGTTAGCCTGTCTGTTTCTTTTAGATATTTAAAATTATATGTGATAAGACTGATAAGATTCACCATAAGACTTAAAAAGAAGTACCTATATCCTATATGTACGTTGATGTAACATTATTCAATGTCTGTTTTTATTTTGCAGTATTTCTTTACATTAATATTTGCCTTTGTTTTATTGTTTTCACCCATTTATATTTACCTTCAGCTTTGTGAAACATCATGACTATCATGACTGACATTGGTTTGCTTGTATCATTTCACATAAGAGAATAAATATTACCTTGTACCCGGGTATAAAGTTATTACAATGTGTATGTAGATCTCGGACAGAAATTGACTGTGCAAGTGATTATTTCCGTACATGGTGGTAATAAGTTGAGGTGAAAACTAGAAGCAACTTAAATTCAATTATACATTTAAATCAAATTTCTTCTATTTTATTTATATATCGAGTTGTCAAGTTATTTCCGCCGTGTACGGATTTATAGTGTGTTGCCTGTAACAGGAGCAATAAATTAAAATGAAGACCCCTTAAGTAATCAGTTATGAAGTCCACGTGGTTTTAATTAATTAAAATGAAAAAAAACTGTTATTTTCTTACACAATTAATCCAACCAGCAATGTACACCCGCCACGCTGGGCAACCATTAATTCACTCAAAGAGTATAATAAGTATTCACTATCGTGTTTAGTCGGAATACTTCGGTGAGAAACGTAAGTCACATATGTCAACAAAAAGGATGCTAGACTTCTTCAAAGATTACGCTAAGTGATATTTACGCACAAATACTCGATAGATAACTGATATAAATGCGACTTAACAAATAGACACAACAGACTTTTACGTACCTGTTTAGAAAATAACATTAAAAACGTTAACTACCTAAAATAATTATAAACAAGAACAGAATTAACATGTTTATTTAGTCCAAACAATACATGGCTTACTTTTTTACTGATTTGCAGGTACTTATGTTCTATTAGTAATTCTTGTACCAGCAGTTTGAAGGCATGTTTCATGATGTACGCCAATCAGTTGTTTTGAAGCCAGGAGTAGGGTTCTTGAAGACGAATATGTTTTGTCGATAATAGAGAATTACAGCACACTTTGGGCACGTGCTGTACAGGCCGCCGCTCTGGTTATTGCATATTATTTGCACATTATTTACAATGGCGGCTGTTAGCCAAGTGATGGATGGTTATCGTACTCGGCTTAGGTTTCCTTTTTGGCTTTCTAGTAATTAAGTAATGTCACACAGTAACGTAAACACAATATACACCATTTGTAATCTTTTTGTAATACTTATTGGAAAAAACTTTTGACTCAACAACTTGACATTGTAAATGTAACCATATAGAAAAGTCCTCTGTGCATAACACGCAAATGTTGAGTCTTGTCACGTGAGCGTTGTGAAAAACGGACTTCGGTTATGATCGTAGGAAAGTACCGGAAACCACGATTACTTCCGAACTTTATTTACCAATCATTTGTGAAGTTGCTATGGTTACTTTATAATTAATAGCCTGTAGCCATAGAAACGTTACAAAAAGACGGACCGGATGTGAACCGGATAGCCAAGTAGGTACTACTAATTATAACCATAGTTGCTAGGTTATGGTTACTAGACTTGCAATTGATTAAACGAATACATCCGAGTAAGTTCGAATCGTATGTTACGGCAAAATGAAAAAAATAACCTTATTAGATTTAGAGTGGATTTAAACCAGGATTGAGAGCAATAGTAAAAATAATAAAAAGAATGTCCCAGTCCCAAGTGTGGTTAACCTACACGACGACGTCATGCTTGTCTAACTGTCAGCTCTATCACAACAATGACGGACTCTTACGAGGCTGGATTCACGAATTTGGCCGAACTCTGTTGGCCAATAAGGCGGGCGTTGCTACAGTTACGTAATAACATAAACGGTTAACCAATGACAGACCTCGGTTTTTCCGGAAGCTGATGTTGCTATGGTTACACGTTACAACAAATTCGGTGAACTAATGACTGACCGCTCTTTTGCCGGAAGCTGATGTTGCTATGGTTACACGTTACAACAAATTCGGTGAACCAATGATTGACCGCTGTTTTTCCGGAAGCTGACGTTGCTAATGGTTACCTTATGACAAAAACTAACGTCAACTGGCAACTATAGCACATATGAAAAGTAAAGGCTGGCCGTTTTCGTAATAAAATAGTACCCCTATTCCTTAGAAATAAGGACTAATTTATAGTTGGGCTAGGAATTTACTCACTTAGAGCATAGTCTGAATGAATCATACTGTCTCTATCTTATGCTAGTACTATCACCCCGAAAAAAGGGATGAGTGCATGCGCATAATATTATTTCTTCTACTGTTACTAACAAAACTGGTTCGCCAGACTATAGTTTTGTCAAGAAGATCAACTCAACCAGAAATGGCACCTGTCAAAAGAAGTTCGAGTATTTTAACGATTTTATTTGGTACAAATGAAATTATTAAAACATTTAGGTTTTATGCACGTATAATAAAAAAATTAAAGAAAACAATATTGTTGTACAAAAAACTAATATTGCACATATTCTTCTCACAATCCTTAATTACTAGCTGCTTAATTGAAAATGTTCTCAATATGCTGATCATGTGCTCATACGAGATCATGATCAGCATGATGCATGCGTTGTACCTTAACAATGTATTTCGATGTACTACATTTAGATCACGTTGCCGTATGGTGTTAAATTCCTGAGTAATTCGATCTTTTAGCATTTCTGTCTGTCTTATTAGACGGGGGTTTTCCGTACTCCAATAATGGGTATTTTTGGGATTCCATAGTCCATTGTTAGTGAACGTTGAATCGTCAGTCCAAATAACATTTTGTGCGTCTGTTCCCATGGCACTGAGCCATAAACCACTCACAATAAAATTGCCGCACTATGTAGTCCCGCTGCAACAAAGCCTGTACTTTTAAAAGTTTGTATGGATGCTTCTTGTTCTTCTTTAGTACTTTGTACACAATACTGTTGTTGACACCAAATACCAGACCCGCTCTCCTCGTGCTGGTAGTTGGACGTTCACGGAAGTGCTGAAGAAGCCGCCGTTCCAGTGCCAGTCTGACGTTGAATGCTGCAGCAGGCCCTTGTGCCGGCTGCACTCCGCCGACTATGGGCTGATTGTCCCGCACACGCTGCAGTGTTCACAATGACGCGGCCGTTCGCAGGATGCATTCGGTTAGGATAACGTTCGCGGTATAAATTAAGAGCTCGAACAGAATTGCCTCTCGCTTCTCCGTACAACAAAATCATGTCACATAATTCTCGGGCATCGTAATTAATTCGTGCCATTTTTTACCGACATTGACAATTTAATTGTCGAAATCAAAACTTTTCTTTTTAAATTATCATAATGAATTGAACAAAAAGTTATGACTGATAGATTTTCACAATTTTGAGGACAAATTTAAAAGAAATAACCAGAAGTCGGGTGCCATTTTGTGTATATTACAAATGAAAGTAGTTCCTAGTACACCTAGATAAGACCTAATCTCGATTGTTTTAAGATTATTTCTGAAGTAAACTAAACCACCGTTGAGCGATCATATCGCGATGGTCGGCATCCGTTGATTGTTAAATTTAACTTTAATTGCTATTTTCTCGAAATTTAAGAACTTTGGAAAATTAAGTTATTGTTATTATGAGTACTAATTATCTAAGGAATCTTCGTTTTAATTTATTGCTCCTGTTACAGGAAACACCCTGTATAGTGACGAAACTCATCACAATTTAAAAATTAAATAATCACAATTGTTAAGAAGATAAAGGTTGCATTAAAGTTCTTTAATACTTTTGTTTCCTAGCAACTGCTGTTGATTATTTTGGACATCTTTTTCTTGATATTTTACTTTCGTAATAAATTATTGTTACGAACAGAACATACGTTTTCTATTATGTTCTTAAGTGGTAGCAGAGCGTGGTTCCGATACAATAATTTAATTGGCTGTAAATAATACGTGGCTTTTATGGAAGATGTAGCGTGGGTAGATACCAGAAGGTTGACTGATGACCTGGTAAAGGTCGCGGCAGTCTGCTGGATGCAGGTGGCGCAGAATCAGTCATTGAGGCACTCTTTATGGGAGGCCTATGTCCAGTAGTAGACGCCTTTTGGCTGATAGTGATAAGTAAATACCTACATATATTTTATCATTAAATTCCCAAATAATATAATAGCGCACATCCTATAGTCAATAGTTTTAACACGTTCAAAGGAAAACCGAGGCCCGGTGGGTTTCACCGCTGCGTAAGTTCGACTCGATCTTGGCCAGTTTTATCCCTTATTTAATAAATCATAAATCATTTATTTGCTTAGAAAACGTGGTATACATTAGATGGAGAGTAAAATTAATTTAGTCTCACATGTTTTGTCATACGGATGACATACAAATTTGCTTTATGCTAATAAAATTTTTCAACAAAAAAATACAATCAAAACCAATAGAATAGAAACATTCGTTCTGTAGCCAGAGAGTCAATTTATTTTTAAGTTCCTTAAGAGACAGGCTTTTAAATTCTCTTTATATACAAATAACTAGCTTCCGCCTGTGACTTCGTTTGTGTGGACCCGGGATAAAGCTATCCTATATTTTAATCCAGGCTATAAACTATCTTCGTGTAAAATTTCATCCTAGAATAAACTATCTTCGTGCAAAATTTCATCCTAGAATCGGTTGAGCCGTTTAAGCGTCATTGAGTAACAACATCCAAACATCCAACCATCAAACTTTCGCATTTATAATATTAGTAGGATTATCCTTTACTTTATAATTTATTAATTAAAATGTTACTTTGTTGGTGAACTTCAGCACAATACAATAATATGGTACTGTGGGTGATTTGATGATGGAGATCTGATGATGGAGCCGTAAGATATGAACTGGAACTTCATGATGAAACATCGTATCATAGCTGTGTTTGGATTTGTTAGAAAAGTCTTGTAATGAACTTTGAAAAACGATTAGGTTTTAAGGTTTGATGATGAAGCTGGAAGATAGGCGCTGGCATTCCATGATGGAATATCGTTAACCATCTTCCAGGGATCGTAGCGTCATAAAAATTGGCAGCTGTATGTAGTTCTGATGACAATACAATAATATCGAGGGCTGAGTGGTCAAATCCGATAAGTGTTAAAACCTATGTTTTGAGAAAATTGGTGTTGAAAGTTTAGAGGTCCACAAATCCGCTAGCATAGATTATCACAATGTATATGTTTATTACACGAAAACTATTGTTATTGAATACGACATTTACGACTTATAAACATATTTAAATTCTTGTAGTCATGTAATATTCCAGTTTTATTGATTTACGGAAGAGACTTATCGGGTTTTTGTTTGAAATAATTGTAAACATTATGGAGTTACTTGGTTTTATAATAATTAGTAAGCAAATCAACATTTTTTACTGAAACATGATCTAAAACGAATCTGAATCACAACTGTCGCAATAAGTGGGTTCAATGTCGTTAACAGCTTTTAGACCATGAATCCAGCGATGAAATTCTTCTGGTATAATACCTTTTTCTTTGCTATACTTATGGGCAAAGGGTAGTCGTGCAACGATTCTATTTCTGATGGGTAATCAATTTGTGCAACGGATGGTGGATTAGATTGAGTACGTTTTCTCGTATTTGGAGTACTCGTTGTTTTTTTTGAAAGGGAGAGATCCTTTTTCTATATAATCCGGGTCTAAATCAGAATAGTCACTTCCAAACAAGTGTTCGTCACTGTCTATAATTCTCTAAATGCGTCCATATTAAGAGATTATTGCTTGATTACTTGTAGAGGGATCTGCAATCAAATGTTATGATGAGCTGTATGATAAGTACTAGATCTAGTTTATTTATAAGGTAGTAGCTACACAAGAGAAAGAAGATAAGTAAGGCATCAGCAGCAGGTCATCTCGCGCAGTCCAACTGGAGAACTAGTTACGTCTACTTTACAGAAGACCGCAGGCATAATAACTCCACTACTTGCTATGTAGGTATGCGGTATGGTGTTCCAGGAGGTGAGTAAGGTAGCCAACGCTCCCAAGGATTAGGTAATCAGTAATCAGTCATTTATTCGCTTTAAAATGGTACAAATAGGTGGTTCAATAATAAATACAGAGAGAGCTACATGTCACATCAGGGTCATGTCATGTCAGGTACAGACGCGGGATGAAATATTGTGATGCCCTTACAGGGTGCATGTTTGAGTCTGTTATAGCATTTGTCACCTGCTTTTGTAACAACATGTATGCAATAAAATATTTGATTTGATTTGATTTGAAAAGGTTGACCACTTTTGGACCTCAATAGCTTTGAAATGAGGCCGAAAAGTGGTCAATCTTTTCTTTCCGACTATACGTGTTTTTACAGCGGGGGGAGACCTGCATTTGGCTTAAAAGCTATTCCGATCTGGTGAAACAATATTTAGATCACATAATTCGTTTCGGAGCCTACCCCTAACATACAAACTCACAAACATACATCTTCAACATATTTGTTTAGTACTATATCTACTTATTAATATTAAATATTATGGCGACATATAAAAGTTAACGTAACAGGCATACACTCCAACAATGTGTGTGTAAAGGCCTCCACACATCGAACGCGGGTCGTGCGTGGCGCGGGGCGGGCGCGGCGCGGGTCGGGCGCGGTTGAAGCGGTATATTCGCACCGCAGGTGGGCGGCGTCTCTATAATATCTCTGTCACTATCTAGAGATAGAGATAGTGATAGAAATATTAAATGCGTTGGTAGTGAGAGAGATAACAATCGGCCGACCCGCACTGCGCCCGACCCGCGCCGAGCCCGACCCGCGCCGCACCCGACCCGCGTCACGCCCGGACCGCGCCGCGCCCGACCCGCGGCCGCGCTGCCTGAGTTGTAACTTAGCGCCGCGGGCCCGTGGCGGGCCCGCATTCCGACCGCGTTCGATGTGTGTTTGAAGTGTAGTTTCTATGTTTTACAACTTGCGTGGGCCCGCGCCCGACCCGCAACCGCGACCGGTGTGTGGAGGCCTTCAGTTTATTTGATGTTACCTACAACGATGATTATTCGTAGGTACATATTCAGTTACGTTTGCTCTTATTAATTACCAAACTCGGGTTCGCATACAGACTCGACGGATGCAAACGCCTCTATAGTGTAGGTAGTACCTACCGAATCTAAGTTTGAAACAAGTAATAATGATAATATAAAACTTATCCGATGAGAATACTTCACTCCTATTAACGTAATTTTCCATCTCGTTAATGACGTACAGTTGAATACCATCCAAATCGGATACATTCTTGTCATTGTGACTACTTATCTGAGATGACTCTGTAAAAAAAAACAAAACAACGTATTCAATAATTAACGTAAATTCCAATAACTGCACATCTTGAGATAAATAGGAGATTTATAGGGTTCTACCAAAAATATTATTGAATCCTTTACAATAAAGTACTAGTTTTTTTTGTAACTACTGCTACCTACACTTACCAAGTTCCTCGAGTTCAAAGTTAGATGCCTTGTGGGCTTCAGAGTCATCCGCCGAATGATTCGTAATTGTGCCTGTAAATGTTAAGCGATATCTTGAAAACAAATAACAATAGTTATTGGGAAAACCCAATAACTTCTATATTGTTTAATGTAGACTTATAGAGCCACCTATTGAATGCCAGTGCCTATCTTCCGATTTCATCATCAGACCTTGAAACCTAATCGTGGTCAAAGTTCATTACAAGAATTTTCTAACAAATCCAAACACAGCTATGATACGATGTTCTATCATGAAGTTCCAGTTAATATCTCCCGGCTCCATCATCAGATCTCCATCATCAAATCAGTTCCACAGTACCATATTATTGTATTGTCATCAGAACTACATACAGCTGCCAATTTTCATGACGCTACGATCCTCGGAAGATGGTTAACGATATTCCATCATGGAATGCCAGTGCCTATCTTCCGGCTTCGTCATCAGACCTTGAAACCTAACCGTGGTCAAAGTTCATTACAAGACTTTTCCAACAAATCCAAACACGGTCATGATACGATGTTCTATCATGAAGTTCCAGTTCATATCTCCCAGCTCCATCATCAGATCAGTTCGACAGTACCATATTATTGTATTGTCATCAGAATTACATATAGCCAATTTTCATGACGCTACGATCCTTGGAAGATGGTTAAATTCGTTGCCTTAGATTCCATTACATAGTTTGTTACATACAGGTCGACCTAATAAAAGCGTGTTAAAAAAAATCACGAACACAGGTCTAAAATACACTTAAAATATTCGTAACAAACTCGGCAATATCATGTTTGAGAGAACTCAGTTATTACTTTTTTGTTAATTTGAACGGCCAAAAAATTCAAATTAAAAAACATGATATCCGCGCTTCCGAGCGCACTTCCATCTCGCTCACGTTTAAGCTCAGTGAGAGGGAGAGAAGACGATGAACCTACGGCGCCTTAAAACAATATCTGGCGTACTAGATGAAATAGGTATATTCTACTGTTACTGTATAGTCTATATATTTAGTATGAAGCAAAACATTTTTAGTTTTATAATGAAGTCATTATTAGCCTTTAATTATTAACTCATCAAAATCAACATAATGTAAATTACCAAGCAATTAACCTATTATACAAAATGTAATGCCCTCAGTCCAATAAATCTAATAAAATTCGGCACGAGCAGTACGAAGTTACATGATAGAAAGTTACGTTACGTACGTTATTCCTTTTAAAAGAAACGTTAAAATGTATTTCCCGAAAATCCCGAAAGAACCGGGATTTTTATTTTATTGTCCCGATTCCTTAGTAGGTTAAAAAAAACCCGGGAACCCCGGGATTTTCGATTCCGGAACGCCCCGGGTGCAAACCCTAGTCTAAAATTAAAAATAAAACTAAACTTAGTAATAAAAAAAGACCGTGGGTAGGACGAGAGGACGTTTATTGCCTTGGCCCTTGCAAGTGACCCTACCTACCCATTCTAGTATTTTGGCAGATACTTGCTTACACCCTGTATAAACAGTAATTACAGTAATAACGATGACATGCACATTAGCAACATTGTTGTTGTACCTATACATAAACGACTTATCTTTCTATTATCAAGTACTACTCCGTCATTTATTTATTTATTTAAATTTTGTTGCACAAAAGAAAACTTATCGTACAAAAGGCGGACTTAATGCCAAATGGCACTCTCTATCAGTCAAACCATAAGGCAAAGCGGAAGAGATTGTGGGCAGTTCAAATAACAACTAAAAAGAATAATAACATTACGGTATTCCTATATACAAATACATATACATAAATAAAATAAATACTTACATACACAAATAAATATACAAGCGAAATTTCAAATATGTCACCTTTAGTCTACTCGGATCTGCCAGCAAAGAAATAAGCGGATAGGAAGCCAGCTGAGCCGAGCCCGAAAAGAGGAGACGTGGTCGTATTTCTGTAGACAGAAAATGAAACGGATACAGTTATTGAGAAGTCGATCTAGCTTATCGAGAAGTTCTTCATTTAAATCCCGATGGCACACATCACCGTGATAAAGAAATATTTGACATTCTAATCATCCACTTAATGTTCATTGCGGTTTGCATGGTAGCAACCACAGTATTCTTTTCCTAGATGTTAAATTGTTTACCCCATTATTTTATTAACAACAAAGGTATTGAAAATTCATGTCTTTTTCATTTTTAGTTCATGTCTAACGAGAACATTCAGAATAAGAGAACTTGATAAGCTGTTTTTGTCATGAACAGACTACGCGCAACGGCCGATAAAAAAAAACATTGATGGCCTATCACGGCTACGTGGAATCAATCGTTCAGGTCTAAATTTTTGCATTCATATTATTTGGGATTTGCAAAATTTCCAGGGGCACGACTCGCAGACTTTAACAGGCATTTTAAGTTTATGAATGATTTTCGCTACGGTGATAGAATTTTGCTGAAGTTTACCAACAAAGTTAAGTTAGTAAATTCTCTTTATATACAAATAACTAGCTTCCGCCTGTGACTTCGTTTGTGTGGACCCGGGATAAAGCTATCCTATATTTTAATCCAGGCTATAAACTATCTTCGTGTAAAATTTCATCCTAGAATAAACTATTTTCGTGCAAAATTTCATCCTAGAATCGGTTGAGCCGTTTAAGCGTCATTGAGTAACAACATCCAAACATCAAACTTTCGCATTTATAATATTAGTAGGATTATCCTTTACTTTATGATTTATTAATTAAAATTTTACTTTGTGGGTAAACTTCAGCACAATACAATAATATGGTACTGTGGATGATTTGATGATGGAGATCTGATGATGGAGCCGTAAGATATGAACTGGAACTTCATGATGAAACATCGTATCATAGCTGTGTTTGGATTTGTTAGAAAAGTCTTGTAATGAACTTTGAAAAACGATTTGGTTTTAAGGTTTGATGATGAAGCTGGAAGATAGGCGCTGGCATTCCATGATGGAATATCGTTAACCATCTTCCAAGGATCGTAGCGTCATGAAAATTGGCAGCTGTATGTAGTTCTGATGACAATACAATAATATCGAGGGCTGAGTGGTCAAATCCGATAAGTGTAAAACCTATGTTTTGAGAAAATTGGTGTTGAAAGTTTAGAAGTCCACAAATCCGCTAGCATAGATTATGACAATGTATATGTTTATTCCACGAAAACTATTGTTATTGAATACGACATTTACGACTTATAAACATATTTAAATTCTTGTAGTCATGTAATATTCCAGTTTTATTGATTTACGGAAGAGACTTATCGGGTTTTTGTTTGAAATAATTGTAAACATTATGGAGTTACTTGGTTTTATAATAATTAGTAAGCAAATCAACATTTTTTACTGAAACATGATCTAAAACGAATCTGAATCACAACTGTCGCAATAAGTGGGTTCAATGTCGTTAACAGCTTTTAGACCATGAATCCAGCGATGAAATTTTTCTGGTATAATACCTTTTTCGCACATTTTTTCTAAATCTTTTTTCTTTGCTATACTTATGGGCAAAGGGTAGTCGTGCAACGATTCTATTTCTGATGGGTAATCAATTTGTGCAACGGATGGTGGATTAGATTGAGTACGTTTTCTCGTATTTGGAGTACTCGTTGTTTTTTTTTGAAAGGGAGAGATCCTTTTTCTATATAATCCGGGTCTAAATCAGAATAGTCACTTCCAAACAAGTGTTCGTCACTGTCTATAATTCTCTAAATGCGTCCATATTAAGAGATTATTGCTTGATTACTTGTAGAGGGATCTGCAATCAAATGTTATGATGAGCTGTATGATAAGTACTAGATCTAGTTTATTTATAAGGTAGTAGCTACACAAGAGAAAGAAGATAAGTAAGGCATCAGCAGCAGGTCATCTCGCGCAGCCCAACTGGAGAACTAGTTACGTCTACTTTACAGAAGACCGCAGGCATAATAACTCCACTACTTGCTATGTAGGTATGCGGTATGGTGTTCCAGGAGGTGAGTAAGGTAGCCAACGCTCCCAAGGATTAGGTAATCAGTAATCAGTCATTTATTCGCTTTAAAATGGTACAAATAGGTGGTTCAATAATAAATACAGAGAGAGCTACATGTCACATCAGGGTCATGTCATGTCAGGTACAGACGCGGGATGGAATATTGTGATGCCCTTACAGGGTGCATGTTTGAGTCTGTTATAGCATTTGTCACCTGCTTTTGTAACAACATGTATGCAATAAAATATTTGATTTGATTTGATTTGAAAAGGTTGACCACTTTTGGACCTCAATAGCTTTGAAATGAGGCCGAAAAGTGGTCAATCTTTTCTTTCCGACTATACGATTTTCACAGCGGGGGGAGACCTGCATTTGGCTTAAAAGCTATTCCGATCTGGTGAAACAATATTTAGATCACATAATTCGTTTCGGAGCCTACCCCTAACATACAAACTCACAAACATACATCTTCAACATATTTGTTTAGTACTATATCTACTTATTAATATTAAATATTATGGCGACATATAAAAGTTAACGTAACAGGCATACACTCCAACAATGTGTGTATAAAGGCCTCCACACATCGAACGCGGGTCGTGCGTGGCGCGGGGCGGGCGCGGCGCGGGTCGGGCGCGGTTGAAGCGGTATATTCGCACCGCAGGTGGGCGGCGTCTCTATAATATCTCTGTCACTATCTAGAGATAGAGATAGTGATAGAAATATTAAATGCGTTGGTAGTGAGAGAGAGTAAACGTAATAAGAGCAAAAGTAACTAAATATGTACCTACGAATAATCATCGTTGTAGGTAACATCAAAAAAACTGAAGGCCTCCACACACCGGTCGCGGTTGCGGGTCGGGCGCGGGCCCGCGCAAGTTGTAAAACATAGAAACTACACTTCAAACACACATCGAACGCGGTCGGAACGCAGGCTCGCCACGGGCCCGCGGCGCTAAGTTACAACTCAGGCAGCGCGGCCGCGGGTCAGGCGCGGCGCGGTCCGGGCGTGACGCGGGTCGGGTGCGGCGCGGGTCACGCCCGGACCGCGCCGCGCCTGACCCGCGGCCGCGCTGCCTGAATTGTAACTTAGCGCCGCGGGCCCGTGGCGGGCCCGCGTTCCGACCGCGTTCGATGTGTGTTTGAAGTGTAGTTTCTATGTTTTACAACTTGCGCGGGCCCGCGCCCGACCCGCAACCGCGACCGGTGTGTGGAGGCCTTCAGTTTTTTTGATGTTACCTACAACGATGATTATTCGTAGGTACATATTCAGTTACGTTTGCTCTTATTAATTACCAAACTCGGGTTGCGCATACAGACTCGACGGATGCAAACGCCTCTATAGTGTAGGTAGTACCTACCGAATCTAAGTTTGAAACAAGTAATAATGATAATATAAAACTTATCCGATGAGAATACTTCACTCCTATTAACGTAATTTTCCATCTCGTTAATGACGTACAGTTGAATACCATCCAAATCGGATACATTCTTGTCATTGTGACTACTTATCTGAGATGACTGTAAAAAAAAACAAAACAACGTATTCAATAATTAACGTAAATTCCAATAACTGCACATCTTGAGATAAATAGGAGATTTATAGGGTTCTACCAAAAATATTATTGAATCCTTTACAATAAAGTACTAGTTTTTTTTTGTAACTACTGCTACCTACACTTACCAAGTTCCTCGAGTTCAAAGTTAGATGCCTTGTGGGCTTCAGAGTCATCCGCCGAATGATTCGTAATTGTGCCTGTAAATGTTAAGCGATATCTTGAAAACAAATAACAATAGTTATTGGGAAAATCCAATAACTTCTATATTGTTTAATGTAGACTTGTAGAGCCACCTATTGAATGCCAGTGCCTATCTTCCGATTTCATCATCAGACCTTGAAACCTAATCGTGGTCAAAGTTCATTACAAGAATTTTCTAACAAATCCAAACACAGCTATGATACGATGTTCTATCATGAAGTTCCAGTTAATATCTCCCGGCTCCATCATCAGATCTCCATCATCAAATCAGTTCCACAGTACCATATTATTGTATTGTCATCAGAACTACATACAGCTGCCAATTTTCATGACGCTACGATCCTTGGAAGATGGTTAACGATATTCCATCATGGAATGCCAGTGCCTATCTTCCGGCTTCGTCATCAGACCTTGAAACCTAACCGTGGTCAAAGTTCATTACAAGACTTTTCCAACAAATCCAAACACGGTCATGATACGATGTTCTATCATGAAGTTCCAGTTCATATCTCCCAGCTCCATCATCAGATCAGTTCGACAGTACCATATTATTGTATTGTCATCAGAATTACATATAGCCAATTTTCATGACGCTACGATCCTTGGAAGATGGTTAAATTCGTTGCCTTAGATTCCATTACATAGTTTGTTACATACAGGTCGACCTAATAAAAGCGTGTTAAAAAAAATCACGAGCACAGGTCTAAAATACACTTAAAATATTCGTAACAAACTCGGCAATATCATGTTTGAGAGAACTCAGTTATTACTTTTTTGTTAATTTGAACGGCCAAAAAATTCAAATTAAAAAACATGATATCCGCGCTTCCGAGCGCACTTCCATCTCGCTCACGTTTAAGCTCAGTGAGAGGGAGAGAAGACCATGAACCTACGGCGCCTTAAAACAATATCTGGCGTACTAGATGAAATAGATATATTCTACTGTTACTGTATAGTGTATACAGTATTAAGCAAAACATTTTTAGTTTTATAATGAAGTCATTATTAGCCTTTAATTATTAACTCATCAAAATCAACATAATGTACATTACCAAGCAATTACCCTATTATACAAAATGTAATGCCCTCAGTCCAATAAATCTAATAAAATTCGGCACGAGCAGTACGAAGTTACATGATAGAAAGTTACGTTACGTACGTTATTCCTTTTAAAATAAACGTTAAAATGTATTTCCCGAAAGTCCCGAAAGAACCGGGATTTTTATTTTATTGTCCCGATTCCTTAGTAGGTTAAAAAAAACCCGGGAACCCCGGGATTTTCGATTCCGGGACGCCCCGGGTGCAAACCCTAGTCTAAAATTAAAAATAAAACTAAACTTAGTAATAAAAAAAGACCGTGGGTAGGACGAGAGGACGTTTGTTGGCTTGGCCCTTGCAAGTGACCCTACCTACCCATTCTAGTATTTTGGCAGATACTTGCTTACACCCTGTATAAACAGTAATTACAGTAATAACGATGACATGCACATTAGCAACATTGTTGTTGTACCTATACATCAACGACTTATCTTTCTATTATCAAGTACTACTCCGTCATTTATTTATTTATTTAAATTTTGTTGCACAAAAGAAAACTTATCGTACAAAAGGCGGACTTAATGCCAAATGGCACTCTCTATCAGTCAAACCATAAGGCAAAGCGGAAGAGATTGTGGGCAGTTCAAATAACAACTAAAAAGAATAATAACATTACGGTATTCCTATATACAAATACATATACATAAATAAAATAAATACTTACATACACAAATAAATATACAAGCGAAATTTCAAATATGTCACCTTTAGTCTACTCGGATCTGCCAACAAAGAAATAAGCGGATAGGAAGCCAGCTGAGCCGAGCCCGAAAAGAGGAGACGTGGTCGTATTTCTGTAGACAGAAAATGAAACGGATACAGTTATTGAGAAGTCGATCTAGCTTATCGAGAAGTTCTTCATTTAAATCCCGATGGCACACATCACCGTGATAAAGAAATATTTGATATTCTAATCATCCACTTAATGTTCATTGCGGTTTGCATGGTAGCAACCACAGTATTCTTTTCCTAGATGTTAAATTGTTTACCCCATTATTTTATTAACAACAAAGGTATTGAAAATTCATGTCTTTTTAATTTTTAGTTCATGTCTAACGAGAACATTCAGAATAAGAGAACTTGATAAGCTGTTTTTGTCATGAACAGACTACGCGCAACGGCCGATAAAAAAAAAACATTGATGGCTTATCACGGCTACGTGGAATCAATCGTTCAGGTCTAAATTTTTGCATTCATATTATTTGGGATTTGCAAAATTTCCAGGGGCACGACTCGCAGACTTTAACAGGCATTTTAAGTTTATGAATGATTTTCGCTACGGTGATAGAATTTTGCTGAAGTTTACCAACAAAGTAAAATTTTAATGAATAAATTATAAAGTAAAGGATAATCAATAAATTGTTTGTTTGATGGTTGGATGTTTGGATGTTGTTACTTAATGACGCTTAAACGGCTCAACCGATTCTAGGATGAAATTTTGCACGAAGTTAGTTTTTTCTAGGATGAAATTTTACACGAAGATAGTTTATAGCCTGGATTAAAATATAGGATAGCTTTATCCCGGGTCCACACAAACGAAGTCACAGGCGGAAGCTAGTTATTTGTATGTAAAGAGAATTTAAAAGCCTGTCTCTTAAGGAACTTAAAAATAAATTGACTGATTGTATTTTTTTGTTGAAAAATTTTATTACCTTAAAGCAAATTTGCATGTCATCCATATGACAAAACATGTGAGACTAAATTAATTTTACTATCCATCTAATGTATACCACGTTTTCTAAGCAAATAAATGATTTATGATTTATTAAATAAGGGATAAAACTGGCCAAGATCGAGTCGAACTTACGCAGCGGTGAAACCCGCCTGGCCTCGGTTTTCCTTTGAACGTGTTAAAACTAACGCAATTTCAAATCTTTTTTACAACGGATATTAACAATTATATAATATTCATGATTATGAGTCACAAATTCAATAAAAAGAAACATTATTAATGCTTGAATTATATAATAATAGCACCATCTAGCGAGCATAATTGTGATACAATTTCTGTTTGATAGAGGTCGCTGATGTTAGTTGTCGATTTGCGCCTTCTAGCGAGCTTAATTTTAATCCAATTTCAGCTCGATAGATGTCGCGTATATTAAGTTTTTGATTTTATGTAGACTAATAAAAATAATATACCAAACAGTATATGGGTTTTATTTGATTCTCAAATTATGAAAGGAACGCTAATCTAACTGTAAAAAACTTTAATTCAAAATAACGACAATTAATAAAAACAAACATAAAACTTAAACAATAGGTAAAAAATTTGGCATAAATCGCCGTCAACGGGCAAGGTGCCCAGAAGGCTGGCCGTATTTCCTCGCTGTAGTGATACTAACATGCTTTGCGAAATACTGGCCAGCCCTCTGGTCGCCCGAGGCTTCTATTAAGCGCGTCGCCAAATCTTTATAAAGCCGACGCGCACTTGGACCCCATGGCCCCAAGGTTTCAACGCCAAACGCCGCAAACATGTAGCTGTTTCCTAGGACGGCATATTTGCGGCGCTTGAGGCTTTCGGCCAAGGATGCCGCAGCGCCAGCGGCGGCACTGGTGCTTGGAACATGGGACGGTGCCAGGGTATCAACGCAAGTAGAATCCCAAACTAGCGGCTGACCCATGCTCCAAGGCACCAGCGTCATTCCGTCAGGTCTCTTGCCGTTGTCCCTGGCCAGCTCGCTGGGCTCGAGGACTGCCGGCACTCTCGCACTGACAAGAGCCCGACGGATGATATCGTTAATACTGGCGTGGCGGGAGATCCTACCAGCGCTCCGGACACAAGAGAGGCCATGGTGGCCCAGTTTGTCCACCATGGCGCCGCATTGACAGCGATGTGGCTGATTTGTTGATGCCCCCAAACGCAAGCTAGCTGCCAGGCGGAAGGTGGTGTTATCTAGAAAAGTGCCTATGTTTGGAGACGGTAGAGCTTGCAGCCACAGACCCGACTCCCACTCCGCAGTCGCAAGGAGTCGAGCACGGTCTGCCGAACTATCGTATCTAAAAGGTTTTTCCGTACTAGCTGACAGAGCGGCTCGTCCCATTGCCCCTGCGAGCAGGGGTTGGCGGGCGGGTCCGCGTCGGGACAGGTTATAGACCAAACGTTCTTGGCCTCGGAGCAGTGCGCGGCCTCCATAGCTCCAATAGAAGGATCTAAGATTTTCTCTATAAGGCTTTGAGCACCATGCACCGAGGACAAGAACGCAGGTAGAGCAACACCAGAAATTTTGCGGATACCCAGGCCGCCGAACCTAATGGGTAGGCTAGCCTGGGTCCAAGATCGATCGTCTAAGGGAATATTGAAGATGGATGTGAGTGTTTCTACGACTAATGTATCTAATTTTGAAACCAGAGTGAGGTATTTCCAAAAATGGGTTCCGCGAAGTATATATGTAAATTTTGGGACGAAAAGACAATGCTTACTGATTTAATAGGCTGAATGAAGATTAATTTTGGCCAAACGGTGTAATGTTGCTTTGAAATTTTGAATTTTTGAGTCGATGAAGTTTTCAAAGGATTGATCTAAGACAACCAAGAAGGTGAAGCGATTCTTTGTTTATAATTTTGATACCCGGGGCGAGTTGTCTAAAAAGGTCGATTGTATTTTCTTTGTCCGGACAGGAATCGGTGATAAAAAGTTCGCACTTAGAGAAATTTAGCGATAGGCCAATTTTTTCCATGTCTGTGTTAATTTTTTTTAAATCTTCTCGGACGGAAATCGCTTCTCCGCCGAGGGTACCGTCATCTAAATACCATACGTTTAATTTTGAATTTAGTTCCTTAATGATGGGATGTATAGCAAGACTAAAAATTGCTGGGCCGAGCGGGTCGCCTTGTTGGCAACCTACAGAAGAAGCCAGAACGTCGGTTTTATATAATAATTTGGAAGGAGAACTATAACATTGCCAAAGAAATTTATATATCAGAGGATTTTTGTCTTTTATTTGAGTCAACAAGGCGCCCCGGTCTACGGAATTGAAGGCATTGCAAACATCCACCTTAAGCAGCACCTCCCCAGCCTCATGATCGAGGAATGTTCGCACGGCGTGCACGGTGGCTTCACATCCACTTTTGGAGCCAAACCCCAGTTGGAGATGTTGGAGTTCGTGGGTAAGCTTGGGAAGGATGGAGCGGCAGGCGATCTTGGCGACAAGACGTCGGAGTGTGGTGCCAACTGCAATGGGGCGGATGCCGCCGTCTTTTTTGTTAGGGCACAAAGGTTGGCTCCATACAGGACGTCCCTGAAGCCGTCCGGGACCTGACCGGCCAGCATGATATTAACCAGGGGGGCCGTCAGGTCCTGTAAATGTATTTAAATATAATGTCAAATAAAATTTCCGTAACTTCGCAAACAAAACATTTCATCAGTTCATCGAAGGAAAGGAGTGAAATGATTCTACAGTCTTCAGCCGATGCGACCTTATACCGGCAGCTCAATAAACAGATCTCCAAGTCCCTTACCCGCGATCTGCGCCAATTCAATACAAATTGTATTGAAGAGGCCATCAAGCGTAATAAGGGCTCTAAAGTGTTCTCAAGAGATCTGTCTATAGGGCAGAGCCAGCTCGCGAAGTTAAAAACTGAAGATGGTAGAATCGTTTCTTCTAAAACCGAGATTCTGGGTGAGATAGAGCGCTTTTACGGACAGCTATACACGTCAACACGCAGACCCGAAGTTGGTCGGGCGGAAGACCCTAGAGCTAGACTAACCCGGCACTATACCGACGACATCCCGGACATCAGCCTGTACGAGATTGTAATGGCTCTTAAACAGCTCAAGAACAATAAGGCACCCGGTGAAGACCGAATAACAGCCGAACTCCTGAAGGCGGGTGGAAAACTGGTCATTACGGCCCTTCAGAAGTTGTTCGATTCCGTCTTACTGGAAGGGAGAACTCCAAAGGCATGGAACGGAGGGTCGGTGGTGCTGTTCTTCAAAAAGGGTGACAACACCCTGCTGAAGAACTACAGACCCATCTCACTTCTGAGCCATGTCTATAAGCTGTTTTCGAGGGTCATTACAAATCTTAGATGACTTCCAGCCTCCCGAACAAGCCGGTTTCCGAAGAGGCTTTAGTACCGTAGACCACATCCACACGCTCTGTCAGGTTATACAGAAGACCGAGGAGTTTAACCTGCCCCTCTGCCTAGCGTTCTGGACTACGAGAAAGCCTTCGATTCGATTGAAACCTGGGCTGTACTACAGTCTCTCCAGCGGTGCCAAGTTGACTATCGCTATATCGAAGTGCTGAAGTGTTTGTACGAGAACGCCACTATGTCAGTTCGACTCCAGGACCAGAACTCGAAACCTATTCCGCTGCAGCGAGGAGTCAGGCAAGGAGATGTTATTTCTCCGAAACTGTTCACCGCTGCACTGGAGGACGTTTTCAAAACTCTGGACTGCAGAAGGCTAGGCATCAATAGGCGAGTACATCACTCACCTTCGGTTTGCTGACGATATAGTAGTCTTGGCTGAGACCATGGAAGACTTTACGTACGATGCTCGATGACCTCAATAAAGCTTCCGAACGAGTTGGTCTAAGAATGAACATGGATAAGACGAAGATCATGTCAAATACCAATGTAGTACCAACTCCCATTACAATCGGACACTTTACACTCGAAGTTGTAAACGATTATGTATACCTAGGACAAACTATCATATCTATACTAGTTAGGTAGGTCCAACTTCGAGAAAGAGGTCAATCGTCGAATCCGACTCGGCTGGGCAGCGTTCGGGAAGCTACGGCACATCTTTTCGTCCAATATTCCGCAGTGTCTCAAGACGAGAGTCTTTGACCAGTGTGTGTTGCCAGTGATGACATATGGCACTGAAACGTGGTCGCTTACTATGGGTCTCATAAGAAGGCTCAAAGTCACCCAAAGGGCTATGGAGAGGGCTATGTTGGGGGTGTCTCTGCGTGATCGCATCAGAAATGAGGCTATCCGCAGCAGAACCAAGGTAAACGATATAGCCCTCCGAATCGCTAAACTTAAGTGGCAATGGGCGGAGCGCATAGCAAGTAGAACCGATGGCCGTTGGGGCGGATAGGTTCTCGAGTGGTGACCACGAAGGAACCACGAAGGAAGGCGCGGCGTGAGTAGGCCCCCCACAAGGTGGACTGATCACCTGGTAAAGGTTGCTGGAGTCCGCTGGATGCGGGTGGCGCAGGACCGGTCACTGACACTCTTTGGGGGAGGCCTATGTCCAGCAGTGGACGTTTTTCGGCTGATATGATGAACTAAATACATAGTTATAATCATAAAGCGTTAAATATTGTGATAGATAGTTTTTATAGAGACTTGTACAAATGCCAACACAGTTAACTGACCATCCTGTATTTATATTGAACGTTATTCCAATGTACATAAAGTGCAGGGTTGGTCAGTTAGCTGTTGTCGATAGTACCTGCAGACAATCTGTTAAAACAGTTTTGCAGGGAAATATAATAGACTAGCTGTTGCCCGCGACTTCGTCTGCGTTGAACTTGTTATCGTCGTAGAAAAAATATGTTTAATTATCGCTGTCCCAAACACACTTCTACCAAGAATGATTTCCAAGATAAAAACTATCCTTTATCGTTCCAAGGGTCTCAAATTATCTGTACGGAAAATTTCATCTAAATCCGTTCAGGGATTAAGCGTAAATGTTAACAGTGCGAAGAGAACTTTTAAATCCCCTTAAGGGATGAATTTCAAAAAACACTATAATTCGTTTTCTAGTTTTCAAGCAAACAGTCTAAATCCGAAATTACAAATCACTTACTATCAAAAAGGTCTTGCTCTCTATATAAATAAATAAATATAAATATAAGGGGACAATCTTACACAAATCGACCTAGTCCCATAGTAAGCTCAGTAAGGCTTGTGTTATGGATACTAGACAACGATATATATAATAGATATAAATACTTAAATACATAGAAAAACATCCATGACTCAGAAACAAATATTTATGCTCATCACACAAATATTTGCCCTTACCGGGATTCGAACCAGGACCTTCAGCTTTGTAGGCAGCGTCACTACCCACTAGGCTAACCGGTCGTCTATATAACCTTCAAACCCCCTTTTAACCCTCTTAGGGGATGAATAAAAATAAACGCTGAAATCGTTTTCTAATCTTTAAACACACTGCCCAAAACCTAAGTAAAAATTCTCTTACTTTAAAAATATCTTGTTCTCCGTATAAACTTTAAACCCTCTTTTAACCCCCTTGGGGGATGTAAACCTTGAATCCCGTTTTAACCCCCTTAGGGATGGAATTTTCTAAAACGCTGAAAGTACTTACTGTTTTTGTATTCTAATAAGTAATATTTCTACAACGTTTCAAATCTCTACATCAAAAAAAGTGTTTGTCATACAGACCGTGCACCCCTTTTTAACCCCCTTAGGGGTGGAATTTTCTAATACGCTGAAAGTGCTTTTTTGTATTCTAATAAGTAATCTTTCTACAAAGTTTCAAGTCTTTAGCTCAAAAAATTAAGTTTCCCCCATACAATTTTTGCACCCCTATTTAACCCCTTAATGGTAGACTTTTCCAAAACGCTTAAAGTTATTTTTTTGTATTCAAATAAGTAACCTGTCTACAATGTTTCAAATCTCTACCTGGAAAAAAGTGTTTCCCACACAAACCTTGCATTTCTTTTTTCTTTGCACCCCCATTTAACCCCCTTAGGGCTGGAGTTTTCCAGAACGCTTAGTTATTTTTTGTATTCAATAAGTAATCTGTCAACAACGTTTCAAGTTTCTAGCTCAAAAGGAAATGTTTCCCGCGTACAAATTTTGAACCCCTATTTAACCCCCTTATAGGTGGCTTTTTCTAAAACGCTTAAAGTTATTTTTTGTATTCAAATAAGTAATCTGTCTACAAAGTTTCAAATCTCTTCCTCAAAAAAGTGTTTCCCATACAAACCTTGCACCCCTTTTTAACCCCCTTGGGGGTGGAATTTTCTAATATGCTGAAAGTACTCGTTTGTATTCTAATAAGAAATCTTAATACAAAGTTTCAAGTCTAGCTCAAAAAATAAGTTTTCCCTATACAAATTTGCACCCCTATTTAAACCCCTTAGGGGTGGATTTTTCTAAAATCCCGTCTTATCCCTTGCCTACGTCATAAAAGGAAGTCCTAGGGTAAATTTCAAGTTTCTAGTCCCAGTAGTTTCGGCTGTGCGATGATGAATCAGTCAGGAAGTCTTCTTGTATATATATATTTATAGATAGATGAGCCCGTGAGACTCCGCATGCGTGTCACACACCTTCAACAATTTATTCATAGCACTGATCGACGGGCTCAACAGCACCATGTCGTCGGCGTAACTTATGTTGTTTACCATTTTACCACCGATCGAACAGCCAACCATGGTGCTGCTGAGCTCGACAATCAGCTGATTGACATAAATGTTAAACAGTAGTGGAGATGTAAGTCCCCCTTGCCTTGCCACAATGAGCTCTATAACCGTCCGAGACCGACATCCCCAACCTCACAAAATTATGCTGATTGTTGCACCAATATTTTAACAGCCTTATCAGCTCTTGAGGAAGATCCACTTTCTGTAGCTTCTCCCATAGCTTTTCATACGACACTAGGTTGAAGGCTTTCGAAAGATCGAGAAAAGCAGCGCACACGGGGGTCCTCCCGTCAGTGTAGTACCTGACGGTGTGCTTCAGAACCAAAATAGCACTCTCAGTAGACAGACCAGCTCGGCTCAAACCAAATTGTCTATCATCTACCACTGCGTATCTACTCAGGTAATTCTCAAACACACCGTCAAGAATCTTCGCTGCTATTGTAGCTAAAGAGATTGGCCTATAATTGTTAATGTCGGACACATCTCCGGTTCTATTTTGTACTATTGGTACAACAATCGTTTTCAAAAACTCGCGATATTGTGTATGGACCTCGATTACTGGCAAAGACTCGGCGTCTAGTACAACGTGTACAAAATGCATGTACTCGTTTCTGTAACTCGACAAACGAAACGAGAACAAACAAGGCTTCAACATTAAACATGTCCTCATGCAGACATTTACATCTCGCGTGCCTTTTATTTGATGTGATGAAATACAAAAACCAGAATATTTGTACTCGAGGATAAGAATTCCATCTTTTCACAAAAGGCATGGCATCAGGTCGACACGTCGATGTCTCCTGGAGTACACCCACACAGGACAGCTGCTTTAAAAGGTAGTTTCCGTTATCTTGCAACTAAATGCTGGAATAACATTCCTCCAACAATTAGATGCTTACCATCGAAACTTTCATTTGTCGCACTTTAAGAAGATGCTCATAGAGAAGCAAGTGGTAGGAAATCTGTCCGGCTATTTGGTTGCAGATTTCGTTGTGTGACTGTGCACTCAAAACAACGTTGACTCTCCTTTCTTCCTCTTTTCCATCTTTACACCGATCAGAGATGGGCAAAATGTGATCGACTAACGATTGACGATTAAGATTAACAGAATTAATTGCGACGGACGATTGAAAACGACTGTTGATCAATCTTAGTTGTATAGAGTGCAACTAGTTTAGTTGCAATTAAATTAGTTGCCGATTGATTTCGGACAACTAAATTTTGTAATCGACTAATTAGTTAGACTAATTTTCCGCGACTAATGTTAGAAGCAAATTGAACGAAATAGCTATGATAACAGACTGAATAGAACATCTTCTTACATCTCTTGTTTTACCTTTATATCTATTTTGCTTAAATAGTATTTGTGTGACAATAAACATTTTTTTTCTTTCGTTCTTTCTTCTTAACGGATGTATAAAAATAAAATAGTCATGTTTTTCTTACGATATTTTGACCATTTCTATGGAGTGAAATCTCCGTGCTAACTATTATTCTCTTTGATAATACCAACCGAATGAGCTAAAATTGTATATTACACTTGTCAGAGCTACTTAACCCGTAGATTACGAATGTCAGAAAAAGGTAGTGTCAGCGATAAAAGCTTGTAAATAAAAGAACCTTTTGTCAAAAACTTATTTTGTTATTAAAGTAGTGCATCTCTCTGAAATTCGATTAAACTCTTATCTAAGGGCAGATAAGGACTGTGTACTGTGTGCATTAGTAAGATAAAACTTAAGTCAATACAAATTTTAAATCAAACTTTGTATATAAAATATTTACGCGTTACGCGTTCACGCATTTACGTGTTTAGAGGACATCAACGAGTCCGAGCAGTTCATGTGTTATTATGGCCACCCGCCGGGTCCAGCACCAGATCAGAACAGCTCGATGGTGCCGTAATATTGCATTGTCATTCAAACATTTCAAATTAAACGTGTATACATAATTTTAGCTCAATCGGTTGAAGATAAGATAATATATCTGCTTCAAAATAAGTTGCAAGATTCCACCCAAACCAACATATTTACAACATATTTACGAGTACCTACAATGTGCATACCTACTCGTAGTTACATATTGCAAGTTATGTATATTGCAAGTTAAATAAAAAATGCAAAAACGAGCGACTACCGAATTTTAATATAGATTTAACCATGAAATTTAGTCGATTGAAATTAAAACTAATTTAGTTGTTAGTCGAACATTCTCACAACTAATTTAATCGCAACTAAATTAATCGCGATTAAAAAATGAAGATTGATATTTTTCATCGATTGATTAGTTAAACAAAAATTTAATCGATGAATGTCCATCTCTGACACCGATCGGTATACATTTTTTATTTTATTTTCTTCTTTTTATTGTACCACTTTTTTGTTGTCTTTGAGTTATATAAATAAAATTACTATTTATTTATGTATGTTTGTCCTTCCATATATATTTTCTACTCATATATTTTTCTGGGTTCCAACAGAATATCAGTGTTTTTGTTAAATTGCGAGCAAAGAGCTACGCACTGAGTTGAAGTCTTTTTGTCTTGCTGCAATGCACAGTTTATTTCTGTGCATAAAAACTGTTAGTTTTATGTTATTTTAATGTTCTTTTAAGTTTTGTGTTTTCTGTTTTTTTTTCTCTTATTGTAATGTGTATATATTTTAGCAAAACAAATAAATGATTTATCTATCTATCTATCTATCTAATAAACAAAGCGGTCCTTATCCGAGCAATGACATTTTAAAATATGTATAGGTAAGTTTTCGTTATGCCTGGGGAATCATAAACTGTTTACATTTTTAACCGACTTCAAAAAAAGGAGGAGGTTCTCAATTCGGTTGTATTTATTATTATTATTATTTTCAATGTTTGTTACCTCAGAACTCTGTCATTGATGAGCCGATTCGTTTTTTTTTTTTTTGTAAGTATATGCTACCAGGTGGGTCCAATTTTTTTCACAAATTCAATTGGATGATGGGATTCATGAGGAATTGAGGGAACTTATAATTATATTAGGCACGCGTGTAGTGATTTTGGTATTTTCTATTTTAACGCGTGTATTTACACCCGGTAATCATAAATTTGGTGGAGTGGAATTGATGATGAAGACCACAGAGGACTTATGGAATTCCTCAGTTATGTACTTAAAAGTACAAATGTACGTCACTGATTCTGATAAGATTCCGTTGAAATAGCAACTAATGAAGTGCCAAAGGTGATCCTTGTGGAATCGACGGAAGTCCTCAAATATTATCGGGTCAATTGGGTTTTTTTCTCTAATAATCAACGCATTTGCTCTCGGAAATCAGTGCATGTGGTAAATTGGAAAAGAAATGTGGAAATTTTCTCGTGGCTTGGCGGAGTACTAAATTGAAGTCGGTTAAAACTTTGTTTTTACAGTAAATTATACGAATCGTTATCACCGTGACGTAGAGGACTCATTCATTATATACTTGACTATCTGGTTCACCGCTGACCTTGACGAAGTTGAAGCCACTTCGTAATGTAAAAATGTGCAAATCATTACAAACATTAAATTAATAATATAGTCTCTCTCTCTCTCGTTTACTCGTTTAAATAGCCCACCAAAAAGATATCACGCAGACAGTGGCCGACATCAATAGCGATTAGAGGGTCATATAAACTTAAACATTATGGCTCTTTTTACAGCGGTGGGCTGTATCACAGTTGTAACCTTACTCTACTGGTACTTCACAAGGAGTTTTAACTACTGGAAAGACCGAAATGTTCCCGGACCCAAACCAATGCCTTTCTTCGGAAACATATTGAAATCTGCTCTGCGACGTGTGCTGATGGGTGTATGTATTAAAAAAATCTACGACAGTTATCCTGGTGAGAAAGTTGTGGGAATATTCAGGATGACGACGCCATGCTTGTTGATACGTGACCTCGATATTGTGCAACATGTCATGATTAAAGATTTTGCCAATTTTGTAGACCGTGGTATTGAATTCAGCAAGGAAGGGTTAGGCCAAAACCTGTTCCACTCCGACGGAGAAACATGGCGAGCATTGAGAAGTCGCTTTTCACCCATTTTCACTAACCAGAAATTGAAAAATATGATGCACTTGCTTACTGACCGAGCTGATAAATTCGTTGACTATTTAAGTGAGATAACGGCCAGGACTTCCGAGCATGACGCTCATGGTTTGGTGCAGAAGTACACCATGTCAACGATATCGGCTTGTGCTTTCGGTCTCGACATTGACACCTTCCGCGGGGATATAGAAACGTTGAAGAAAATTGACAAGGCTATATTTACCGTATCCTATGCAAACGAGCTCGACATGATGTATCCGGGTATATTAAAAAAGCTAAATTCCTCCGTTTTTCCGGCGGTTGTGAACACATTTTTCAAAGAAATCGTTGAAACTGTGATCACTCACAGGAATGGAAAGCCATCAAACAGAAATGATTTTATGGATTTAATCTTAGAAATGAAGAACAAGAAAGAAGTTCATACTGCCAAGAGGTTCGCCGGTGAAGACTCTAAAACGATAGAAATTACTAACAGCGTTATAGAAGCACAAGCGTTCGTCTTTTACGCAGCCGGGTATGAAACCTCGGCTTCCACCATGGGATACATGCTATACCATCTCGCATTAGACCAAGATATACAGGGAAGATTAATAAATGAGATAGACGAATATCTTCAGAGACATGACGGGCAAATAGAACTGGATACCTTAAACGAATTGACATATTTGGATCAAGTTTTCAGTGAGACTCTTCGGATGTATCCAATCGTGGATACATTACAACGGAGATCTCAAAATGAATTCCAATGTCCCGGTACTAACGTCAAAGTAGCTAAAGAACAAATGGTGCTGATATCTGTTTTGGGAATCCATCGTGACGAGAAATACTACCCTAATCCTGAGAAGTTTAATCCCGATCATTTTGCTCCTGAGAACGTGGCTGACAGGCACTCGTGCGCATACCTACCGTTTGGCCTCGGACCACGCCATTGCATTGGTGAGTACATATAGAAGATAACATTTAAAATAGAAATTAGGTACTTAATTCTTAATCGAAAGTTATTCATTCTTATACACGGTGTTTTTTTAACCGTTGTAGAGCCGAAGCCCATTAAATGCATGCATTATAAAAACGTAGAGGTATTTTTATTTAATTTTTATATCTTAGTTTTTTAAACGTTAAAGTAATTAATAAATGACACCTTCGCCCAGTCCCACATCCAGGGCACCCGTTCTCAGGCCGGCGCTGCTGCCGACCAGGCCCAAGTGAACAAGCGCCGCAAATACTCCGCCTTGTTAAAGGATTACGATTTTACGGCGCTTACTGTGGAAACCTTGGGTCCCTGGTCGTCAGATATGAGTAGATACTCATATCTGACGACCAGGGACCCAAGGTTTTGGAGACAAGGCCTTGAAGAAGATTCTTCAAGGCCTTGTCTTCGCGGCTGGTCCAAGCAACTGGAGACCCCAAAGCTGGCGCTTACCTCTCGCAACGAATTTCCATTGAGATTCAGAGAGGTAATGCTGCCAGCGTAATGGAGTCCATGCCGCAGTCTGACCTAGAGGCGGTGTTCTTTTTATAACATCCCTTTTCATACTTTCATTTTTAGTTATACCCTAATTTTTTTATATGTATGATTATCTTGTATTTGTCATTAAACTAGCTTTAATTTATACTGTGACTCAACACAAATTGAGTAGGTTCGTTGAAAAGTGGATATTGGATATTGTATTACTAAATCATAATTTTAATTTGCATCATCCTGTTTAGTTTTAGTCAAGAGTAGGCCTAGCGTACGCGTGTGCTAATCGTAAACCAATTAAAATAAGTTCACATGGACTAACGCCCAGGATGATTAAAATTAAAATTATAATTTATCAAGAAAAAACTAAAATTTCCTATTGTTTACCTGTTTAAAATTATCAGTTTAGAACATATCATAGAATGTCACGTAAGTCTTATTTACAGCGATAAGTGATAAAATGGCAATTATTATTCTCATACAGTCAGCATCATAAACATGTATACACTTCCAGAAGTGTAAACAAGAACAGAATAACCAGTTGTTCTGTTCTTGTTTATAACGCTCTCATTTCCACTGCATTCATGTGGCTCTAATGTTTCATCTGGCACACCCAACTTTAACTACCATACATACATCTGGGGACTAACACTCCCTAAAGCACAGCCAGACATGCTTTTTGTTATATTTTCTGCTGCTCATAAAGGCGTTGAGTGCCCTATTTAGACTTTTCCCAGTATTCACTCTCTTTCAATATATCTTCTCTCATGCTTGCTACTAATGTGATTCCAAAAAATTCACCAGTATGTACAATGGCTTTTCGGGATTCCTTGGCTTTGCCTGGGTTCTCTTTAAAACGCGAATTTCAAAGAGAACACGGGCCAGATACCCGTATAGCAGCGCAGGCAGCTAGCTAATTTGTTTTTTTTTTTTCAGGAATGCGATTCGCACAATTGCAGTCCCGCGTGTGTATGATCCGGCTGCTGGCCATGTTCCGAGTGGAAGCGGGCAGGAACACCGTTCGTTCCTTCTCTTTCAACCCCTACCGCGGTGTCCTGGCACCTAAGGAACCTCTTTACGTTAACTTCTTGCCGCGGAAACATCTTTGACTTACAATAAATAATATTTATACCTAACTGCTTTTGGACATCTATTACTCAGTTTTGTAGGAACAACTCTAAGAGTAAATTCTGACCCAAAATCTCCAACATAAAACTATCTTACATCATGTTGATCAAGTAGCGCTTGTGTTCTTTTGACATAATTTAGGCTTAGAGTTTTGTTTCTACTAGATTTTATTACTCAACTCCCCACAATATGTAAAATGTTAAAGTTGTATATTACTGTAATAATTCAAAGTAAGAAAAGATAATTGGAAAATGTAAGATTAAACATCAAAGTACCTAATATGTTATTATTATCATTTGTAAGTATTTAAAATGATATTGATATTTATTAAATGTCTTAGGTATTATAAGTTCTTAGGAGTGATATTACGATAAAACTATAAAATCAGAACATTAATTTAAAAATATCATTGTTGACTTGTTTTTCTCAAAGACCCAATTTATGATCCGTGCGCGGGCGAAGATCGAACCATCATAATGTACGTAAATTATTTAGGTACATGTTAATCAGCGAGCGAGCGAGACACACTTTGAAGATTACACTTGGCTTAAGAATGCCATGACTGTTCACAATGATACGGTTTTAATGTCTTACAAATGATATTACAACATTGAAGCCGTATCATAAGCAGTTCGAGTCTTAGGCTGCGTTTCCACCAGAGCTGTGCGAGGATGCGTTGCGTTGCGAGGTTTCTTCATACATTTGAACGTCGTAAGCTTGGCCTTGCGAAGTTCAAATGTATGAAAAAACCTCGCAACGCATCCTCGCACAGCTCTGGTGGAAACGCAGCCTTATCAAGGTCATCCATCAACTTCGAACGAGATATGAAAAAGATAAAGATATGAAAGATATGAAAAAAGGGGGGGAAGTGCCTCCGGCGCGCCTCACTCTAAGCTTTATATATGCGTACATCTAGCAACTATATCACGTTTGGTGTCTTTTATATATAATTCGAGGATGAACAATTCATTTCTGTGACTAAATTGTCAGTCACCCAAGCAAAAAATACGAGAAATTCAAAATTAAAAAAAAAAGTACATTTTTTTTTCGAAAATCCTCTACAGAATGAAAACTATTAGGATTAGCTCTAGAAAAAAAATACCTGTGAATAGCCCAGTTATCCTACTATATAAAATAATAAACTTGTCATCCATGTATGCCTTATAATTGTAATTTAAAAAAATGTTTTGTGTCGCACCGTGGACCGTGCTAAAGTCGGTATTTAGTTTAATATGTAGGCATTTAGTTTAAGCACGCATTCACTTTAAAACGTTATTCTAAGATAGTGTTTAGTGTATAAATCAAGGAAAAACTAAAATATTTTGCAATTTCGGTCCTGATTTCTTAAGGCTTGATTTGGACCTTTAATTGTTACGAAACGCTCGGCCTTCGGCCTCGCTTGCCTGGCCGCTTATCTTCGGGATTTTGGTCTCCGGTTTCGCTTGCAAGGCACCAGGAGATAGTAATTATCCGTGGGGGCTTACCCACAGGCCTTCAGCCCAAGAGCTCGCATAGCGACCGCTCTCTAATAGCATGTTTAGGGCCTTTCATTCCTACGAAAAGCTCAGCCTTAGGCTCCGCTTGCCTCCCTGTTTACCTTCAGGATTTTGGCCCTCAGGTTTCGCTTGCAAGTTACTCGGAGATAACGAGTATCCGTGAAGGCTCGGCCTCGGGCTCGCATTGAGACCGCTTTCTGAGGGATTGCTTTAGGCCTTTAATTCCAATGAAAAGCTCGGCCTTCGGCCTCGCTTGCCTCGCCGCTCACCATCGGGACTTTGGCCTCAGGTCTCGCTTGCAAGACACCTGAGGATAGTGAGTGCCCGTCGGGCTCGCCCTAGGGCCTACGGACCTGGTCTCGCATAGGGAGCGCTCTCTAAATGGATACTTTGGGCATCTCTTAGATTATTAATATTATCGACGACCAAGTTTATTTGTGACATTTTGTGACTTGGCAATCACACAACTTTACTGCATTTATGGATTTTTGCATACCTAAAACTATGTAGCATTGTGTGATTGCCAAGTCACAAAATTTTATTGAGTAAGCAAATAAAGATTAATAAGAATGCCTGAGACTTGGCTCTTCGAAATATCTCACAACTTTTTACGGTGGAAGAGTTTTGAGACTTGGCCTCTTTTTTACATGGAATGTATTTTATGGGATCTAACTTCTTTTTGTAGATTATTGTGTTATCAATACATACAAATTATGAATGCAGTCCCATTCTTGCTTTTTTGTCCCATTCGCTGCAAATGTAACTGTAATCCTATATAATTTTGTGGGATTCCAAAGTTATTTATGCAGTTGGTGTATCTAGAAAACTGGACCGAAATTGCAAAATATTTTAGTTTTTCCTTGATTTATACACTAAACACTAGTGTAGAATAACGTTTTAAGTGAATGCGTGCTTAAACTAAATGCTTACGCATTAAACTAAATACCGACTTTAGCACGGTCCACGGTGCGACATAAAACATTTTTTTAAATTACAATTATAAGGCACCAGCGGGGTCAGGGGTGCGAAGAATCTCCGGCGAAGATCCGGCTACCACCACCGACGACCCCTGGCCCTGGCAACGTATAGCACGCGCACACTGCGGACCGACGAAAGGATAGCGGAACTGGAGGAAGGGTTGAGCAAGTTGCATGGGGATGTCATAGGGTTATCTGAAGTCCGAAGAGAGGGGGAGGATACGATAACCCTCAAATCCGGCAACTTGCTCTATTTCCGGGAGGGCGACCAACAGTCCCAGGGAGGTGTCGGGTTCCTTGTCCACAAGTCCCTCGTGAATAACGTGGTGAAGATCGAGAGTGTGTCGACTAGAGTGGCGTACCTAATACTCAGAGTATCCAACAGGTACTCATTGAAGGTCATACAGGTTTACGCGCCGACCTCGGCACACTCCGACGAAGAGGTGGAGGCTATGTATGAAGATATATCGAGGGCCATGCATAGTTCCAAAACCTACTTCACCGTTGTCATGGGGGACTTCAACGCAAAACTGGGCAAGAGAGATGGTGAAGAGCTGAAAGTGGGGCAATTTGGAGTTGGAAGTCGGAACCACCAGGGCCAACTACTGGCTGGTTTCTTGGAGAAGTGGGGACTCTACATGATGAATTCCTTCTTCAAGAAACACGAGCACAGAAAGTGGACCTGGATGAGTCCCGACGGTGCAACTAAAAACGAGATTGACTTCATCATGTCGACGAGGAAGCATATATTCAATGATGTCTCTGTGATCAATACGGTCAAAACCGGGACCGATCACCGTCTGGTAAGAGGCACATTGATATGCGTCAAGGAAGAACGCTCTCGATTGATGAAGTCTACGCTCCGTCCAGCATCAATCCAAATTCGAAACCCCGAAAGCTTCCAGCTGGAACTCCAAAACTGTTTTGATTGCCTCGGCGGCGATGTGGACGAATTGAACGACGGGTTTGTGGAAGCTGTCCGATCCACTGGGCCTAAGTTCTTCAAGGCCCAAGAGACCAACAAAACTAAAAGGCTCTCTAGCTCCACTCAGAAGCTCATGAAGGAAAGGAGTGAAATGATTCTACAGTCTTCAGCCGATGCGACCTTATACCGGCAGCTCAATAAACAGATCTCCAAGTCCCTTACCCGCGATCTGCGCCAATTCAATACAAATTGTATTGAAGAGGCCATCAAGCGTAATAAGGGCTCTAAAGTGTTCTCAAGAGATCTGTCTATAGGGCAGAGCCAGCTAAAAACTGAAGATGGTAGAATCGTTTCTTCTAAAACCGAGACTCTGGGTGAGATCAGCTATACACGTCAACACGCAGACCCGAAGTTGGTCGGGCGGAAGACCTTAGAGCTAGACTAACCCGGCACTATACCGACGACATCCCGGACATCAGCCTGTACGAGATTGTAATGGCTCTTAAACAGCTCAAGAACAACAAGGCACCCGGTGAAGACGGAATAACAGCCGAACTCCTGAAGGCGGGTGGAAAACCGGTCCTTACGGCCCTTCAGAAGTGGTTCGATTCCGTCTTACTGGAAGGGAGAACTCCAAAGGCATGGAACGGAGGGGTGGTGGAGCTGTTCTTCAAAAAGGGTGACAACACCAGGGTGTTGAAGAACTACAGACCCATCTCACTTCTGAGCCATGTCTATAAGCTGTTTTCGAGGGTCATTACAAATCGTCTCGTACGCAGGTTAGATGACTTCCAGCCTCCCGAACAAGCCGGTTTCCGAAGAGGCTTTAGTACCGTAGACCACATCCACACGCTCCGTCAGGTTATACAGAAGACCGATGAGTATAACCTGCCCCTTCAATGGTTTTATTCTATTGTAGTTACGAGTGCCATAATAATAATATGGTAAACTATCCCAAATATTATAAGATTGATGCTTTACCATAATAGGTAAACGTTATTTAAACTTAGAGCTTGTGGCTTTTATCAAATTGAAATTCGTGTTGGCATATTATTATGTTTAGTTATTATGTTGTTAAGGAAAAGTAGTAACGCTTTTTTTAATGTGGATTCCAGCAAAATGCAACCAAGCAATTTGATCCTACACCGCAGCACCGGTGCAGCAACGAGGCTTTGAGGCGATGGAGCTTCCGGTGTTGCGGTCGAGCAAGGAGCAGGAAGGCAGTCCAGCAGCTTCACGGGATAGTAGCGAGGTAGCGAAGGATAATGTTACACCTAATTTGACTGATTTTGCTGGAATCTAACACACATCAAATATCATATGATAAAAATATTATACCTAACTTTGATCCTGCACAAAAGAACCAAAAGATCGAAAATTGAATTGCTAAAGTAAACGAGTGCGCTTAAAATCTATGGTTGGACCGATGAGCAAACTTCTCATTTCGCGTTACCTAAGTTATCCGGATATGCTACGAAGTGGTACGAAGGGCTGCAGTCCATCCTTATGACGTGGACAGAATGGCAGGCGCGTTTAGTTAGAGCATTTCCCTCAGAGAAAAATTACGCTGCTTTACTTATAGAGATGTTAGATCGAACTTTGAAACCTGGGGAGTCCGTTGATGAATACTACTATGACAAAATGATCTTATTAAATGCATGCGGTATTAAAGGCAAACAGGCTGTCGATTGTCTAGTGTATGCTATAGATGATAGGATTTTGCGGTCAAGCGCTATGGCCGCTCGATTAACTGACTCAGAGGATTTGTTGAAGTTCTTAAAGGACTTTTGTAAAGAAAATAATCTGAGAACATCGTCAAAACGACCCAGTACAAGCGCTTCCAATGAAATGATTTGTTTTAAATGTAACAAACCGGGGCATCGAGCCGTTAATTGTCGGAATACTGATAATAAAGACCTTATGTGCTATAATTGTAAAGAAAAGGGCCACGTATCAACTAAATGTCCTAAACCGCTTGCTAAATGTGACAACTGCCATTTAATTGGCCATAAGTCAAATGATTTTTTCCGGAACAAAACAATTGGTAATAGTAATACTAGAGGCACTGATAAAAAGACAATGTTTGCTCAAAGTTTCAAACCCAAATCCAAATATTATAAACCAGTAGTCATAAAAACAAATATTGAGTTGAAGTGTTATATCGACTTTGGAAGCGATTGTACGTTGATCAGACAGGACATTGTTGACAGTCATGCCTTACCGAGATTAGGTAATGACATACCAACTATACGCGGATTTGGAAATAATTCATATACACCATTGGGACGTACTAGATTTAATCTACTTTAGGGGAGGTTACAGCTGAAGTAGATGCGTATATCGTTGACTCTTCTCTGTTGACTGAGGCGATTTTAGTAGGGCAGAACTTTACAGAAAGACCTGAGGTGGTAGTAATGAAAACACATGATCGACTTGACATAACTAGACGTGACTCACAAACCGAATGGACGGCTTTGACCGATTATGTTGAACCTTCCACTGACAAAGTAATACGTAAGTGGACTCGTTTGACTTTATAGGCTGTAAAAGCAGTGAACAAAATAGTGGTGACATATTGGTTGAAGACGGTTCTCGGTATCACAAAAACGCAGACTACTGTGCAATGGGCGGAGTATATAGCTTAAATGAAGGAAATTGTAAGATTGCTGTATTTAATCAGTCTAAGGAGCACATTACATTTAAAGCTGGACCCTTATTCGTACGCGCTAATATAGTTACGGTTGTTGGGCCATCTGAAGTATCTAAAAATCCCAATACATTTCCCGCTTGCAATCGAATAACGGACGAGTCCACTCTTGAACCATTCACTAAAGACGATATTAAAATGAATCCAAATTTAACCGACGAGCAATCAAAAGTCCTTGTTAATTTCATCAATAAATACAGACCATGCTTTGCACAAAACTTATCTGAATTAGGATGTACGCATGCTTCTGAAATGGCAATTGAATTCAATGATCAAAGCCCTGTAGTTTATCGACCATACAGATTGAGCTATACGGAGAGACAGACTGTTCGGGACATGGTTAGTGAACTTATAGAAAATGGCATAGCTGAGGAATCCAACTCTTCATATGCAAGCCCTATTTTATTCGTTGCAAAGAAAACTGGTGGGCATAGACTTTGTGTCGATTTTAGGGCATTGAACCACAAAACTATTAAGGATCATTACCCGTTGCCTAAAATTGAGGTATGTTGAATGGAAATAAATATTATTCAAGTTTAGATCTCGCTAGTGGTTATTACCAGATACCGATACGTCAGGATTGTAGGCCGTATACTGCATTTATCACGCTGGATGGATTATATCAATTTAAAAAAATGCCGTTCGGACTAATTAACTCGCCAGCGGTATTCCAGCGAACTATAAATAAAGTATTAGGCAATTCTCGGTTTAATTCCGCTCTCGCTTACATGGACGATATATTAATATCAGGAAAATGCTTTACTGAACAGTTGGCTAGGTTAGAAGATACATTTAAGCTATTACAAGATGCGGGACTAACTTTAAACTTACAAAAATGTAATTTCCTTCAAGCAGAATTAGAGTATTTGGGATATGAAATTAGCGAGAAAGGAATTAAGCCCGGAAAAGATAAAATTGCTGCCGTCTCTAGATTCCCAACCCCACGAAATGTACATGAAGTAAGACAATTTGTTGGCCTTGCTAGTTACTTCCGAAAATTTATCAAGGGCTTCGCACTCATTGCCAAACCATTGACTGATTTGACCAGAAAGAACTGTTCCTGGTGCTGGGCAACCGAACAGGAACAGGCCTTTCAACAATTAAAAGATACATTGACACAAAGACCTTTATTAGGCATGTATGATCCGCGCAATGAAATTCATATACATACTGACGCTAGCAAATACGGATTAGGAAGAAATTTAATGCAAAGAGATTATACTACTGATGCCTTACGACCCGTAGCTTATTTTAGTCACAAGACTACCATAGAAGAATAGAATTACCACGCGTATGAACTAGAAACTTTGGCTGTTATTAGTTCATTTCAAAGATTCCGGGTATATCTAGTAGGCACCAGGTTCACGCTGGTTACCGATTGTAGTGCACTAAGAGCCACCTTTACCAAAAGAGTTGTATTAGGATAAAGTATGTAAAATACGATGTCGTTAAGTTGTTATTCTTTTTCGTATATAAAAAATAAATAAAAATAAAATAAAATATCTTTATTTCAGACCTAATTGATCCATATTTGGTTAGTTACAGTGGAGACTTATATGCTATGTTAGCGACAGTTAACTACTTCTAAGTACTACTTATTAACTAAAAATACTCAGGGCAGGCTTATTTTGCCCTCCCGATAGCCACCTCAACCCAATATTTGGTGATTGGACAGTCGAGCCTCTCCGCCAACACCCTCAGAAGGCTATGGCCGCTGCCTCTCAGACGTCTTAGTAGCGTAGCGACGCTACCCTTTTCCGCCTGATGGCAAAGAAATCGTCTGTGTGCGCCTCGGCGAACATGCCTGACGCACTACAGTGCCTTGGCAGCTTCAATAGCAATCTGAGGATGTTATTATACTGCACTCGAATGGCGGCAAAGGACCTCTGCGTTAAACTCACCCACAGACTGCACGTGTAAAACGTCTGACAGTAAGCTTTAAACAGCGTCAATTTAACTTGCTTATTACAACGTGCAAATCTGCGGGCAAGCATATTGCCCCTTACCGCCTTAGCCCTCCTTTCCCTCTCCAGATCCAAGTCATCCTTCATATCTTCGGTAAGCATATGACCCAGGTATTTAAAGCGACTTACCACTTTAAGGGGGGCGCCTCCCAGCATGATTGTAGGCACTGTTGTCGGGTTATATTTTCGTGCCTTAAAAATGATAAGCTCACTTTTGGTTGTGTTGTACCTAAGACCATGCCGGGCGGCGTAGCCCTCACATATCCCGATCAGCTCACGTATAGAGCCCACTGATGGCCCCAGCAGCACCATGTCGTCCGCGTAACTTATATTATTGAACGGTATTCCCCATATATGGCACCCGACACGTGCGCTGCTGAGCCCCTCAATCAGCTCGTTCACGTAAAGGTTAAACAGGATAGGCGACGATAGCCCCCCCTGTCTAACCCCACACTGAAGCCTGTACTCATCCGAGTATTCCCCTGCCTGTATATATATGAGGTATGAAGATAGTACATACGTCAGTAAGATTCAAGTGAGTTCATGAAAAATCTGATAATAAAGGTGTTTTAGAATTAGTGGCATGGTTAGTATTGTAAAGAGATAAAAAACGCGTGGACAATACGATTTTGTTGGGGATGCGATGATTTAACCCGTCAAGCGTCCTGTAGACTAACGTTAATCTACAGCAATTTTGTAGCGGTAGTGTCCAGTAGACACACGCTAGTCTACAGCCCAAATCGCTGATTAGTCCAATTTCTGTAACTCGATTCGTTATGTTGTCAGCTTGATAGATATTTTACTAGCCAATAACAGCTATCAGAGCACACACATTTGATTTTTAACCAATCAAAATCCTCAAAAGTGACGTGTAAATAATTTTATTTTCTGCATTGGCGGAATTCGCCCGCCATGTCGAAAATCACTTGCATTTGGTAAGAAAGTGCTGTGTGTGAACCGGGCATAAATATGTCGAAATATTTTAAACGATAACTGATTATGATGTATTTTATATCAAATTACTGGCAATTAAATAAGGTTTTTGTTTTTAATGTTATATATAGCCGTACGACATTGTTTCCTAGTGAAAAGTCCTCAAGTTTGGATGACGCAATAATTTTGCAATGATACCCGTCGTAATTCATTTGTTTCCTAATGTTCAATTGTTCGAAACCTTATGAACAAATAATAGTTTTATAGTACATTTTCTTCATTTCATATATTAGATTGGTGTAAAGTCTTACGAATTTAGATAAATTTGTGATTTTGTTCAACCAGTGCTCAGTACTTACGACGGTCCGCCATGACAGTTGCATTTTGGCGCGGCACAAGTTTGTAACGTGCGCGTAAATAAATATTTGTTGTTAAGTAATTATTAGGTTTTTAGTAGTGAATTTACGTAAAATTGACGCATAAACTGGCCAGTATCATTTTAGTGTATATAAAATGTGATATGTGGTTATAAATTGAGTGAACATTGTGAATGCTTTGTGACGGATGTGACGGAAAACGAACATCTTGGAATATAAATAAATATACATCTCACTACAAGTAAGTGCAGCTGGGTCAATTTTTGAAGAGGCCGTTTTTCGACATTTGTATGTTTTTTTTATTTTTTTGGAATATCAAAATCGTACCGACAACGTGAGGTAGGGCTTTTAAAAAGAAAAAATATGGTGCACGAGGCACCTCTCTGCTTCTAATGGTTAGCTAGATATTGACGCTTTAAAAACACCGTGCCATACCAATGTCGTCAGCGCCATACAAATGTCGATTCTGCCATACAAATGTCGATAGCGGCATACAAATGTCGGTGAGTGCCATCAAAATGTCGATTTTGCCATACAATTGAAAAGCTTTAAATATTTGTACCATACTAAAAAACTCACTATTTCGATATAGTATCTCCGGTTTATGGTTTATGATGATCGTTATATTTGTACTATTACTTATTCTGTGGTTATATTCCAAAATATTAAAAATCACTTAGAAAACAGATTATTTCATTCTGCCTAAGAGACGGTAGCAAAATGACAGCAAAGAACCGGCCAAGTGCGAGTCGGACTCGCGCACGAAGGGTTTCGTACCATTATCTACAAAAACCACAAAAAATCACGTTTGTTGTATGGGAGCCCTTAAATATTTATTTTATTCTGTTTTTTTAGTATTTGTTGTTATAGCGGTAACAAAAATACATCATCTGTGACAATGTCAACAGTCTAACTATCACGGTTCATGAGATACAGCCTGGTGACAGACGGACAGACAGACAAACACACGAACAGACGGACGGATAGCGGAATCTTAGTAATAGGGTCCCGTAGTTTTTACCCTTTGGGTACGGAACCCTAAAAAGTAGTAAGTAGGTAAGGTAGCAAACAACAAATGTGTCACGGAACCAGTGCCTAAATCGAGGCCAGTTTAATCCTTTCCAATTTCCATTAATTTCGTGCTTTACTTACATTTTGTTTTAAATCGACATTTGTATGCCACGTTCGACATTTGTACGGCCAAAAAAGCCGTACAAATGTCAACATGGATGTTTTTTGGCTGTCCTTCGTATACTATTAATTGAATTCACTAATTAGTTAAACACGAAACTCTTACCCCATATTGCTAACCTTTGTTATGAAAGACACATTTTTATTTCAATCGTATATTAATAAATAAACGCCCATACAAATGTCGTCATAGCCGTACCAAAATACTTCGTATAAAGAAAACCTATTTCCTCCGTCAAAAATACTGGCGCTCCCTCCCCTCCCGTTGGTGGTTGAAGCCCAACTAACCTATCTATCGTATCGTAAAGTAAATGTAGGGGTGGGACAATAGAAAACCACATTTTAAGGGTTTTGAGCTTGAGTCCTAATAAATGGTTCGCGCGTGGGACAACTACTAAAACACTTCACTGGTTTTAATTATTCGCGCATTAATTTTGCAAGATACTTTAATGAATACGCTAATAAATCTTCTTTATAACAGTACAAGTTGTTTATTTACACGTTGCCGAAATCTATAGTTATGAATTTTTGTTTGAGCAAAACCGCAAGTGGGACACGCGAAAAAGCGGTAGATTTCGCCGTTTTACGATATCAACAATTTTTTTTTTCAGAATCTAGTAATATTTAAGGTATTGTTATATATATTTTAAGTGCAATATAATACACGGAATACAAATATATATGTATCAATACTCCATGTTAAACTGACTTGAAATTATAGCCGTGGGACAGCAAAAACAGCTCGTTTGAAAATTGACCCAGCTATTATAACATATTGTGCCGAATCCCAAATTTATCTAGCTCTCTAACGATATATAAGGCATCACATATAGATTATTCTAGGGTAGGTAAAATTCCAGTTGCTGATCAGTTATGGCGATATAGTTATTGTAGTAATTCGTATGAATCTAAGATTAATGTAGTAAATAATATCAATAGTATGGTTAGTATGAGATAGTATTGTAGTATGGAAGAGTATAGTAGTATGGAATAGTATTGTAGTATCGAATAGTATTGTAGTATGAGTATTTATATTGGGAGTTATGCCCCACTCCCCTGGGCTACGGCTCGCTTCGCTTGCCTTCGCGGTCGCGAGGCAGAACTCTCAATATATAAACCATAATTCTGCAGCAGTGGCACAGAACTCTCGATCACATATTTGGGATAGTTCGCGATGCATAATAGCAGTGGGACAGAATCCGAATTGCATATTTGACGATTCCTAATACCTAGCCATAATGGCCTGCAGTCTTTGTGTAGTTTGTGGTCCGATAAGAGCTGTTACTATTCATGGTAATGTTAGGATCATAGAACCCTAAAGTAAAGAACGTATTATTTTAGTAAATACTCTAAGGCCTATGAGAATATACTATTTGCATATTGACTTTCAAGTTTGTTGCACGTGCCTATTGGTAACATGAAGTTTGTAAAACAACCTCAGAGATTGCAGTTGGATATCGTTTGTTATTCGTCTAGTAAACGCTATTTTCGACATGGGACACTTTTACCTGACACTATATTCGGTGTATAGTATGTATACCATCGAACTGTGGGAAAACTAATTTAATTGTTGGTTTGCTGCTACATGAACAAGGGCTACGCTTTCAAAATGTTTATGTTTACTCTAAAACCTTATTTCAACCTATGTATCAATTCCTAGAAAAAGTTTTAAAGCTGGTTCCATCTGTTTCATTTCAAAAATATAGTGAAAATGATGAAATCTTGAGTCGCCATGCAGCCAACATAAATTCAATCATGGTATTTGATGATGTTGCGTGTGAAAATCAGAATAATATACGAGATTACTTTGCAATGGGGAGGCATAAAAATATAGATAGCTTAAACGTATAGTAAAATACCTAAACAATTAATAAGAGATAATGCCAATTTAATTATTCTTTTTAAACAAGATGATATTAATTTGAAGCATGTTTATGATTAACACGTAGGAAGTGATATTTCGTGGTCACAGTTTCGTGATTTTCAAAGTATGCATGGTGTACACCTATTAAGTTGGCATTCGAACTAATAATAAAAATATCTAAACGAATACCTAACAATTTACAAACTGACCTTGGAAAAGAATTCTACAATAATGAATTTGATGGCTATTTAAAATCATTGAAAGTAAATCATTACTCAACTTATTCTATTTAGAAGGCATCTATTGTTGAAAGGCTGATAAAACACTTAAGTGCGTAAGTAACTCTACAAATATTTTAGTTTTATTGGTAACTATAAATGGGTTGGTAAACCGTTAGACGATGTAGTAAAATCAAACTGCTTTATAATCAAACTGTACATAGAACAACAAAATTTAAACCTATTGATGTAAATTTTGATAATGAAATTCAAGTTTCAAAAAATATTGAAAAATCTAAATCCAATTTGCGTTATAAATTGAATAAATTCAATCTAGGAGATTGTGTACGTATCAGCAAGTATAAAAGCACCTTTCACAAAGGTTATACACCTAATTGGTCAACAGAACTTTTCACGATTAAACATGTGAAAACCAACTTCTTAAAAACAACCATCCCAACGTTTACCTTGTAGAAAAGTTTTGGAAAAAATTAAATGGGTAAAAAAAAAATATCCAAACTGTACTGTTTTAGATTTAGGTGAAAAAAATGTACCTAATTTACACGAGCTGTATAGAAAATATTGTTCTAATGAATGTGTTTTTAATTGTGTGTATCATAAAAAGTCTTGTGCATTAAAAAATGATTTATGTCTAAAAAATGGTATTTAGACAATCATTCAGGATTCTAATGTTAACCTGTATTTTTATTTTTTGAAATAAATGTTATTCTATAAATTTAATTTAATTTTTATTTTTCAACCTTCAGATATGTATATATTTATAAAAGGGATCAAATAATTAGCATGAATTTTAAGAAATTAATAAAACATCAAATTACTTAAATGAATTTTATTAGACCGCAATAATACAAAAATTATGAAGTAGCACTATTGAACGTTTAATGACCAATTCTAAAAACGAACACTGTACCCACACAATTTCTTTGAAATCTTATTTATAACACCTTCAGTGCAGTCAATTATTTCATCGCAACCGTCTTTCGCCACATACTCGTACTGCGCACTCAGCAGCACCTTTTCATCTTGCTCGTTTTGATCCGGAACGCCATCTTTGATGTCGATTATTTGGATTCTTATAAGCTTACTACCTTTGCCTGCTTCGTTGTTGATAACAAAACATGGTGGGGGGTGTCCATGGCTCCTTTTTATTATTTTATTATTCACTTTTTCTGTACGTTTCTTGACTTTTGGATTATCGATGGTTTTCTTAATTTTTTTGTACAAATCACTATCATCAAATTCTTGTGGTAGTTGGAACGGATCTTGAGCGTATTGTGAGAAATCAATGTGTTATAACAGAGAATGGTTGCGGACAATTTTATAACAGAGAAGTGGTTGCGGACTCATCAGAGGTATTTGCTCGTACAATTTTACAAGGTACTTAACCATAATTAATATGAGTACGTACTTACTAACTCATAATTGTTGTTGTTATCGTTGGCTGATTATAGTTTTTTATGCTTCAGAGCCTTGTTTTATTTATTTCAAGTTAGAGGTGTAGTTCTTTTCTCATTTATTTTTCTGCTATTTCGTGTCACTCTAAACATCTACAAGTGAAGTATAATGTAATCACGAAGGGCGAATCACAGAAGTTTAATAGAAAATCAAACGAACTTACCTGTACGTGAAGTTCGATGACTATTAAACGATGTGATTCGCCCGAGTGATTACAACCCTCCCAACCGTAACCGGACGACATCTCCAGGGTTTTACCCAATTAAGACACGAAATAGCGCACTTTAATGGCCTTTTTGACATAGGTTAACGTGTATGAAGTACCCTCGAAATGAGCTAGATATTTTTTATTTTATAGAATGTTGCTCTAAAATTGTGTACGATGGCAGCACACTCGCGTGTTACTACAAGTGAATTATAATGTAATCACTAATCACTCGGGCGAATCACATAGTTTAATAGTCATCGAACTTCACTTACAGGCAAGTTTTTTTGATTTTCTATTTTACTCTATTGATGAATTCAATGCGTATAATAATGTATAAAATTCATATTAGTAAAATTATAAATATTTTATTATCATGACATTACATACTTAACTATTTTATCATCCATTGTTGGGACTGTATGTGTATATTGTAAACTCATTGCGCATTCTATCTTAGTTTAAGTTAATGTAGCTTAGTATTTAATTAAGTTAATTTAAGGTAGTCTCATGTAGTACAAATTTACTGTTTTATAATGACCCATTTGCATGCTGGCAAAAAACAGTTATAAAGGATAGGACTTGTAACTCTATAACACCTATGTAAAACGAATTATGAATATGAATATGATGGCACTAAAGGGCAAGAAGGTATGATAAGAAATTGTATAAGTTTTTGTTAATTAATGTTTAGTAAATTCTAACATAAACAAAAAACGTTATTGTGGGGTATCCTTGACGAAAACTCCCTGTTATAAAATAGAGATGCAATTCCGTGACAAAGAGTACAGGATTATTAAAGAAATAATGACTACCAAAATGAATGTAGGTATCCTAACGGATATGTCAGCCGCTGTTGCGTTTGTGGCGAATTGCCACTATATAATGCATAGGCGCTGCAACTACATTTTTTTTATTGATTACGACAAAAAAACAAGAAATACACGATATAGTACAATGCCCATTTAGGCAAAACCCTAGAGAGGCTTGTGTGCCGATGGGGAGTTCTTAACGTTCTACTGATCTAGTTTAAAGATAAACAAGCTTGGAACTCTATTATGACGACATACGAGCTACGAAGCTCCTTACAAACCTTCGCCCCCTATTTCACCCCTTAGACGATGATTCCCGGAATAAAAAATATTATATACTCGTATGTTAATCCAGGTTACACACTATCCCCCTTATTTATAAAACTTTAAATGCCTCTGCTAAATAAAATGTGCTTAGTCCCTTTCTAACGAACACAAATGTCAAAGTGACAGATAAGGACAAACGAATTATAACGCCATTTTAGTTAAAATAGGCTTGTAGAACGTTTATGAATACGGCCATATATTATGTATAAGTACGAATATTCATTTTAAACCGTTTAGCAGTTTTGCGTGATTGAGGTCCAAACTTTAGCATTCATAATATTTAGGATTTGCAAAATTTCCAGGGGCACGACTCACTTGACAGACTTTAACAGGCATTTTAAGTTTAATGAATGAGGTTTATTCACGATTTTCGCTACGGTGATAGAATTGTGCTGAAGTTTACCAACAAAGTAAAATTATAATTAATAAATAATTGACATATAATGTGACGTTTATTCACATTGCATATTAATTCTTAACAAAATATATATTATAATTAAAACATTATTTAATCTATTCAATTACAGAGTTTAAAAATAATAACATAAACAAGTTTACAATATTAAAACCCCAAATTACCTAATTATAACTAATCGCCCCCAGCTGTTCCTGGTGCAAAACTCCCCATAATACTGGCGGCTTTCCCACGCTGGATAGCCATGGAAAGCCTTTGCACCCGAAACGACTCAGAGCGGGGGTCCTCCCCTTTTTGTCTGAGTCGACGGCCTATGTCGCGAACAAACCGTTTCGCATCCGCCCCCCAACACCCCGCCGCGCTGTTTCCACCGCTAAAGGGACAAAAATATAGCCCGGTCCCAAAGGAGCATACTTTTGCCGCTTCACCGCCGCCTGGGTCTCGGCATTAATAAATTATAAAGTAAAGGATAATCCTACTAATATTATAAATGCGAAAGTTTGGATTGTTGGATGTTTGTTACTCAATGACGCTTAAACGGCTCAACCAATTCTAAGATGAAATTTTACCCGAAGATAGTTTATTCTAGGATGAAAATTTACACGAAGATAGTTTATAGCCTGGATTAAAATATAGGATAACTTTATCCCAGGTCCACGCAAACGAAGTCGCGGGCGGAAGCTAGTTATTAAATAAGGGATAAAACTGGCCAAGATCGAGTCGGACTTACACAGCGGTGAAACTCGCCGGGCCCCGGTTTGCCTTTGAACGTGTTAAAACTAACGCAATTCCAGATCTTTTTTGCAACGAATATGTAATATTCATAATTATGAGTCACAAAATCAAAAAAAAGAATCCTTATTAATGCTTGAATTATATAATGATAGCACCATCTAGCGAGCATAATTTTGATACAATTTCTGTTTGATAGAGGTCGCTGATGTTAGTTGTCGATTGGCGCCATCTAGCGAGCTTAATTTTAGTCCAATTTCAGCTCGATAGATGCCGCTTATATTAACTTTTTGATTTTATGTAGACTAATAAAAATAATATACCAAACAGGATATGGGTTTTAATTGATTCTCAAATTATGAAAGGAACACTAATCTAACTGTAAATGTATTTAAGTATAATGTCATACAAAATTTCCGTAACTTCGCAAACAGAACATTTTATTAGTTCATATTGTAATTGAGTTTGGCTCATGTTGGGGTCGTGTTGTACTAAAATTGACATAAATTAAAAACGCTAAGACTGCATCAATGCATTCAAATCCACTACCGTCGATATTGTTCTTTATTACACTCTCCATACAAATTTCGAATCCATTTTTGACCCCATTAGGGTATGAATTTTCAAAAACGCTGAAATTACTTTTCTTGTGTTTCATAAAAGAACCTTTTTACGAAGTTTCAAGTCTATATCTTAAAAAATCAATTCATTCTTATACAATTTTTCAAACCTTATATCGACCTCTGAAGAAAGGTTTCAACAATGAGTCTTTCATTGAAACTAAAAAAAATGGTATTTAAAAAATTTATATATACTTATAACATTATTTATTGATTTTTACATTGGAAATAGCAAAAGAAACACAATAATTAGTCCCGGGTAAATTTAAGTTCGATTTTCAAAGGTTTCAATACGAAACTCATTTAATTGTGCCTAAAATTGCCGTTTTTTCTAAGCAATTCGTAACTCCATACAAAACAGCTTTCAGTTAAAAATGTGTAATAAAAAATCTATTCGCATTAATTTACTTATAAAAAAATCAGGGCGAAAATTAGCATTGAAATATCTCTTACTATGGTATAAATAATATTGTAATCGCATGAGCGGAGCCGGAGTAGCTAACGACTTTCGGAGCAGCCCTTCCTTGTTTTACAACAACCTTTCACATAATTATAAGTTTTGGACATGTTCAGATAATTGATTTATTCTTTTATGCAGTAAGTATGAGTGTTTTCGAGCACCGTTTACGTTATTATATTTAGGTAAATAAAATTGGTTTTCGAATGATAATTTTCTTAATCTAACTAAATACGTAGTTATAATCATAAAGTGTCAAATATTGTGATAGATAGATAGTTTTTATAGAGACTCGTACAAACGCCAACACAGTTTACTGACTATCCTGTCTTTATATTGAACGTTATTCCAATGCACATAAAGTGCAGGGTGGGTCAGTTAGGTAGTTCACAAATAGTATTTCTGAGTGATTGAGTGAGTGATTGAGTGTGGACTTTCATAAACCCCCCTAGGGTGCAGTCCACATCCCTGCTCTCCCCCATCAATATCTTATCTTTCCAGACAATTGGACTTGGTTGGAATCGGTTGTAATCACTGTTTGCACAGCTCACATCCAAATATATACCTCTGGGCGGCCCATAAGGCCCCCAGGGAGGTTTTCCCGCCGCATATCTGTTGCTGGCCGCGTTGCAGGTTAAACAGGAAGAACTACCAAGAAAATGCAGCCATTGCCGTGGAGGTCAGTGTATTACACCTTACGTCTACCGAATCTATATCTACTTACTACTGCTTTAACACATGTGACCAATTAGACTTCATATAAAATGATGTCTTTAAATAACAATAAACAAAGCGGTCCTTATGCGAGCGATGACATTTTAAAAATTTTAAGTTTTCGTTATGCCTGGGGAATCATAATCTGTTTACATTGCACGAATCGTTATCACCGTGACGGAGAGGACACATTAAGTAAGTAAATACTTGACTATCTGGTTCATCGCTGACCTCAACGAAGTTGAAAGCGCTTCGTAATATAAAAATATGCAAATCATTACAAACATTAAATAAATAATATAGTCTCTCTCTCTCTCTCGTTTACTCGTTTATAAATAGCCCACCAAAAAGATATCACGCAGACAGTGGCCGACATCAATAGCGATTAGAGGGTCATATAAACTTAAACATTATGGCTCTTTTTACAGCGGTGGGCTGCATCACAGTTGTAACCTTACTCTACTGGTACTTCACAAGGAGTTTTAACTACTGGAAAGACCGAAATGTTCCCGGACCCAAACCAATGCCTTTCTTCGGAAACATATTGAAATCTGCTCTGCGACATGTGCTGATGGGTGTATGTTTTAAAAAAATCTACGACAGTTATCCTGGTGAGAAAGTTGTGGGAATATTCAGGATGACGACGCCATGCTTGTTGATACGTGACCTCGATATTGTGCAACATGTCATGATTAAAGATTTTGCCAATTTTGTAGACCGTGGTATTGAATTCAGCAAGGAAGGGTTAGGACAAAACCTGTTCCACTCCGACGGAGAAACATGGCGAGCATTGAGAAGTCGCTTTTCACCCATTTTCACTAACCAGAAATTGAAAAATATGATGCACTTGCTCACTGACCGAGCTGATAAATTCGTTGACTATTTAAGTGAGATAACGGCCAGGACTTCCGAGCATGACGCTCATGGTTTGGTGCAGAAGTACACCATGTCAACGATATCGGCTTGTGCTTTCGGTCTCGACATTGACACCTTCCGCGGGGATATAGAAACGTTGGAGAAAATTGACAAGGCTATATTTACCGTATCCTATGCAAACGAGCTCGACATGATGTATCCGGGTATATTAAAAAAGCTAAATTCCTCCGTTTTTCCGGCGGTTGTGAACACATTTTTCAAAGAAATCGTTGAAACTGTGATCACTCACAGGAATGGAAAGCCATCAAACAGAAATGATTTTATGGATTTAATCTTAGAAATGAAGAACAAGAAAGAAGTTCAGACTGCCAAGAGGTTCACCGGTGAAGATTCTAAAACGATAGAAATAACTAACAGCGTTATAGAAGCACAAGCGTTCGTCTTTTACGCAGCCGGGTATGAAACCTCGGCTTCCACCATGGGATACATGCTATACCATCTCGCATTAGACCAAGATATACAGGAAAGATTATTAAATGAGATAGACGAATATCTTCAGAGACATGACGGCCAAATAGAACTGGATACCTTAAACGAATTGACATATTTGGATCAAGTTTTCAGTGAGACTCTTCGGATGTATCCAATCGTGGATACATTACAACGGAGATCTCAAAATGAATTCCAATGTCCCGGTACTAACGTCAAAGTAGCTAAAGAACAAATGGTGCTGATATCTGTTTTGGGAATCCATCGTGACGAGAAATACTACCCTAATCCTGAGAAGTTTAATCCCGATCATTTTGCTCCTGAGAACGTGGCTGACAGGCACTCGTGCGCATACCTACCGTTTGGCCTCGGACCACGCCATTGCATTGGTGAGTACATATAGAAGATAACATTTAAAATAGAAATTAGGTACTTAATTCTTAATAGAAAGTTATTCATTCTTATACACGGTGTATTTTTAACCGTTGTAGAGCCGAAGCCCATTAAATGCATGCATTATAAAAACTTACAGGTATTTTTATTTAATTTTTATATCTTAGTTTTTTAAACGTTAAAGTAATTAATAAATGACACCTTCGCCCAGTCCCACATCCAGGGCACCCGTTCTCAGGGCGGCGCTGCTGCCGACCAGGCCCAAGTGAACAAGCGCCGCAAATACTCCTCCTTGTTAAAGGATTACGATTTTACGGCGCTTGCTGTGGAAACCTTGGGTCCCTGGTCGTCAGATATGAGTATCTTCTTCAAGGCCTTGTCTTCGCGGCTGGTCCAAGCAACTGGAGACCCCAAAGCTGGCGCTTACCTCTCGCAACGAATTTCCATTGCGATTCATAGAGGTAATGCTGCCAGCGTAATGGAGTCCATGCCGCAGTCTGACCTCCTAGAGGCGGTGTTCTTTTTATAACATCCCTTTTCATACTTTAATTTTTAGTTATAGCCTATTTTGTTTTTTTAAATTGTATGATTATCTTGTATTTGTCATTAAACTAGCTTTAATTTATACTGTAACTCAACACAAATTGAGTAGGTTCATTGAAAAGTGGATATTGGATATTGTATTAATAAATCATAATTTTAATTTGCATCACCTGTTTAGTTTTAGTCAAGAGTAGGCCTAGCGTACGCGTGTGCTAATCGTAAACCAATTAAAATAAGTTCACATGGACTAACGCCCAGGATGATTAAAATTAAAATTATAATTTATCAAGAAAAAACTAAAATTTCCTATTGTTTACCTGTTTAAAATTATCAGTTTAGAACATATCATAGAATGTCACGTAAGTCTTATTTACAGCGATAAGTGATAAAATGGCAATTATTATTCTCGTACAGTCAGCATCATAAACATGTATACACTTCTGGTTGTTTTGTTCTTGTTTATAACGCTCTCATTTCCACTGCATTCATGTGGCTCTAATGTTTCATCTGGCACACCCAACTTTAACTAGCATACATACATCTGGGGACTAACTCTCCCTAAAGCACAGCCAGACATGCTTTTTGTTATATTTTCTGCTGCTCATAAAGGCGTTGAGTGCCCTATTTAGACTTTTCCCAGTATTCACTCTCTTTCAATATATCTTCTCTCATGCTTGCTACTAATGTGATTCCAAAAAATTCACCAGTATGTACAATGGCTTTTCGGGATTCCTTGGCTTTGCCTGGGTTCTCTTTAAAACTCGAATTTCAAAGAGAACACGGGCCAGGAACCCGTACAGCAGCGCAGGCAGCTAGCTAATTTGTTTTTTTTTTTTCAGGAATGCGATTCGCACAATTGCAGTCCCGCGTGTGTATGATCCGGCTGCTGGCCATGTTCCGAGTGGAAGCGGGCAGGAACACCGTTCGTTCCTTCTCTTTCAACCCCTACCGCAGTGTCCTGGCTCCTAAGGAACCTCTTTACGTTAACTTCTTGCCGCGGAAACATCTTTGACTTACAATAAATAATAGTTATACCTAAACTGCTTTTGGACATCTATTACTCAGTTTTGTAGGAACAACTCTAAGAGTAAATTCTGACCCAAAATCTCCAATATAAAACTATCTTACATCATGTTGATCAAGTAGCGCTTGTGTTCTTTTGACATAATTTAGGCTTAGAGTTTTGTTTCTACTAGATTTTATTACTCAACTCCCCACAACATGTAAAATGTTAAAGTTGTATATTATTGTAATAATTCAAAGTAAGAAAAGATAATTGGAAAATGTAAGATTAAACATCAAAGTACCTAATATGTTATTATTATCATTTGTAAGTATTTAAAATGATATTGATATTTATTAAATGTCTTAGGTATAAGTTCTTAGGAGTAATATTACGATAAAACTATAAAACCAGAACATTAATTTAAAAATATCATTGTCGACTTGTTTTTCTTAAAGACCCAATTTATGATCCGTGCGCGGGCGAAGATTGAACCATTGTGATGTACCTAAATTATTTAGGTACATGTTAATCAGCGAGCGAGCGAGACACACTTTGAAGATTACACTTGGCTTAAGAAGGCCATGACTGTTCACAATGATACGGTTTTAATGTCTTACAAATGATATTACAACATTGAAGCCGTATCATAAGCAGTTCTAGTCTTAGGCTGCGTTTCCACCAGAGCTGTGCGAGGATGCGTTGCGAGGTTTCTTCATACATTTGAACGTCGTAAGCTTGGCCTTGTGTATGAATGTCAAAAGTCGGGGGAAAGAGTGCCTCCAGCGCGCCTCCAGCGCGCCTCACTCTAAGCTTTATATCTGCGTACATCTAGCAACTATATCAAGATTGGTATCTTTTACGTATAATTCGAGGATGAAGAATTCATTTCTGTGACTAAATTGTCAGTCACCCAAACAAAAAATACGAGAAATTCAAAATAAAAAAAATCTTTACCGTTTTTTTTTTCGAAAATCCTCTACAGAATGAAAACTATTAGGACTAGCTCTAGAAAAAAAAATACCTGTAAATAGCCCAGTTATCCTACTAAATAAAATAATAAACTTGTCATCCATGTATGCCTTATAATTGTAATAAAAAAAAATGTTTTGTGTCGCACCGTGGACCGTGCTAAAGTCGGTATTTAGTTTAATAAAATAAATAAAATAAAATAAAAATCATTTATTTCAGATCAGTTTGATCCATATGTGGTTAGTACAGAGAGGCTTAAATACTATGTTAGAATTATAAACTAAGTCTGGCTTTTTTTTTACTATTATATTTTACCTACATAGTTGAGGCAGGCTATTCGCAGTACCAAGCAGAGCGAACAATTAACTCTACTTGGCTCTGCCCACAGCCACCTCCACCCAATATTTGGTTAGCGGGCAGTCTAGGCGCTCGGCCAACACCCTTAGGAGGCCATTGCTGCTGCCGCGCACCCGCCTTAGCATCGATCCGATTCTTTTTCGCCTGATGGCAAAAAAGTCATCAGTATTCGCCTGCGCGAACATTCCGGATGCACTGCAGCGCCTCGGCAGCCTCAACAGCACCCTAAGGATGTTGTTGTATTGAACGCGTACTGCGTTATAGGCCCTCTGCGTGAATCTTGCCCACAGACTGCACGTGTAGAACGTCTGACAGTAAGCTCTGAAAAGCGTCAGCTTGACTTCGTTACTACATCGTGCAAATCTGCGGGCAAGCATATTGCCCCTTACAGCCATCGCTCTTCTTTCTCTTTCTATATCCAGGTCATCACTCAGGTCTGCCGTGAGCATATGACCTAGATATTTCACTTTATTTACTATTTTTAATGCGTAGGCATTTAGTTTAAGCACGCATTCACTTTAAAACGTTATTCTACGATAGTGTTTAGTGTATAATATAGTGTATAATATAATATAAATCAAGGAAAAACTAAAATATTCTGCAATTTCGGTCCAGTCTTCTAGATACACCAACTGCATAAATAAGCTTGTATTCCCACAAAAATATATAGGATTACCAAGTTACATTTGCAGTGAATGGAACAAAAATGCAAGAATGGGACTGTATTCATAATTTTTATGTATTGATAACACAATAACCTACAAAAAGAAGTTAGATCCCATAAAATACATTCCATGTAAAAAGGAGGCGAAGTTCGAAACTCTTCCACCGTAAAAAGTTGTGAGATATTTCGAAGAGCCAAGTCTCAGGCATTCTTATTATTAATCTTTATTTTCTTACTCAATAAAATTTTGTGACTTGGCAATCACACAATACTACATAGATTTAGGTATGCAAAAATCCATAAATGCAGTAAAGTTGTGTGATTGCCAAGTCACAAAATCTCACAAATAAACTTGGTCGTCGATAATATTAATTATTTAAGAGATGCCCAAAGTATCCATTTAGAGAGCGCTCCCTATGCGAGACCAGGTCCGAAGGCCCTAGGGCGAGCCCGACGGGCACTCACTATCCTCAGGTGTCTTGCAAGCGAGACCTGAGGCCAAAGTCCCGGTGGCGAGCGGCAAGGCAAGTGAGGCCGAAGGCCGAGCTTTTCATTGTAATTAAAGGCCCAAAGCGATTGCTTTAGGCTGAGGGATTCCTCAGAAAGCGGTCTCAATGCGAGCCCGAGGCCGAGCCTTCACGGATACTCGTTATCTCCGAGTAACTTGCAAGCGAAACCTGAGGGCCAAAGTCCTGAAGGTAAACAGGGAGGCAAGCGGAGCCTAAGGCTGAGCTTTTCGTAGGAATAAAAGGCCCTAAACATGCTATTAGAGAGCGGTCGCTATGCGAGCTCTTGGGCTGAAGGCCTGTGGGTAAGCCCCCACGGACAATTACTATCTTCTGGTGCCTTACAAGCGAAACCGGAGACTAAAATCCCGAAGATAAGCGGCCAGGCAAGCAAGGCCGAAGGCCGAGCTTTTCGTAACAACTAAAGGTCCAAATCAAGCCTTAAGAAAGCGCTCGGGGGCAGAAGGCCACTTATTATCCCCAGATGGCAGCGAGGCCAAAGGCTGAGCTTTACGTTGGAATGAAAGGCTAGTCCTACGGACACTCATTATCTTGCAAGTGAAACCTGAGGCCCGAATCCCCGAAGGAAGTTCCAAAGGCGAGCGGCGAGGCGAGCAAGGCCTTTTCGTTGGAATGAAAGGCCCAAATCAACCCTTCTGAAAGCAATCTCAATGCGAGCAATGACCCCTAAGGATTATCTTCCGGTGTCTGGCAAGGGAAACTAGAGAGCCGGAGGCAAGCGAAGAAGAAGCCAGCGTGTTTCCGATCGGCTTGATTCCTTAGCACTGCGTAGAGATGTAGCCTCGCTTTGCATTTTCTACCGCATGTACAATGGGGAGTGTTCCGAAGAATTGTTCGGATTAATCCCCGCCGCTTCCTTCCGCCATCGCCCTACGCGACTTTCCATTCTCACCACGTAGATGGTTGGCAGTCCTCAACTGTGCATTTCTCCCGAAACTTTCTGCCTCGCACAGCCAAACTCTGGAATGAATCGTCGCCTGCGGTATTTCCGGACCGTTATAACCTTCAAGCCTTCAAGAAAAGAGCGTAGTCCCATCTTAAAGGCCGGCAACGCACCTACAACTCCTCTGGTGTTGTAAGTGTCCATGGGCGTCGATTATCGCTTACCATCATGTGATTCGACTGCTCGTTTGCCTCTTATATAATACAAAAAAAAAAGAAGCAAGGCGAAGGCTGAGGTTTTCATAGGAATGAAAGGCCCAAAATATCCCTTTAGGGTTCCTTATGCGCTCCCAATAATATTTCAGAAAGTGATGGGAGTTTTCTACAGAAAAAAAATTGGTACCTAATATACTCAATTCTCCGCGGCATGCCGTTTTGTCCAAATGTTATACCCACATACCTTGACGTTGGTGAACTATGATAATTCGAGATAAGTATTTAACTCAACCTATCAAACAACTTTAGATGACCTCTGATTTCATATCAAATATATGAAGGCAGTCATCTATCAAGGTTGCTGGTTTATCAACAGCGACGTCGTCAGTGACTGGAGTTCCAATTAATATAATTAGGTCTCTAATGTCTAACAGTTACTATCTGTGGAGGTATCAATTAACCAGTTTTGGTTAATATATTGACTTTAGCCGCCTAGCACTATTTTAAATCCCGTGTTTATTCACGTTTTATCTATGTTTTGCTAAAAGTTTGAATGGGGGTCTTTTTACTTTCTAGTCAAGTATATACTTGCCAATTTTCAAGTCCTTAGCTCATAGATTCGAGGAGTTCCCAGTTGTCCATGGTGGCTCACCCACAGGCCTTCAGCCCAAGAGCTCGCATAGCGACCGCTCTCTAAAAGCATGTTTAGGGCCTTTCATTCCTACGAAAAGCTCAGCCTAAGGCTCCGCTTGCCTCCCTGTTCTCCTCCTCCTCTCCCTTCAGGACTTTGGCCCTCAGGTTTCGCTTGCAATTTACTCGGAGATAACGAGTATCCGTGAAGGCTCGGCCTCGGGCTCGCATTGAGACCGCTTTCAGAGGGATTGCTTTAGGCCTTTAATTCCAATGAAAAGCTCGGCCTTCGGCCTCGCTTGCCTCGCCGCTCACCATCGGGACTTTGGCCTCAGGTCTCGCTTGCAAGACACCTGAGGATAGTGAGTGGCCGTCGGGCTCGCCCTAGGGCCTACGGACCTGGTCTCGCATATGGAGCGCTCTCTAAATGGATACTTTGGGCATCTCTTAGATTATTAATATTATCGACGACCATGTTTATTTGTGAAATTTTGTGACTTGGCAATCACACAACTTTACTGCATTTATGGATTTTTGCATACCTAAATCTATGTAGTATTGTGTGAATGCCAAGTCACAAAATTTTATTGAGTAAGAAAATAAAGTTTAATAATAAGAATGCCTGAGACTTGGCTCTTCGAAATATCTCACAACTTTTTACGGTGGAAGAGTTTCGAGACTTGGCCTCTTTTTTACATGGAATGTATTTTATGAGATCTAACTTCTTTTTGTAGGTTATTGTGTTATCAATACATACAAATTATGAATGCAGTCCCATTATTGCTTTTTTGTCCCATTCACTGCAAATGTAACTTGGTAATCCTATATAATTTTGTGGGATTCCAAAGTTATTTATGCAGTTGGTGGATCTAGAAAACTGGACGAAATTGCAAAATATTTTGGTTTTCCTTGATTTATACACTAACCACTAGTGTAGAATAACGTTTTAAGTGAATGCGTGCTTAAACAAAATGCTTACGCATTAAACTAAATACCGACTTTAGCACGGTCCACGGTGCGACATAAAACATTTTTTTTAATTACAATTATAAGGCACCAGCGGGGTCAGGGGTGCGAAGAATCTCCGGCGAAGATCCGGCTACCACCACCGACGACCCCTGGCCCTGGCAACGTATAACACGCGCACACTGCGGACCGACGAAAGGATAGCGGAACTGGAGGAAGGGTTGAGCAAGTTGCGTTGGGATGTCATAGGGTTATCTGAAGTCCGAAGAGAGGGGGAGGATACGATAACCCTCAAATCCGGCAACTTGCTCTATTTCCGGGAGGGCGACCAACAGTCCCAGGGAGGTGTTCCTTGTCCTTGTTCCTTGTCCACAAGTCCCTCGTGAATAACGTGGTGAAGATCGAGAGTGTGTCGACTAGGGTGGCGTACCTAATACTCAGAGTATCCAACAGGTACTCATTGAAGGTCATACAGGTTTACGCGCCGACCTCGGCACACTCCGACGAAGAGGTGGAGGCTTTGTATGAAGATATATCGAGGGCCGTGCATAGTTCTTCAACGCAAAACTAGGGAAGAGAGATGGTGAAGAGCTGTAAGTGGGGCAATTTGGAGTTGGAAGTCGGAACCACCGGGGCCAACTACTGGCTGGTTTCTTGGAGAAGGAGGGACTCTACATGATGAATTCCTTCTTCAAGAAACACGAGCACAGAAAGTGGACCTGGATGAGTCCCGACGGTGCAACTAAAAACGAGATTGACTTCATCATGTCGACGAGGGAGCATATATTCAATGATGTCTCTGTGATCAATACGGTCTAAACCGGGAGCGATCACCGTCTGGTAAGAGGCACATTGAATATATGCGTCAAGCAAGAGCGCTCTCGATTGATGAAGTCTACGCTCCGTCCAGCATCAATCCAAATTCGAAACCCCGAGAGCTTCCAGCTGGAACTCCAAAACCGTTTTGATTGCCTAGGCGGCGATGTGGACGAATTGAACGACGGGTTTGTGGAAGCTGTCCGTTCCACTTCTTCAAGGCCCAAGGGACCAACAAAACTAAAAGGCTCTCTAGCTCCACTCAGAAGCTCATGAAGGAAAGGAGTGAAATGATTCTACAGTCTTCAGCCGATGCGACCTTATACCGGCAGCTCAATAAACAGATCTCCAAGTCCCTTACCCGCGATCTGCGCCAATTCAATACAAATTGTATCGAAGAGGCCATCAAGCGTAATAAGGGCTCTAAAGTGTTCTCAAGAGATCTGTCTATAGGGCAGAGCCAGCTCGCGAAGTTAAAAACTGAAGATGGTAGAATCGTTTCTTCTAAAACCGAGATTCTGGGTGAGATAGAGCGCTTTTACGGACAGCTATACACGTCAACACGCAGACCCGAAGTTGGTCGGGCGGAAAACCTTAGAGCTAGACTAACCCGGCACTATACCGACGACATCCCGGACATCAGCCTGTACGAGATTGTAATGGCTCTTAAACAGCTCAAGAACAATAAGGCACCCGGTGAAGACGGAATAACAGCCGAACTCCTGAAGGCGGGTGGAAAACCGGCCCTTACGGCCCTTCAGAAGTTGTTCGATTCCGTCTTACTGGAAGGGAGAACTCCAAAGGCATGGAACGGAGGGTCGGTGGTGCTGTTCTTCAAAAAGGGTGACAACACCCTGCCGAAGAACTACAGACCCATCTCACTTCTGAGCCATGTCTATAAGCTGTTTTCGAGGGTCATTACAAATCTTAGATGACTTCCAGCCTCCCGAACAAGCCGGTTTCCGAAGAGGCTTTAGTACCGTGTACCGTAGACCACATCCACACGCTCTGTCAGGTTATACAGAAGACCGAGGAGTAAAACCTGCCCCTCTGCCTAGCGTTCGTAGACTACGAGAAAGCCTTCGATTCGATTGAAACCTGGGCTGTACTACAGTCTCTGCAGCGGTGCCAAGTTGACTATCGCTATATCGAAGTGCTGAAGTGTTTGTACGAGAACGCCACTATGTCAGCTCGACTCCAGGACCAGAACTCGAAACCTATTCCGCTGCAGCGAGGAGTCAGGCAAGGAGATGTTATTTCTCCGAAACTGTTCACCGCTGCACTGGAGGACGTTTTCAAAACTCTGGACTGCAGAAGGCTAGGCATCAACATCAACGGCGAGTACATCACTCACCTTCGGTTTGCTGACGATATAGTAGTCATGGCTGAGACCATGGAAGACTTTACGTACGATGCTCGATGACCTCAATAAAGCTTCCGAACGAGTTGGTCTAAGAATGAACATGGATAAGACGAAGATCATGTCAAATACCCATGTAGTACCAACTCCCATTACAATCGGACACTTTACACTCGAAGTTGTAAACGATTATGTATACCTAGGACAAACTATCATATCTATACTAGTTAGGTAGGTCCAACTTCGAGAAAGAGGTCAATCGTCGAATCCGACTCGGCTGGGCAGCGTTCGGGAAGCTACGGCACATCTTTTCGTCCAATATTCCGCAGTGTCTCAAGACGAGAGTCTTTGACCAGTGTGTGTTGCCAGTGATGACATATGGCACTGAAACGTGGTCGCTTACTATGGGTCTCATAAGAAGGCTCAAAGTCACCCAAAGGGCTATGGAGAGGGCTATGTTGGGGGTGTCTCTGCGTGATCGCATCAGAAATGAGGCTATCCGCAGCAGAACCAAGGTAACCGATATAGCCCTCCGAATCGCTAAACTTAAGTGGCAATGGGCGGGGCACATAGCAAGTAGAACCGATGGCCGTTGGGGCGGAAAGGTGGCGACCACGAACCGGAAGGCGCGGCGTGGGTAGGCCCCCCGCAAGGTGGACTGATGACCTGGTAAAGGTTGCTGGAGTCCGCTGGATGCGGGTGGCGCAGGACCGGTCACCTATGGTGGCCTATGTCCAGCAGTGGACGTCTTTCGGCTGATATGATGATGATGATGATGATAAGGCTTTTAGGATTTTCGAAAAAAAATACGGTAGATTTTTTTTTTTTAATTTCTCGTATTTTTTGTATGGGTGACTGACAATCTAGTCACAGAAATGAATTCTTCATCCTCGAATTATACGAAAAAGACACCAAACTTGATATAGTTGCTAAATGTATGCGGATATAAAGCTTAGAGTGAGGCGCGCCGGAGGCACTCCCCCCCCCCCCCTCCCTGCCCACCTGCAGGGGGGGAACCTCGTGGCAACCGGACTAAATCAGCTCAGATCACCCTCAGGAACACCTGTTCCAAGCGGTTTGCTTTGTCTCAAAAATGCAAGGTGGTGACCCTAAGATCTCCTAGTATTACTTGGAATTATTACAATAGTATAGAACATTAACATTTTACATATTGTGGGGAGTTGAGTAATATAATGTAGTAGAAATAAAACTAAGCTTAAATTATGTCACATTACGGCAAAAATTTGTAAGTCAAGTGACAGGATCCCGTCCAAAGCGTACTTATGAGAGGGTCAAATGTTTGTATGGAACTAACTACTATTAGGGTTGTAGCCTCAAAATGTATGTATTATTCGAAAAGAAAGAAGGAAAGAAATACCGACTGCCAAGGTACTTCCGGCCGTTTCAGGACTGACAGACTTAGGTTTACTCTATCTACGATTAAAGGGCTAAATGATACCACATGTCTCGTGCTGATGTCACATGACGTAAAATACCCTTAATTTTTTTACCAGAAGTGAAGTATTTTCTCAAACTTTCGGCCAATTTTAGGTGCGATAATTTTCTGACCCTATCTAAGCCCACTCCCAAGAAACCTAGTTACGTCTCATGCATGACAACACGATTAAATGCATGGCAGCAGGTACAAAAAGTTATGCAGGGCAAGAGAAAATAAAAAAAATAAAAAAAAATTGGCCGAAAGTTTGAAAATCCTTCACTTCCGGTCAATATGTGTACGGGTAGGTATATTTACGTCATGTGACAACAGTACGAGACATGTGGCATCATTTAGCCCTTCAATCGTAGGGAGAGTAAACCTAAGTCTGTGAGTCCTGAAATGGCCGGAAGTACTTGGCAGACGGTGCCAAAGTTGGCATACTTTCGGGCAATATATTTTTTTTGTTTTTAATTTTCACCTCACATAAGGTCTATGTCAGATATGTTTACACTTTTTGACCTTATTGTTTTGTAACCATTCGATAATTTATATCGGTACATGTCTTTGGATCTTCTCTCTCTCTCTCTCTCTCTCTTTCTCTCTCTCTTTGCAGTTGACCAGAGAGAGAGGATAGTTTTTAACACGAAAATCGAGGATGATTTCCGGGGTAAGGGAGTGAAACGGAGGTAAAAAAAATGTATGGAGCTACGATATAAACGAATTCCACGCGAACAGAGTCACGGGCTGAAGGTAGTAATTTATATTTTAAAAAAAGTTGAAAATAAAAAACAGAAAATATGGAAATTTAAAGACGCTATAATTCATCATCATCATTATCAGAAAGAACTTGATAAGATGTTTTTGTCATGAACAGACTGCGCGCAACGGCCGATCAAAAACAGCATTGATGGCCTATCACGGCTACGTGGAATCAGTGGTTCGGTATGGACTGATTGTGTGGGGAAATGGGGTTGATGTTCAAAGGGCCATCTGCCAATAAATATGTATTCGTGCTATATATGGAGTGCGGCAAATGACTTCTTGAAAACCTCTCTTCTCTGAATTAAATATTCTCCCTCTACCCTGTAGTCTCTAAATTTGTTAAACTAATTATGAACTTGTTTAGGACAGCCAAGGAGGTGTTTCCTAGAAACACTAGGACCACAAACACGCTTATTGTACTTAAACAGCAAAGAACTGCTGCCTTCAAGAAAAACTGTTACTGCATGTCAATCAATCAATCAATCAAAACATTTATTCCTGACAAACACAACACAGATAATAAAAGAAATTAAAATAAAAAGCACATTTTTTGCCATGAAATGGACCCAGCTCAGCATGTTGCTAGCTTTGCAGCCAGCGCTGGTCTTCCGCAGGGTCCATTCGGTGAGAGCACGGAAAGTAACAAACAAAGAATTAAAAGGAAATATATACTTAACTAAAATACCAATATAAAAAATACACAAAAAAGGAATGACCGGTATATTTTTTTTACAATATTAAATAGTAATTGTTTGTTGGCCTGCCAATAATTTCATGTGTGTCGCCATTCTAAGAAATTATGAAATTAAATATGAAACACTTGGTTCCGTAAAATATAATAACTTTTAGTATATCTTGGGCCGTTTAATACAATATCAAGTAGTCCGTATAACAGCTGATTGTGACGTCACGTCCGACCGACATGGCGCCATTTTGATTGGCATAAAACGGTCGGTCGGCCGAGACGCGGGCACTTAATTGTGGACTGTCAAGCAGTCTACATGCTTTAACTGAATTCTTGAAAAAATCCTCCAGTGCAGCGGTGAACAGTGTTGAAGAAATAACAGCTCCTTGACTGACATACCGCAGTAGCGGAATAGGTTTCGAGGTCCAATCCTGGAGTCGGACTGGCACAGTGGTGTTCTCGTATAAACATTTCAGTACTTTGATATAGCGGTAGTCTACTTAGCACCGCTCGAGGTAATGCAATACAGGTCAGGTTTCGATCGTATCTAAAGATTTCTCTTAGTCCAAGAACGCTAAGCAGAGGGGCAAGTTATACTCCTCAGTCTTCTGTATAACCTGACGGAGCGTACGGCTGTGGTCTACGCGGTGCTAAATAATCTTCGGAAACCGGCTTGTTCGGGAGGCTGGAATCCTCTCTTCGTCTTACTGGGAGGGAGAACGCCAAAGGCGCAAAAATTGCAAAGGCAAAAAAAAAATTGTAATAGTTACAGCATATCGCCCACCTTGGCAGGACGTTGACCAATTTTTTGATGCCATATACGATTCAATTAGCTCGATACCCAAATATTACCACTTAGTATTGCTAGGTGATTTTAATATTAATTTATTGACTGCCAGTGATACAAAAGTAAATAAGCTACATAACTTTTGGACTAGTTTTTACAATAAATAATAGTTATAACTGCTTTTGGATATCTATTACTCAGTTTTGTAGGAACAACTCTAAGAGTAGGTAAATTCTGACCCAAATCTCCAACAAAAAACTATCTTACATGTTGATCTTGTAGCGCTTGTGTTCTTTTAACATAATTTAGGCCTAGCGTTTTGTTTCTACTAGATTATATTACTCAATTCCCCACAATATGTAAAATGTTAAAGTTCTATACTGCTGTAATAATTCGAAGTAAGATAATTTACTTTAAAGACAAAGTTTTAACCGACTTTATTTTAGTACTCCGCCAAGCCACGAGAACATTTCCACATTATTCATAATTCTTTTCCAATTTACCACATGCACTGATTTCCGAGAGCAAATGCGTTGATAATTAGAGAAAAAAACCCAATCGCTGTATGTGATCCGATAGTATTTGGAGACTTCCGTCGATTCCACAAGGATCAGCTTTGGCACTTCATTTATAGCTATTTCAACGGTATGTTATCAGAATCTGTGACGTACATTTGTACTTTTAAGTACTTCCATAATTGAGGAATTCCATAAGTCATCTGTGGTCTTCATCATCAATTCCACTCCACCAAATTTATGATTTCCGAGTGTAATTTTACACTAGTTTAAACAGAAAATACCAAAATCACTAGACGCGTGCCTAATATAATTGAAGAGTTCCCTCAATACCTAATGGATTCCATCATCCAATTGAACTTTTGAAAAAAATGGGACCCACCTGGAAGCATATACTTAAAAACAAAAAAAAAAACGAATCGGCTCATCAATGACGGAGTTCTGAGGTAACAAACATTGAAAATAATAATAATATAAAAAAACAACCGAATTGAGAACATCCTCCTTTTTTTAAGTCGGTTAAAAAGATAATGGGAGATTAAACATCAGTAAGTAATATGTTATTATATTATTATCATTTGTAAGTATTTAAAATGATATTGATATTTCTTAATTGTCTTAGGTTAGGCATTATAAGTTCTTAGGAGTGTTATTACGATAAAACTATAAAATCAGAAAACATTAATTTAAAACATCTGTGTCGACTTCTTTTTATTAAAGACCCTATTTATGATCCGTGCGAGGGCGAAGATCGAACCATCATAATGTACCTAAATTATTTACATGTTAATCAGCGAGCGAGCGAGACACACTTGGAAGATAACATTTGGCTTCAGAATTACAACACTGTAACCGTATCATAACAAGCAGTTCAAGTCTTATCAAGGTCATCAACTTCGAACGAGATATGAAAACCTCAAGTCATTCAACATAAGTACCTACACACAAACATTAGACATACATGACTTAATATTATTAAAATTAACTGAATATCATTTAATGCAATTTAAATGTGTGCATGGATGAAAATCAGAAATAAATGACAATTTAATTATTATTTTTAATCCAATAGGTAAATCTGTCATACACATTTGGTACAAGCTTTAATACTGTCATATTTTGCACAGTCAACAACTACTCGCTGAGAGGGTTCCTGTGAGCACAAAGACGACGGGTTTAGTTCAGGAGTTGCTAACACTATCATCTGTCTCTATCATCAGGGTAGCTTAGTGGTGCCATAATATTGCATTGTCATCGAACTAACATAAAGGTAAACCAAATTTCAGCTCAGTCGGAAAAAGCAAGTGGCTGAAAAATGGATTGCACATTTTGAAGAATAACTTAGATAAGTACTTACATCATAAATAAAGTCATATTTTAGGTACAAACATATTTAATAATCACTTCGAAAGGATGTTCATAACAATATAAACTACTCAAACATTATATCTCCTCATCTCCTTACACCCCTTTTTACTTATATTTTGCATCTTTGAGCATATGAAAATATATCATGTCAGGTGCAGTTTTAGTGTTATTTTCACAAATAGGTGCCCCTATTATACACAATATTTATAATTAGCTTTTGTGTGCCCTTCCGTTACAATAAGTTGATCTTACAAGCTTTAATAACTTACTTTTACTAAAACTGTGAATCAAACACTTCGTTGTTTATCTATTCTAAGTGCACGGTGACGTCACAAAATGAGCGCGCCAAAATGGCGGCATTTTAATCGTCCGAAAATGATAGTAGTTTAAATTATTATTTTTTAGCTCATTCAATAATATTGTGAGTGTTATATTTCTTTCCGGTTATATAATTACTTATAGAATAGTTTAAAAACATTTAAAAAATGCATGAATATACCCTATTACGAAACTATATACAGTCGGAAATTAATTTTCCCTGTTTATTTCACACCATTCAGAGTATATTAGGTAAGTAGATCTGTTACAATATTTAGTCGATTTTATGTTCTAAACTGCATATTAGTGGGTTGTTTTGCATTAAGTAATAGGTTTTATGTTTTAGGTATCTTCTTTAATACGCAATAACAATGAAATGTCAAACATCTAATTATTGTTTAGATAATTACCATTTGTTACCATTACATGTTAACATCCGGTAGTCAAAAAATGAAAAATATTTATTAGTGTCTTACATAATTCGATCATAGTGGAAAATTGAAAAATTATTCGCCACGAGCGGGATTTGAACCCACAACCTCTGGAATCCGTCCATCGCTCTGCCAACTGAGCTACCGTAGGTCCGCTAATGGCGACAAATATTTCAATCCCTTCCACTATTGTGTCTCTATTGTGTTAGTGTCTTACATGTGGAAAATACTTATTTAATGGTTGGAAACCTTTTAAGCATATAAATTGCTTGTGTCAGGAGACCCCGCTTTTCTATTATCTTAGATAGGGTGTAACATAATTACACCACTTATGTTACAATACTTAACCATAACTTATGGCTTTTGGCGTGCGCATAATGCGTGGGCGTGCATGTGTGTGTGTTTGTGTGTGTGCGTGTGTGTCTTTTATTTGTTTATTAATTAAATATTTTGTAATAAGTTTTTAATTTCAGCGTAATGTTTTAGTTTGTAGCCACTTCGTTTATTTAGTTAGTGTAGTTAGTTCCACGCATCGCCAGAGAAGACCACCGCTGTGTCGTCTGCATACGCAAAAACAGTTCCATTTTCTATGTGAATAAATCATTCATCCGATTCCGTTTTTTTATTACATGCTACAAATCAGTGGGTCTCGTCTCACTCTTGTATTCATTGAGAGCGGGCCGCCCCCTAAACAGATTGTATACGTATTGAAATGTTTCTCGCAGGCCTTGACTCAACTCGGGAGGGGAAATAAAACAAATAGTAAGTTTGTAACCCTCATAGAGTTTATTAATTTGTTCTTAGAACACAAGTTTATACTATCCCGCGCTTGGCGCGCTCCTCGCCGGCAGTGCCGGCGCCGTGGTGCGGTGGAGGGGGGGGATGTAGGCCAGTGGATTCTTATTTCAATAATGTTACCATCACTTTTGTCACTTATTTTATTAAAATAATCCGAGATTATAAATAGTAAGTAAATATAATTAAATAACTACATGATTCATTCCATATCGCTTACTGTTTTTGTACTATACATTTAAATCGATTAAGAAAATAGTTCCATCTGATATTTAATTTATACTTTAGTCTTCATGCAACCAGTCAGTCGGACTCCTCTTCCTCGGAGTGGGGATTGGGACGAGGAGAGTAGGGGGAGGGGTGGCGCGGCGCCAGCGCTGCCGTCTGATAGGCCGCTTAAAGCTTTGCAATTACACATTAATCCTAAATTGTACTTTATTTATCTACAAAATAAATAGATTTACGCTACGACCTCACTGTAATAGTACATTACGTACCTAGAGCGGTGAATTCGTGAATGGCCCAGATCGCAGTTGTTTGTGGCCCGAACCGAAGGTGAGGGCCATGAATATGCGATCGGGGGCTTTACGAATTACCGCCCGTGGTAAGTACACAATTTTACGTCTTCACCTGGCCACAATGCGAGTTTTACTGTACGCGCAGCGTGCAGTAAAACTCGCATTATGGTCAGGTGTGACGTAAAAACGTTTACCCCACGTGTGCGCTCGGTAAGCAGCATACGTGTTAGGCCCCGTGCTTGAAGAATGAACTACACTGTAGGTAGACCGCTTAACTCACATCGGTCCGCGTCTGCGTGGCGCGCAGGGGCGGGGGTGTGACCACAGAGGGGCGCGGGCGGGGCGCGGGCGGCGTGCGGGCGCCGGGCTTCGTTACGCGCAGGCGATGACTGAGTTTGACGGTTCACCTATAGTGGCCAGCCGAAACAAATGCAGGACCGTATCCTCATAAACACAAAAGCCTATCGTAGATGACCTCACCTCAAAAAGGTCACCTTTAATTTGCGTATGGTACTGGTAGACCTCTACTTAACTCAATGTCGATGGCCCTAGTCCATCTTTGAAATCGGTTAAAATAGCTTTTAGACATGGTGTTTTAGGGTTCCTTCCCTTTCCGAAACATTTATCATTTTCCTTATTTACTTATAGGTGTATAATTTTGGTGTGAACACAATTTAATTCGTCACCATTTATTGTATGGAAGTAACGCGGCTCACTCGCAACAAGTTTGGTAATGGAAGTGACAGTACCTATTACTTAGGTGCCATACAAAAAGGATAGAATAGAGGAACGAGATAGAATGTCAAATCTCCTGTCCCTGTCAAAATATTGTACTGGAACTGACGTCTCAGATATAATACGGCTAAAGTGAAGACAAGTGAAGACATAAGATGTCGAGCATGTATTTAGTCTTCTGATCCTTCTCAATCTAGTCAGGTAAATTTATCTCTGTCCCTTTTGGGCATTCGCTAGGACTCCATCTATTAAAGCCTCTATCAGGATCGGATAACAATGTAGCTCGTCCATAATCTGACACAGATCCCGACCTACTTAAGTTAAATATTGGTGAGCGTTATTCATGAAGTCTCTTGAGGAAATTGATTTATCGGATACCTATGTAGATATCAAATGATGAACTCACAAAATACGTATGCAGTTCGCGAATGACCGAGCCGATGCCGTCCGCGGGGTAAACCTCCTACATAAGTGGAGCTGCTGTTGCGACGCGACGTACAACCGAAGGAACAAGTAAGGTAAACACTGACCCAGGACTGGACACTTTTAATCTTAATACAAAGCACTAGGGGCGAACAATAGGTAATAAGGTGTCAAACATTGGGACGTTTAGCTTATGCATATATTTTTTCACCTCATTCCTTTGGAATGAAGGCTTGAAACATAATACATATTTGTGGTCCAATCGTATGTTAGGTATAATAATAAATAGAGGTGAAGTAGCAGTCCCCAGTCCACTGGCGAAGCATACTCATGTCACAGCGGAGGACAGCCGTAACCTCACTCAAATACCCTCACGTGTCTTTGAATACGTATCAAATCGCTGGGAATCTATATCCAAGGACCTACATCACCGGCGGCTCCTACTAGTAATATTTATATTTATCATTATATGAGAGATGTATCTGAATACGAGCTAGGATCACAAGGTGGCGCAAGGCGCGTTACTGTCTAAGTACGATCAGTCCAGGTCGGCGGTCCACCACGAGTAAATACTCTCTCTCCTGGTCGCCGACCGAACTCCCTCCGTCTTAACACTTCTAACAAAATATAGCTATGAATATAGTCTAGTCTCTGTCGACCCGGGCGGGCTGGGCCCGCGCGCGGGCCGCGTTTTACATCGACGCTATCACGCGTCGATCGTTCGGAGCTCACTCTAGAAACGTATTTACAAGATTTAAATATTTCAAATAGTTTTAGTAACAATAATATGTCTCTGTCTATATCACTCACATCTGTCAAGTTAATCTCAGAAAATATAGCGTCATCGGGCGGGTGCGTGGCGCCCCGTTAGTGGGCGGCCCGATCGACCCGTTGGTGGGCTACACCTGTCCGGCGGGCAGCTACACTTGTCCGGCGGGTAGCGTCTTGCGCGGCTCCAGGCGCTCGTCGGCGGCCAGCAGCCGGTCCAGCTCGTCGTCCTCGTAGAAAACGACGAAGTGCTCCGGCTTGGCCACAGCCTCGAACAGCGAGCACACCGACGGCTTCACGTTGTAGAAGTAGAGCGGCTGGCGTCGCGCGTGGAAGTCGGCCGTGAGCTGCTGGATGGACTTGGCGGCGGTGAAGTCGGCGCTGTAGATGTGCGTGCACTCCAGCACCACGGGCAGCGGGCCCTCGGCGCCGGAGCGCGCGCCCGCGCACTTAGTCACCAGCTTCTTCACGTAGTCCACCGACGGGAACATGAGGCAGCGGTCCGGCGTGATCATCAGGTACTCCACGCCGCGCTCCGTCTGAAACCACAACAGAGCAAAACCTCAACACGGCGTACCTACAAAGCGTACTATCGCCAACACAGTTAACTGACCATCCATGCACTTTAAGTACTTTGTAATAAGGTTCAATATAAATACAGGATGGTCAGTTAACTGTGTGTTGGCTTTTGTACAAAGCTACAATTAAGCTGCACCACAAAAAGGTGCGACTTGACGAAACCGGCTTGGCTTGTATAATGTCCATTATGAATCATCCTTAAACCATTTGGAATGGATTCAACAAATTTAATAGAGCCACCATTTTATTCCTCAAATAGGGCATTCGAATATTTTCTGTGATTGGTATTCTAATAAGTTTGTTGTAAAATACTCGAAAATGTAACGGAGGTCGCACACAACGAATTTTTGCAGCTATTCCCTACTATCGCGATACAACGTCGCTACTGTCGCGATACAACATTGATACAGCCGCGATGCAGCATCGATGCAGTTGTGGGCTCCTCCCCCCACTCTTCCTATACCCGATGTAGCGCGAAACAGCCGCACGTCAGTAGCAACACTGAATCAATACAGTCGCAAGTTTGCACCGATACAGACGCGATGCTGAATTAAAACAGCGCGACTGCATCACGATAGTCGCGTTTGAGTCGCTGCGGCATCGCTTCTGTCTCGCGTTGCAAATGCGACAAGGAGCCACATGCCGCGATGCAGCCGCGCGCTCACGAAACGCGCGATTCATCATCATTATCATCATATCAGCCGAAAGACATCCACTGATGGACATAGGCGGTGGCAAGGAGTGCCACCATGACCGCTCCTGCGCCACCCGCATCCAGCGGACTCCCGCGACCTTCAGCAGGTCATCAGTCCACCTTGTGGGGGGCCTACCCACGCTGCGCCTTCCGGTGCGTTGTCGCCATTCGAGAACCTACGCAACTGAACCGCTCCCAAAAGGCACAAGGGAATACTTAGGGAAGTATTCCCTTGTCATGTGTTGTTTCCCCCCACTCGCGTACTCACCTTGAGCATCTCGACGGAGAACTTGGGTCGCGCGGCGTGGTAGAGGATGAAGATGATGTTGACGATGACGCCTGTGAGGATGCCCATCTCCAGCGGCAGCGTGAGGCACAGCACAAACGTGCCGATGCCCGGGATAAGGTCCAGCTCTGCGACACAACAAGCGTTTATGGTATAGTTGAGATTTTCTGAACTGGACTGATGTTCTTATCTTCAGAACAATACGACTGTGTGGTCGGACGCGTGCAATTTTTTGCAAGAACAAGGTTAGCGCCACATAAAATGTTCATCGTATAATGAACTCTATAGTCTTATTCAATAGATTCAAAATGGACTAAAAGATAAAACAACCCGCTTCCAGCGAGCCAGGTACAAGGCGTTGTGTGTGGTATTTTATCTCGTAGCTAATTTGGAATCTATGGTATAAGAAGATAGAGTTCATTATCCAATGAACATTTTACGTGGCGGTAACATTTTTTTACAAAGGAAAAAGGCAAACAAAGGCTATTCATGAGCTCAGTACAATGGCCATTCATGAGCACAGTTCAAATAATTTAAACTATACATTGGTAAGACCCTCGATGATGGTATTACATAATGCTCTTATTTGTCTTTCCTGTACAGTCAGGGGTATTAATATACGTACATAAATATTAATACCCCTGACTGTACCATCCTGTACAAAACATACTGGTCGCATTTATGTTATTTATCGATGGGGATAAAGGAGTCGCCTGTTTATTCATGGCTATCCAACGCATGTTCGCTACATTTAGATGGGCACTTTTGCACCATAAGCGGCTAGGGTGTTTTATTTGAATAAGCAGCCTGGTTAGTCTTAGTAGCACATCTGTTTCCGCTTAGGCGCTAAACTCACTTTTAGCTCTCCACATGGGCTTGATGACGTGGTACTCCACCATGAATAGAATGGCGGAGATGATGACAGCCGCAAGCGCCGCTTTCGGGATGAACTCAAAGTACTGCGTGAAAAACTGCAGCGCGAGGATCACCATAATGCCTGAAACACGAGAGACGGGTGAGTACGGGTGCGGGGGTGACAGGTAAGGAATGAGGGGAAGTGGGAGGGGGGTGTCACATACCGGTGTAGATGCCGTTGAAAGGCGTGCGTACGCCGGAGCCGTTAGAGACGACAGAGCGCGCGAGTGAGCCACCTCCGGGGTACGCGCCCATGAAAGAGTTAGCGATATTGGAGGTGCCGATGGCGATCATCTCCTGCGTGGCGTCGATGGTCTTCCCGTCGGAGAAAGCCTTGCAGATGGCGATGTCCTCGAGCAGCACGATCAGCGGGATCACGATGATGCCGGAGCCGAGCTCCGACACCATTTCGAGGAAGTCAGCGGTGGTGTTGTCGGCGCGCACGTAGCTGAACGGCGGCGCCGCTGGCATCGGCACTCCCGACGGGATGGCACCTGCACACACACACATGCAAGTTCATTCACATGTTACGCTAACAAGTGAGCAGTGAAAACCAACTCTACTGTAGTGAGATGATAGGAGAAGGTCGAATTCTACGTCGCTATGCTACTCTACTGATTCATGATATCATGATCGATGACTTGATGCTGATCGGATGATCTACTAACCGCCGCGCACGTTATCGGCTGGGAGCATAAAAAGAAAAAAAACGTCAGTAGGAATTAATACAATTTCGTTATTTTGCCCTAGTTTACTTTTCCATTGTCTTCTGAATTTCTAATTAGGATTAATTTAAGAGTTAATAACTCTGCCAAGAAACGGGTGCCTTCTAATTAGTATCGTCTCTCGTCTGTTCATCTGCACTACTGCAAATATACGTAAATTGTATGATATCATATTCATCACCATATGTGGGTGGATCTGATGAAATAAATAAATTAATAATTTTCATCTGCAAATTAGATTTTACGACAGTGTGGTTGACAGTGGAACCACAGATCTGTCCCACAGGCAAGCCAAAGAAAGGCTGCTTTGTGTCCCAGCGTACCTCGCGTGGGAGCGCTTCGCAGCAATGAGGTGACTCACCCATGAGCCTGACGGGCGCGGTGCCGTGCGAGGCCACGAACCAGAAGCCGAGAACGCCGGAGCACACGACGACGACGGCGTTGCGACACGTGCCCAGCAGCCAGCAGCATCGCGTCACCCAGCGCTGCCGCGCATTCGGCTCATCCCCGCCCAGCTTCACCATGCCAATGCGCTGCGAACACAGTCAAGGGATGAATTCAACCATTTCAAGTTTGCGGATAGCAAGGGGATAATATTCACCTACAAAATGACCTGCTATACACGAACACCGCTTAAAGGGTACCCCAGATACGATTGATTTTTCAGCCTGTCAGGCCTATTTGCTCGTTAGGTCAAATCTCGCTGTAAGGTACGGTGTCATTTATAAGTAGACCTGTTAACTCTCGCGGCGACGGCCGGGCATGTCGTGCGGGCGCCGGCCTTCGTCTCCCGCATGCCACCCGCGCCCCGTTATTGCCCTACTCCTGCACCCACGCGCCGCGCAGGCAAGGACTGAGTTAAACGGTCTACCTGTAAATAGGCTTGAATTCTAACGATAGGTACCAAATATTTAAGAAATTATCTCGTTCCAATAACGTTCACAAATAGTCGCTAAACTACGTGATAGATATTGAGGCTCCACGTGACCAAACTCACCCTCATAGACAGTAGCAGCACGATGCAGGAGAAGCCAAGGATGGGGTCCCAGAGCGAGGCGCCGTGCAGGTTGCGGAACACCGAGATCCACTGCTGCAGGAACGTGTCGCCAGTCACCGAGATCGCGAACAGGTCCTTGACCTGCGACGTGGCGATCATCAGCGCCACGGCCGACGTGAAGCCGGACGACACCGGGCCCGACACGAAATCGATGAGGAAGCCGAGTCCCAGCACACCCATCAGCAGCTCCACCAGCCCCGACAGCAGGCACAGGAGAACAGCTTTCTCGATGACACCGCCCGCGATCTGCCACGTGAGCAGCGAGGCGATGGCGGTGGGGCCGGCGGGCACGGCGCGGCAGCCACCGAGCACGATGTACACGAAGCAGCCGAGGAAGGAGCCGTAGAGCCCGTGCTGCGGCGGCAGCCCCGCGATGTTGGAGTAGGCGAGCGACTGCGGGATGACGGTGAGGCCGACGGTGACGCCGGCGATGAGGTCGCCGAGCGCGTCCTGGCTACTGTAGCGGGGCAGCCAGGTGGAGACGGGCACGCGCTTGTGCAGGGTCTTGCGGTTGAGGCGGCGGCGCACGGCGGCGCGCCAGCCACTTGCCTCGCGCTCCGAGCCTGCCGTCACTGAAACACGAACACAATGTTTCACTTCGATCACATAACCAGATGTACCTTACCTACCCGTGACGAAATAGTGATCATGCAAAATCCATATCCATACTTAATATTATAAATGCGAAAGTGTGTCTGTCTGCCTGTCTGTCTGTCTGTCTGTCTGTCTGTTACGTCTTCACGCTTAAACTGCTGAACCGATTTGGATGAAATTTGGTATAGCGATAGTTTGAGTCCTGGGGAAGGACATAGGATAGTTTTTATCCCGGAAATCATCCCCCAAGGGGATGAAGTGGGGGGTGACAGCTTGTATGGAGCTACGATATAAACGAGTTCCACGCGGACGGAGTCGCGGGCAGAAGCGAGTATTATTATAAAATGTATGCATTTCTGGAAGGTAAAGAAACACGGCCACATGAAAGCCCTCTTTTTTTCTGGGTACCTATGTTACGATACCTACTGACTTCTCCATTTTACAAGCTTTTATTTAATTTGTCAGAATGGGATAAATCTTGGTACTGAATTTTGAACCAGTTAACCTCAACCGATTGGGTTGAAATTATGGGGAACGGGTAGTTTGGTTTGAAGATTCAATATCATGGTACCATCGAGCTGATCTGATGACGGAAACAGAAGGTAGCCAAGGGAATGCAGTATTTAAGCGACTTTAGGTTCGTTAGAATCGTCTCAATGCGTAGTTGATGACGATGACGGTTTACAGAAAAGTACAGTTGCGGATAAAACATGTACCAAAAAATATTTTTTTGATAGAAACTTATTATATTTAAGGTTTCTTTCCACCTGTTTGTATAGATTAACTTCAATTTGACATAGTGGATGAATACTAGTTATCTATTATTACTTTATTACTATTATTAAACCGCGATGAGTTTGGTAATAGAATAGCTATTAGTTCATTATAAGCTTTGACATATTTTTTTGGCAAAACTGTCACTTCTTATCCCATTTTGCACGCAGTTACACAAAATACTGTATCTTTTATAAGTTTATTAATTTAACAGTTTTCTAACGTGAAATATCTATTTCATTTCATATAAGTAAGTAGGTACTTTCCTTTTGACGGTTGGAGACCATTTACTCGTACATCTCCATTAATCTTAGTATATTTTTTGTTATGGGTATGTTGAACCCGGACTTCACTCCGGTAAATGTGTGACCACGCATTTGTCCATTGTGTCAATGTCTCCAAGCTATTTATCTATCCAAGACACTTAATGATTCCACCTGTAAACTTATTTTTAAACTCTGACATGTAAAAGTCGGTGAGACCTACTTGCAGAATATATATATATATTTTTCTTAAATCTTTAATTGCACGAGTTAAGTAAGTAAAAGCTTTATTAGAATTTGTAATCGTCTTTAGACCTACTTCGTAAAATGGGCCTCAGTTTGTCTGTCTTCTAGGAAGCCGGCCTCTTGTAATAAACATTTTGTGATCTGTGACGTGTTTCACTTCAGGCATAACCGCTTTTCGGGAATAAATCGTTGTGACGTTCGTGACGTGTTTTATTTATATTTTTATTCAATGTTTGTCGTTTTGGGTGTGTCACGAATAAATGTATTTCTTTCTTTCAAATATTAATAGAAATAGAAATAGAAAAAGTTTATTCGTGACACATACAAAATAATAACAAAAGTGAACACAGAAACAAAAACAACAGGTATGCCACGAAAAGGCCCCGACTCAGCATGGTGCAGGCCTGTTGGCCAGCGCTGGTCTTCCGTCGAAGCCTTTAAGTGAGTGGGTGGGAGGGCAACACAAACAGTATACATCGCAAACATGAAAACGGAAATAAAATATATATATATATATATATAAAAAACAAAAAAAAAAAAATATATAAACATAGAATCAAAAAGACGATCGGTTGACAGTTGCGCGACATCAGCTGTGAACGCGACCATAACTCGCTCTGTCAATGTCACAGCCATAGACAGCGCGAGCCGGGCGACGCCAGGAACAGCAATTACACGTTTGAAATTGTAGTAGTTATTTAGTTGGCGTTAAAATTGTCGCGAGAATTTGGATGCTTGGAGCATATGAGATCAGTTACAGTATTCTTAAAGGCCTTCTACACGATCGGAACCAACCGCCAACCATCGTGTCCTTGATCGGATCAGTCAGTCGGCCGATAGCGTTCCAGACGGTTGGGACAAACCACAGACGCAGCCCGTCGCGAGAGATGCGCTCCCGATCAAGGCCGTTGGCATCAACCGAATATCGGTCGGACAACCGCTTTCTACACGGTCCATTTTTAACCGACTTCAAAAAAAAAGGAGGAGGTTCTCAATTCGGTTGTTTTTTTTTTTTTTTTCAATTTTTGTTACCTCAGAACTCTCTCTCTTTTTTGTTGGTAAATATATGCTTCCAGGTGGGTCCCATTTTTTTGAAAATTCAATTGGATGATGGGATCCATGAGGAATTGAGGGAACTCCTCAATTATATTAGGCACGCGTGTAGTGATTTTGGTATTTTCTATTATAACTCGTGTATTTACATCCGGAAATCATAAATTGGTGGAGTGGAATTGATGATGAAGACCACAGATGACTTATGGAATTCCTGAATTATGTACTTAAAAGTACAAAAGTATATCACAGATTCTGATAAGATTCCGTTGAAATAGCAACTAATGAAGTGCTAAGGGTGATCCTTGTGGAATTGACGGAAGTCCTCAAATATTATCGGGGCACATACAGCGATTGGGTTTTTTGCTATAATAATCAACGCATTTGCTCTCGGAAATCAGTTCATGAGGTAAATTGGAAAAGAAATGTTTTCGTGGCTTGGCGGAGTACTAAATTGAAGTCGGTTAAAACTTTGTTTTTAAAGTAAATTATTATATCAACCCGATCAAGGACACGATGGTTGGCGGTTGGTTCCGATCGTGTAGAAGGCCTTTTAGGATCGTTTTAGAAGCGGCGTTGCACCGGCCGCCGCGGCGCTGGACTTGACCGCGACCGCGCGACGGCGGTCACCCGACACCGACGCAACGCTCCCGCTAGTCATGCCCACTTGATTAGTGTGCGTTCAGATAGACGGATTCATTTGTCCGTTAAAAAGGTAGGTTGCACCAAACCGTCTGTAATGGTAAGCGGTGTTGATGGAAAGTTTGACATGTTTCTATGGAGTGACAGCTGCCAGGGCCAAATTTAACGTTGATCGTAAGTTGGTGCAACTCGCCCTAACTAGAGTGAGGTGAGCTGATTGTGACGGACAGACAGACACGGCGTCAAGTGACATGTGATGTGGTGAGGATATGCTGGACTCACGTATGTAGTCGTTGCTGGCGGTCTTGTCGTCCGGCGCGGGCAGCGACCCGGAGGAAGCGTTGTGTTTGCGGCGCGGAATCATCCTGAAACAGAGGGTGAACTTCAGTACGGCGAGTAACTAATCATAGGAAAGAAAGAAGAATACATTTTTATATATAATACATATACATATATATGTATATACATAATTACTACTTAAAGATCTTTTAACATAAAAACTACTTAATAAATATAATAATAAAAAATATTATAAAGGCAAAAGGAGCACATTCAGCAACTGCTGGCGGCCCATTAATGTACACCAGCGCTGATTTTGAATGTGCCCGGTTTAAGATGTTTGCCGAGAAGAAAAAAATAATTATTATAGTGATCGCCTGGCCGAATTAATGACTGTTGAGGAATTCAATGAGCTACGATCCGGCACCTAGAAATGATCGACCAAGCGTCTGAGTATGTACTGCTGGCCACTAATAGGCATTGCACAAAAGATACCACTTGGTCGAAAGGCACCCAATATAGGGCACCAAATGACATGACAAGATAAGATAAGATAAAGGTCTCCCTGAAAAACAGGGTCACAGGTTCAGCGTCCAATGACGCCCAAACCACCCCAAACTGTCAAGTGACGCAAATACGTCTTCAGAATAGATAATTACGTATTTGCTGCACATGCAGTAGAGACCCTTGGCCCTTGGTATTCCGACACCAAGGACCTAATAAAGAAAGTGTCCCAAAAACTGGTCGGGATCTCAGGGGATCTCAGGGCGGACTGGCACAGTCGGACAAAGCCAGATGCTGTGCTTAGACATACAGCTGGGAAACGCGGCAAGTGTCCTGGAAACAGTGCACCGGGGAATTTTATTGAGATGTTGTCGGGGTGGACAATTTTGATTATGATAAGTTTTCGTTTTTTTTTCTTGCTCAAATGCCATAGTTTGTTGCGAGTATTTGTATTATATTAAAAAACGTCTCCCAAAAGCCAACGTCAAGCCGAAAACGAGTGATAGGGCGTCACGTGTCACTGGTCGTCATTGCAGGATTTTATAATAAAAAACAAATCCAGTCACTAAAAAAATGGACACTGTAATGATGTTTGAAGTAGTTTGGCCACCATTCTTTACTTTTCTATAATATATGTATTGGTATTTAACAGTTTTCGTACCTAAATAAAATATTAAGTTTTAAAACACAAGTGCTTCTGTTTTCAATAAAAAAATACCTACAGTTTTTTTACCAAACATGTTCTTAAAATGTTAGGACCCACTAACTTTAACAGTGTACAACAAAAAAAATGTAATACATACCTACGCTAATATTTTGGCAAGTAGCTTCAAAAGGTGGCCTATTTAGTCCGAATTTCAAAATGATAAAACACTTGGTAGATTATTTAAGAAAAACGCGTGTCTTTTAAAAGCAGCATGAGGCATCCATGAGATTAATTGTGTAATATGGCATAGAAAATTCAAAGTTCACTTTCCGGCGAGTGAGTAAAACACTTTTTTAAAGCATAACTTCTTTTTTGTAGTCCGCAGTAAATTCGGCTGAATTTCACCTTCCCGTACAAACGGAGTTTCGTTCTCATTTTAAAACTACGTGTTGCATTGTGACGAAACTTGGCATATACAATGACATGAAGTATATCTACATACCTATGTCTGTAATGGTGTAATATATTTAAAGATAATTACTTAATAGTATACACAAGATGATAACTGACATTAACTAAATTAAATTAAAACTAAGTTAAATCTAAAAACGGCCCTCGAAGCATTGTACCGAGGATGCTGGCGGCAGTTCCTCTCTGAATTGCAATGCTGATGCGTTGTGCGAGAAAGCCGCCAGCTCTTCGGTCACCAGTTACGTCAACCAGACGTTTCGCGATTTCCGCAAATAACTTACAGTTTATAAAACAAACAAAATACAGCAAAAACAAATTTTGTACGAAAAACTTAAATTCGCTGTATTTTTTTTAACGATGGTATCTGAAGCTACACAAACTGTAATTAGACCTGGATATATACCTCATGTCCTTGTACTCGTATATGCAAAGTTTCGTTACAATCCAACACGTAGTTTTAAAATGAGAGCATAAATACGTTTGTATGGAGAATCAAGCTTACTGCGGACTCTTAAGACTTGTTCGGCTTTTACCTGGGCTGTTATTCGCTACGCGTTAAAGCGGCTCACCCCGCCGGTCACCCGTCACGAAACTAGACCTCTACCTACGCTTGGTGACTACGCATCGCGGTGTCAAGATATATTTATGGGTGAGCGTTGAGGTGTTTAAAACAAGTTACAGAATACGGGCTGTTGTTTAGCTTGACGTTGACTTTGGTTATTTGGCTTGACGTTGGCACACCCTGTATATCTATTGTAGGCACCGTCTCAACCAACATTTAACATTTTAATGGTCTGTGAAAGAGTAATAACATCCAGACGTCCTCAAAAATCACTGATAAACTTTAATGTTGTGTATAGTCCGTTGGCAGGTTCACGTCGGGCGTCAATAAAATTAATTGACCTACACAGCTACATACAGCCAGATCATGTGACGTTAAGTGAATGTTTTGTATTTTATGTCCGTCTGCGGCACTGGCAGCACCGGGCGCGCGGGGCAGGACGCTATCTCTCTAATTACTAGGCGGCTCATTAAGCCTGCAGGTGTACGGCGACTAATTACCGGCGCGCGGCGTGGAAGCACACATGACGCACTGACGTTTCCAATTCTATTAGCGGAATGAAGCGAGCGCAGCCCTAGGCCGTCCTGTCATTTAAATGTCAAAAAAGCTTAGTGAATAAGGTACAACTGTCAAATCATCACACCCCTAGTGGTGTTCTACTTATCGATACACACATCGACGGAAAGCATGTATTAAAATTATTCTTATTTGAGTAGTTTAAGCGGCTTATATTATAATCAACAAAAATTTATAAACTAAGGTAACAATTGAACTTTGCTAATCGTATGTGTGAAACATAAGTACAAATCCAATATTTTCTCAAATTAAAGAAATGTGACGTATCGGGGTAAGATTATCTTGTCTGTCGCATTGGGTGAGAGGCGAGAGGTGACAGGTGAGGTGAGAGGTGGGGTGATGAGTGACGCGATGTCTTGGGACGCCGTCGCGAAATATATCATTATTTTAGTGAATTTGACTCCTGGAGTGATGGGAACCGTGGCCTCCCTTCACTCCCTGCACATGCTCGACCGACCCAGCAAAATAAAGTTCAACCCGGGGTTAGATTAGTCGGTTACATATTTGCCCGTTTTTCTCTAGAATAAGATGTTATTGCAATATGGTCAAATCGGGTCTACCTAAGTGGTGTATCCGACAGGTTTATGCTTGACAACACCACAGGCGAATGTTTAGCTATCATCAAATCTTTAGAGTACATACTCGCTCACGGGCTCTCTAGGTCGGTATTTTTTTCTGATTGTCTCAGTGCCTTTCAGACAATCTCTCTCCGCCCCTTAAAGAATTGCGCTCGTAACTATATTGTATGTAAATTGAAAGATCCTGCGATCAAAGCGATGTAAGCATCTGGATTGGAGGTTGTGTTTGTCTGGATACCGAGTCATTCAGGGATTCTGGAAAATGAGAGGGTTGACGCCGGATGTTTCCAACATTCCTTCCAAAATTATTAAAAAAATATGGATGTCTCGGTGGTCTCGTTCTAAGAAATGTTTTTTCTCTCAGGTGCAGCCAAGTATACCATCTCGCCCATGGTTTTTTAAATATAGATCTCTTTCCAAACGTCATACCAGTGTAATAATAAGACTCCGTTTAGGTCGAGTCTGCTCACCAGAGCAGCTCCATAAATTCAAAATTAAAGATTCTCCCATGTGTGAGTGCGGTGAGGAAGTAGGTACAGTCGATCACATCTTTTTTAATTGCGGCCTTAACAATAAGTCCCGCGACCTTTATACCTTAATCACTAATCTCAGAGTCCCATTACCTATGAATATGGCTTCCCTTTTATGTCTTATTGAAAACATTAAAAAAATTATTAGTGCGTTGGGCAAGTTCATAGCAAAAAATAACATAAAATTGTAGCGGTAGCGTTTAATAATTAACCTAATTTCTATTCCTGTGCTTCAAACCCTGTTTTTACTTGTTCTTATCTGGTTATGGTTAATGTTATTTGTCTGTGTTTATCATCTGTTTTCAGGAATCACCCGTATTTGCAATTTTTTATATCCTGCTATAAGTCTACCCTCTTTCATTTGTAGCGTGCAAGGCTGGATACTTGATGTTGGCAGAATTGTGCTTAAGTTGCACGGTAGCCATTAATAATAGAGTGAAGTGAATCTTAATTTCGCTGTCGTTTCGTCATAGAGAAATTTCACATCTCCAAAACCAAACGGAGTGTTTTCCTATTTCAACCCACGTGGGTGCGGAAGCCACGCAGTCAATGTAAATTTTATTTAAATCGAAATGATGACATTGATGACAAAAGAGTTGGACAAAAATTAACTTGAAAATCAATAAGAGTCATCCAATGTCCAGCCCCCTCCCTCCGAACTTAAAATTACATAATATATTGTATAACAATAAGATGATAGGTATGAGCAGTCCCAATGCTTTGCGATCATTTTCCAATTAAAAGATCTGTGCCGTGCTATGTCTGTCTAAGATGCTAATAGCCTACCTATCATTTGATAAGCAATTTGCATGTGCATATTTTTGCAATGTCTGTGCACTCTGGATCACCCCGACCGTGACACGGCGGTGGGCGTGCGCCGGCGCCGGCGACCCCCCTCCCGCCCCCTGCACGCGGGCCGCGAGTCCCGTGACCGGGTGCACAAGGACCACTTGTCTCGTCTAATTACCAGCCGTAATCACATTGCGCAATCTGCGGGTTGGCGCTTTCTCGCAAGCGACTGGCGGGTGCCGAGACAGTTGACTTATCTACTACGTACGTCCAATACCTTTTATTTGTAACCTCTAATTTCAAAAAGTACTTGCTGCGGAGCAAGGATCAAAAACAATGGAAGGAAGTTACCTATCATTGGCGGAGCGCCCATAGGTACAAGCCGTTTCAACCGGCATGCCTAAAATATCTGTTTTGACCAGCTTATAGTTATACTAGCTTCCGCCCGCGACTTTGTCCGCTTGGACCCGGGATAAAACTATCCTATATTTTAATCCGGGCTATAAACTATCTTCGTGCAAATTTTCATTCAAATCGGTTCAGCCGTTTAAGCGTGATTGAGTAACAAATATCCAAACATCTAAACTTTCGCATTTATAATATTAGTAGGATATGCTGTACAGCTGGAGAGAAACATGCCCACCCTGCATACCAAATTTCTATGCAGGGGGTGTTGGCGCCGATGCCGATGATAGATAGAGCTCGACGACTTTGAAATAAAACTTCGATGAAAAGTTGACTGTAGTATAATTTCCCAAAAGGCTCTGGTTGTTACAAAAATAGTTTGGCCGAAAGACAGATGTACAGAAGTGGTGTTATATATAGGTAGTATCGTGTATGAAAGGTAAGTGACTAGCAAGATTTGACTTATTTGAGTTAACGAATATAGGTAGGGATAAAACTTGGGTATGTGTAGCGCTTCTATTGGTGCTTTTAAAAGCCCCTCTCATGCTAACCGTGCCCGACGGGCGCGTTTCGCTACTGCATATGAAGTAATATTTGAGTAGGTATACAATACTGACAAAGGTTGCGTTCGCAACAGGGGGGCATGTTTCTCTGCAGCTGACTGTAACCTACTGTAGTGTTAGACGCAGATAATGTTTTGTGCGTTGATCAGCTAAGTCCACACCAGTGCGCTCAGTCTAAGTATATAAGAATAAAAGTGACAGCAAGATGACGCATGCCTTGTTGAACGTGAAAGCGCACTGGTGTGGACTTAGCAGTTATCTGTAGGACCTCGCTATATAATTTCTACTTGCTAGTTGGTGACACGGGGTTCATGTTCGCTTCGAGATGCATCAAGTTATATTAGATCAGCTATACTCAATCTGCGGCCCACCGAGCTTTTGCTAGTGGCCTGCCATCCACTATGCGATCCTAGTATAAAACCCCATAAATGTACCTTGCGGCCCCTTAAGGAGCCCCGCTTAGCTAAAAGGTCGTTGCTGCCCTCGTAGAAAAAAGGATGAGTATGGCTGTATTAGATGCATATGTGATATATGTATGTACTACATAAAATCCGTAATATCAGATACGTATTCGTGGCCTACGTCAGGAGTTGTATGTGTCTAGAGAACCAATTAACGAGCATTTAAACCGGGGCAGCAAGAGCAGCAATTTTATGGTGTAGCAATAGTGCGCCGGCGCAGCGGGCATGAGTGGTTCAGCGGAGACAGGCAGACCGGTGCCACTGTAGCGAATCGCTCTTAAACGCTCTATTCGAACTTCCCGATAAGGATTACATTACTTGGAGGCTGAAGCCATTGTTTCAAATTAGCGAGTATTTAATGCCCCGGTCACTGAATAGTTTGCTCGGTCCCGCGGAGACGCTGATCGCTATCCCATTATGGTGATTGTCTGAGCGGTCGTTTATCGGTTGCGTGAAGGAGATGCCGTGCCGTGGAGGCAGACGTCACGGCTGGTGGCGTGGGAGCAAACAAGCACCGTCTTAGCTGTGCATGAGTGTGATGGTCGCGCTTTGTCGCGTGTGGAAGCTATCGTCACTATGAGGACACACAGAAACCAACTACGCAAGATAGTAGGAATAATAAAAAGGAAATAACACCCTGAACAGACACCTGTACAACATAGGTATCACAGACAGCCCCATGTGCAGAGTCTGCATGGAGGCGGAAGAAACGACCAAACATATTCTACTGGACTGCAAGCAGGTAGAAGTATACAGGAAAAAGCACCTAGGGTCTCCAGACACACTACGGAACGCAGTCAGGAACAAAGCCACTCACCAACTTTCTGGAGGAGCTGGGGTGGTTAGAGTAGCGCTACCCCACCATTTCACGCAAAATAGGCGCACTGGATGTCGACTTGCGGAAAAGAGCCCAGTATAATTAACTAACTAACTAATTATCGTCACGTGGTAATAAGTCAGTGGATGTGAGTGGCCGATATGTCTCCAATGTTTAGCGTTTTAACCTCGACCATCACAGGTCGGCTGAGCTGAATAATAGATGCATTTGAAGTATTTAGGTAACTATGTAGGCAGCGAACGGAAAACCATAGAATGCGAGCTCCTTACAAATTTCTACCCAAACACTTGGCTAAAACCCGGTATGTTCGAACTAAACAGCTGCCTGGCATCGTTTTGACACCCCGCCCCCAACCCCGCGTAATGACAATGCGTACCATTTTGCGGTGCTACTTAGACTTCATTTTTTCGTTCGCTGTACTTAGGTACTTATGAGACGAATCGCAGCATTGCCGTTTCTTCACGCCAGCAACAGCGAGAATTCACAAAGCTGACACTGACCGCTACCAGCGAGTCAGTTTAGTCTGCTGACCTCGGGGTAAGGATTAGTGGTCACGAATCTCGGGGTTCTATAAGCATAAGCTATATGGACCGCGACGAATAGATGATTAGTGAATTGCTACGCTGCCGGTCGGAATGCGGCGGAGGTCCGAAGGTCCCGACGTCGGCATCAATTTATCGTTTTTACAACAGGCACTACAGGGCTGTAATTCGCTACGCGCTAATGCGGCTCACCCCGCCGGTCACCCGTCACGAAATTAGACCTGTACCTACGTTTAGTTACTGCGCATCGCGGTGTCAAGATATATTTGTGGGTGAGCGTTGAGGTGAGCTTAAAACAAGTTACAGAATAGGGGCGCTGGGCTCGGAGGGCTGAGGCACAGGTAGGAACTAGGGACCCAGGTACCTCGCAGGTACCAGCGATGACTGGCATTTATAATAAGGATTTTGGTCGGATAACTGTGTCGACAGAATCCTCGTTCACTCTGGAAAGTCCTTTGTATAACTAATCTATCTACAAAGTCTCAAAAAATATATGTTTCGCCCATACAAAATTTGCACCCCTATTTAAACCTCCTTCCCTTGCCTACGTTATAAAAGGAACCTCTGGTGTAAATTTCAAGTTTCTAGTCCCAGTAGTGCGTTGATCATCAGTCAACACTACTTTTTTTATATCTTTAGATAACTTAAACTACTCTGTATACATATTTATTTACTCTTTTACAAATTGTTATGGTAAGTCTGTTTGTCATGGTTAAATCAGTGTTGAATCAATTCAATGCGCAAAATGATTCAACTTCTTTAACAATAGTGATTGTCATTAACTAAGTAAGTTCCCAGAGACTGTTTGGTTGGTAAGAAAGACCATTGATTTACACCTAGTCCAAGAATCATTACTAATGACATAAAAGTTCCCATTCACTGGAATGCGCCGTATCATTTTGTAATTGCCTCTATTCGGAAAAGGGGCAATTAAAAATTGGAACAAATTAACAATAGAACCGTGTCAACTATCAATGATATGAAGAACAAAACTCAGACGGGTTAAATTAGAGTTCATTTAGAGACAGCCGGAAAGCAGCTATTGGCACCGGCAATCTGTAAAATTTTGCTACCCAGTAAAAGTGGGCATAAAGTGATAGACAGTCGAGATGTGATTTATATAGTTGAAATTTAGCACTTACGTTTAGATAAGTGACAAATTGTAGCTATGCTATTAGTGAGCGCAATGTCAAATGTGCCGCCGCTGCCGGACCGAGCCGGACCGAGCCGGACGGTGTGAAGCAAATCTTGGCGGAGACCGCGTGCCGCGCCGCTCGCTATTCCTCGCTCGCGAATAGCTCGCCTACTGCCCCGATTCTCATTATCTAATAATTAACGCAATGATTAATCCTGTAATTATGGATTGTAATATCTGAAATAAATAATATTTATTCATTCATTCATTAATAATTAACCAGGGTTCATTGATTATGCAGAGGCAGTTGGTAGCGGAACAAATCTGGCGGCGCGTGAGCGCGACCGATGTAATGCTCGTAATCGATTTAATGAAGCGTGCCGGTCCCATTTCACAGCATCGGAATAAGCGATTGGTTGAAACATACACCACTGTTTCAATCTATAATATTCCGATGCCGTAGATGCAAGTGCCGCGATAAATTGACATGGTAATGGTATAGCAAAAGCAGATAATTAATCAAATACGTTGGTATTTTGTTAAAAAGGTTTTACGTATTCGTTCGAAAAAAAATGATTACATGCTAGTTTCTTTTACGTCAGTTGGTAGGCCCTGACCTAACCTAACCTTACCAAATTAAGCAATAATCTGCTCTCACTAATTACCACGGTACCTGTCTATACCTAAAGTCGTCGATGAGCATATCCCTTTGTTGTAGATATTTCGGACAAAACACATCACGCCGTATATACACTGACCGGCAGAAAATTTGGCCCAAAAACTTTTCGTGATTTTAAACTATAAATTGAGTAAATTAAATAATGTTTTCTCGATTTTCCATACAAACGTAGTTACGCTCTCATTTTAAAACTACGTGTTGGATTGTAAGGAAACTTTGCATGTACAATGACATGAGGTATATCTGTGTCTGTTATTAGTTTATGTAGCTTCAGATACCATAGTAAAAAAATACAGCGAATTTAAGTTTTTCATACAAAAACTTGTTTTTGCTGTATTTAGATTTTTTTATAAACTGGAACCATATAAACTAATTACAGACATAGATATACTTCATGTCGTTGTATATGCAAAGTTTCGTCACAATCCAACACGTAGTTTTAAAATGAGAGCGTAACTACGTTTGTATGGGAAGGTGAAATACGGCCGAGCTTACTGCGGACTCTTCAATGCATTTTTCTAATTTGGGCCAAGTTTATTGTCGGTGAGTATATATATGGATGGAATAACCATAAGTACCTTGTGATAGACCTGGTCTCGTAACGAATGAGCACACTTGTGATAGACCTGGTCTCGTAACGAATAAGCACACTTGTGATAGACCTGGTCTTGTAACGAATGAGCACACTTGTGATAGACCTGGTCTCGTAACGAATGAGCAATGGGGGTCCCCTAGTTGTCCGGAAAAGATTTGCACAAGTAGTTGTACGGCTTTGTAAAAATCCTGTAAAGTTTAAGGGAAAACTCATTCGATCGAATAAAACGATCTTAGAACGTCACGTTCCATCAAATATTAAAAAAATAGGTTAAAGGAAAGCATAAAGTGAGCAACAACTTGCCACAAATAGACGACCTCTGTAGCCTAGTTGGTAGTGACCCTGCCTACGAAGCTAGAGGTCCCGGGTTCGAATCCCGGTAAGGGCATTTATTTGTGTGATGAGCACGAATACTTGTTCCAGAGCCATGGATGATTTCTATGTATTTAAGTATTTATTTATCTATATAAGTATGTATATCGTCGTCTAGTAACCATAGTACAATTAAGCTTTGCTTAGTTTGGGGCTAGGTCGATTTGTGTAATATTGTCCCCAACTAACTATTATTATTATTATTTGACAACTAGGCAGCGGTCCAATACCTTTTATTTGTAACCTCTAATTTCAAAAAGTACTTGCTGCGGAGCAAGGATCAAAAACAATGGAAGGTTAACAAGGTACGTTAGGTACTTAAGTTGTTTTGACCAAGTACCTATCATTGGCGGAGCGCCCATAGGTACAAGCCGTTTCAACCGGCTTGCCTAAAATGTCTGTTTTGGCCAGCTTATAGTTATACTAGCTTCCGCCCGCGACTTCGTCCGCGTGGCCCCGGGATAAAAACTATCCTATATTTTAATCCAGGCTATAAACTATCTTCGTGCAAAATTTCATTCAAATCGGTTAAGCCGTTTAAGCGTGATTGAGTAACAAACATCCAAACATCCAAACATCTAAACTCGCATTTATAATATTAGTAGGATACTCTAAACTTACATAACTTCTCTGTTCCGGGTTGCCCATCGAAAATTTCCACGCGCCGCCACTGGTACCTATTGACTTTTTCTCCACAACAGCAAAGCTAAGCTACTTTTCCGTATAACCGGCAACTTCGTAGCTTAGCTGGGGCGATATAGCACGAAAAGAGCACGAAAGAGGTGGCTTGGGCTGAATGGACGCCTGCGTTGTGTAATGTAACCCCGTGGTGCGTCCTGGCGCCGCGCGGGCCCGCCGGGGCACGGGACTGCCGGCTGCGCAAACATACGCGTACTCTGAACAACAATCCTATTTGCAGCCGCACTTGAGTAAGCAGTGATGAGTAACCGCATTACGTTACACAATTAATACAATGATGGTATTTAGTTGCTGACTTCTTCTCAGATACAATTTTGGTATACTTAACCTAACCTACCTACGAGGGGGAATCAAAAAGTCCTTAGAACTACGTATTTGTAAAACCTCTTTACTTGAGGTTTGTTTTTTTTGAGCTGGCACTATGATGTAATTTATGACAGTTGTTTTTTTTTTCAATTGTTCCCGCCATTATATTGTAAATGAGTCTTTTGTGTAAGAAGCTGACTAAAACGTTCAATTATGGAAAAAAATAGTTACATGCCGTGATAAAGTACTTGTGTATGAAGAAAATATCTACTAAGATTTTTTTTGGATATTCAGCAGACGTCAGGCTCTGATGCTTTACTCCATTCCACTGTCGCTTACTGGGTTGCAGAGTTTAGAAGAGGTAGATCAAGCCCCGCTCCGGTCGGCCTTCTATCTCAGTTAATGAACAAACCGTTGACAAAATTGAAAAAATGGTATTAGGTGACAGGCGAATCACTATCCTATATTTAGCAGAGACCCTAAAGATTTCATTTGTGGAAACGTCCATCTTCTCCACCAATAAAACAAATCGAGTTTTTCCGACGGCAGGTAAAGGCATGGCCTCAGTTTTCTGGGATGCGGATGGAATCCTTTTCATTGATTATCTGCCAAAAGGGAGAACCATTACTGGTGCCTACTACACGGAATTGATCCCGAAAGTGCGCCAGACAATAAAAGAAAAACGCCTAGGAAAATTGCGTGCTGGCGTCCTTTTCCACCACGACAATGCTCCGGCCCATCGGTCACAGATGGCTCTAACTGCTATACGCCAGGCTGGTTTTGAGATCTTTGACCATCCGCCTTACTCGCCAGACTTAGCTCCGAGTGATTTCCACCTATTTCCAAAATTAAAGGTGTACATTCGCGGAACTTAAGTAATTTAACGCGGTTGTGCGTGCTGTAAGGAGTTTTTCGAGACCCAAGAAAAAACTTCTTTTTTGAAGGAATAAAAAAACTTGAAAAACGATATACTCAATGTATAGAACAACAAGGAAATTATGTAGAAAAATAAAATGAAAAAATACATATTCGTTGGTTTTTGACTCTATTTCTAAGAACTTTTTGATTTACCCTCATAGGTATCACGTCTTCTTCTGCTTCTTGGTAATTTTATATAGTACGACGTATCGAGCTCTCAATTTTACAGTTGTCGTAGGCGCGGAGCAGACTTGTGCCTGGTACGAAAATAATCAGTTTAAGTATATCGTTTTATTGAAACTCATTCATTGCATTGGAATATTGCTTTGTAACAGTTAAAATAAAGTTCGTTGTTTGCGTATATTACTATGCAAGTTCAAACAGTAATTAAGTCAATTTAAAGATCATACACATACATTCACGCCTTTATTCCCAAAAGGGCTAGGCAGAGCACATGAAACGTATATTCCAGCACCACTTTAAAGATCAACCAAAAAAAAACACAGTGTGTATTATAAGTTTATAATAATACATACTGCGTTGTATTACAAAAAGGCAAGGCGACTTGTTTGTTTGCCCACACACGTTTGTGCACATATGTACAGAAGTGGAAGTGACAGCCTAACGAAATTTGATACCCTAGCTGGTTCCATTTACGTGAACTGAAAAAACATTGAGAATGTTCCTCGGAAAATTCTAATAAAGATTCTCAATCTCACAACATATCACTATCACATACACCTAAGAAGCAAGAACGAGAAACGTAGGTACTTTTTGATGAAAAAAATACCAGTAGATTCACTTCATGATAATAGTCTAAAAACTCTAAAAACATAGTTTCAGATCTCGATACACCGACAACGGCAAGGACGGAGCCCCGACGCGACAGCCTATTCTGTAACTTGTTTTGACCTCACCTCACCGTTCACCCACAAATATATCTTGACGCCGCTGTTCATAGTAACTAAGCGTACCTAAGAACAGGTCGCTACGGGCGGTCGTTACGGGTGACGCGAGGCGCATTATTCCGAATAACCACCCATATGACGGACGTCGGTGGTCGGTGACGAGTGAGCTGACGCAGCCGGGGAAATATTGCCACATGTCTCGTTCAACCCGCATCACGCCGTGAGAATCAATAAACTTAGTCAAGGTTGAAATAATAATCACGGGTACCTTGTACCTTGTTACGACCTAACCTTTTTCGCTTCACTCACTTCATAACATTCTGCACACATGCAGGCTAAGGGTTTGGGCGACCTTTTTTAGGGTTCCGTTGCCAAATGGCAAAGAACGGAACCCTTATGGATTCGTCATGTCTGTCTGTCCGTCCGTATGTCACAGCCACTTTTTTCCGAAACTATAAGAACTATACTCTTGAAACTTGGTAAGTAGATGTATTCTGTGAACCACATTAAGATTTTCACACAAAATAGAAAAAAAAACAATAAATTTTGGGGGTTCCCCATACTTAGAACTGACACTTAAAAAAAAACATCAACCCCATACGTGTGGGGTATCTATGGATAGGTCTTCAAAAATGATATTGAGGTTTCCAGTATATTTTTTTTTAAACTGATTAGTTTGCGCGAGAGACACTTCCAAAGTGGTAAAATGTGTGTGCCCACCCCCTGTAATTTCTAAAATAAGAGAATGATGAAACTAAAAAAAATATAAGATGTAAGTACATTACCATGCAAACTTCCACCGAAAATTGGTTTGAACGAGATCTAGTAGATCGAGAGATCGAGTCTTTTGTTTGTTTTAAATAATAATAAATCGTAAACCGCAATTTAGCTTTCATTCAACGGATAATGGTACGGGACCCTTTGTGCGCGAGTCCGACTCGCACTTGGCCGGTTTTCTTAAGGTCTAGCTACGTCAGTCTGTGGTTACCCAGGTCCGCTAAACTCGTCACGTGTTTACTTTCTCTGAATCTAATCGGGCAGAGCCGCGTGGAATTCGCGCGAAACCAGGTAAACGATATGGAAATGCCGGTCGGTCTGCGAGGGCCGCGGGCGGGGGGTGACGTCACGCCTCCCAGCTCCCCCGCAACGTCAATATCAAGAGTTACGTGGGTCATTTCATTACACAGACTCAAAAACAGAGCGTGACCTCCTGCACTAAGGTTACTCAGGACAATGAGGACATAGCCGTTTTATAGTGTGCATTCGTTTTGACCGTATTCAAATTAGGGAGCGACCACACCGGTGCTTAACGCAGCGTATACGCGTTGACGTGCCGTATGCGTCACGTATTCTTCATACATTTTGCTGCGTTTTACGGTGCGTTAGCGTATTTTGACCAGCGGTGTGGTCGCACCTTCATGGATTTGCAAGACAGGGATGTTGCAGACATTCGCACCGCGGCAGTTTCGCATTTTCAACATTACTCCAGGAAAAATACGGTTGTGAAAAACAATAATTTATAATAGCGTTTTTTTGTTGATTTCATTTTAAAATATTATTCTAAGATGCTTAATTCAAGAATCCGACAAACTTTCCACCCGGAAGTAATTATGTAGATTTAAATGAAGCATGCATTGCCTTTTTTGTATGATTTATCTTGATTATTATAGAGCAAATGTAAATGAACCAAAATAAATACTGTTTGTATTTATTTTGGTTCATTTACATTTATTAATATTTTTTCTGACTTTACAGAAGCTAGCTAATTCATCTTTTTTTTGATGTCGGAAATTTTGCTGCTGCTAATAAGTCGCTAAGTAACTATTTAATTGATAATATATCCGTTACACATAAAAAATAAGCTATTATAAATTTTATACAAAATTGTCATTTTCTCCATACAAGTTGTCAGTTCATTGACTGGACTACATCAGCATCCGCAGCAATCATAGATGTTTAGATATTTTCCGTTCGATACTATCGTAATTTAGACTGTGATTATCATAAAATGTGTCCAAAAAGTCGCATCCAAGACAAAACTCCCTAGTGCATAATTTCAACCGTCAAGTTTAAGAAATTCGCCGATATGTTAACTTGGGCATTTTAGGTCAATTGTACGTAGCTTGCTGTAAATTGCACATGTTATGGTTAAAATATACATCTAACTCGAAGGGCTTATTAAACCAAACAGCAGCAGGCAGTAAACTAGGCACGCACGCGATTTCATGTGATTTATTACTACCTATGTGTATTACAAATCACGGCCTGAATTCGGTGCGAAACATTTACATCCCAATCGCATTTCAATGTGTTCCGCGCGTTTGTTCCGTCACGTGAACTCGCCGCGTGGCAATGAGTGTGCGACAATCACACGAATGGACCTATAAATCCTATAATACCACGTCGGAGAGAGAATGTTAGCATGCAAATCTCAATAAGTGTGACAGAAAGGGAAATATCATTCGTTGTCCTTTTCATTCCACTTTTTTGTTGGCTGTAACTGACTTGGTATGAGGTTGTGGCAAATAAACCATGTGATTGGGACGTGAAGCGACGAACATAGACCTCGATGCCGCGTCGACTGCGCAGTTGATTGACGTTTTCATCAACACCAGAACGAAGGTGGAGTGATGGAATCCGAATTACAATTTTATGTTTTTTTTTAGCATAAGCTCGGTAATCTAAGGCATAGCTCAGATTAGTTGTACCTGTGCACGAACATAAAATATTTTTAATTCGTTTTCCCGCTAGTAAGTAAGTCTCAAACGAGTAGGTACTTAGTATGATATCTTATGAATCGTATTCAAGAAAGCGATTACAAATAATGTTAGACACGCTAATCCCAATAATAGGCGTGTGTACACCAAATAAAAATAACCAATAATGTTGAATTTTCTCGAAAAGGATAAAAAATATTGTCAAATGAACAAAAAAGTAAAGCTATATATAAGCTATTATATAATAAATCGATATCTGCATATTCCCTTTTTCGAACGAAATATTTCAAAGTTAAACCAAAAATACTGACGCACACAAATTATGCACACTAAATAAATCTAATTAAATATACTGTTTAATGGTATTTGCAGAACTGTTTTACTGGACTTATATCAAAATAGTATATCTAAAAAATCCTTAGTTCAACGAACATATTAAAACTTTTTAGTGAAAACCATCACCTACTTTACTTTTAGGAACATTGTTTATTCTAAATAAAACCCAATCGAATTAGTCATCTTTATATGTATAATTAAGTACACAAAAAAATAAGCAAGTGCCTACTTAACATGCACTAAACACTGGCACACTGAGTGGGTCAGATCACGTCTAAATAAGCATCTTTTATAAGAAAAACTTTTCTCTAAAATTAAAAATGGCGCAGTTAGACGCCTCCAAAGATTGATGTATTTTTAAATGTCATAGAACACGAACACGATAAAGGTTTTAGTCACTGATCCGTAACATTTGACCGCGAGTATATTTAATATTTATTTTCAAACAAGTTTTTCCGCTATTTTATAAAAAAAAACCTCTAACCTATCCGCGATCCGAGTCGGTTTTGCCACTAAGTCCCTGTTCCGTATTGCCTAAGATATCAGTTTTAGAAATTCAGTAGTAAGATTGTACAATTTAGAGTGCAAGTTAGTATTTTTGATAAACAATTCGTATTTTTGTTTTATAAAATATCATATATCCGATGTACGAACCACATTTTGGTGTGAATTCGATAAAGAAGGTCATCTCGTTTTGTGTTTTTTTTTTTTTTTTGTTCCTGACATAAACATGTAATCATTCAAACATGTAACTTAACAGTTAATCTATTGTTTTTTTTTGCACAGCATTCATTTTTATGGTATGCATTCAGTTAATTAGTGGAGTTACCTAGTGTGCTGAAAAATTATACAACTGTACATTTAAAAATATTCCTTATATAATAACAAAGTTATATGTGTCCAAAGTTTTGAGAGTATATATATACCTATAATATACCCCATATTCTGTCCCTTTTCCGCAAAACGCACCTTCATATGTAACGATTGTCATTTTAACTATGACGCTCGGGGAACGTGACATCACGATTCCTGAGCGTCTTATCTCTCTAACAAGCACGATAAAAAAAATATCTGAATGCGTTTCTCGTCACTAGGCATATTTTTTGCCTTATCTCTTTTGGAGTTATGATAAACTGTGAGTATAGGTACACCCCTATTGACACCCGGTGTCATTTCTATCGTAATGACACGAGTTGAAGATGCCATGCTTACGTCAGTGACAAGCACTGAGACATTACCTAAGGTATACATTCGCGCGTTTACCGTCGTATATTTAGAAAGAAAAAGATGACATTGTAACAGTTTTTCGATCAGGTCACGTGTCCGTCTTACGAATTTTCAATCTGTTGAGCCCGTGTCCAATCTTACGGTCACGTGACATCTTACGGTCACGTGACCTGTGGCTAGTTTAACATTTTTCCCCCATCCCAAACAGTGCACAGCGCCGCTAAAGAAGTTTTCACTTCACAATTCACAATTTCGTTCTTAATTAGAAAACACGCGGCTATAAGATCGTTCCGAACAGCAAAAAGTAACCGTACTACATATATTATATTTAGTGATGAAATAATAACTAACGCATTTGAAAAGATTTAAGGGTACAAAAATGGATGAAAAGTGTCATGTACAAACGCCAACACAGTTAACTAACCCCCCTGTATTTATCGCCTAGTGACTGCAATACAGCCACATCTCAAGAATAAAATACATTTGAGATGTGGCTCTATTGCACAGTGCAGTACGGTCACATCTCGAAAGTAAAATACATTTGAGATGTGGCCGTATTGCAGACACTAGGCGTTATATTGAACCTTATTACAATGCACATAAAGTGCACGGATGGTCAGTCCTGTGTCGGCGATGGTACGATATGAACGTCTGAAGCCGGGCGAGTTGCGAGTGCAGTGGGTGCATCAGGTTGCCGAATCCCGGTCCCTGGCTATTTATACGGGGCCTTGGCGCGCAAGGACGCGGCATCGATCCCGCGCCGGGGCGGGCGCGCCCCACACCTGACACCGCCGGCCCGGCACCCGGCGGGTCTGCACCCGACAGCTGATCCACTGCATCACGCTTTCTAACTGCACCGTTACACAGTAATTAGTAGGAGGAGTAGTAGTAAACACTGTACGTCTAGCACAACTTGCTGCTCTGTAGCTTCCCGCGCGACTGAGCGTCTCTTATCTCACTCGCACCGTGCAAATTAGAAAGAGGAGGGTAGATCTTTCTCAACTCGCGTCGCGGCGCGGCGTCAGTTGTGCTAGCCCCGCTGTATTGTATACTTCCGCCCGCGACTTCGTCTGAACTTTGACTTTGCGGAGGCCCGGGATAATAACTATCCTACTTTTTAATCCAGTCTATATACTAACTTCGTGCATAATTTCGTCTAAATTGGTTGAGCCGTTTAGGCGTGATTGAGTTTTTATACATCGAAACTTTCGCATTTATAACACTCGTATTAATAAAATATTAGTAGGAAAACAAGAAAATATTAGTATTAAATGAATTGCGTTTGTAAAAAACCTGTTTCTGGTCTTCATTAATTTTAAATAGCTACATATCTTATCAATTCAGAAAACGCAACATTAAATGATTATCTGAATCTAAAGTGACCGTCATCCAACCGCCGGTCGGTTTCAGGTTTTAACATTGGAGTAGGGACCAAACGTCATCCAAGTTCTACTTACAAATTTACGTAATCGCCCTTCCAAATGAAGTTGTATGAATGTCTGAATGTTCGTATTATACTTATATATTCTACTCAAATTGTAACACTTAGATCAAGAGGTATAGTGCGAGAAAAATCGAGGGTATGTCGCGGCCGTCTCATGATAGACGTGCAGTGCTAGTACGCTAAGTTTTATGTCGGACATAAAGCATTCGTCCCATTCTGGCAAATATGCGAGTGCAAGAGGGACGAATGTTTTACGTAGACATAAAATCTAGTGTGCTAGGGGGACATGTATGGGACGTATAATACAAGCTCAAGGAAATTAGTAAGATAACTTCAACAAACAGCAACTTGGTACACCCTATTTAAGTTGGTACCTACAACCTTCTTCTAGAAATGATGATGAGAAAAAAACAAATGGGACAATGTTCAAAATTAAATAAACTTTTACAAGTTGGCCGCTGTAGTAAACATTTGCAAGAAGATTTGACGACAGGTTAGCCTAAAGTAGGTAGTGACGCTGCCTGCAAAGCTGGAAGTCCTGAATTCGAATCCCAGTGAGGGCAAATATTTTTGTGATGAGCATGAATATTTGCTTCTGAGAGTTCTTTGTTACGAGAATCCAGAAATGTGACTTCTAGTTGTAGAGGGAAAAAGCCGGAAAAATACCGGACAGACAGGCGTCTGTCCGGTATTTTTCAACACAACAACACAGCACAAGAACAAGCGAGCGAAGCGACGAATTTCCACGCTTCAGTTGCCTAACTGAAGCGTGGAAATTCGTCGCTTCGCTCGCTTGTTCGAAAAAAAAAAGAGACGTAAGTATGTAAAACGCAAGCAAGAGTAAAAATAATGATATAGTTACCGCAATTAAATACCGGCATTTGTTATATAAGCAATTAATGTTAGGCAAAAAGTGGTAGTTATAAGAAATAACTAGGTAGGTAATCATGAACTCCGGACCATTTAATAGTACATTACTGCACAGGCCGGGAAAAAAGGGATTGCAGGCCAAGTAGATATAGATGGACGAGTGTATAGAGCGGTGTGTAGGCCGGATGAGAAGACGAGACTGGCAATCCTTTTTCACGCCGAGGTGTTATCAAACATGCAATGAAATAAAATAAAAACTTCAAGTTTTTTTATGACTGAACGCCACGATGTTGGATCACGAATTGATACTGAAACAAAAGGTCGCTTTGCAGGCCTCAAATTTTGTATGAAACTCCATTACGGATCTCCCGTCTCGCAGCGCCCGAAACGTGATGATTTGAAGCCTATTTTATCAAGAACACAACGTCAATATTTAATAGTATGTTCGAGAACATTTTAGTGGTCTTAATCATTGAATGCAGATGGGATATAAAACAGCTGGGCGCTCGCCTTCAGTTTGTTAGTAAATATTATGAGGAAAACTGTTTTTCCTTGTACGATTATTAATTTCATGTAGATTTCCACCTATATTTCACATATTTATAGCTGCGGGCTGCTTTTTAAGCAGACTTCAAAAATCTCCATCGTTTTTAACCGTTTTTTTTTTTTTTAAAGTATTAGGTGTGTTTCCAAATTGGCCCCATTTTTACCAAATCTAGTTCTCATTTCTGCTCGGCTAGCACGCGACGGCGCGAGAGCTCTCTCGCACTATCCGTCTCTCTCTTATTAGAACACTTAGAAGAAGAGGTATAGTGCGATAAAAATCGAGAGTATGTCGCGGCCGTCGTGTGCTAGACGTGCTGATTAATATTTGTATTGTTTGTATTCATTATCACAGATTGCGTTGACAGTCTTTGATGGTGTTGAAGTGACCTATTTGTGGATGAGCGTTGAGGTGAGCTTGCTTAAAACAAGTTACAGAATAGCGTGGCTGGTGATGTTCAAACGCGCACCCTGCGCACGATCACTACAAATCTGACTACAGAGTTATAACCACGAACTTCGAAAATCGAAGTTCGGGTATTTCCATCTCTATCGTACTCACTTAGTGACAGGGATGCATGTATACGAACCTCGAGTTTCGATCTTCGTGGTAGCGCCGCAGCTTAGTCGTTACGAACTCGGGGTTCAAATTATACATGCGGCGGGTTCCCGATCGAGTAGCGCGCTTTAGTGAATAGGGCTGGTCTACCTGGCTAGGGCGGCCCGGGACTCGTGCGGAGCTGTGCTGACTATCAAATACCTATTTAATTCAGCTTCTAGTCCAGTCAGGAATACTACTAACATTTACTTATCAGTAGGTAAGTCTGGCAGTCGGCGGGTTTTGACTTTCTATCAATCAAGAATTTCGCCCGCATTTATTTATGAGCGATTTGCACTTGTTTATGCCGAAATAGGTGTACGGTTTCCCTCGGCGTTGTAGTATATTACGTATTAGTATATTTACATAGTAAGTACTTATTTTTATGATTAATAAAGACTTTTTACATATAAGACAAAACAATTTACTATAGGTGAAATTGAATGTTATTGTAAGTTGTGTTATCGGAAACCACTTTAACATTATACTTTAAATCATATTGATAAATGTATAATCTACTCAAAACGTAGATATGTCATCTAAGTAAGTCCCAAGTACGTACGAGTAACATGCTGTTTGCATAACCTTTTTAGTGCAAACAATTTTTTTATTTTCAGTCGTCTTTCACCTTATTTTTTTTGCATTTTTTATGAAATGCGTAATTTACATGTTCTGGTACACAAATGTATGTGTACAAATGTACATGGCCAATTCTGGATTACACTTTTTTTTAAATAAGATTTGATCAAAAACTAAATGAGCAATACCATGTGTCTGCTATGCATTTTTTTTTCGTTTGTTTGCATTAGTGGTCGGCCGCCGGTGCCGCCGCGGGCGGAGCGAAAGTCCGCCGCCCGCTGCCGGGGATCCGCGACCTGACACCCATCTATTTATTGTATTGGCACTTTCTCGATTTTTTCGCAAACAATTACTCAATAGGATGGCACACTGAGAGCACTTAACGTCACAGGGGTCCCGCGGCCGGGCTCTGCTGACCGGCGTCAGGCTTTTTGTGATCGTACCTTAAGAGTTGCGTTTGATCGATCACCGATGAAGCACTAGTGAACTCACTTGCGGGTGGCGTTTGGAGGGCCGAGCACGGCGAGAGGGTTGTCGTCGTGTCAGCTGCGGCGGGACATGCCGTGCGGCGAGTAGCGGGAGCGAGCCGGCGACGGCACGGTGGAAAGCGTGCGAGGCGGTGCGCGGACGGCGCGCAACTGACTGCGCCCGGAGGCTGCGCGGCTGTTGTCTCACCGACTACGAGTACATTACGCGCCGGGAGCAGCGACAGCAAGCTACGTTAGCCATAATCGCGCGATGTAGCTTGCACAGATAACAGCGCGGAGTTATCAGAGCTATGCGTGTGTGTGGTGCACCGCGCGCGTGTGTGCGTGTGCAGCGCTGCACCGAGTCATCCTGGTGCTGCCCTGGCCCGCGCTGATTGCTGATCGATTACTCAAAGTTAGCCAAATTAACTTACTGTATAATATGCGTAACATAGTACGGGTTACAAACGCTAGTCAAACTCAATGACGCATAATCGTATAAGACACCCGCCTGTTCATACGGCAATCGCGTACTCAGAGACGCAAGAATCGCATTCTAATTTGATATCAATGTGCTTTACCGAGCACGCTTCCACCGTGTTGTAGTTTTAAGTAGACTAAGTTCCAATTTGGGCATATTTTAATTTAAAAAAAATAGGCCCATTTCGGAAATTTAGTACGTACCTATTTTTATTACAAAGGTAGTCTTATTACTATTTAGAGTAGGTACCTACGTAAGCGATGCTGGATATGATATATTTTTACTTACTGAATCTCAACAATTTACTTGTTTGCAACCCTTGCAATGGATGCACTGTTTATTAAGTATTAAGAATATATGTAATTATCTAGACGAATCATGAGGATGTTTCACACACTGCTTCACATATCCGCGGCGCGCCGCCGCGCATCCCACGTGCTAAAGTTTACATAACGCACGCCATGTGTACTACGGTTATATATGCAACTACTACTGAGAGCGCTTAACGACCACACGCGGACCAGTTTATGTCTGATCTCCCATTACCTATACCCGTCAAGAATGTTGCGGTCATGTTATAGTAGACGCGGGTTCACGGTTAATGTTGTGAATAAATCGGATGCAATGCCCACGCATATGCATAACGTTCTACTGAGCACATTGGCTGACCGAGTTGTCTTCCTGGCGGCCTTTATTGAATTAACTTTAAGATTGTTGCGAAGGTTCGCTCAAGTTCGGAGGTTAGATACTGGTTGTTGCGCGGGCGCGGGTGGTAAAGGTCGTTGGACTTAAATCAAATATTATTTACGAACGCAACATTAAGTTACAATGTATAATTTGTTACTTTAGAGTACCAACTGGCTGTAGAGAGACTGGCGTCATACCCAACACCACAATAAGCACAGGCGACAACGGCGTTTGCGACAGTCTCAACGACCTGCTGCGATTGCGACGCGTCGCGCGTTGAAGTCTTTAGCTCGCGCCGGCGCGCGCGCATTTCGCGATTGTTTCTGGTCACTGCGTCATCCAACCTGTTTGTCACCACTTAATCATGTTAATTGATTATGCATATTCAATGAACACTCAAAAAACGATGTTTGTTTACGTATTGAGCTCATGAGTTCGTTTGGCCGCTTCTTTCCTACCTCTCCCCTCCCGCTCGGCGACAGTAAACTCTCCGCGCACGTGACCGGCGCCCTACATACACACAGACACACGCACACGAGCGGCGCGCGTCGTCAACATCCACAAGTCACACGCTGCGTCACGTCACCACGCTCCCGGGAAGCCCGCTTACCTGCAGCCACAACTCAAAACTGGGAACAATTCAAAGTTACTCACTCGAGGACAATTCTAGACTTAGAAATCGTCTAGTGACGTCATAAAACTCTTTGTCCGATTACTAAACTTTACGTTGGTCGATTTTTTCGTTAAAAATTAAGCAAGCACCGGAGAAAAGTACCTACTGCTTACCAATTCAGTTGCATATTTGGACGGTGTCAAGGCCGAGGGCGGGAGAGTTGCGCGCGCGGCGGTCAGGGCTCGCGGGTCGACGACCGCGGGACGCGGGCTGCAGCGGGGCACGGGGGGTCGTCATGTGACTGCGGGCGCGGGCCGCGGGGAAGGGGGCGGGGGAGGCGGACCGGTCGAGAGTACGCGCCCATTCAGCGCCACCTGCGTGACGTCACCGAGCCCTGCGTCTACGCATCCCACGGGAATGCAGCCCGGGCTTTGTGTTGTGGAAAAAACCAGGGTTTCGGCTAAACCCATTTGGTACACAAAGAACTCGTGATGCCCCTTGTCCCTTTTTAGGGTTCCGTTGTCAACAAGGAACCCTTATAGTCTGGCCGTCCGTCCGTCCGTCTTCGGCTTAGCTCAGTAACCATTACTACTAGTTAGAAAACTGTAATTCGGCATGGGTACCTATATACCTCAAATACCAAATAACTTACACAGTCAAGAAGAAGATCTCGACGAAGCGTATTAAATCAATCATGCCGACAAAACAGTACCTACAATAAAATCTTGAAAAATATTTTTTTTAGGTTACCTCCCCTACACCTAAAGCGGGGATGTAATTTGTCTCTTTAAACCCATAGTGTGGGATATCGTTGGATAGCTTGTTCAAAAATATTATGGATTTTTTAAAACTATTTTTGAAATCAGTGATTGGTGTTCGAGATATTGGGCTTTAAAGCCCTAATTTTTGTTCCCCTCCCCAGCTGCGGGCTAAATGGCTACTACTGGGGATGTGCAAAAATTCGTGGTAGTAGTACATACAATGAATTTAAAAGGAAAAATATCACGGACAAGTAGGCATAAGTAGTAGGATTCCTTCTGTGAGGCGAAAACTAGCATGTCGTTTCTTTTCATGATAACAATTCTCCAATCTAAATTTGAAGATAGATAAATTCCGGTAATTTGTTCGGGTACGTGTGAGTTTGCTCACGTGTTCCTTCTTTGTTAATTAGTTGATATGTAGTTTTATGTATTTTTTTCTTTTTTATGGTGCACTATTCTGTATTAGCAGTGTACATATGCCTAGTGCGATATTGTGTGCTAAGTGTGTTAACATTTTTTTTTCTATGCCATTTCTATCTGTGAGTTCCTTTAATTGGCTTTTTATTACTATGTAAGATTTATAAGTCTCATGTTTTTGCAGCTGTTGGTACTCCCTAAGTATAAATAAATAATTAGTTACCGAGTAATAGTCGACCAACTTAATGTGTACAAACGACAACACTGTTAACTGACCATCCTGTGTTTATATAGAACCTTATTACAATGCACTTAAGGTGCACCGATGGTCAGTTAGCTGTGTTGTCGATAGTACTTGGAAAGGCCAATTTCCTACAAATTCGGCCGACGCAACCACACGGCACGTCGATGTAACTAAGACAGACAGGCAACTACGGAACCCTACACTGCGCGTGGCCCGACACGCACTTGGCCGGTTTTTTTTAATATTGGGGTGACTAAGAAGGGTGAGGTAAGACGCTCCTGATGGCTAGCGGTTCGGTGGCTTATGGACACTCAAAACTCGTCATAAGTTGCATTGTCGACCCTTTAAGATTGGACTTATATTTAAGATTTGCTGTGTTGAGAACACATCGTCGTCGCCAGCCTATACAGGGTAAGAAACCTGAATATGCCAGCTTCCGCATTATGCACACGCGTCTCATGCAAGTTTGTAAGTAGGTACTTATGCATGACATGCTTATATCTTGGTAGTGTGGCAACCTTGTTGCACAACAGGCTGGCTAGGCTGATTGGAAAAATGTAACATATATATTTATGTCTGAATTTTTATCTGTCATGTGACATAGATGCGTTCTAAAAAGCTTATGAACACAATGATGGAATATAAATGAGGTAGATAGGTTATAAGCGCTCCAAAAGTGGCACACTTAAACTGAGTAATTGCACCAATTTGCCTCAGTTTCGCGTCGTCAAATGGAAATCAAATCAAATCGATTTATTCCATCGCCTAGTGTCTGCAATACGGCCACATCTCAAATGTATTTTACTTTCGAGATGTGACCGTATTGCACTGTGCAATAGAGCCACATCTCAAATGTATTTTATTCTTGAGATGTGGCTGTATTGCAGTCACTAGGCGCCATAATAATATAAACTGTGTCGGAAATTATAAGACTAATTGCAATATTCATTACATTATAAATTACAAATTACGACTTAAAAAAAAGGAGGAGGTTCTCAATTCGGTTGTTTTTTTTTTTTTTTTTTCAATGTTTGTTACCTCAGAACTCCGTCATTGATGAGCCGATTCATTTTTTTTTTTTTTGTTTGTAAGTATATGCTTCCAGGTGGGTCCCATTTTTTTGAAAATTCAATTGGATGATGGGATCCATGAGGAATTGAGGGAACTCCTCAATTATATTAGGCACGCGTGTAGTGATTTTGGTATATTCTATTATAACTCGTGTATTTACATCCGGAAATCATAAATTGGTGGAGTGGAATTGATGATGAAGACCACAGATGACTTATGGAATTCCTCAATTATGAACTTAAAAGTACAAAAGTATATCACAGATTCTAATAAGATTCCGTTGAAATAGCAACTAATGAAGTGCCAAGGGTGATCCTTGTGGAATTGACGGAAGTCCTCAAATATTATCGGGTCACATACAGCGATTGGGTTTTTTTCTATAATAATCAACGCATTTGCTCTCGGAAATCAGTTCATGAGGTAAATTGGAAAAGAAATGTTCTCGTGGCTTGGCGGAGTACTAAATTGAAGTTGGTTAAAACTTTGTTTTTAAAGTAAATTATTTATATTTTTAACCGACTTCAAAAAAAAGGAGGCGAGTATGTTTAATGTTTGTTACCTCAGAACTCCGTCATTGATGAGCCGATTCGTAAATTCTTTATTTTGTTTGTAAGTAGGTAGTTCCAGATGGGTCCCATTTTTTTCAAAAATTCAATTGGATGATGGGATCCATGAGGAATTGAGGGAACTCTTCAATTATATTAGGCACGCGTGTAGTGATTTTGGTATTTTCTATTTTAACTCGTGTATTTACACCTGGTAATCATAAATTTGGTGGAGTGGAATTGATGATGAAGACCACAGATGACTTATGGAATTCCTCAATTATGTACTTAAAATTACAAATGTACGTCACAGATTCTGATAAGATTTCGTTGAAGTAGCAACTAATGAAGTGCTAAAGGTGATCCTTGTGGAATCGACGGAAGTCCTCAAATATTATCGGGCCACATACAGCGATTGGGTTTTTTCCCTAATAATCAACGCATTTGCTCTCGGAAATCAGTTCATGTGGTAAATTGGAAAATAAATGTGGAAATGTTCTCATGGCTTGGCGGAGTACTAAATTGAAGTCGGTTAAAACTTTGTTTTTAAAGTAAATCATATATGACATCATTGTGTGAACTTCTCTCGATTTATGTTGAATACAGTACACTTATTTCCATAGTGCACTCATAAGTTTAGATTGTGATGTTAAACAATAGACCAATCTCCAATTCAACCGGCATTTCATTTCGCCATAATTTCATAAAAAAAAGGATTTTCCAGTACTATTTCCTATAGGAGCATTGGCAGTCCCGAGATCGGTCGATGCAACCAATCTCCGCGAAGCAACCCGGCAACCTCGTCACATAAGGCGACGCCAAAACACGGAGCCACGTGGACGCGATAGCGTCGTCATCTCACGTGACAACAATGCTTTGAGTCATATTACCAATTAATCATTATCATTAGATTCATTCCGTGGCTGCTGTTATTGATATGTACGAGTATCTAGTTCAATCCACGAGGAAGCGGCGCCCTACTTCTCGTTGCGTTCTAGTTTGTGTTAGGTGCCAATTCATTATTGTTCCGTACCTCAAGAGGAAAAACGGACCCTTATATAGGATCACTTTGTTGTCCGTCTGTCTGTTTGACAGGACCCTTTATCTCGGGAACGCGCGGTATCGAGTTGAAATGAAAACCGTATACTCAAGTTCACTGTCGCTTGAAGCTGTGAAATAATCAAACTTCTAAGATAATGTAAAAAAAAGAACCATACGGCCGTTTATGCCGCAAAAAACGTATATTTCGTCACTCTCAAGCGAATCAAAATGTATAGGGTACTTTCCGTTGACATGGAACTATGAAATTTGGCAAGTAATATCGTACAAGTACCTACAGGGAAAAATCTGAATAGGTACTATACATTTGTAATTAGGTACGGAACCCTCGGTGGGCGAGTCCGACTCGCACTTGTCCGGTTTGTCTGAATATGACTCAAAATCTAAACGCGGTCGCCCGATGGCTCTAGCCGCTGCTCAAGGAAAATCCTATCATAGAATGGCCACATAATTACCATTTGATTACAATAATCGGCGACTTCAACTCTAGTTTTGGCGAAGAAAAACAACTAAATAAAAAACAACTAAATAAAAACAACTAAATAAAAAACAACTAAACTAATTAAGAAAACTGCGTCATGGAGCCGCCTGCGCAGAAAAATTCGGAGGTCAATACGACACATGCGTTTAACATTTCAATTTGATATCACTGTGTGTCGCGCCGCTTACACGCGCGATAATATCAAATTGAGATGCGAAAAGTAAGCCAGATTGAACCCATTGAATGTGTGATATGGTTGACATGCAATGTTATGCGCATATCAGGCGGCGTGGCGGAGACGGCGGCTCGCTCCCTTCGCAGTAATTTCTCCTCATCAAGTGCCTACTTAATCATTATGAAGTATGCACATACATACATTACATTTAATTGTCCTTAATCTTGATTACCTTCATTACAATGAGATGATAAGATTACAATGCGGCGGTTCATTAAAGTATTAAACTATTTACATATTTGTCAATGTAGCTATTATCGAAACAACACTTAGTGCGCAATCGCAGGTACTCGTAGTAGAAGAGCACCACTGTTCCTTGAACTAGAATACCGACAGACGACACTTGTGTTCCCTTCCCACTCGAAAGTCTAGTCATTTAGAGCGTGCATCTAGATATGTTTACCTGTTGAATGGGCTAAAAGCTGTTTTAATTCCTATACTTATGATCGTGGCCCAGTGGTTTGGGCAAGCGGCTATCAAGCGGCGGTCGTGGGTTTTTGAATCCCAGGTCGTACCAAATAATTTTTCGGAACTTATGTACGAAATATTTACCGTCAGCTTTTCGTTGAAGGAAAACATCGTGAGGAAACTGGTCTAATCCCGATAAGGTCTAGTTTTCCCTCTGGGTTTGAAGGACAGGTGGCAGTCGCTTTCGTAAAACTAGTGCTTATGCTAAATCTTGGGATTAGGTGTCAAAGAGGACCCCGGGATCCTTCGGGGCACAACCGGGGATAACGCTAGGAGGACGATGACTTTATGATCCTAGTCGGGATGTTGTGTTTTTTTAAATGTGTTTTGTTACGTGTTTGAACATATCGTCATTATTAATATGTCCTTTGCGATTACTATCTATTATTAAGATGTTATGTTAAGGGGCTACCCGAGGTTTTCATCGATTTTTGGCAAGTTTTGAATCATATCTCCTACTTTTGCACTACGGATAGAATTATAAGTCAAACGGCTATCGGTTCTTCAAACTTTTATCTCCATTTTTGTCTCCGGATTTTGAAAGAAATGGATATTTAATTCATATTCAATTCATCAACATCGTCTAAAATAACACTTATTTCGTAACTCTATTGACGTGAAAGATCTAACGTTATACGTAATCTACATATTAAGGTTCTTCTTAAACGTCTCTAAAAACGTTTTTAGGGTTTTCATTTTAAACTAATTAACACAAAAGTTATGGCCAGAAAACCAGTTTTTTGGCCTAAAATTATTCAACTTTGATGCCAAATATCTCGAAAACAGTGAACCTTGAAGTAAATATGGGATACTATATTGCTTAAAGCCGTTGTTGTTAAAAAAATAAGCCACAAAAAACATTGGAAAACTAAGGGATTCAGATCGAAGGTCATTGGCGTATGGGAGCCCCTTAAGGCATCCAACTCAGGAACTCGTAATCAATACGGTATGTCAACAAAACCACGTCATGCGGCAGTAAACTACAGAACAAACGGTCGGCGTGTCATGTAGCATGCGAGGTGTCGGGGGCCCGGCGTTGTGGACATACACCCTAGCTAATCTGATCGCTAGTGGACCTTATGTCGTTGCAGTAAGGTTCACGAGTGGTCAGTTTATGGTTGCTACATCTCGACAGCACGCGCGTGGCGCGTGCCGCCTTCGGTTACTCGTAATCACCTCTGCTAATTGATTACTCGATTGATGCATTCGCAATGGGCGATCTTTAGCAGTTGCTATCTTCTGATTGTCCCTTAGGAGCATCTTCGGTGCGAATCTTTCACTCCATATAACCTACGGAGCATGTAACCAGCTATCCATAACACCATCTGATGGCGATGTTATACTCGTAGGTACATGTGGATATACGTCGTGAATGTATGCTTCTCATCGTCGTCATCATTTATATCAGCCGAAAGAAGTCCACTGCTGGACATAGGCCTCCCCCAAAGAGTGCCGCAATGACCGCCGGTCCTGCGCCACCCGAATCTAGCGGACTCCCGCCGCCGCCGCTACATTGCAAGTAGAACCGATGGCCGGTGGGTCGGAAAGGTTCTCGCGTGGTACTGACCATAAGTATACCGGTAGGGTAGAAGTCCCCCACAAGGTTGGTGATCAGCAGGTCGATCACGTAACTTATTGTACGCGCGTCAGGTAGACCTAAATGTCATGCACTTTTTATATGGATAAAATGACAGCTAAACCCTTGTATGCGGATGTCAAAAATTGCTTATCAAAATATGACCTTGAGATTGAAAACTGTAGGTTCAAATGCTTGCCACGGATCCGTGTCTAAGCACACGAGGGGTTAAACTGTTCTAACGCGCGTTACGTGATTACCCCTCTGGTCAAGGAATACTCATATGATAAATTAATCTATCTAATTAATCTATGTCGCTTTGACGTAATCTATAACTTAATTTCCACCATTTGCAGACGGTTATTAGGCGTAAAATGAACGTCACAAAAATATAACATCGATCCGCGAGCCTGCGCGTCCTCGCCAGGAATGCTCACAATCGCCTGAGCCGATACAATTCAATGGCTCAGTTAATTGCTTCTCAATTTAGCCTGTAAATTGGAAAACAATTGTAGCGCGGCTCCGCCGACCCGCGGCGATCGACGACGCAAGTACTTACTAGCCAGTCGCCGCGCATTAACGACACGGCGACGAGACGGAAGCGACGTGAATCTTCACACATGTTTACAGATTAGGTACCTTAGAATTCAAGTGAATTAAGGATTCACCGGGTAGACCCTCAGCCGAGCTCCGCTGGATGCGGCTGGCGCAGGACCGGTTACTGTGGCACTCTTTGGGGGAGGCCTATGTCAAGTAGTGGACGTCTTTCGGCTGGTATCATATGACGACGGATTCACTTTGTTGAAAGGACCCGGAGAGTCGACGAGCATATAATTCATTTTCACAAAAAGTAACGTCCAAAAAAGATTTTTTGGCTTAAAATTGCCAGTTTGGTGCCATATATCTCAAAAACTGTGAGTTTTGAAGTAAATATGGGATACTATTTTGATAAACCTCGTTGTATACTATAAATGCGAAAGTATGTCTGCCCGTCTGTTTTTCTGTAAGCCTGTCGTTACCTCTGGACCTATTTAGAAGAGTCCCGGCGAAGGACAAAGGATCGTTTTTATCCCGGAAATCCCCCTTGGGGATCCTAAGGGGGTGAAATTGGGGCTCAAAGTTTGTACCGAGCTACGACATAAACGAGCTCCAAGCGGACGGAGTCGCGGGCAGAAGCTAGTTATAACTAGATCTAAGATACATACAAGGGTATGTATCTTGGATTTAGTCTACCCTAGTGGTTAGGGAAGAGATGTAGATGGGGATTGCAAATAAGAATTGTATGATTCTAGGTGTCTGATTTACCACACTTTACACACAGTGCGACGTCACGACCACCGCGCGACGTCACCGGACGCTTCGGTGACTCACCTTGAAGTCGTACGACTCCTACTACGATAGGACCACTGGGAAATAAACGGAAAAACACGTGTAAATGACATGCAAGTTTTACCAACAGGTACTTGCGGTTAAGCGGATAATACGTAGGTGTTCGCAATCACCTCAACTTTGTAGTCTCGTAAAAATATATTGCAATAAAAACACATCGGTTAAAAAAACCAACTGACAGCCGAGTACAATAGGTGCATTTTTCAGTTATTGTACATTGATGACAATCATATACAATGAGTACGACGTGGTTATACATGTAACTTTCTTCATTGGAATTGGAGGTAGGTGCTTATCGTCGTGTTAAACAATTCGGATAGTATAAAACCTACCTATCAAATGCATTTAGATAAAAACTAGCTTCTGCCTGCGACCCCGTCCGCGTGGCGTTTATACTTTATATCGAACACACATACAAACTTTCACCCCTATCACCCCCTCAAGGTGATTTTCGGGATAAAAAAGATCCTATGTCTTTCGTAGGGACTCATAATATTTCTATACCACATCTAGATCAGTTAAACGGTTTAAGCGTGAAGAAGTAACAGACAGACACACAGACGCACTGTCGCATTTAAAATATTAGTATGGATGTTAAGAGAACTGAGAATCAAACCAGGAATTCACCTGGTGGTGGAAAAAGGTCCGAAGTATTCGGGAAGTACAGCCACACTTTACAAATAACTATACGAGTGAAGTGAGAGTGCGCCGTTCCGGAGTTGAGTACTCCTGATGATAACAGTGACGCACCTCATCATCATCATCATCATATCAGCCGAACGACGTCCACTGCTGGACATAGGTCTCCCCCAAAGAGTGCCAAAGTGACCGGTCCTGCGCCACCCGCATCCAGCTGACGCACCTGCATTCCATTAACTAGAGCCTGAGCTGCAAACAGCGAGTTCTTATAGCAAAACTCATTTCGAAAAGAAAGTATATACTCATTATTCTACTGTTGAAGTACACAACAACATCCAGACTTGGAGACCAGGTTGTGCCCTAAAGGAGCCTGGGGTCCACTTTGACACCTAATCACTAGTTTCACGAAAGCGATCTGACCTTCCAACCCAAAAAGAAGACTAGACCTTATTGGGATTAGACCGGTTTCCTCGCCGAAAAGCTAACAGTAAATAATCCGTACATGTTCCAAAAAACTCATTGGTACGAGCCGGGATTCGAACCCACGACCGCCGCTTGCCTGCCGTATGCCTGAACCACAAGGCTACCGTAGCTGAACCAATAGCCTTTAACTTTAGGTAGGTAGATACAACCAACCAAATAGTTATAGCTATTTAACTGCAAAACCATTAGACATATGACTAAAGTGATCGGAAGGGATCGATAGCGGTGGGAATCGTTTCATACTCATACTCATACTCATTTATTAGTAATGCACAAATACATTAAAAGTCAAAAAGTTGATATTAGATTTAATTTAATTTATTCTAATTTATTTATAATGTCAAAATGTATACACGTCAAATGAAATAAAATAAAATAAAATAAAAAAATCACAATTACACTGCGGTCAGCGAGGCCCGTGCCAATATGCAGCGTAGATTAGGGTTCCCGGTGGGCGTGGCAGACTTTACGACGTATTAATACGCGGGTTACAGCACTTACAGCCTCGCTCGGCAGGAGTCGCCGAAATAATTTTCCAACCATCACCCAGCGGGGCGGCCGCCGCGCCGCCGCCGCTCACCTAATACGGCTATATTAACTGTAATAATAAAAACCTTTCGGATGATAATGACAGATCTATATGAATTACCGGTTTGGAGATTCCATGGCCGCAGCGGGCAGCGGGGCGACGAGCGACATTTCGTACATTCGAGCGACTTCAATATTATGGGAGGCCCGCTGACGCCCGGCCGAACGGTTGTACCGCCAGGCAAGGGCGTACCTATAGTTGCAATTAATATGGGGGGAGGTTATGGACGGCGAAGGTCATACCAGTCCTATCGAACGTCCAAGGTACCGCTTTAGCGACATGGTCCAGGTGGGTCTGCGCGAGCTCCAAAACTGCAATTGGCGCGAGTTAACACAGAACCGAGATGCCGGCTGCACACACTCGTTGAGACACCCCGAGACAGACCGAGAACACTCTCTCTCGCCCGCTCGGGTCTCGCCTCGGTCGCGTGTCGGTTTTTGCGGCCGAGTCAAAGGATTCTTCCGCTGTTCAAATAACGCAATGAGTGAGTACATGGTGTGCTCTCGTCGAGAGAAGATTCATTTTGGGTTGCTGAGGCAACGAAGTAAGTAAGTATCCATGAAAGCAGTGCGAGGTGGCGGAGCGGCGTGCGAGGTAAATAACCACCAATAGAAAGAGATGATAACGATACAGCCGATGAGACCGATATAGCCGACCGAATCGCTAAACTTAAGTGGCAGTGGGCGGGGCACATTGCACGTAGAACCGATGGCCATTGGGGCGGAAAGGTTCTTGAGTGGCGACCACGTACCGGAAGGCGCAGCGTGGGTAGGCCCCCCACAAGGTGGACTGATGACCTGGTAAAGGTCGCGGGAGTCCGCTGGATGCGGGTGGCGCAGGACCGGTCATTGTGGCACTCTTTGGGGGAGGACTATGTCCAGCAGTGGACGTCTTTCGGCTGATATGATGATGATGATGACTAACATAGTTATTTAAGGTTATTTGTACACTTTATGGACTCCAAACGTCTGAAATAAACGATTTTAAATTTTAAATAAAGTATTTCTTTATTTTAGCAGCTCAATAAGAGTCGGTATAGTATTTGACTATTAAGGGGATGCCTTGATTCGAGTCGAACACGCCCCCTAGACAAAGACACGCTTATGCCTTCCGCGCACGAGAAAAAGAGATGGAACACTTTTCGGGAATGGCTTTTTTGGACTAATTTCGATAAATACCTAACTTAGAGAAGTTTTATTTAAATTTCATAAAGTGAGATTTTAGATGAGATAAAATACTATAGTATTAACTTGATTGTGTCGTAAAATAATGTATCGTTTGAGTAGGCTGAGTAAAAAAAGGAAAATACAGACCCAACTTTGGATTTTATTTCTATCGAGGAAATTTAAAGCAATCATGTATCGGTAAAATCAGAAAAAACATCATATAGTCAAGAATCATATATCTGAAATTGAGACCTTATTGTTTCTTAATCTAGTCAGAAAGGCATTTCAAAGTACGCGATAATTTCCAATGCACCGCCTTAATAGACGGCCAAGCGTGAGGAGTTGAGGACACTCTCGAGTAGGAATGAGACCATTCTTAAGACTGCGTCTGCTGACTTGAGGACGCTATCACATTAAGTATGGTTTATCAATATGAGGTTTAGAGCCGGCTCGCGTGATATCGCGTGCGCGAAGACAATGCATTAAGAGGAAACACAACGGCCATTTTTCCATAGAAACGTAGTCCCCTGTTTTCTCCCTGGATAATGGCAGTCGAGCAATATTTGTTTTTCCATAAATCAATGGCTACTAATTGACATGTTCCTATGTTTTCCTTTTTTTCATAAATGTATTCTTAAAAGAGATATTAGCCTTCAAAAACCTAAAAAACATGCCAGATTTTCCGCTGTGTTCAAACACCCAGAAAAAAATTTTGACTAGATTATTTAAAAAAAGGAAAACATAGGAACACGACCAAAGCCTTTCTTTGATTTTTAATAAAAAAATAGTTAAACAGGTCAAGTTTTGGAGAAGAAATCAGGGGACTACGAAACGTTGATTTTATGTACTTTTAATAGGTATTTTCGGTTCAAGCTGCGGTTGTCTCTATCGCGCTCTGCGGGGGGAGGCTCGAGGTTGGCGCGACAGCAATACATTTTACGAATACCTATTTCTCAATTATCTCGCCTTTAGTGTTTCCTCTTAAATGCGAAAGATAACTCGTCATTGTGGAAAATAACAGATTTAACACCATATTTATATGTTACCTACTAGTTTCTCTGTGTTCCTAGATATGATCAGCTGTCTGGTCGACGATATCTTTATCGCGCATAGGCCGTCAGTTGCGCCGATGGCGTCGCCTGTGTCCATTACTGTAGGTAGGTATTCCACGATTGTGAGATGGCCATGAAGAGCATAGCGGACGTGGTTTCTTCTTATGATCCACAGGTTGTTCTATACGAAACTAGCTTCTGCCCGCGACTCCGTCCGCGTGGAACTCGTTTATATCGTAGCTTCATTCAAACTTTTACCCCCCATTTAAAACTATCCTATGTCCTTCCCTGGGACGCATTTATCTCTATGCAAAATTTCATTTAATGGGTTCAGCGGTTTATGCATGAGGTAACAGAGACGCAGACAGGCAGATACACTTTCGCGTGTATAAAATTAGTATGGATCGGTTCAGCTGTATAAGCTTGAAGAGGTAACAGACAGACAGGCATACACACTTTCGCGTTTATAATATTAGTATAGATACGAAAAACTATAGGTACTCTTATTGCGGGAGACAATTATACGGAATGCGAAATGTGTAGTTTAACTTGCTTTAGTAAATCTTTTTAGGCGTCTGATTACTCAAAGTTGTGCAGAGCACATGTTGAGTTAAGCAGTGGTGCTAGGTACAAGAAATTGGCAGTATTTATGCCCGTTCAAAGGGCAGGTGTCCCGGCGGGCGGAAGGGGGCAGCTTGCAAACACTGCGCTTGGCTTCATGCTGTTGAGGAACGTAAACAACGGAGCATCGGCTTGGCGGTATTAGTGTGCGCTTTGCAAATACGTACCTTGCGCAATTACCAGCTATGCTCACAACCATCTCTACTCACCCGCCATTCTCCCCTAAGTATCTTGGCGCTTGCGCCTGAACGATACGAGTTACTACGCATAATCGGAGGTCAGACTTACGCTGGTACATGAGTTATATGTATGTGAATACCAGCGCAGATATTTTATTTCAAAAAATATAGAAGCTTCCGTACAAACGTATTAGCAGCAAGAGTATTAGCTACGCGGGCCAAGTGCTCAAAATGACCTACACACGACTGAATGTCAAGAGGATAAGGACTGTCTGGATAATGTTGTGCGTGTTATTTTGCGTAGCCACTTGCCCCGTATCATGGTCGGCCGTATCACGCGATAAGTGACAAGATAGAGCGTCAGTCACTGGCTGACACCGTTCGATAGAACGAGACTGACGCTCTATCTTGTCACGTCACTTATCGCCTGATAAGGCCGACCATGATACGGGCTTCTGTTGACACCTGAGTAAGTCTAATCGCCGTTTGCGTATAGGGGGTCAAATTCTGCATGAGAGTAAAACTTTTTATGAATAGTCCGGGCATTCCCACAGAGTGAAGGGCGCTCAGAAATGTCCTTGTGGTTGTGATCGTATCTCACGTTGCCAGGGAACAGGGAATACCTAACATAAATAAAAATAATGTACATTATTTTATGTTGAACACGTGCCGTTATCGGAATTCGTTTGAAACAGCACACTCATTGAAATAAAACATCATTGTGGGTTCGGAATTACTATAATTTGCATGGTAAAGTTATATCACATCTACGTATGTCATCGTAACTATGTGTACCTACTGGCAGCTCACGCGATGCGGGCAGTTGATAAAACAGTAGCCCTTTTGATTGAGAACATTATCAGCTTCTTGTTGTGAGAAATAATCCCGGCTCTGTATCATTCGCTTTGAGATATTGTCTATGTGTTCAAGTACCTGACACGAGCCCTAATCTCTTCTACCTACGCAAGATGTTTTTGCTACGCAAACAATGCAAAGTCACTGTACCACAACTTATTTGTTTACGATCTCATAACGCGTAAAAAAACGATAAAAACATGATAATTAGGTGTCAGTGACCTACGTAAAACTCTAAATGTTGCAAGTTTGAAATCATAACAAAACTCAACTTTGCACAGTTTAAGTAACTTAGTGACATTTAGTTTGTTAACCGTTTATATCGGTCCTTAATCTGAAAATTTTAAATTATTATTGTTTATGTTAGTATTATTTTATTGTAAATTACCGTTTGACATGTAAAAGTGCCCTTGAGGCCTATTTGCAGAATAAATATTTGATTTGATTTGATTTAAGTACCCAATGCCTTAAATACCTGAATATGTTGAAACATTATCCCCATATTATAACGGCGAGCCATTGCTAAAAACATCGTCTATAACAAACGTCACGTGGCTTTAAAGGTATTAGTTAATTTTTTGAACATTTGTTGCGAATCATTGCAGACAACAAGATTTGCAGACAACAGGTTTTCCTTGTATTGCTGTTGCGGCAGGCTAACAGCGTGATATTTTAAGAAACTTATGTAACAATCTTTCATAAATTGGCTTTCCATTTGCGCGAAATTCCCCCGTTCCTAGAATAAACTTGTATGAACTAGATTAACTTGAGAAATTAGTTTGTCACGTGATACGTTGGAAAAACGGTTATTCTCAAGTAATTCTAGTTTATACAAGTTTATTCTAGGAAATGAGAAATTTCGCGCAAATGGAAAGCCAATTTACGAAAGATTGTTACATAAGTTTCTTAAAATATCACGCCGTTAGCCAGCGAATGTCAAAAAACGTTTTGTATGGTCGTCGAACCACCTTAAGGCCGCTCCCTTCCCGACTGAAGCTGCTGCCTGCGCCCACGCGCCTAACACTCGGTATTGGGGACACGACTTAGGATCAGGACGGACCTTGAACTCCTCCAATCTCGGTCTTCTCCGTGAAATCAAGTTTAATGTCGTATGTCATGTCCACTCGACTATATGTAGGTATAGCTTATGGGGCACACCGAAATGATTGGGAATAGCAAAAGCTGATCGAAGATGTAACTTAATTATGGTTCATTGATAACCGACTTCAAAAAGGGGGTTTTGCATAACATTAAACATTTTATTAAGTCAGTGATTCAAGGCTGAAGTTGGCATTGAAATGATTGCAAAGGAGAATTGCAAAGTTGAGACTATCTGATGCTTTTCTGCCGTGTTACTAATCAGTCCCGGACACTGTGATGGTATTTCCCTTCAGGCTTATAACATATATATAGGCTTACATTATAGCCAAAATGGTTGAAGTGAAACGGAACCCTTATAGGTAGTTTCGCCATGTCCGTCTGTCCGTCTGCGGCTTAGCTCAGTGAGCCTCACTACTAGAAAGCTGTAATTCGGCATGGGTTTATAAATCAATCACGCCGACAAAACCCTACAATAAGTTTTTTGAAGTGAAAACTTCTTTAGCGGCGCTGCAGGGCACTTTTAAGGGATGGGGAAAAATTGTTAAAATCGCCACAGATTTTTGTGACGTCAGATGCGTAAAGGTGAGATCTCACCTTAGGCATGATGTGTAGACAGGCCGACTGTAACGCGGACGGGACTTGGGGGCGGGGGTTGGGGGCGGGGGTTGGGGTTAAAAACAAGCACCTGCTGCACATACTCATGGTCGTGGCAGCTGCCCGTGACATTCCCATCCACCCCTCTTCATATTAAACTACTTTTTAATCAAATCTTTAAGATCATCATGAATGATAATTTATCTAGGTACTTCAGATAATGCATCAACATGCCAATCCTCAAACAACGTATTTACTACTAAAATGAGTCGTATTGGTAAGTATTCCGCTAACAAAGAGCGGCGAGTTAGTACAAGAAATTTCACTTAAGACTGTGCATTGGAAATTATCGCGTGCTTTGAAACGCCGTTCTGACTAGATTAAGAAACAAAAAGGCCTGATTTTAAGATATGATTCTTGACTATAAGATTGTTTACCTGATTTTATCTATACATACATACATACATACATACATTCACGCCTTTATTCCCAAAAGGGGTAGGCAGAGCACATGAAACGTATGTTCCAGCGCCACTATGAGTATGAGTTTATCGATACATGATTGCTTAAAATTTCCTCGATAGAAAAAAAGTCCAAAGTTGGGTCTGTATTTTCCTTTTTTTACTTCGATCATTAAGAATAAAACGAGTGACGTGTCAGATCCAAACAACTACAGACCCATCTCTTTAGCGACTGTAATTGCAAAAGTGCTGGATAGTCTGCTTGATCAACAGTTAAATACTCATATCAAGTTAAATGACGCCCAGTTTGGATTCCGAGCTGGGTTATCCACTGAATCAGCTATTTACTGTCTCAAGCGCACTGTCCAGTACTATGCTAATGAGCGAACCCCTGTGTATGCTTGTTTCTTGGACCTTTCTAAGGCTTTCGACCTAGTGTCGTACGATATCCTGTGGTCAAAATTATCTAAAGAGACAAGCATGCCGGGGGCCATTGTGAATATATTTAAGTATTGGTACAAACATCAAACTAATGTTGTAAGATGGGCCGGATGCGTATCTGACGTGTATCGGTTGAAGTGTGGAGTGAGACAGGGCGGGCTGACGTCTCCGAAGCTCTTCAATCTCTATATGAATGGGCTGCTCGATGAACTCAGTAACACTCCTGTAGGTTGCTCCGTGGGCGGAAAAATAATAAATAACATCAGCTACGCCGACGATATGGTGTTACTGAGTCCATCCATCAGTGCATTGAGAAAGTTGGTAGCTGTATGCGAGCGCTACGCTGCTGTCCATGGCCTTAAGTACAATGCGACGAAGAGTGAGTTAGTGGTGTTTAAGGCTGGCAATAAAACCTACAATATTGTCCCACCAGTTTTACTTGACGGTACACCGCTAAACAGAGTCTCCAAATTTAAGTACTTGGGGCACTGGGTAGCAGATACGCTATGCGATGATCAAGACATAGAGAGGGAACGTCGAGCAATGGCGGTCCGGTGTAATATGCTGACTCGTAGATTCGCACGATGTAGTGATAGCGTTAAGGTTACCTTGTTTAAGGCATTCTGCCAATCTTTTTACTCGTGTGCACTATGGGTTAGCTATACACAAAGGGCCGTCAATATATTGAGAGTTCAATACAACAATGCATTCAGGATGCTGATGGGTCTCCCTCGCTATTGCAGTGCGTCCGGCATGTTCGCGGCGGCGGGCGTGCCGGGATTCTATGCAATTTTACGCAACAGAATAGCATCGTTGATGCAAAGGGTGCGAGGTAGCACCAACAGCATCCTGAGTTCACTGGCTGAACGGGTAGATTGCCCGATTATGCGACATTGGGAGGAATCACACACTCCGGTGCGTGCCTCTCCCCGCAGATATTAGGTTTAAAGATTATGTCACTAACACTAGTTGTAAGTAATTTGTTACTAACAAGTTATGGAACTAGAGTCCGAAATAAAGATTTTTTAATTTAATTTACTCAGTTTACTCAAACGATACATTATTTTACGACACAATCAAGTTAATACTATGGTATTTTATCTCATCTAAAATCTCACTTTATGAAATTTAAATAAAACGTCTCTAAGTTAGGTATTTATCGAAATTTGAAGAATGTTACATCTCTTTTCCTCGTGCGCGGAAGGCATCAGCGTCTAGAGAGCTAGGGGGCGTGTTCGACTCAAATCAAGGCATCGCCTTAACGGCACTACTTAAGTAATTTGCAACCCCGCCTCGTATCGCTAAAGGAAAATAATAAACATAAGAATATTTTATTTACGATAACTTAAAACAAGAATTTACTTAGATACAGCAACCCCCACACTAGGCGCTGCCCTGTATCGTAGGAGTCAGATCAAACACAAGCATTTAAAGTAACATGCGGCTTTTAGCAATCTTCAAAATATTTTTTTTTATATGTGAGGAGTTTATGGGGCAATAAAAACATGCATAATATTGAGTTTTGCTCATTGTGATTTTGTGTTTGAGTGAATGAATTTAGGAGAGTGTGTGTAGTGTGAGTGTAGGAGAGGGAAAGATGCAAGTAGCTCTTTGATTCAGGGTTTCTTCAGCCAGACCCCGTATCATGGTCGGCCATGAGTGTCCGTCTCGTTCTATTGAACGGTGTCAGCCACTTATCACTTGTCACTTATCGTGTGATAAGGCCATCCATGTTACGGGGTCTGATCGCAAGTCCAGTAAAACAACAGCTCCCGTTTAGTCTTAGCTTAGCCGCGGCAAATCGGCAGTTTTGTGTAGTATGTGATTATAGATACGAAACAAATATTTTAAAGCGTTTTGCGAATGTAGTTTTTGCAATAGGAATGGGAACTTTAGAATAGAATAGAATAGAATTATTTATTTCAGGTTTAAGACCCACATAATTGTTAGTTACATTTGTCCTTATTCTATGTTAGTTTTATGTCTAAGCAATTATTTAATATATTTGACACACGATCTTACTTGCCCTACCCAGTAGTGCATCAAAATAGGGCAATCAAATCTGCCAGCTAATACCTTCAGGATACTATTTTGGCCACTTCCGAGTAGTGCCATGATGGATGCAATTTTTTTTCGCATTATGGCCTGTAACCCATCCGTGCGGGCCTCGGCGAACATGCCAAAGGCACTGCACCGCCTCGGTAACCCTAACAGCATCCTGAAGGCATTGTTATATTGGACGCGAAGGGCGTTATATGCTCGCTTGGTGCACTTGACCCACAGGCCGCTGGAGTAAAAAGACTGGCTGTACGCCTTAAATAATGTAATTTAAACCTCCTTCGAGCATTTTGCGAACCTGCGGGCCAGCATATTACTCCTCACAAATAACGCCCTCCGCTCCCTTTCAATATCCTGTCCATCACAAAGATCATCGGTGAGGATGTGACCAAGACATAAAATTACTTACAACTTTAAATTACTCTTTTCTTTAGCAGATCGGGATAGGGTGGAAGTTGCAGAATTGTCTTGAGTTGTGAGTGAAGATGGTGGCTAGATACAAGAATAATTTCCTAACGCGTACAACTTCAGCTTCCTTGTAAATGACTACGGTAGGATAGCGCCGGGGTCTACGAAAGGCCACCTTCAAAACTGCTGATTACGCAAGAGCGAAAGATCCAGGATCATCAGTAAAGTTTTAGCACAGCCAACTCAAACTCGGATACAGTAATCTAGGATGGACTGACACAGAGCAAGATAAATCAGGCTTAACAACTTCTGATCAGCTCAATGCTTTTACATACGCATATGTAGAAACATTATGTACCGTACCTACATACCTACTCGTTTGTCATCAACCATCATATGTGATATGTCATGCCCGACTCGTCTAGCTGAACGATGCTTTGTGTCACTGTTATTGTTTGTAGTTGTACAGCACACGAGCCAATGAGAATCAAGATATGAATTATGGTCGTTCTTATTGTTATTGTTTGGCCATTTATGTGCAGGCAGGTACGCTGATGAAGCTGGGGCCTCGAGACACTGACAAATATGCATAAGGCACAAAGGCGATTGTTCGTCTTGCAAGGCCTCCGTGGCCATATGTAAATATAGCCTGAAAACGCCAAGTCATTGGAAGACTCAAGAATTCTAAGTTCAGTTTCTTAGATAGAAGCCTTCGATTGTGCACTACAATGGATTTTACTGTCCGGTAGTCCGATTTTTTGACGGTCCGATATGGCACGCCAATAAATGTATATAGTAGTTTGTGCACTACAATGAATTTTACAGTACATATGGTGCTACTTTCCCGCACTAGTGCGGAAAAGAACACTTTTCGTGCATATGTCGAAACTTTAAAGAACCATATGTACAGTAAAACGTACGATACACGTGCGAATAGGTAGTTCGCAACTCGTACCTATCGATTTAAAACACTCCCTTCGGTCGTATTTTAATTTATCACCACTCGTTGCGAATTTCCTATTTTTGGCACTTGTATCGTAAATAACTATTACCGTCCGACATTTACAATTTAAAATTCATTGTAGTGCACAATCGCCCTCTCAGTGCTTTGCTTCGGGACCTTTTGTGACGTTATCGCGCTTTTTTGGGGAAGAGCACTGGCAACCCTCTTAATATCCGATTTTAATGACTGGTAGGGCACGCCGTAAAATGTGTTGGTGAGTAGATAAGTCTAGCCCAGACGCGCCGGAGCCTGCGATGGCGGAAACGCCGCTTCTCTTCCGAGCATGCTTCCTGCGAGTGCACTGCGTAATGTTATCACTGATTGATGGTGTAATTAATATGCCGTAAGCAATTATTTTCCGCGTGCGACTACGTACTAGACGATGCTTGATTCCATGCCTTTTGTTCCGAATCATGGTTTCTAGTACTTAGGGTTCGCTCGGCCCGTAAACAGACAGTTTTTTGCAGAAATTACTACTTTACGCTCTAGGAAAACTATTTTTGTTAATCGCTATTGCTCCCAATCCCAATCGTTCAACCAGAAATTCAAAATTTAGATTTTTATTTTTATTTGTAAGAGTTACATAAATAGTCTTAAAATATAGTGTTAAAGTAATCATACAAATATTAGATTTATAAGCTATAATTTACTTTAAAAACAAAGTTTTAACCGACTTCAATTTAGTACTCCGCCAAGCCACGAGAACATTTCCACATTTCTCTTCCAATTTACCACATGAACTGATTTCCGAGAGCAAATGCGTTGATTATTAGAGGATAAAACCCAATCGCTGTATGTGGGCCGATAATATTTGAGGACTTCCGTCGATTCAACAAGGATCACCTTTGGCACTTCATTAGTTGCTATTTCAACGGAATCTTATCAGAATCTGTGATATACTTTTGTACTTTTAAGTACATAATTGAGGAATTCCATAAGTAATCTGTGGTCTTCATCATCAATTCCACTCCACCAATTTATGATTTCCGGATGTAAATATACGAGTTATAATAGAAAATACCAAAATCACTACACGCGTGCCTAATATAATTGAGGAGTTCCCTCAATTCCTCATGGATCCCATCATCCAATTGAATTTTCAAAAAAATGGGACCCACCTGAAAGCATATACTTACAAACAAAAAAAAAAATTATGAATCGGCTCATCAATGACGGAGTTCTGAGGTAACAAACATTGAAAAAAAAAAAAAAAAAAACAACCGAATTGAGAACCTCCTCCTTTTTTTTGAAGTCGGTTAAAAAATAACATGTCAACTTAGGTACCTCTTGAATCTTTCAATAATTGTGATAATTTTATAATCATCTTTATCGAAGGTGAGGGCAGTACTTTTTCATGTTTGAATTTCAACTTTTAATTTAAAATAGAGTAAGTAGATAAGCTAAGCATTAACAAAGTAGGTAATACTAAAGCAACTGAGATTTTTCTACACACGGTGATAAGTCAAAAGTCAAAAGCAATTTATTTGCCCAAGATTGAGCAAGAACCGATGGTGGTTACAAAGACTGCAAATTATACTTTCGAAAAAAAAACTTAGATTTAGTCGGCCCTTTAGACCTATGAAAATGGTTATAACATTCATACTAACATTACAGTGTGAATTAACGAAATTTGGGTACCTACGGAGTTTCCATCAACCATTTTTAACCCTTACTAGTTTCGCCATATTAAAGAAGTAAGTTTTCTACTTGATATCAATCAGCTAAACAGTTAAGTTGGCGCTAATGGTTGGCTTTATTTTCTATTCTTAATGATCCACATTCCCCTGAATATCTCAAATCTTTCTTTCACTTTCATGGTGCTTCTCGTGACCGTCAATTTCGCTCTTCTGGCAATCTTTCTCTATCTGTCCCTCTTCACCGTACTGGCTTTATGTCCAATTCTTTCAGTGTGCAGGTGGTTCGTCTTTGGAACGGCCTTCCCCCGCGATCAGGAAAGCCCCGAGCAAATTCGTCTTTAAGAAATCTGTGCGTAATTTCTTTGCTGGCAGATCCAAGTAGACTGAAGGTTACATATTTGAAATTTCGCGTGTATATATTTATTTGTGTATGTAAGTATTTATTTTATTTATGTATATGTATTTGTGTAAATATGAGGAATACCGTAATGTTATTATTCTTTTTAGTTGTTATTTGCACTGCCCACAATCTTTTCCGCTTTGCCTTAAGGTTTGACTGGTAGAGAATGCCTTTTGGCATTAAGTCCGCATTTTGTACGATAAGTTTTCTTTTGTGCAATAAAGTTTAAAATAAATAAAAATAAACGGTCGACCATCCGCGACATGCGATGCGCAGCTCGAGCTGTTTACTTCTCAGAATACCTTTTGTTGTTGAACTTCCCTAACAGCAATTTCGATTAAGTCAACGGCTGGATTTCGTGGAACCGAATCCGTCTAAGTAGTTACGCGAAGCGTGATCAGCAGATTTAATTTAAGAAACCATTAATTATTACATGCATAATAGAAAAACGGTACGGCCGATTGAACGACACTGATTTCAAACAACATTAAGTTTTAATTACAGTTGGGTAGAAGAGTCTGTTGAAGTATTTCAAATGTTTTTGGCAATGTCTGTGGTAAGAAACAGACGAATGTTTGCCAATTATATGAATACAAGTAACTAGATGCTTATATATTTTACGAGCATTTTGCGTTATCTTTCGTAGTAGGCAGTGTGACATGGAGGCTGTTCCTAAAAAGACTCGTTCATATTATTGAGATTATACATATCAGTAGCACGCAGTTCCTCTACTGTCATTCAAATATTAGCGAGGTTGGGACGTACTTTTGATAAGGTAGATATATATATATATATAAATATATATATCAAAAGTACGTCGCTGATAATTCAATCAGGCGTTACTTTGCAGAAATCCACGATAAGTACCTATCTAATCCATACTAAGTAATATAATAAATGTGAAAGTGTGTCTGTCTGGCTGTCTGTCATCTTCACGCTTAACCCGCTGAACAGATTTAGATGAAATGTCTGGAGATAGTTTGTATCCCGGGGAAAGACATAGGATAGTTTTTATCCCGGAAATCATCTCCTAAAGGGTAATATCTGTCAAAAAAAACATTTTTGGTACAAGCTTTTATTGTCGACTGTACTTTTCTGTATACCATCATCAACTACTCATTGAGACGATTCTAACGAGCCAAAACTCAACGGGGTAACGTCGGTTAAGTACTGAATTCCCATGGCCACCTTCTGTCTCCATCATCAGATCAGCTCGATGGTACCATAATATTGAATTGTCATCCAAACTATACTTATACCCAAAATTTCAGCGCAATCGGTCACCGGGAAGTGGGTCAAATTTAACTTGCAAGATTTGATTACAGACAGACAGACAACGGGACAGGTGAAACTAAATAAAAGCTTGTAAAAATGGGGTTAAGGTTTGTATGGAGCTACGATATAAACGAGTTCCATGCGGACGGAGTGGTGGGTAGAAGTTAGTTAAAAAAATATATAGAGATGAATTAACGACAAACGTCCCAATGTTCGTAACCTTTATTCTAATAACGGACTTCCGGGCGGAAATATTTCCAGCAATGCTCACGACAATGTGGTATAGTGTAGACTCAAAAATACTATTACTCCAAAAATCCCATTTAGATATCTCAAAAAATTACGAAGCTGCAATCGTTTTAATAATGCTTGTTAGAGAGAGAAAACGCTTGGGGTCGTCACGACACTCGAGCGTCATAGTAAGTAAATGACAGCCGTTTCATATGAAGATGCGTTTTTGCGGAAAAGGGACCGAAATGCAGTAATAATAAAGGGGGAATATACCCCCTCTTAAAACTTAGGACACTCATAACTTAAGTGAAGTGTGAACATTTTTGAAGTGAACTATTTGGTGATGTGAGACAATGTTATTCTCTATCGGTCTTCTGGTGAGCAGAAAATATGGAATCAGGGCTCAAAGGGTAAGTACCTAGTTCGTCATCATCGTATCAGCCAAAAGACGTCCACTGCGGGACATAGGCACAGTATAGACATATAGGCCTCCAGAGTGCCACAATGCTCGGTCCTGCGCCACGTGCATCCGGCAGGTCAATCACGTAACGCATTGTACGTACGAATGGTGGCCGTATACGCTACGAGAAAAGTGAATGATTATTTAATCCTCTCCTTTTTTTTTCTCCACTTGACAATATTTTTAATCCTTTTTCAAGAAAATTCGTCATTATTGGTTATTTTATTTGGTGTCTACACCCCTATTAACAGTATTCTTGTCCGTTTTGATAAACCAACAGGCAAATAAGGCCAGGGCCGGCAGAGTAAACTTTCTGGGAATATTTTCCCACCAATCAATCACACATCACTAACACTGTGTGACCCAAGGAATGTTTGGTTGGATGGAACCTGGTTTCGTATGATGCGCGCGCGCGAGGTGTTGCGGGTCGCGGCTGCTGCTGGCGTTGCCCCAGCCGGTGACGTAGTGACCGAGACTTCTCCCCTCCCCTCAGCGGATCACCCAGGACAATTAAAGTTGACCAGTTCATCTGCTGAGATTCCCTATAAGCCTTTCCATTGGACAGTGAACTGCAAAAGAAACCTTATAGATTTATCTACTTATAGATATTCTTTTACTTTATTGCGTTTTATAAAATAAACTAGCTTCCGCCCTCAACTCCGTCCGCGTGGAGATCTCGTTAATATCGTAGCTCCATACAAATTTTCACCCCCCATTTTACCCCTTTAGGGGATGATTTCCGGGATAAAAACTATCATATGCCTTTCCCCGGAAGTCAAACTATCTCTATGCGAAATTTCATCTAAATCAGTTCAGCGTTGTAAGCCACTTAGAGCCCCCGCAGACTGCAGACTTTTAGTACAATTCCCGGCAAACAACTTGACCAAATGACCTTGCCTGCGCAAAGGCGCATTGCACGTGCGAGCTGCGCCACTTCGTCCCGCATGTTCAAGTTGGTTGCCGGGACCTGTATGGATGCATGTATCTATCCTCTTAGGTTATTTTCGTGTAAGTGAAAATTCCAGCATAACCACCCGGGTGAGGTTTTAGTAAACATAAGTACCTACATAATATCCAGTTGGATCCTTGGCTGTGGGATTATACCTTGCGATTTCAACAGGACGCATACCTATTTGGTCTAGTGTAATCCGGTCTGCGGTAAAATAATGTAAACTGGGTAATCCCCGCCTGCGAGTATACCGCGGTAGCGGCAGCCTCTGCGTCCGCGCCGGTCGCCGACTCCGGCGCGCAAAAAGCTACATTAGCAAGCTTTTTGCTCTCGGGATCAAAACAAGTTAGTGCTTTAAGCGGTCCCGCCGAATTATTATCTTACAAGAGTCACATAAGCGGAGCATGAGTCAGCGCGAATCATCTTCGAATCAAACACCAAGGGAATGGTGATTATACAGGTAGGTGGGCATAGTTACGTTTACGAGAAATCATTATAATCGGTGTTATTATGTATATGTAGTTGGTGTAATTTGGGTTGAAATCGTGGCACCACCGATGCACGAATCGACACGGGAGCTCTTGGCAACTCGACGTTGTGACACCGAAGCATTTTCTAAACGATTACATTATCAGTGATCGGAATTAGGTGAGCCAAAATACCTATTATTCGCAACAGGACATAATGTAGAGTGGATACAACCGGGTAGAAAAATATTTTTTTTCTTTAATACCGGGTAATCGATATTTGTCCGGGTACTATAAGTAGTCGTAATGTTAAACATACATATTTTTACTAATAGTACGGGATTGTTTATGTTAGTTTGTAGTAAAAAGGGAAGGAAAAAGTATGAAATGGTTATAACTTTTAGATTAACATTAAACATCCCGTTCTATAAGTAAAAACATATATGTTGAACATTACGACTGGTACCCGGAAAAATAACGAATACTCGGTATTTAAGAGAAAATTCTGTTTTCCTACCCGGTTGTATCCACTCTACATTATGTCCTGTTGCGAATAATAGGTATTTTGGCTCACCTAATTCCGATCACTGTACATTATCCTATGCTATTAAACGAGCAATATTTGTGTGTATATATATACCTACCTATATATATTTGCAATCACGTTCTCGGAAGCGGATGTAACGATTTCGATGAAATTTGGAATATAAGGGTTTACGCGGGGGCGACAAATCGATCTAGCTAGGTCTCGTGTCTGGGAAAATTCGTTTTCTCCGTATTTTTTCTGTTTTCACCCTAGCAGAGCTCGGGCGCCCAGGGACTTTTATTGAACAGTGCAGTTTTGCACCATTTACATCTAAATAGTGCACAGAATGTGTGAATAGATATATGTATGTTCAACTTTGACAAACAAGAAACCAATAATCCATATACCGATATGCTCCCAGAAGGTACTCTTATTGTTACATGTAAAGCGCTACACAGCCTCTTTCTCTTTGGAAAAATTGGAAAAAGGCAGAACGGGCGCTTTCACAAATAATTTCGTAGGAAATTAGCACAAAGTCAGTTAGGTAATACAACTGCAATTTACTTACATGCATGATCCATCCATACTTGTGATCGAGTTGGGTTTGTTTAGGTACTTAATTAATTAGTCAAATGAATGGCTTTAGAAATAACTGGATTCAGAATTATGAAAGTTTGGCAAAGATACATTACAATACAAATACTCTTTATTGCACACCTCAATAAAAGAACACTGTACATATCATAATAAACAAGAAGATGCAAACAACGCTCTTATCGCTGGAGAGCGATCTCTTCCAGACAACCTTAGGGTAACGGAAATCATATCTAACCAGTACGATTCATAGTAGGTGATGCAGAGATAATTTATGATACCTCGTATCAATTACAACAGTGATACTAAAAATAAGAATAATTTACATACTTAAATATAATATAAAAATAAATATATATACACATGTACAAATATACTCACATAAAATAACATACAGAAGAAATGTTTAGAAAGAGTCAGCCAGAAAGTCTAAGTAAGAAGAAAGTGTCATGAGAGAGACAAATTGTTTTTTTTTGTAGATATTTGAACACAGTAAGAGATTAAGCACGTCTTAATTCCGGCGGTGGTAACGCATTCCACCGCCGAATAGCTTGAAATATGAAGGAAGAGTTATAAAATTTCGTTGAGGAAGTACAGTTAGAAGTAGGAAGCCAATTTTGTGAGTACCTAACAGAACAAGTTGCGGGGTTAAAGAGAAAAATAGATTCGGAGAAACAATTAAATAACACGGAAGAGTGGTAGGTACTCGGTGAGGTCGGGAAAGCGGTGTCGTCACGTGCAGGACGAAACCAGCCCCCCTATTCTGTAACTGAACCGCATTGGCGCGTAGCGAATACCTGGGCTGTTATTCGCTACGCGCTAATGCGGCTTAATCCGCCGGTCATCCGTCACGCAACTAGACCTCTACCCACGCTTAGTTACTACGTATCGCGGTGTCAAAATATATTTGTGGGTGAGCGTTGAGGTGATCTTAAAACAAGTTACAGAATAGGGGGCCAGCCCCGGTGACCTTCCGCTGGCTCACCCGGTTATACCGCGTTAGGCCTAATCAGCATGTGTTCGTGGTGTGTTAGTTACGTCATAAGATCACGCGCCTGTGCCGGCCAGGTTGTTTTATTTATCTACGCAGTCACATGCATAACTCATTAAGTCATGAGCATTAAATTATATTTGGGGGTGTAGTATCTAAAGCCAACAACTTAAAACGTTAGATGTTTTTACAGGCATCGCCTTAGAGTATTAAACATTGAGAATTACCTTAGTTATTTTAATGCGTGACAGGATTATATTCTACTCGTATACAATACAATCTGGGGGCACCAAGTCGAGCCGCCGGGCCCCCGCCAAGTCGAGCAAAATAGCGGCACGGCCGTACCATACCATCCTTTTCTCAAAGCAGTTCAGGCCATTTTCGCCCCCCCCTATAACTTAGTTGTGGATAAAACTAGAAGCCTGAATTTTCAATAACCAAGCAGGCATTATATAAACACTGTATATTTAAAATTTCATTCTATTTGAACCAGTAGTTTTAAAATTAGAACTACTCAAAGTTTCTTAATTTTGTCACTCACTCCGATCATCAAAGTCTAACGCAATTCTAACAGATATAGAAGTTTCAAATTTAGAATACAATTAGTGTTTAGTGTATAAATCAAGGGAACACTAAAAAAAGTTGCTATTTCAGTCCAGTTTTCTAGATACACTAACTGCATAAATAACCTAACCTAACCTAACCTAACCTAACCCATATAAAAATATAGGATTACAAAATTATATTTGCAGTGAATGGGACAAAAAAATGAAAAAGCAAGAATGGGACTGCATTCATAATTCGTATGTATTGATAACACAATAACGTACAAAAAGAAGTGAGGTCCCATAAAAAAAACATTCCATGTAAAAAAGAGGCCGTCTCGAAACTCTTCCACCGTAAAAAGTTGTGAGATATTTCGTAGAGCCAAGTCTCAGTCATTCTTATTAATATTTATTTGCTTGCACAATCACACAATACTATATAGATTTAGGTATGCAGAAATCCATAAATGCAGGAAAGTTGTGTAATTGCCATGTTACAGAATTTTATTTAGGAAGCAAATAAAGATAATTAAGAATGCCTGAGACTTGGCTCTACGAAATATATCACAACTTTTTACGGTGGAAGAAAGAAAGATACATTTATTCGTGACAACACAAGGCAATTTACAAACAATAACATACAGTTGTGTAATTTGCCACGAAATGGTCGCAACTCAGCGTAATGCTGGCGGAGCCAGCGCTGGTCTTCCGTTGCGACAATTTGATGATACTACGAGCCAGTGACGAAACGTACACATACATAATATAAAATCACCAGAAATACAGAAGATAAATAAAAGGAACCAAATTTAAACTACAAAATTACACAAACAAAAAACAAAACATACCTAAATAACATACAACCAAGAAAAACGCCTCATGGCTTAAAGAACAAGCAAATCAGTCGCTCGAACATAAAAAAAAACACTATCTATGATTATCTTAAGCTAAGTGACAGTGACACATGACATAATATATATGACTTTACACGAAAAGCGAAATTAGGTCACGGCCAAAAGAAAAAAACAGAAAAAGAGTTTCGAGACTTGGCCTCTTTTTTACGTGGAATGTTTTTTTATGGGATAGATATATGACGTGATATTTTGTCTTAATCCCACTTCAGTACCTACAATCCGGACCGTAGTCTCTCGTCACTCAATATTATCTGTTATCGGAATGGCAGGTTACCAATAACTACCATCAAAACACGATGACAGCACGTATCATAGAATAGACGATACGTTATCACTATCAGATACTGTTCGTTTCAGAACGATTAATGGTAGTAAATATCCTCTGTATGGAGGCCAGTACAGCTGTTTCAGGAGCAAGGTAAAGTTTTGCATTCTGGGTCGAATAACTACATTCATATTCAACTAATCTACTCAGTATGAAGTATTGTATTGCGTCCCGTTGTCGGGTTCGCCAGAGTTCTTGAGTAGTAATGTGCCGGAAATATTCCCGGGAACGGAAATTATTGAACCCCGTATACGGAAATATTGAAATACAAATAGGGAAATATTTAAAAACAAATTAGGAAAAATAAAATTGTAATAAAAGTAATTAAAATGAATAGTGCCGGGACAGATAAAATGTAATTCGTCAAAAACTGCCTTTTGTACTAATTCTGACTTTTTATCTCAATTACCGTTATACGTGAATATTTTCATAATTTGTATTTGTTAACTTATATAATTAATAATATTTGTATCGTTTTTGTTACTTATAGAAGTACTTTTGTAAAATTTGTTTATTTCGGCTAGGGAAATATTCCCAGTAACTATGGGAATATTCCCATTGGTCCCGGGAATATTCTCAGGCACATTGGGAATTTACTATTGCGGATAAATTACACTGGTCAATCAAGGGCCTAAGTTTTCATGGAGTCCCTGATAGCAAATTATATACACATCCATAATTTCAATATTCCCGTATATTCCCGTGTATGGGAATATTCCGGGGAACGGCACATCGCTACTCTTGAGGATGCGCTGTATGGAAACGACCTTACTCCGCCGTCAACATAACAATTCCTCATACATACACCTGCAGGTCGATCACGTAACGCAGTATACGCACGTCACGTAGATCTAATCTAAACGTTACTTTTAGTATTTAATAGAAAATTTAGTTGTCCTAACGTACGTTCGGAACGTTACGTGACTACCCCACTGAGGGGTAATTGTATTTGTACCTAATCCAGGAATCTGATCTTCATACCTATACCTAGTTTAAGTTTGAATATACTTACCCATTGACATTATTCTCAAGTGTTTGGATTCTCATACTGTAGTAGCCCTTTTCAGGCGCGCGGGCCGGCCCTTATCGCCGCTATCAGTCGTCATGACCCCGCGTCGTCGACGTTTCCATTCCACAGAGAATCCCTCCACTGCGCAAAAGAACACGAGTACTTACCTATCAGTTTGTCTCACCGGTGCTGTTTCCACTGCTCACTGCTCTGGCCATGTGCTCTGATAACGGGAGCTGTGTGCTCACGTAGTGGCATTTAGCTGATATTTGAGTAGTAAAATAGCAGAGAGCAAGAGTTGTTAATCGAATGCAGTAAAATTCTGCTTGAGAAATAATGGCACATCAAATTCATAACTAAATATCAGACAGAAAACGCATGGGTACAACATGAGATTCGATGTAATTTGGCCAACGAAAAGAAATGGTGTTAGGTATTCCATTTTACGAATGTAATGCACCTTAGGAGAGACATGTGAATATAGAAAAAATACATGATATAATAATAATTGATAATAAAATAACATGAGGTAATATACCTTGGTGCTTGGTGCCCAAGCACCAAGTGCTTGGTGGTGTAGGTGCTTACCTACATTTTGCATGTGTTAGAATGTAGGTACCGACAGAAAACCAAAAAGTAAATGTCACATTTTCTATGGAAAAATTACAGTTAGGTAATTAAACTGTCCTAACGCGCGTCCGAGACGTTAAGTCACAGTATAGAAGAATAATACAGTAGTTAATCAGAGGCCGTTTAGGAGCATTCGTTACCTACTTTCGCTCGATGCGCAGGGCTGTGTCACGTATGCAAAGTATTTCTGTGTTAGTTAGGTATATGTGTTTTTAGTTTCCGACTTCATCGAATATTTTAATACCACTATACTATGCCTAAAATATTTCCTAGTAAGTATAATAGTTGCTAAACTGCACTCGGTTGGTAGGTGCTCCCGATTGAAGCATTCTCCATCATTCCCGAAGGCTATGTGTGTGTGCGTACCGAACACGCGCGCATGTGTGCAGCCGTGCGATGTGCCTTTGTTCGAAGTTTATCTACTGTTCCTATACTGTGGTTAAGTGTTTACCCCTCTGGGCCTGAAACACACTGAACAACAATCCTATTATTGCCACCGTATCCCTCAATTGATGGGGCAAACGATATGACGATGACAATCGCATATTAATGTTTTGCAAGCAAAAGTTCCAACTGAACATCTGCGAATACAAGATCTGAGTGACTAAATTAACAAAGAATACACGGCCAATTTTCAAACACTTACTAAGATTACAAATAGGTATTCACTGCCATTACTGCTATAAAAATAAAAAAATATAATTTACTTTAAAAACAAAGTTTTAACCGACTTCAATTTAGTACTCCGCCAAGCCATGAGAACATTTCCACATTTATTTTCCAATTTACCACATGAACTGATTTCCGAGAGCAAATGCGTTGATTATTAGGGAAAAAAACCCAATCGCTGTATGTGGCCCGATAATATTTGAGGACTTCCGTCGATTCCACAAGGATCACCTGTGGCACTTCATTAGTTGCTATTTCAACGAAATTTTATTAGAATCTGTGACGTACATTTGTACTTTAAGTACATAATTGAGGAATTTCATAAGTCATCTGTGGTCTTCATCATCAATTCCACTCCACCAAATTTATGATTACCGGGTGTAAATACACGAGTTAAAATAGAAAATACCAAAATCACTACACGCGTGCCTAATATAATTGAAGAGTTCCCTCAATTCCTTATGGATCCCATCATCCAATTGAATTTTTGAAAAAAATGGGACCCACCTGGAACTACCTACTTACAAACAAAAAAAAGAATTTACGAATCGGCTCATCAATGACGGAGTTCTGAGGTTACAAACATTAAACATAATAAAAATAATAATAATAAAAATAAAAAATACAACCGAATTGAGAACCTCCTCCTTTTTTTTGAAATCGGTTAATAAATATAGTTTTTTTTTCAGCCATAAAACACTCATATCAAATAACACATCAAATCAAATATATTTCAAATAAAGTAAAAATAAAAAAAATAATAAAATTTTAAAATTCTAAACCTACTAGTTTTTGTTATTTTTCTGGTGAAATGCATACTTAAAGCTTCCGAACTGATAGATACATTAAATAGGGATTCAATTAAAACCGTTTCGGATTAAAAAATGTCTAGAGACCATTCAAATGTAAGTAATTGGTCGCGTAGTGCAAATATCAGTCACAGCAACTTGCTATTTCGCAAAGCAGGTTTGTGTGTTTTCCTTCCTCCTAACATTACGTCTCGGGATTATAATCATTAGGCAGTAAACAAATGTTATTGAGGAAAATGTGTTGCAAAATGGCGATAATACAACGCTTTGAAACGTCTGTAAGCAATGAAGTTAACTGAAATCTTTGGTATAAAAGTGGAGAGATCTGGCCGAGTGCTCTATCTTATCTTTTAGTTCCATGAAGTGTGACCAGGGTCAAACGTAGAACGACTTACCAGTAAAAAGTAAGGGTTACAGGTACACGTACCTACTTACATGTGTTTACACAGACGGTCACGCGAATTGAATTATAATCGCATTCCTTTAAGGTTTTTTCTCATTTGACAGCAACAAAAACTCTTAAGGATACCTACACGTTCCACCAGAAAAAGGTGGCTACTGCGCAGTGCCTCCCACTCGGAGTTAGTTTGCGGTTTGTAAGTAGGTCGAGACATAAATTAAATAATGTTTACTTAGCAGTTTTAGATTGGTAAAGAATTACATAGTAACAACCAATCTTAATCTGATTTAATTGTATTTGTTTATTTTTCAGTCTTTCATTCATTTTACAGTCGGCCTCGGAAGCAAGCGTGCGAAACACATAGAAAGAAGAAAGAAAGAAAGAAGACATTTATTCACTACACGAAAGACAGACAAAGGGAGTAGAAATACAATACAATTTTACATTGCATTTTTTTCCAACTTCGCCCACCTTAGCTAGTTTCTGTTTTGCCGTACGGTTGACTGGTGCATGCCTTGTGGCATTTAGTCAATTAAATCAAATAAAGTTTAAATAAATAAATAGAACAAATATTAATTCAATGCAGAATGTGTTTCAGATTGAAAATGATGAATGATGATTATACAAAGGATAAGAGATAGATATAATTATAATCACCAGTCATTATTTTCAGTCTCTAATTGCCCACTGGTAAGCATATGCCTCTCATCGTTCATGCCACCTGTCCCGATCCTGAGCTAATCTTATCCAGAAGTGACCCGCGATCTTCTTAATATCCAGCACCAATCGAGCTGGTGGCCGGCCAACGCTCCTTTTACCTAGAAGTGGCCACCAAACTGACACCATTTCCGCCCTCCTGCCCACACTCTTCTTAGCAAGGTGTCCTGCCCGACTGCAGTTGGGTTTGGCAATGGCATTTCCAACATCGCGTACATTAGTGCCTCGGATCTGAACATTCCTCACTAAGTCTTGTGTATGCTGTGTTTGATTTTTGTTTTACCTTGATGTAATGTAAATATTCGTACTTTAATGTTTATGGATCTTTGGTCTGAAAATAAAGCATTGAGGTAAACGCAGCTATTAACGACCCATCGAAAATCGGAAGGTATTACCGACCTATTATAGTTATTCGTTATTTTTACGTTTCCAGAACCGTTCTAGCTATAAGTAGGGAAAGCTATACACGCACTTGTTCCTTGAGCATCGTACACTTTTACTTTAGTGTGTGTACCAGTGGGCAAAAGAGATAAAACTCGTCAGTTTTTGCGGGGAAAGCGCGGACGCAGGTCGCACCATACTGGCTCTTGTTCCTCCAAGTAAGTACGTGACTTCTCTGCTTAAGACATTTATACGAATTTGTGAACCCTACACTTTATCGTGTATTATTAATTATATCCGTTTGTGTCAGCTTTTGATTTCTTGCAACATTTTATGAAAAAAAAACATTTTAACCGCTAAAACTATGAATTAAAAAAGGACGGTGATAGCTTCGCCAGTTTTTGTTGTGGCAGCTATCAACGACCCCTGAGTCGGTAATGGCCGCAAAGTAATATTTAGTTTTTCTCTCTTTTATGTTATTATATTGCATTATATCACAAGTTTTTTACCAGTGTGAAGCTAAACAATTAGTCTTTGTAAAAATCTATTAGCGACACATAAATTGTTGTCCAGTTTTCTTATTTTATCGTTGTCAGTTAAACCAAAATTATGATAATTTCGGTAGATCGATATTTTATAGTAATCTTCGTAAATGATTGTTTCTCGTTTAAAGCCATATTATTTTTTTATATTTTTGTGATAGTAATCACTAACAATCGATTTTGTAGTCAGAAGGTCGATTGAATAAAGAATGCATACTTTTTATGAGTTGGTAATAAATTTTATGTTTGTCGTTACATATTTTATTAACGACCTAAACCCGAGCAAAGGAGTCGGTAATAGCAACCATGAGAAACTATTACCGACCCATATGAGTCGATAATAGCAACCATAAGAAACTATTACCGACCCATATGAGTCGGTAATAGTAACCATAAGAAACTATTAGTAATAGTTTCTTATGGTAGTTATTACCGACTTCTATGGGTCGGTAATGGTTTCTTATGGTTGCCATTACCGACTCCTATGGGTCGATAATAAAATATGTAAGGACAATGTATTACCGACTCATAAAATGTGGCCAATTTATAGTCGTAGTTTTAGGACATACCCGGGTAACGATCGGTAATAGCTGCATAAAAATCGTTAATAGATTCACAGCCGTTATTTTAGGACGGTAATAGCAACAATCGACTTCATCACTTCTTATTTTTTTTTTTATACGAAAATCCTTTATTTATAGGCATTTGACCGAGCAAATATAATCTTTATACTTAACACTGACATACAAAATTAAAAAACTAAATGTGATGTAACCAGTATACTTAAAAAGTAAGGTCGATTTTAAAATTGCCTTAAGAGGGTCGTTAATACCTGCGTTTACCCTATTATTATTATTATGTATCTCCGATTGAAATTCACGGGGAGAACCCCGGTCATTTGGAAGGCGTGCGTGGGGATATAGATCCAACACGTAGAGGCCCTTTGGAGACGAAGTTGAATGTGATGTAATACACCTGCTAGAACCCATTCACGGGTACATCGGTAGATACTCGTCAACCGGTTCCAACAGGCGTTGGAGCTCTTGTGGGTAATATGGAAAGAGAACTTGGTCTATGGTGATGAGATATGGGTGGATTATGAAACTGGGCTATTGCAAAGAGGTCCGGACATCTGCCATAACATTGTCGCGCACAAAGTTATAGAGGCAGGCGGTGACTAGCCGCTCATTAGATGAGCCCCTGAAATTGGCCAGGAGCAACACCGGGGTGAGCTACTCAGGGGCGTCGAGAGGTGGTGCTGCGCTTTCTTTGAAGTTACTCTTTGCGAAGTTACCCTTTAACACTTCCACCCCTGGAGCATATAGCTCTGACGACTCCTCTCTAGACGGCCAATGAAGGCAAGCCAGAGCTGAGAGTCCTGCGGGCCCCCTTGGGGTTCCACTCCGACCGACGAAGACACGCCGGAGACGGAGGCCCTGACCCACTCTCGGGAGCACTCGGGTTCGTGGGTCACTCGGTCGTTACTCCCCAACAGCGGGCTTATTATTGTTATTATTATATAGTCACGTGGAACTCGTTTATATCCTAGCTCCATACAAATTTCACCCCCCATTTCACGTCCTTAGGGAATGATTAGTTGTTACGTATGTTTAATATTTCATCAAATTGTAACCAAGCGTAGGTGTTAGGGCTATGAACCGATATTGCAAGAAAATTTAAAGTTAGTCTTAACTACCAAAGCGTAATTAATTTTTGAAAATTCATCGTACACTCATTTGACAGTTGTGAACTTGTGACGTCACGTTAATAAGACGAAGTAGTGATACATTGCGTGCTTAATGATTTTATAGAGAAAAAAATATTGGCGACACAACCGTAAAATCAGTAGAATGTGGAGGAAATCAGAAGGCCGCGCGCGGCCCCTGACCCTCGGCTTCCTAAAGACAGTTTTGACACATTGCAATCACCTCGATAGCCTTACTGATCGCATATTTAATGTTTGTTTGTTTTTAAATGCTAATGTGGTCATTGAGCTGTTGGCGCCGCGCGAATCGGCGCAAATACATCACCCTTCAAGGATAAGGTCACTGACTAAACGGTTTGGTTTGATATTATTACTAGCTTCTGCCCGCGACTCCGTCCGCGTGGAACTCGTTTATATCTTAGCTGCATACTAATTTTCACCCCCCATTTAACCCCCTTAAGGGTTGATTTCCGGGATTAAACTATTTTATGTCCTTTCAACTATCTCTATATCAAATGTCATCTAAATCGGTTAAGCGGTTTAAGAGTGAAGAGGTAACAAACAGACAGGCAGACAGACACACTTTCCCATTTATAATCTAGCTTCGATTTTTTAACATAGTATTTTTTGTTTTGAATCTGATCACTTTTATTTTTTGCCCATACAAAGTTTTTGCACCTTAACTATTACACGGAAAAGTATAGCGTATTTTTTGTTCTGTATTTTATGTAATTTACAGCCTGTTAAGTTATCAAGTAAATTATCTCTGTATTAAATTGTTACATAAGAGTTTCCGTGCAACAATGTCAGTTCTGCCAGTTACGATATTTTAGGAGTACCTTTTTACCATCCAATATATTAATGTATACAACTTCCAGACAAAAATGTCGTATATGGCACTTCTGACAACTGATGCTTAAGCTATTCCGGTTAAAAAAGTAATATAAGAGGTTTTTGTATTTTTTTGGAAATATGGCTGAAAAAGTACATGTATACTCAACGGCTAGTAATAACCAAACTAATAAGCAAACATTCGAAGTTTGATATTCCATTAATTAACAATTTCTCCCATACAATTTTTTTTTTCAAAAACTTTGACGGCTTCTCCTGAAAAGAAGCTGTTTCGCAGATCCGACTCTTTTAATTGGGATCGTCGATATGTATTCAATAAGGGGAACTCGCATTACGTAATCGTGTGTCGTAGCCTCGTAGCGCGACTACGAGTCTGCAGCGTAGCGGTGCTACGCGGCTGCGCGGGGGGTATGGGCGGGGGCCACGCGCTCCGCACGTACACGGTCGAGGGGCACCATTCCACTTGCCATAAATAAGAATGTAATATACCCACTTAATTGCGTCTATCGTAGCTCGACATGTAGACGTGTTCATAGAGAAGTCAAGACGATGAAGCGGTCGTCTGTTTCCGAGGTAGACCGTAGCCTGCCTGTGCCGGGTCTTCTCGTTAAGGCACCAGTCTCTCGGTACCTCTGAAACACTCGTTGGACTGCTGATCGGCTTAAATTCAGTTGTAGGGCCACTTGACGCTGACCAAGTCCAGTTTGGAGAAGAGTTACGGCTTGGTCGGCTTTAGCAGGGCCAGTATCCATTTTTCATGAACTTTCTGGCTAATTTAATAGAGAGCAATATCACAGGTAGAGATGCAATTCACAATTGATGGGCAATTACTGATCATTTTTCATTTTATTCCTTCCCGAACGGCACAAACCGCAGGTGCATTAATTGGCTCATTAGTAATGGGGCAACATTATCACCCATAATTTCGTAATGACAATATTCCTAATCATTAAATTGGCTTTACCTTACTTTTTAACTGAATAAATTATCTTTGAAACGACATCCTAATATGATTCTTTGCTCCCAAGTGTAGTCGAATGGCGCTTTAGTAAAAAGTGGTAACGACGACTTCTTATTAGGTGAAAAATAATACGACTACTAAGACACCCTTTTTATATGCAAATAAATGAATGTCTTTTCCAAGATCTCACGGTTCTAAATACTGATTTGCCATACGATTAATAATAATGAATTATGAATTATGACATTCCTAATCTCGGAATATCCTTAGATTTCATTTTACGTGTATATGTCGCAGGGAAATGGCCAAAACAGAGATTTGAACAAAACTAAGGGATATGATCAAAATCACGCAGGATGTTAAAATGGCAAATCCATTTTATCATTTGCCTAGAAAAAATCAGTCATTTGATCAAATCTCTTAATCTGTTTAGTAAAATGACGAAATCGGCCAAAAAAGGCAACTCGTTTTTTCATTTCACTAGATTTGTTTAGTGATTTGATAAAGCCCCTGACACGCGTTAGTGAGTTGACGAAACTAACTCGCAGAGTCAACTCGTTTTATCATTTAAAACTTAGAGTTTTGTTCAAATCTCTATTTTGGCCATTTCCCTGCGACATATATACGTAAAAGGAAAGACGGCATCCTTTGATATCGAACGCGCCCCCCTATTCTGTAACTTGTTTTAAGCTCACCTCAACGCTCACGCACAAATATATCTTGACACCGCGATGCGTAGTAACTAAGCGTATGTAGAGGTCTAGTTTCGTGACGGGTGACCAGGTGATTAGCGCGTAGCGAATAACAGCCCAGGGGCTGTAGACAAGGTTACAATCGACAAGCGCTAACGCCAATAGAAAATAATAAGATGTAGGGGAAATGACAGATGCTGACGAAACACTTTTCGTTAACATCTGTCATTCCCAATACATTCTATTAGTTTTCTATTGGCGTTAGCGCTTGTCGATTGTAACCTTGTCTAGGCCCCCAGGAGGGTTGATGGTGGATTTACCTTCGTCTGCGTTAATCCTGCCGCCGGAACATTAATCCCACGTTACTTGAGCTCGTGTACCTTTAATTAGCGGCGTGAGTTCCAGCATTATTAACAACTTGCGAAACTTCTATTGTTTTAGACGCGTTTGCTCCGCGCTCGCGGCATGCCTCCAACGGTTTGTAATTCCTCTGACTACCAATCTAAATCGTAATAAATAACATACGTACAATAACAACGCACCTACCTAGTAATTTTTAGGTATAGGTACTCTGTAGGTATTGTGTTATGTTCCTGATGTGTAGGTTAGGTTAGGTTAGACAATGTTTATTAGAACTGTGACCCGAAGATGCTGCGCCATCTAGTGAACCTGTTTATTGTTAAGTTTTTATAAAATTATAAAGATTGAATTACTTAGACTAGGTGATGTAATCCAATAGCCGTTCCCAGACTTGAAAAAGAATATAAGTATATCTACCTATACCTTTTTATCCTAACAGAGCGCATCACACTGGTCAATTCTCCCTCTTACCGGCGTATCGCATATGTAATTATGTATGGGTCGTCTCCCGCAGCCCCTGCGGCCCTGGTGTCGATAGCGCAATTTTACCTAGGTATATTTAGCCAGGAACTAGGTATCAGTTGCTCGAGATTGGTCTTTGCTTCCTGGCAAAGAACTCCAGAATTCTACGAATGCATATAATGGATAGTCAGCTTTAACTTAGACTCATTCAGTTCTCTTCTTGTTCATGCTCGTAGTAACTACTTAATCCAGCTTTTAGAGAGAGTTTGAGTCCCGGGGAAGGACATAGGATAGTTTTATCTCAATCAAGATCAAGGGGGTCCCTAAGGGAGTGAAAGTTAGTATTGAATTTCGATATAAACGAGTTCCACGCGGACGGAGTCGCGGGCAGAAACTAGCACTTTACATAAACACGCGTGCCGTTCAGCAACGGTACACAAGTTGTAAAATGTTTATGAAGTTGCGGCATTAATTCTTTTTATATCTTTAGAATTCAATGTAAATACTCTTTTAAACACATTTGCTCGTAACGTACCTCTTATTATGTCGCTTTTAGACTCATAATCCTGGGTATTATACACACGTGTTTTATAACATTACGACACTCGTGTGTTATGGTTATATCCCGATTAAGCCACGTTGGCACCTTGCAGCAAGATGTATGTACGTATGAACACGGTGCTTTCTTAAATTAACCGAGTTGTTGTTTTTTTTAAATTCTCGGCAAATGGATTCTTACTCGACTATACAAAAATTAAATCCTTTTTGTTAATTCATTGACTATTTCTTTTTGGATATGATATAGAAACGTTTAATTTAGTAAAACTATTCAATTTTGATAACATTTTAATACATGAAATAATAAAGATTTTATTTTGTATTGGCTGTTTAGGATTTCATTGAAAAAAGACTGTTACGCGCCATTATAGGTTATTTCACAAGTAGGTATTTGTTAACATTGTTAATGCGTGTTTGGTTATTATCAAAAATGTTTACTTGTGTTGACTACAAAAATGCGATAAATAGAATGGACGCCACTGGAAATTCTTGGCGATGTACAATAAAACCCTGTTGCCATCATTAAGTAAAGAAAATAACTTGGCAGGCCTATAAATTTTTCATCTTCTGAAAAGGATTTCTGAACGTCGTATGAAACGCGTGAGCTTTTATAATTACATCCTCGGCTCTCTTATCATGCTCACCTGCGGCTCGCGTGAACAATTCCGCCTCTGTTGTAATTATCAACATACTTCACTTGTACCCTTGTATCACAATGTACTATTATTGCACAGCTCACACAAACAAAGCAGTTTGAAAGAGAAACAAGACAATAACATGTAGGTAGCGCTAGACAACAGGCGGTCCTATCGCTGAAGAACGATCTCTTCCAGACAACCTTTGGGTATCGGAGAAAGAGATAAAACTAGATTATGCAGTAGGTGGTGGTGGTGCAGAGATATTAACTAACCAAAAACCTAAATAATTATATACCTAAATACACGTGCATAAGTAGCTCTATATATAAACATACATACACAATCATACATATTTACAAATATCACAAAAAAATACATAAGTAATACATAAACAGTCGCCAAAATATATATATATATATATATATATATATATATATATATAATTTTTTATTTTTTATTTTTTTCGTCACAACGTCACAACGTCGCAACGTCAAACCCCTTCTTAAAAGAAGGGGTTTGACGTTGCCGATAGATAGATCTTTAAATGGTATTTTCAAAGCATTAATCAGGTTTTTAAAAATTGGATGCTTCATTTATCGGAACGTTATTCACAAACATTCTGGTTAACTTTTCTGGTTACGTATTCAAAATTTCAAATTTGAAATACCTATTCGAATTCCATATGACAGTGCGCAGCTTTTTCTTGTCAGGTCAGTTCGATCCAGAACCCGGATCGATAAAGTTCACCTGTTGCTTCTATATATGTATTTTAAACCTACAGGATTAATCGAACGAGCGAGCGAAGCGAACGAAATTCTATGCCTCAGCTAGGGCCAAAGCGTTCTGCCCGGTGTTTGTCCTGCTGTCCGGCTGTTCTCCTCTACAGGTTGCATTTCTCAACCGGTACTCGTGAAATTTTGTGAGCAGGTTAATTTTTTTTGACGATTACTTGTATATTCTTTTTTTTAAAGACAGGCTCACGAGTTCTACATCTCACAGAGCCTCTAGTTTTTTGAAGAAAATGTTGGAAAAACAATAAAGTAATAGCTACTGAAGCATTCTTACTTTAGTAATTTCATTTATACTAATTTCAAACAATAATTACGTTTTGAAGTAATGTGAAACGGAACGTGTTTTAATCCAACGGTCGGCGTCTGCGTCTGGTAACGTCACTCCTGTCAAAAGTCAAAACTTAGGCAACTCTATGACGTCTAGTAGGGACGAACCACGGACAAACAAATATGAGTGACGTCACAGGAACTGTAGATCCGTTTAGGCGGGAAAGTTTAAATTGACAGTTTGTAACAGGAATTTCTGACTATAAATTGTGGTGTTTTAATTTTTTAACACTCGTGGTCTATTCTAAATGCAATTCTTTCAAATGAAAGTTATAATGAAAATATTGCATCTTCCCTAATCCTAAAATACGTACAGCTTATAAATAGTATGTGAATCCCAGTGTCAATTATCCCCTCAACCGACAGTCCAGCGAGCAACCGTAATTAGGCCGGCGAAGCGTTGAGGCGGCTAATCAGACAAATCCGTTTCAGACCCGTTTCGAATCCAACAAATACGTTGCATTTTCGGTTAGAGATTATTTTTAGCATAGTTTCGGTTGGATGCTAGGTATCATCTAGTGGGAATGATTGTTTAAATCACCACCGTTCTTTAAAGTAAGATGACGTTACTTTGGAACGACATCGTTATTTAATAAGTACGAATCGTTCTTGTCGTTGTGTGTAAGTAGGTACGACCACTTACGACACCTTTAAGGATCCTGTGGCATTGAAAGGGTTAAAGTTTTTCAAATATAAGGAAAAATGTAATGCTCCTAGCCGGCGACCACAACAGGCATACATGGCCCGTCGCTACTAACCAACTGAGCTATCGGAACAATCTGCCTCGGCCAATAATCATCCAATCAGTACCCTCTTACAACGCCTTAGTGTGCGTAGCGACATCTACCTAGAAGACTTAGGCTTCTTAAATGTTTTCCTTTTTGAAGTTTACCTTTACATTTCGCGTTAATTAATAAAAAAAAAAAAAATAAAAAAAAAAAAAAAATGTAAATTAATTTATTGTTATTATTCGCACTGACATGTCAAAATGTATTAACTGAACCTGTAATTTAATTTGTAATTATTTTTAATTTATTGCAATGTTGGAATAGTTTTACGGTAAATAATCTACCTTATTTCATTATTTATAAGTACCTATTTCAAATACAATGTACATTGTTTATGAATAAAGAATTGAATTGAATTGAATGCTTGATACAAAATCTTGGGTTAAGGGGCTCCCGTCAAAAATCAACGAAAAGTAGTTTTCATTTCGACACTTGTCCTCGGTTTATTGAAGCTAGCTTTCCAGGTGCAGATATGGGAAATTTTGATACCTGTTTAACATTTTTGATAAGAATTGAATAACTTGAAAAATGTTAATACAGAATTAATTATTCATTTTTAAAGAAAGGTCGTTAAATACAAAACCCAACACCTCATCCTCATTAAAACTTTTATACACTCATACCTACTGAACTTACCTATAATTTTGATATGCGTTTTTATAATCTTATTAATTAACACAAGAGTTATGGCCAGAAAACCAGTTTTTTTGACCTAAAATCGTTCAACTTTGATGATAAATATCTCGAAAACAATGAATGAACTTTGATGTAAATATGGGATACTATATTGCTTAAAGCCGTTGTTGTTAATATAATAAGCTACTAAAACATTAAAAAACTAAGGGATTCAGCTCGAAGGTCATTGGCTTATAGGAGCCCCTTAAAGTGTTATTATTTAAGGGAAAATTGTAGGTAAGTACACTGGATGAAATATGGTAAGTACCTGAGTAGGGACCACCATTTCATGTAATTTTATTATAGGTATTCCATTAAAGTTGCAGCACGTCATTCCAGAAAAAAATACCTAGTACCTGCCTACAATACAGTCTGGTAAATTAGCACGCGGAACTGACAAGATTCATTACGCTTACACGTAATAATACAGATGACTATATTAGGAAGTGAACCTTTAATTATAGGTCGGTGACAGGGCGGTTCGCAGCTGACTGTGTCCTCCCTAATTGTAAGAGTAATGTTCCCGGTGCAGCCGCCAAATGAGCGCAATCTGAAATTCAATTAATCTGCTTTAAGGACGAAGAATTCAGCGAAAGAACCTTCGAAAGATAAAATCAAGTACCTAGCGGCTGTAGCCGCCACTTTGCGAGATATTCTGGCATCGTGCTAATTCAGTTCGTCAGGCGTTGGCAATTGCCAGCACAACAAGACATATACTTGTAACATAGGTACCAACAATACAGATGGCACAGGTTCGAGTCCTGTGTGGCTTTAGGCGATGATGGTTTATTTTTCCATAATATTTGTTCTCTTTGTTATTGTTATTGTTAATGTTTATTCAAATAGGCTTTCTCATAGCACTTTTGCAAGTCAAAAACTGATTCTACCTTTATATAATACATGTATCAAATACATTAGGTGGTGGTACCAGGTGGTGGTCATGCAGAAGCTTCCAGGCATCTTTGTCTTCTATGTATTGCCTAATTGTGTAATAAGCTTTCTTTAACAAAGTTGATTTTACATGACTCTTGAATTTACCTTCTGTGAGCCCAGTGATTTCCTTAGGGATTTTATTATAAAACCGTACCTATACAGTTTCCTAAGAAATATTTTTTATTGGTTTTAGATAGCCTGAACTTAGGTACATCTATTTTATCTTTGTTCCTAGTATTAAAATGATGATTATCGCTATTTAATTTAAATTTATATAAGTTTTTACGCACGTGCATGATGTTTTCATAAATGTACAAGGAAGGTAGGGTCAGTATGTTTATCTCCTTGAAGAGTTCTCTTATGGAGTCGCGAGGACGCATCTCATATATGGCACGAATCGCACGCTTTTGCAATATAAATATAGTCTCGATGTCCGCAGCCGCACCCCACAACAAGATTCCATATGACATTAGACTATGAAAATATGCGAAGTAGACTAATCTCGCTGTAGCTACATCTGTAAGTCGTCTATAAACTGCATAAGCTGCAGAACTTAGTTTCCCCGACAGAACATTAATGCGAGTACCCCATTGTAACTTAGAATCTATGTTAATGCCAAGGAATAAGGTTGCATTGTCAATTTTAAGTCTTTCACCGTCAAGAATTATATTTGGTTCGACATCATATCTAACATTGGGTAATGAAAATTTCAAACATTTGGTCTTTTTCGCGTTCAATAATAGATTGTTGGCTGCAAACCATTTGGAGATGATGGTTAGTGCGTTATTTACATGTACAAGAGCGCTATCTTTCCTATCGATTTTAAATATCAGAGACGTATCATCGGCGAATAGAACGATGTCTGCTAGGTCTTTAACCATGTAAGGCAAGTCGTTTATGTAAACCAAAAATAAGAAGGGTCCCAGGATCGGTCCTTGAGGAACTCCCATCTTTACCGGAGAACTAAGAGATGAAGTACCATTTATATATACCTTCTGTTGCCTATCAATCAAGTATGATTCCACCAAGTTTAGGGCATTTCCATGAACTCCGTAGACCTCCAGCTTGCGCAGTAGCGTGCGATGATCCACACAGTCAAACGCATTGGAAAGATCACAAAACACTCCAATAGCATCCTGTGAGCCTTCCCAAGCCTCGAGAATAGTAGTCATCAGGTGACAGCCCGCATCAGCTGTCGATCTACTTTTAGTGAAACCATACTGATTTTGATGCAATATTTTGTTTTTATTAAAATGAGACAGCAGTTGGCTTAACATAAATTTTTCAATTCAATTCAATTATTTATTCTGCAAATAGGCCACAAGGGCACTTTTACATGTCAAACCGTAATTTACAATAAAATAATAATAATCTTACACAATAATAATTTAAAATTATATATAAAAGGTTAACAAACTAAATGTCACTAAGTTAATGTAAACAAAACAAAATTGCAAAATATGACCATTACATTCGATATAAGATCTGTATCAGCATTAACAAGAAGTTAATCATATTAATTCAGTATTCCAGAGATATATAAGGTCTCTGAGCTTCCAAATACAATTAATAATTATTCTAATATTCTAAGAGATGTATACGGTCTCTAAGCGTCAAAACAAGAAAGGAACAATGATGTAATATTGTCAGAGATGTACAGGGTCAATAACAATAAAACGTGTCAAGATCAGAATGATGTCTCTCGTCAATACGATAATAATAATAATAATAACACTAATATGTAATTAGTTAACTATGTACTATGCCCTTGCAAGCATGAACAGTCCGGACTCCACAAACAGCACCCGATTACGAGTATGACGCATATCTCAGCCATCGCCTCCCTCAACCATATTTTAGGGAAGGTAGCGACCCGATCAACGACGCCACCGTAAGCCCTTTAAGCGAGCATGACATATTCAAGCCACCGGACATTGATAATAACAAAGATTAAGCGACTTGTTCGGCGAGAAACAGCATTATGTGCTCTCTTCTTACATAAAACGGAACAGTTATTTCAGGTAGGTACTTATAATGATTACGTGTATTTAGGTATATTCCTAATAGAATTAGACTACTACTTACTGGCTTAAAGGCATTTTTGTCGTTTAAGAAATCGTTGACAGTATAATACGCCTTGCTCAGCCAATTACTTTTAACATGAGACTTAAATTTACTGAACGGTAAATTAACAATTTCGGTGGGTATTTTATTGTAAAAACGTATGCAGTTCCCCACGAACGACGTGCTAACCTTGCGGAGACGACTAGCCTTCACTGCGATCTTGTTTTTACTTCTAGTGTTGTAGTCGTGGATATCACTGTTGAGTTTGAACTCATGAAGGTTTTTCCGCACATACATGATATTCTCAAGAATGTATTGGCATGCTACAGTAAGAATGTTTGACTCCTTAAATTTGTCCCTGAGAGAATCTCGAGCTTTTAGTTCGTATATGGAGGGTACAGCTCGTTTCTGTAGCACGAATATGGTCTGGATATCAGCCGCTTTCCCCACAACAGGATTCCGTAGGACATAACACTGTGGAAGTAACTGTAGTACACCAGCCTGGCCGTCTCAACGTTTGTTAACTGTCTTATGCGTCTTACTGCATAGGCTGCCGAACTAAGTTTTCCAGCTAGGGCGACGATATGCGCATGCCATTGTAGTTTTGAGTCCAAGGTGATACCTAAAAACACTGTTTTATCTTCAAATTCCAGTTCATCGCCCTTTAATTGGATCTTGGTATTGTTTACCTGCTTGACATTAGGTAAAGTGAATCTGATACACTTTGTTTTCTTGGAATTTAGCAGTAAATTATTTGCTGTAAACCATTTCACAACAGTGTTGACCGCATCATTAATACCATCGAAGCTTTTCTCTTTCCTGTCTGCCTTGAAGATAAGCGACGTGTCGTCAGCGAATAACACTATATCATGTTTATCTTGCAACACATTTGGTAGGTCATTTATGTAAATCAGAAATAGAAACGGACCCAGAATCGAGCCTTGAGGAACACCAAGAGCAACAGTTGTCCCTGCTGATTGGGTCCCATTGATGACTACTCGTTGTGTTCTCTGCGAGAGATACGATGACACGAGATCAAGAGCACCGTTTTTAATCCCATAATGTCTCAACTTTCTGATTAAATTCTCGTGATCAACGCAATCAAATGCCTTTGATAAATCACAGAACACTCCAATAGCATCTTGAGCCTCTTCGCAGGCATCAAAAATATGTTTAATTAGTACATCACCGGCATCAGTGGTAGAGCGACCCCTAGTGAATCCGAACTGATTGGTATTGAGCAGTTTATTGCAACTAAAGTGGGACATAAGCTGATGAAGAATAAGCTTCTCAAAAACTTTACTTAGTGCCGGTAGTATTGATATTGGCCTGAAGTTGGTAGGGTCAGTTTTCGTTCCTGATTTAAACAACGGGATAATTTTACTGTGTTTCATGAGGTCAGGAAATACTCCAGTATCAATACTTTTATTGAAAATATCAGCTAAGAAAGGTGCAATTGATTCTACAATGGAATGTAATACTTTGACTGAAAGGCCCCAAAGATCTTCAGTCTTCTTCAAGTTCAACAATTTAAACGCTTTTATAAGAATTGGTGGGGTCACGTGAGTCAATCTAAAGATTTCTGTACATTCAGTAACATTGGCTTTCAACAACGATTCAGCGGCATCTGGTGATGAATTTAAAGACTTCGTGGTCTCAACGGGTACGTTAGAAAAGAACCGCTCAAAATGATCCGCTACTTCATGGTCAGAACTTACTAAAGTATCATCAATTCGTAGGCTGTAGTGCGGATCTCTTATCTTGCGTTTCCCAGTTTCAGTGTTGATAACTTGCCATACAGTTTTAACCTTATCATTGGAGTTCTGAATCCTTTTTGACAAGTAATCGGCTTTGGCGGCGACACACATCAACTTAAAAGATTTCGAGCAGTTCTTAACATACTCTAGAAATTCCGGTCTTTTATCAGTAGTTCTCGAATCGTACAAGTCGTAGAGACGGCGTCTTTTTTCGTGAATATCTGGGGTAGCCCAAAGATTTTACTTAATACAGGAAGGACAGAGATTGATCTGTAGTTGGAAGGGTCTGTTCTATGTCCCGACTTGAAAATGCGGGTGATTTTACTGAATTTAATTAGGTCTGGGAATGTGCCTTCATCTATACACAAGTTGAACAAATCCGATAAGTATGTCAATGGTATTAATTAGAGAATCTAGAACTTTTACGGATAAGCCCCAAAGATCTTCGGTAGTTTTAATATTTAAACTCTTATATGATTTTTTGACGTCACTGATTGAGATGTGCTCAAAAGAAAATTTTGGTAAAGTTTGTTGGACATTTTGTTTAAGGTAGGATTCGGCCAATGCAGGGGATGAGTCCATTGACTTTGTTGCATGCTCTGTAACATATCGTTTAAGACTTAGCATCGCGGAATCTATCTGGAAGAATTTGAGCCAAGTCCTGGTTTGCCTAACCACCACATGGCTTACAACCTAAGCGGATTGAATGTAATGAAAAATGCGAATAATTATGGCGGTGTTTATGTAGATAAACCTGGATCACTGTGATTTGGTCGTGCCGCTACAAGGACATGCTGGCCTACCAGCCCAAGGGTGTTTGTTAGCGCTGCTACGTCACATGCACGCGTTCAATCGCAGCGCGTTGCATGCGACAGAAAGGGATAGCCACGTTTAGGATCGTTCGGCCTCTTTTTCTTACACTTATCCCTGTCCTGGACAGCCTCCCACCAGTCTCGGTCAATGACGTCAAAGTCGTCTCGCCATCTCCTACGTGATCAACCGTGATCAACTTGGTGGCAATTGTAGCCTATAACGCTGCTGGCTCGGCCCAGTATTATGGGATGTATAGGATCTAAGTATAGGATGATGTAAAATTGACAAATTAGGATTTGTTGACTTGGCTTAGAATTCATCTATAGGTAATTGTAAAACAATTGTAAATTTCATATTTTCATTTATTTTACATGTTACTGTTAACATAAATTTGTACAAATAATAATTTAGCCTCGCCATTACAATGACAAGTTACCGGAGCAGTTATTTCGATATAATATTAAATACACTTTAACCTCAAAAGCAACACGTTCAGTACCTCAACTTCGCACAATTTCCAAATGAATAATTAAAATTAGGATACACTCTTACACAAATCGCCCTAGTCCCAAATTAAGCTTAGCTTGCGCTATGGGTACTAGGCGAAGTTATACTTATTAATACAAATCAATATACACCTCAAATATTTGCCTTTACCGGGGTTCGAGCATAGGTCCGCTAGCTTCGCCAACAGCGCCGCTACCTTGCCTAGTTTAAACTGGTCCTCAATAGGTGAATGAATGGAACAAAATAAACAATGCAAGGAAAGTTACGGAAAGCTCACTCGGGCTCACGATGTTGAGGTACTGGTCATAACTTGGTTCAACGGGTTTTTATGACAACTCGAGACATGGCCACCGTAACGCCTAATTTGTGCAAAGTGACGATGTCACTGGCGATATATCAAATTTTGCTCGTCGAAGAGCTGCCATAAAATACGTGAAAGTTATATATAAATATTTGAGATATTGCAATATGGGCAATGTTGCGAGATCAAGAAACAAAAAGTGCGTATATTTGAATTAAACTATAACTAATGAATCACTTTAGTCACTTAACTTCGTTCAAATAAAATAATACCTTTAGTAATGCCTCTTAACATTGAGTAGTTTGCCTATTAAACAGTAGATACATACACATAATATTGCTTAAAAATTGGCAGAATAAATTTACATTTTCGTCGAATAAAAAACGCGATCTTTGGCGGTCGACCGACCGGAGCAATTCATTTACAGCTATGGAATAAAATTAAATTTAATAGATTTACAATCATATCGATTGGTATATTTTATGCTAAACTGGGCCTCGATTTGGTTAATCTGTTTCTTCCGGTCACACCTTGTTGGCTTACAAACGAAACAAGTTGAAATGTGATCAGAATCCGAAGCGACGGACAAAGACAGACCTCCTGAACGTCCTCAAGAGCTACCAAGCACGAGTGTTGATGGTTCGCGTTGCCCGAGCGGGCGGCGCCGGCGACTCGTGCCAGCACGTGCCAGGTGTGCCGCCCGGGTGCTACTGGTCGGCGGCGGGGGGCGGCTGCCGAGCGGGCGGCGCCGGCGACTCGTGCCAGCACGTGCCAGGTGTGCCGCCCGGGTGCTACTGGTCGGCGGCGGGGGGCGGCTGCCGAGCGGGCGGCGCCGGCGACTCGTGCCAGCACGTGCCAGGTGTGCCGCCCGGGTGCTACTGGTCGGCGGCGGGGGGCGGCTGCCGAGCGGGCGGCGCCGGCGACTCGTGCCAGCACGTGCCAGGTGTGCCGCCCGGGTGCTACTGGTCGGCGGCGGGGGGCGGCTGCCGAGCGGGCGGCGCCGGCGACTCGTGCCAGCACCTGCCAGGTGTGCCGCCCGGGTGCTACTGGTCGGCGGCGGGGGGCGGCTGCCGAGCGGGCGGCGCCGGCGACTCGTGCCAGCACCTGCCAGGTGTGCCGCCCGGGTGCTACTGGTCGGCGGCGGGGGGCGGCTGCCGAGCGGGCGGCGCCGGCGACTCGTGCCAGCACCTGCCAGGTGTGCCGCCCGGGTGCTACTGGTCGGCGGCGGGGGGCGGCTGCCGAGCGGGCGGCGCCGGCGACTCGTGCCAGCACCTGCCAGGTGTGCCGCCCGGGTGCTACTGGTCGGCGGCGGGGGGCGGCTGCCGAGCGGGCGGCGCCGGCGACTCGTGCCAGCACCTGCCAGGTGTGCCGCCCGGGTGCTACTGGTCGGCGGCGGGGGGCGGCTGCCGAGCGGGCGGCGCCGGCGACTCGTGCCAGCACCTGCCAGGTGTGCCGCCCGGGTGCTACTGGTCGGCGGCGGGGGGCGGCTGCCGAGCGGGCGGCGCCGGCGACTCGTGCCAGCACCTGCCAGGTGTGCCGCCCGGGTGCTACTGGTCGGCGGCGGGGGGCGGCTGCCGAGCGGGCGAGTGCGCGCGCGCCGGCTCTGAGTCCGCTTTCTTTTGGACATACCTGTTAAGTTAAGGGTTAAGCGTTAATATAGTATATTTCACAAATTTTAGTAGTACATTAATTAAATATATACGGGGACGATCGTACTTAAATCGAGCTAATCCCATAGTAAGGTAAATAAGGCAGGCAACAGGCGGAAGAGAAAGATCAAGGATCTTTCATGTTTTTATGTAAAATAAATGATTGATTGATTGATTGATTCATTATTATGTTCTACAGGAGGGGTAAAAAGCCGAAGCCTTCGCGCTGCACGTATCCAGAGTATTCCAGCCAAATCATGACGATGGCCCTTCTAACGAAAGCGATTTGTACGAGATACTAAACCAAGATCTGCATTTATGCTTACCCATCAGACCGAGTCCAAGAGAAGTCGCAAGTGTCATTCGAACCCTTGATTCCAAGAAAGCGCCGAGTTATGATCTAATTACATGGAAGGTAATCAAGGAACTACCAAGGAAAATTATTACTCTCCTAACGTGTCTGTTTAATGCGATCCTCAGAACGGGGTGCTTTCCTGTACATGGAAAATCTCGCAAATTATGCATGTGATGTTATAACGGCACACCAATTTGGGTTTAGAAAGTCACATTCCACAACTGAACAGGTACCCCGTGTTCGCGATGCTATACGCCAGTGCTTCGAACGGAAACAATACTGCTCGGCAGCGTTTTTAGACGTGCAACAAGCGTTCGACCGTGTCTGGCACAAGGGCCTACTTTTTTTTAATGATATAGGAGTCGAACGAGCAGTCGAATCACAGGTTTCGCTTACCATCAGGATGGTAAGCGATAATCGACGCCCATGGACAATTACAACACCAGAAGAGACAACTCTTCTGGTGTTGTAATTGTCCATGGGCGTTGCCGGCCTTTAAGATGGGAGTACGCTCTTTTCTTGAAGGCTTGAAGGCTATAACGGTCCGGAAATACCGCAGGCGACAATTCATTCCAGAGTTTGGCTGTGCGAGGCAGAAAGTTTCGGGAGAAACGCACAGTTGAGGACTGCCAACCATCTACGTGGTGAGAATGGAAAAGCTGTCGCGTAGGGCGATGGCGGAAGGAAGCGGCGGGGATTAATCCGAACAATTCTTCGGAACACTCCCCATTGTACATGCGGTAGAAAATGTAAAGCGAGGCTACATCTCTACGCAGTGCTAAGGGATCAAGCCGATCGGAAACACGCTGGCAGCCGATAATTCGAATCGCTCTCCGTTGAATGCGGTCTAGAGGGAGGAGTTGGTACTGAGGAGCCCCTGCCCACTGATGACAACAGTATTCCATATGTGGACGGACCTGCGCCTTATATAGCTGTTACTTAACTGTGCAAGATAAAACAAAACCTACCGCCCTCACTCTTTAATATCTTATCCTCGTACCTAGTAAAAGATCTAGCTTTTACGATATCAAGGCTGCCGTGCCTCCTCAGTGATTGATCCCGTTTTCTTCAACATATTTACCTACGACTTATCTACCTCTGATTTTATGACCGCTGCCAAATTGTGAATGCAGATGATATCGCCTATCTCTCATGCCAAATCACCCATAACAGCCAGTGAACAACTGCAGTTAGTGTTGAACAACACCCATAGATGGCTTACAAAATGGCGCATAAAAGCCAGTGCTTCATAATCACACCACATTAACTTCAGTTGAGGAGATTGCTGACCTGCGCAACTGGATAACGACGTCTTGCCGCACCGCGAGAGCATCAAGTACCTAGGCTTCCACCTGCACGGCTAGCACGCGACGGCGCGCGAGCTCTCTCGATTTTTCTCGCACTATCCGTCTCTCTCTTATTAGAACACTTAAAAGAAGAGGTATAGTGCGATAAAAATCGAGAGTATGTCGCGGCCGTCGTGTGCTAGACGTGCTGGATCGACGTCTAACTTGGAATGCTCACATAAAGCACAAGCGTAACGAAATGAACCTAAAGTACAAAAACCTGCATTGGCTTATGGGACGTAGTCCAACTCTTTCTGTGGATAACAAACTACTCCTTTATAACGCCATTATCAAACCTATCTGGACTGGCATCCAGTTGTGGGGGATTGCCAGTGACAGCAACATAATGTGTGTGCTCTTTAGCACAGAACGCAATTCAACGCGTAATTGCCGACGCACCTTGGTTTACCCGGAACGACGAAATACACGATTAGCTCAACATGCCCACTATAAAGGGCGAAACTATAAAGCACACGAGACGTTACACGTTACGCCTTGCAGGAAACCCAAATCCATCCTTACTAATATAATAAATTCGAAAGTGTGTGTGTGTGTGTGTGTTTGTCCTTCTTTCACGTCGCAACGGAGCATCGTATTTGTTCAATAAACAATCTAGCATCCCCTCCATATCCCGGGCGCACCTCGCCGCGCTTACCTAATGACAATGACAGACAGATGACCCTTTGCTTGCATTAAAATAAGGCGTATGTCGCTCCACCTGTGACGTCACATACCGAGTCTATCCCGCGTGTGAATTCGTGTGTGTGCCTGTGAATGGCTGTGACTCCTGAACCCTGGACTGCGCATATGTAAGCAAATGACCTAAAGACACCTAGTTCTCAGTGTTAATTCCCATTTTATACATTTGGTAGCAGAGCGTGGTTTCATAGCCTCTGTTGAAATTACTATTTAAGTTTAACCTTTTCGTAAACAAGACTCAAGCATCCCCCAATTGTATTTGCGCCGTGTAGTTTAAACCCCCATAGTTTTATTACCTAGATTTTAACCATTAAAAATGAAAGTAGTTTACCAAGTGACAGACATCCGAGCCGGTTTATCGTAATTTGTGCTTTATCTATATACCTGGACGGTCTAAATTAGCTTGAAGGGCCGAATAACGCATTAAGTATTAAATTTCACATAACCATTATTTTGTACTTTTGGAAAGGAATTTATTCGTTCTAATTGTTTTTCCTAAACCCTTTTGCATAGTTCTGCCGTACCTCTCCACCTCGTGGTGTACCAAACGAACGTGATTCCAAATTGGGCCTTGTTTGTAAGCGTATAAGATTCAAATTAAGTGTATTACTGTTCATACATATTTTTCTTGTTGCTAACTGTTGCCTATACGAGTTGAAATGAGTGACCACGGAGATAATGATACTATGCGGGCAACCTTATTTACGGAAACGGCGGAGTATAGAAAATCAATCGGCACTTTAAGACTGACCAGTGAATGGATTCCTAACGCATATCAACGGCCTAACTCGACAGACCGTGCCCGGCTGATAGTTTTATTTAGCGAAGTCGAGGATCAGTATAAGGAATGCCGTGAAGCTAGTGCCCTTCTCTTGGGCGGCTTGGATGGGGCTATAGATGTGGAGGAATATGCCTATGTACAAGATATAATTAAGTCGGTGCGCGATCAGGTCTTAGATATTAAAGTTAGGCGTAATGAAATAGTCGCACCTATCTCTGTCAGTACCCCAATGCGTTCAGTGCCCGACCGCGCTACAGCAGTGGGCGACCTTGACCTCCCTCGTTCCCAACGTTTGCCAGATCTTCCGATTCCGCGCTTTAACGGACGTCCGGACGCTTGGATTAGTTTCATAGACCAATTTGACAGTGTTGTTGATGCCCGAAGTGACTTGCTTTCCAACCATAAAATGCACTATTTAATGAGTGCGTTGTCTGATGAACCGAAACGTTTAGTACAACATTTAAAAGTTGAAGCCGGTAGTTACAGTGTAGCCCGTGACCTTCTCAAACGCAGATACCATAATACGCGAGTATTTGCCGATACCTACATCGCCCAGATTATGTCCCTGCCTGATATCAGTCCCCGGTTGACTGGTCTAAGAGTTTCTTTTCTTAACCCCCTCCTTACTGCATATCGTTGTTTAGAGCGACTTGAATTACCGGTAAAACATTGGTCATATATCCTTGTACACATTTGTTTCGCGAAACTTCCCACGGATTTACGATCGCGATTTGAGCGTCGTCACGGCGATGGTCTTAGGGACCTCCCTACTTTTGATAAGCTGATTGATTTCCTCGAAGAGGAATGTCGTCATCACGACAATGTTGGAAATACCTCTTTAGTAGACGCACCGTCCTCTCATACAAGGCCCCCACCAGTAGTCAGAACCCCACGTCATTTCTTAGTTGCCAAGACCGACATGCGCGAACAAAAATGTCCTATGTGTTCTAGCCAGTCCCATTATCTACGCGAGTGCAAAGATTTCCTAGATATGACCCCACGCGATCGTTCAATCTTTGTGAAAATGAATGGCCTGTGTTATAGATGTTTAGATAAGCACACCATTGCATCGTGCATGCGCGATTATCGCTGTGGAACCTGTAGGCGCCCGACGCATCATACCCTCCTATGTTTCAATGACCCGCGGAACCCGGTTTACCCCTCTCGTACTAAACCAGAGACTCGATCAGTGTCTTTTCGAAGCTCTCCGGAACCAGCTCGGCCGACCTCCCCGCATTCTCGCACGGGCGGGGGTTCCCGCTCCCGCTATTATAACGTGAACCGGTCCTCACCTCGATCCAGTCCGCCAGCCTCGCCCCGAGGATCCCCCCCGCCGTCTTCGTCTCGGACATGGCACCGTGCTTCGAATCGCTCACCCAATCGGTACACTTCCCCGCCTCCTCGGCGCAGTGAGCGCCACGAGCGCCCCCCTACTCCCTTCACCAGTAGAGATAAACGAGACCTGTCACCGTATCCCTCGCGTTGTTCTCATCATGAGAGCCCACAATAACTAGACTGCCCCCCTCTTTCTGACCCTACCCGTGCTCCAACCGTTATAAATTCAGACTTGGTTTTACTCCCTACCGCCGTCATTCAGGTGAAAACATCTAACGGATATTATGTTGAAGCTCGGGCTTTGTGTGATACTGGTGCTCAAGGTTGCCTAGTTACTTGTGATCTTGCGGTAAACAAATTAAATATGCGTTTGTCACCCCCTTTGTCCCCAGTGTTACTTCGAGGCATTGGAAACATTCCTTCTCTGCCAGCTCGCGGTTGTATCCCCCTTACATTTAAGCCTGTGCATTGCCCCTACCCGGTTATTACAACCTCAGCTGTAGTGGTAGATAACATCGCCGGTGTTCATCCCGACGTAGTTACCCATGTCTGTTCGATCCGTTGCGGAATCCTTACCTCTAGCTGATGCCTTATTTTACAAACCTGATTTGGTTGAAGTGCTTTTGGGAGCCGACGTCCTAGGCTCACTCCTACGCCCAGATTTAATTAATCTGAAACCCTGCGGGTTGACTGCTATATCAACCGTCTTTGGCTATGCCTTGTCCGGGCCAGTCAAGGATCTACCTAGTTCCGAGCTCCCTATGACTGGTGTTTCTTTATCCCAAATAGTAGAGCGATTTTGGAAAATAGAAGAATTTCCAGACACCCCAAACAAACCCGTTGGATGTCGAGTGTGAGACATTCTTTAAATCGTCTACTAGGAGAAACTTTGATGGTACGTTCGTGACAAAATTACCCTTTTTATGTGATCGTCCCTCCCTTGGTGAGTCCCGATCTATAGCGGAAAAGAGATTCATTAACTTGGAACGGCGACTACAGAAGTATCCCCGAAGTTGTAGTATTCACGCATAAACTCGATATATTGTGATTTTACACAATATATCGAGTTTATGCGTGAATACTACAACTTAAATCACATGTCGCTGTCTTCTTTGAACTTACAAACCATGGAACATTATTTTATCCCCCACCACTGCATTTTTAAAACCGGTGATAATGTAAAGATTCGGGTCGTTTTTGATGGTAGTAGTACGACCTCGAACGGAATATCCCTTAATCAGTGTCTACACACGGGCCCTAAGCTCCAGCGTGACATCACGCACATCCTTCTCAACTTTCGAAGGCATGCAATTGTGTTTGTAGCTGATATCCGTATGATGTTCCGGATGTCGTGGGTACATCCCGAGGACAGACGGTATCAGTTGATTTTATGGCGCGAGTCTCCTTCAGAACCCCTCATTACATATGAGCTTAATACGAATACATACGGTCTACGGTCTAGCCCCTATATTGCAATCCGTGTCCTCCTTGAATTGGCTGATCAGGAACGTTCTAGATACCCTAAGGCGGCAGCAGTCATTGAGTCCGATGTATATGTCGACGATTGCCTGACCGGTGCTTCCAGCCTCGAAGAAGCTCGCCTTCTTAAATCAGATCTAGAATCCCTAATGCGAGCAGGTGGCTACGAATTACGAAAGTGGATCTCGAACAAGCCAGAGCTATTAGAAGATCTCCCCCCTAATCACCTTCAACCCCTTCACACCATACAGGACATCGAAAACCTTCAAACAGTAGCGGTCCTCGGAGTTCAGTTTAACCCTGTGGCGGATGCCTTTACCTATACGGCCTGTGTAGACTCTGACAACTTCCCAACCAAACGAAAAGTTCTGTCCCTTATAGCCCGTACTTTTGACCCCAGTGGTTGGATCTCGCCTATTGTATTCCAGGCTAAGGTCTTTATACAGCGCCTGTGGCTTTCGGGCCTTCAGTGGGACGAACCACTTACCCCAGAACTAGCTGCCGAGTGGTTGACCTTTACCAGTGAACTGACAAACACTATACATAAGATTCATATACCCAGACGTATTCTTCCCCCCACACCCCAGTTTTATACTTTACATGGTTTCAGTGACGCCTCAGAAGCTGGATTCGCTGCAGTAACCTATCTCCGTGCTGTAGACAAGCTAAATAATTGCTCCGTCTATTTGTTAATGTCCAAAACTAAGGTTGCCCCAGTCCGGACCCGTTTGACAATTCCAAAATTGGAATTACAGGGAGCTGCGCTCCTTTCTAAATTAGTCCAACACGTTGTCTCCTGTCTGCAGAAGTCAATAGTGTTGGACGCCATCTATACTTGGACGGATAGCCAAATTGTTCTCTCCTGGCTGAATACTTCACCCCACGAACTTCAAACTTTTGAAGCCAATCGGGTCTCCCTAATTAAAAATGCAGAGATATTCTCTATTTGGCGACATGTTCCTGGCAATCTCAATCCTGCCGACTGCGCGTCCCGCGGTTTATCCCCTCGGGCGCTTCTCTACCACCAACTCTGGTGGCGCCCAAAGTGGCTGTTGCAGCCTCCATCTAGTTGGCCAACCGACAAATCATCACAGATTGCACAACTTCCTGGACTACGTTGCCTCTTAGTCACCAGTGCAAGTTGCGTTCCAAGCCCTGAGTTCCTCTTAAATCGGTTTAGCTCCTTCCAAAAACTTATTGGCGTCACTGGCTTCATATTACGTTTCGTTAATAATGCCCGTTTGCGCAATCAACGTGAGACATTTCCCTTTCTTTCTGTGACTGAACGGAAAACCGCCCTTAACTTCCTTATCAAACTGGTTCAAAAGCTTTCGTTCTCTGAGGATATTGATTACCTTAAACGTGGACTAGCAGTGCGTTCTTCCATTCGAAAATTGAACCCATTCCTTGACACTACCGGTTTAACGAGGGTTGGGGGTCGTGTAAGACATTCGGATTTGCCCTTTGATGCCCGCCACCCTATATTCTTACCGAAACATGGAAATTTCGTGAAATAATTAATAACCCACTACCATGAGGTCAACTCCCATGCCTCACCTGGTGCCTTACACGCCATGTTATCCCGCGAATTTTGGATCCTATCAGTGCGTAGATTAATTAACAACGTTATATTTAAATGCCTACCCTGTTATCGTTTGAATGCTGTTGCAAGGCAAACCTTTATGGGCGATCTCCCAAAAGACCGAATCACTGCTACACGTGCGTTTAAGGGAGTAGGTACAGATTTTGCGGGCCCATTCTACACAAAAATTCAAGCCGCTCGAAACCGAAAACTAGTTAAAACCTACCTCTGCGTCTTTGTGTGTCTGGCGACCAAGGCGGTCCACCTGGAGGTAGTGTCAGACCTCACTACAGAAGCGTTCCTCGCCGCCCTCACTCGTTTCGCCTCTCGTCGTGGCACCCCTTCACTTATTCGGTCGGACTGTGGGCGTAATTATGTGGGTGCGGATAACCACCTTATAGAGGTCCATAATTTCCTCAACTTAAATAAGTATACCCAGGCTCGGAAATGGCAAAGCGAAATATCACTTGGATTTTTGATCCTCCTACTACCCCACACTGGGGCGGGCTTTTCGAGGCGGCTGTAAAGTCAGCAAAGACCCACATAAAACGTGTTGTCGGAGACACCCCCCTCACCTATGAAGAACTAACGACAGTCTTTACTAAAATTGAGGCAGTCCTCAATTCGCGTCCGTTGTGCCCCTTGTCGTCGGATCCTAACGACCTCGAAGTCCTGACACCAGGCCATCTCATTATTGGACAGCCTTTAACTGCGATTCCCGAATACCCGTTGCACGATATTAAAACGAATAAACTCACCCGATTTCAACTTGTACAACAGATGCTTCAACACTTTTGGTCACGATGGCAAACCCAATATTTATCGACGTTGCAAACAAGGCCTAAATGGGCAGCCTATACTGAGCCTCCCACAGTGGGTGATTTGGTCCTCCTTAGAGAGGATAATGTCCCTCCCTTGGAATGGCGACGTGCTCGCATCATATCAGTATTTCCCGGGAAAGATGGCGTGTAGTACAAGTTAGGACGGCTACGGGTGTTCTGACAAGACCTACCAACCGGATTATTAGATTGCCCTTGGAGAATCCCTTATAGTAACATAATTATTTAATTTTCTTTTTTCTCTTTTTTCGTAAACATAGTCATGTTTAGGGCGGGGGTATGTTCAATAAACAATCTAGCATCCCCTCCATATCCCGGGCGCACCTCGCCGCGCTTACCTAATGACAAAGACAGACAGATGACCCTTGGCTTGCATTAAAATAAGGCGTATGTCGCTCCAACTGTGACGTCACATACCGAGTCTATCCCGCGTGTGAATTCGTGTGTGTGCCTGTGAATGGCTGTGACTCCTGAACCCTGGACTGCGCATCTATCTATGGTATGTAAGCAAATGAGCTAAAGACACCTAGTTCTCATTGTTAATTCCCATTTTATACAGTATTAATGTGATTTTTTTGTATGCAGATAGTTTAGAGGCTGGAGAGTGACATAGGCTATCTAATTCCCACGGGAAAATTCAATGTTACATTTTCCTATAACCAAGCGGGCGAAGCCGCGGGCATCAGCTAGTTGGCTATAAAAGGATACTAGATACGACACAAGCTGTGAAACGCCTAAAACTAAAGCACATTGTGTAGGGCTGCATAGTGGTTGAGCGAGGCGATGGTCTCATAAACCCAATCTTACAAAGACACACCAAAACTGATAGGTAATAGTCGTTACCGCCTGATAGCAGTTCTTTAAGGAAAAAAAAAGGATAGAGTTGGCCGCGGATCCGTGGGCCACCTCATGCCTAGAACTACCCTCTATGAAAGTCCTAAAACGACAGCCGTGCTGTAATATTCTTATATTACGCAACATTCGATAAGGGTCCAAAGAAGAATTATAGATTTTGAGAGGTCTGTGTCAGTTTATTTATGTTTGTGCAGGTAAAACAGTCTGTATACCCCTGCCACACATTCGTCGAGTGACGTGGGAAATAGCGAGGAAAGGAGGCAGAGACAGTGTGGCAACGTGACTCGTTATGCCGCTCGTCTTGCGTCGCCATGCCCACCGCTCCGTTTTGTCGGTTTTGGGCGCGATTCAAATGAGCGGCTATAGAGGCAAGTAACCTAGTGCGGAGCGTCGCGGCTAATCGCGCGAGTAGAGCAGTGTGCGGCCAGAGAGGGGAACTACACTGGTCACCTGTAGATGTCGTCCGTAGGCTGCAGTGTCCCGTGCGCCAGGTGCAGCCGCCGGCCAGGCGGCGGCGGCGCGGCGGGCGACCACCAGTCCACCACGCGGCCCACTACTGGGACTCGGCGCAGCAGGCCTTCCTGCCACAGCCGGAGCGCGTTCTCGCGCTCCAGGTCGGCCTCCGCCTCTTCGATTCCTGTGAACATAAAATGGGTTCACGCAAAATCTGGGTGACGCGTTTCTCGCTCAAAGGAGGCTTTATTACGTTCGATCACTGTCAACATAAAAAGGGTTCACGCAAAGTGTAGGTGACGCGTTTCACGCTCGAAAGCGGCTTTATTATACGTTCGATCACTGTCAAGATAAATGAGTTGACGCAAAGTCTAGGTGACGCGTTTCACGCTCGAACGCGGCTTTATTGTGTTCGATCACTGTCAACATAAAGAAAGTTAACGCAGTCTAGGTGACGCGTTTCACTCTCAAAGAAGGCTTTCTTAAGAGATATTTAGATAAATAAACACTCTATTCATATCTACAACATACATGGCATTAACATGACATGATACAGAATTAACAGTAAAAATTGTAGTGACAAATAGCAGAAGAAAAAAAGCATGCGACTTAAGATAAGATACTTCATTTAAATTGCACTAAAAGTAAGCATGCAACTTGATACTAAAAAAATATGTCGACTAGTTGTTCACACTCGTGTCGCAATAAATAATCGATCGCAATCAGATCGTTAAGTCCAAACAGAAAAGTCCCGCTGCCTCCGCTATCCCTCACCTTTCTTGAGCACCTCGGTCATGTCGGTGAGGGCCCGCGAGCTCTCCTCCACCTCCTTCCCCGCGAGCAGCACCAGCTCCAGTAGCTCCTGGACGTCAGTGTCGGCCGTCACCATGCCGAAGCGGACGCAGGCGCGCCCGTCTGATGCTTCGCCGCAGGAGAACGCGCCGTCTGTCGCTCGGAGCGCCTGTGTTTCGTGGAAGTTAGGTTAGAACTGCGACTTGGTGAATAGCATAAAATGGTGGTAAGCACAATTTGAGATGACCTCTACGTTTTAACTGCAATGAAGGTGTAGGAGAAATAAGCCAACGATGGCGTGTTTGAGTAACTGGCTGTTGACCACACTGAACTCCGCAGCGCCGCCAGCCCGGCGCCCCTTACCTCGACGAGCTGCCGGTTGAGCGCGTCGAGCCGCTCGGGCGCCGCGTCCGCCCAGCCGGCGGGCACGTACCGCGCGCCGCCCAGCCCCGCCCAGCCCGGCGCCACTTACCTCGACGAGCTGCCGGTTGAGCGCGTCGAGCCGCTCGGGCGCCGCGTCCGCCCAGCCGGCGGGCACGTACCGCGCGCCGCCCAGCCCCGCCCAGCCCGGCGCCACTTACCTCGACGAGCTGCCGGTTGAGCGCGTCGAGCCGCTCGGGCGCCGCGTCCGCCCAGCCGGCGGGCACGTACCGCGCGCCGCCCAGCCCCGCCCAGCCCGGCGCCACTTACCTCGACGAGCTGCCGGTTGAGCGCGTCGAGCCGCTCGGGCGCCGCGTCCGCCCAGCCGGCGGGCACGTACCGCGCGCCGCCCAGCCCCGCCCAGCCCGGCGCCACTTACCTCGACGAGCTGCCGGTTGAGCGCGTCGAGCCGCTCGGGCGCCGCGTCCGCCCAGCCGGCGGGCACGTACCGCGCGCCGCCCAGCCCCGCCCAGCCCGGCGCCACTTACCTCGACGAGCTGCCGGTTGAGCGCGTCGAGCCGCTCGGGCGCCGCGTCCGCCCAGCCGGCGGGCACGTACCGCGCGCCGCCCAGCCCCGCCCAGCCCGGCGCCACTTACCTCGACGAGCTGCCGGTTGAGCGCGTCGAGCCGCTCGGGCGCCGCGTCCGCCCAGCCGGCGGGCACGTACCGCGCGCCGCCCAGCCCCGCCCAGCCCGGCGCCACTTACCTCGACGAGCTGCCGGTTGAGCGCGTCGAGCCGCTCGGGCGCCGCGTCCGCCCAGCCGGCGGGCACGTACCGCGCGCCGCCCAGCCCCGCCCAGCCCGGCGCCACTTACCTCGACGAGCTGCCGGTTGAGCGCGTCGAGCCGCTCGGGCGCCGCGTCCGCCCAGCCGGCGGGCACGTACCGCGCGCCGCCCAGCCCCGCCCAGCCCGGCGCCCCTTACCTCGACGAGCTGCCGGTTGAGCGCGTCGAGCCGCTCGGGCGCCGCGTCCGCCCAGCCGGCGGGCACGTACCGCGCGCCGCCCAGCCCCGCCCAGCCCGGCGCCACTTACCTCGACGAGCTGCCGGTTGAGCGCGTCGAGCCGCTCGGGCGCCGCGTCCGCCCAGCCGGCGGGCACGTACCGCGCGCCGCCCAGCCCCGCCCAGCCCGGCGCCCCTTACCTCGACGAGCTGCCGGTTGAGCGCGTCGAGCCGCTCGGGCGCCGCGTCCGCCCAGCCGGCGGGCACGTACCGCGCGCCGCCCAGCCCCGCCCAGCCCGGCGCCACTTACCTCGACGAGCTGCCGGTTGAGCGCGTCGAGCCGCTCGGGCGCCGCGTCCGCCCAGCCGGCGGGCACGTACCGCGCGCCGCCCCCCGCCCGCCCAGCCCGGCGCCCCTTACCTCGACGAGCTGCCGGTTGAGCGCGTCGAGCCGCTCGGGCGCCGCGTCCGCCCAGCCGGCGGGCACGTACCGCGCGCCGCCCAGCCCCGCCCAGCCCGGCGCCACTTACCTCGACGAGCTGCCGGTTGAGCGCGTCGAGCCGCTCGGGCGCCGCGTCCGCCCAGCCGGCGGGCACGTACCGCGCGCCGCCCAGCCCCGCCCAGCCCGGCGCCACTTACCTCGACGAGCTGCCGGTTGAGCGCGTCGAGCCGCTCGGGCGCCGCGTCCGCCCAGCCGGCGGGCACGTACCGCGCGCCGCCCAGCCCCGCCCAGCCCGGCGCCACTTACCTCGACGAGCTGCCGGTTGAGCGCGTCGAGCCGCTCGGGCGCCGCGTCCGCCCAGCCGGCGGGCACGTACCGCGCGCCGCCCAGCCCCGCCCAGCCCGGCGCCACTTACCTCGACGAGCTGCCGGTTGAGCGCGTCGAGCCGCTCGGGCGCCGCGTCCGCCCAGCCGGCGGGCACGTACCGCGCGCCGCCCAGCCCCGCCCAGCCCGGCGCCACTTACCTCGACGAGCTGCCGGTTGAGCGCGTCGAGCCGCTCGGGCGCCGCGTCCGCCCAGCCGGCGGGCACGTACCGCGCGCCGCCCAGCCCCGCCCAGCCCGGCGCCACTTACCTCGACGAGCTGCCGGTTGAGCGCGTCGAGCCGCTCGGGCGCCGCGTCCGCCCAGCCGGCGGGCACGTACCGCGCGCCGCCCAGCCCCGCCCAGCCCGGCGCCACTTACCTCGACGAGCTGCCGGTTGAGCGCGTCGAGCCGCTCGGGCGCCGCGTCCGCCCAGCCGGCGGGCACGTACCGCGCGCCGCCCAGCCCCGCCCAGCCCGGCGCCCCTTACCTCGACGAGCTGCCGGTTGAGCGCGTCGAGCCGCTCGGGCGCCGCGTCCGCCCAGCCGGCGGGCACGTACCGCGCGCCGCCCAGCCCCGCCCAGCCCGGCGCCACTTACCTCGACGAGCTGCCGGTTGAGCGCGTCGAGCCGCTCGGGCGCCGCGTCCGCCCAGCCGGCGGGCACGTACCGCGCGCCGCCCAGCCCCGCCCAGCCCGGCGCCCCTTACCTCGACGAGCTGCCGGTTGAGCGCGTCGAGCCGCTCGGGCGCCGCGTCCGCCCAGCCGGCGGGCACGTACCGCGCGCCGCCCAGCCCCGCCCAGCCCGGCGCCACTTACCTCGACGAGCTGCCGGTTGAGCGCGTCGAGCCGCTCGGGCGCCGCGTCCGCCCAGCCGGCGGGCACGTACCGCGCGCCGCCCAGCCCCGCCCAGCCCGGCGCCACTTACCTCGACGAGCTGCCGGTTGAGCGCGTCGAGCCGCTCGGGCGCCGCGTCCGCCCAGCCGGCGGGCACGTACCGCGCGCCGCCCAGCCCCGCCCAGCCCGGCGCCACTTACCTCGACGAGCTGCCGGTTGAGCGCGTCGAGCCGCTCGGGCGCCGCGTCCGCCCAGCCGGCGGGCACGTACCGCGCGCCGCCCAGCCCCGCCCAGCCCGGCGCCACTTACCTCGACGAGCTGCCGGTTGAGCGCGTCGAGCCGCTCGGGCGCCGCGTCCGCCCAGCCGGCGGGCACGTACCGCGCGCCGCCCAGCCCCGCCCAGCCCGGCGCCACTTACCTCGACGAGCTGCCGGTTGAGCGCGTCGAGCCGCTCGGGCGCCGCGTCCGCCCAGCCGGCGGGCACGTACCGCGCGCCGCCCAGCCCCGCCCAGCCCCGCCCAGCCCGGCGCCACTTACCTCGACGAGCTGCCGGTTGAGCGCGTCGAGCCGCTCGGGCGCCGCGTCCGCCCAGCCGGCGGGCACGTACCGCGCGCCGCCCAGCCCCGCCCAGCCCGGCGCCACTTACCTCGACGAGCTGCCGGTTGAGCGCGTCGAGCCGCTCGGGCGCCGCGTCCGCCCAGCCGGCGGGCACGTACCGCGCGCCGCCCAGCCCCGCCCAGCCCGGCGCCACTTACCTCGACGAGCTGCCGGTTGAGCGCGTCGAGCCGCTCGGGCGCCGCGTCCGCCCAGCCGGCGGGCACGTACCGCGCGCCGCCCAGCCCCGCCCAGCCCGGCGCCACTTACCTCGACGAGCTGCCGGTTGAGCGCGTCGAGCCGCTCGGGCGCCGCGTCCGCCCAGCCGGCGGGCACGTACCGCGCGCCGCCCAGCCCCGCCCAGCCCGGCGCCACTTACCTCGACGAGCTGCCGGTTGAGCGCGTCGAGCCGCTCGGGCGCCGCGTCCGCCCAGCCGGCGGGCACGTACCGCGCGCCGCCCAGCCCCGCCCAGCCCGGCGCCCCTTACCTCGACGAGCTGCCGGTTGAGCGCGTCGAGCCGCTCGGGCGCCGCGTCCGCCCAGCCGGCGGGCACGTACCGCGCGCCGCCCAGCCCCGCCCAGCCCGGCGCCACTTACCTCGACGAGCTGCCGGTTGAGCGCGTCGAGCCGCTCGGGCGCCGCGTCCGCCCAGCCGGCGGGCACGTACCGCGCGCCGCCCAGCCCCGCCCAGCCCGGCGCCCCTTACCTCGACGAGCTGCCGGTTGAGCGCGTCGAGCCGCTCGGGCGCCGCGTCCGCCCAGCCGGCGGGCACGTACCGCGCGCCGCCCAGCCCCGCCCAGCCCGGCGCCACTTACCTCGACGAGCTGCCGGTTGAGCGCGTCGAGCCGCTCGGGCGCCGCGTCCGCCCAGCCGGCGGGCACGTACCGCGCGCCGCCCAGCCCCGCCCAGCCCGGCGCCCCTTACCTCGACGAGCTGCCGGTTGAGCGCGTCGAGCCGCTCGGGCGCCGCGTCCGCCCAGCCGGCGGGCACGTACCGCGCGCCGCCCAGCCCCGCCCAGCCCGGCGCCACTTACCTCGACGAGCTGCCGGTTGAGCGCGTCGAGCCGCTCGGGCGCCGCGTCCGCCCAGCCGGCGGGCACGTACCGCGCGCCGCCCAGCCCCGCCCAGCCCGGCGCCACTTACCTCGACGAGCTGCCGGTTGAGCGCGTCGAGCCGCTCGGGCGCCGCGTCCGCCCAGCCGGCGGGCACGTACCGCGCGCCGCCCAGCCCCGCCCAGCCCGGCGCCACTTACCTCGACGAGCTGCCGGTTGAGCGCGTCGAGCCGCTCGGGCGCCGCGTCCGCCCAGCCGGCGGGCACGTACCGCGCGCCGCCCAGCCCCGCCCAGCCCGGCGCCACTTACCTCGACGAGCTGCCGGTTGAGCGCGTCGAGCCGCTCGGGCGCCGCGTCCGCCCAGCCGGCGGGCACGTACCGCGCGCCGCCCAGCCCCGCCCAGCCCGGCGCCACTTACCTCGACGAGCTGCCGGTTGAGCGCGTCGAGCCGCTCGGGCGCCGCGTCCGCCCAGCCGGCGGGCACGTACCGCGCGCCGCCCAGCCCCGCCCAGCCCGGCGCCACTTACCTCGACGAGCTGCCGGTTGAGCGCGTCGAGCCGCTCGGGCGCCGCGTCCGCCCAGCCGGCGGGCACGTACCGCGCGCCGCCCAGCCCCGCCCAGCCCGGCGCCACTTACCTCGACGAGCTGCCGGTTGAGCGCGTCGAGCCGCTCGGGCGCCGCGTCCGCCCAGCCGGCGGGCACGTACCGCGCGCCGCCCAGCCCCGCCCAGCCCGGCGCCCCTTACCTCGACGAGCTGCCGGTTGAGCGCGTCGAGCCGCTCGGGCGCCGCGTCCGCCCAGCCGGCGGGCACGTACCGCGCGCCGCCCAGCCCCGCCCAGCCCGGCGCCACTTACCTCGACGAGCTGCCGGTTGAGCGCGTCGAGCCGCTCGGGCGCCGCGTCCGCCCAGCCGGCGGGCACGTACCGCGCGCCGCCCAGCCCCGCCCAGCCCGGCGCCACTTACCTCGACGAGCTGCCGGTTGAGCGCGTCGAGCCGCTCGGGCGCCGCGTCCGCCCAGCCGGCGGGCACGTACCGCGCGCCGCCCAGCCCCGCCCAGCCCGGCGCCACTTACCTCGACGAGCTGCCGGTTGAGCGCGTCGAGCCGCTCGGGCGCCGCGTCCGCCCAGCCGGCGGGCACGTACCGCGCGCCGCCCAGCCCCGCCCAGCCCGGCGCCACTTACCTCGACGAGCTGCCGGTTGAGCGCGTCGAGCCGCTCGGGCGCCGCGTCCGCCCAGCCGGCGGGCACGTACCGCGCGCCGCCCAGCCCCGCCCAGCCCGGCGCCACTTACCTCGACGAGCTGCCGGTTGAGCGCGTCGAGCCGCTCGGGCGCCGCGTCCGCCCAGCCGGCGGGCACGTACCGCGCGCCGCCCAGCCCCGCCCAGCCCGGCGCCACTTACCTCGACGAGCTGCCGGTTGAGCGCGTCGAGCCGCTCGGGCGCCGCGTCCGCCCAGCCGGCGGGCACGTACCGCGCGCCGCTCAGCCCCGCCCAGCCCGGCGCCACTTACCTCGACGAGCTGCCGGTTGAGCGCGTCGAGCCGCTCGGGCGCCGCGTCCGCCCAGCCGGCGGGCACGTACCGCGCGCCGCCCAGCCCCGCCCAGCCCGGCGCCACTTACCTCGACGAGCTGCCGGTTGAGCGCGTCGAGCCGCTCGGGCGCCGCGTCCGCCCAGCCGGCGGGCACGTACCGCGCGCCGCCCAGCCCCGCCCAGCCCGGCGCCCCTTACCTCGACGAGCTGCCGGTTGAGCGCGTCGAGCCGCTCGGGCGCCGCGTCCGCCCAGCCGGCGGGCACGTACCGCGCGCCGCCCAGCCCCGCCCAGCCCGGCGCCACTTACCTCGACGAGCTGCCGGTTGAGCGCGTCGAGCCGCTCGGGCGCCGCGTCCGCCCAGCCGGCGGGCACGTACCGCGCGCCGCCCAGCCCCGCCCAGCCCGGCGCCCCTTACCTCGACGAGCTGCCGGTTGAGCGCATCGAGCCGCTCGGGCGCCGCGTCCGCCCAGCCGGCGGGCACGTACCGCGCGCCGCCCAGCCCCGCCCAGCCCGGCGCCACTTACCTCGACGAGCTGCCGGTTGAGCGCGTCGAGCCGCTCGGGCGCCGCGTCCGCCCAGCCGGCGGGCACGTACCGCGCGCCGCCCAGCCCCGCCCAGCCCGGCGCCACTTACCTCGACGAGCTGCCGGTTGAGCGCGTCGAGCCGCTCGGGCGCCGCGTCCGCCCAGCCGGCGGGCACGTACCGCGCGCCGCCCAGCCCCGCCCAGCCCGGCGCCACTTACCTCGACGAGCTGCCGGTTGAGCGCGTCGAGCCGCTCGGGCGCCGCGTCCGCCCAGCCGGCGGGCACGTACCGCGCGCCGCCCAGCCCCGCCCAGCCCGGCGCCACTTACCTCGACGAGCTGCCGGTTGAGCGCGTCGAGCCGCTCGGGCGCCGCGTCCGCCCAGCCGGCGGGCACGTACCGCGCGCCGCCCAGCCCCGCCCAGCCCGGCGCCACTTACCTCGACGAGCTGCCGGTTGAGCGCGTCGAGCCGCTCGGGCGCCGCGTCCGCCCAGCCGGCGGGCACGTACCGCGCGCCGCCCAGCCCCGCCCAGCCCGGCGCCACTTACCTCGACGAGCTGCCGGTTGAGCGCGTCGAGCCGCTGGGGCGCCGCGTCCGCCCAGCCGGCGGGCATGTACCGCGCGCCGCCCAGCCCCGCCCAGCCCGGCGCCACTTACCTCGACGAGCTGCCGGTTGAGCGCGTCGAGCCGCTCGGGCGCCGCGTCCGCCCAGCCGGCGGGCACGTACCGCGCGCCGCCCAGCCCCGCCCAGCCCGGCGCCACTTACCTCGACGAGCTGCCGGTTGAGCGCGTCGAGCCGCTCGGGCGCCGCGTCCGCCCAGCCGGCGGGCACGTACCGCGCGCCGCCCAGCCCCGCCCAGCCCGGCGCCACTTACCTCGACGAGCTGCCGGTTGAGCGCGTCGAGCCGCTCGGGCGCCGCCCAGCCCCGCCCAGCCCGGCGCCCCTTACCTCGACGAGCTGCCGGTTGAGCGCGTCGAGCCGCTCGGGCGCCGCGTCCGCCCAGCCGGCGGGCACGTACCGCGCGCCGCCCAGCCCCGCCCAGCCCGGCGCCCCTTACCTCGACGAGCTGCCGGTTGAGCGCGTCGAGCCGCTCGGCCGCCGCGTCCGCCCAGCCGGCGGGCACGTACCGCGCGCCGCCCAGCCCCGCCCAGCCCGGCGCCACTTACCTCGACGAGCTGCCGGTTGAGCGCGTCGAGCCGCTCGGGCGCCGCGTCCGCCCAGCCGGCGGGCACGTACCGCGCGCCGCCCAGCCCCGCCCAGCCCGGCGCCACTTACCTCGACGAGCTGCCGGTTGAGCGCGTCGAGCCGCTCGGGCGCCGCGTCCGCCCAGCCGGCGGGCACGTACCGCGCGCCGCCCAGCCCCGCCCAGCCCGGCGCCACTTACCTCGACGAGCTGCCGGTTGAGCGCGTCGAGCCGCTCGGGCGCCGCGTCCGCCCAGCCGGCGGGCACGTACCGCGCGCCGCCCAGCCCCGCCCAGCCCGGCGCCACTTACCTCGACGAGCTGCCGGTTGAGCGCGTCGAGCCGCTCGGGCGCCGCGTCCGCCCAGCCGGCGGGCACGTACCGCGCGCCGCCCAGCCCCGCCCAGCCCGGCGCCCCTTACCTCGACGAGCTGCCGGTTGAGCGCGTCGAGCCGCTCGGGCGCCGCGTCCGCCCAGCCGGCGGGCACGTACCGCGCGCCGCCCAGCCCCGCCCAGCCCGGCGCCACTTACCTCGACGAGCTGCCGGTTGAGCGCGTCGAGCCGCTCGGGCGCCGCGTCCGCCCAGCCGGCGGGCACGTACCGCGCGCCGCCCAGCCCCGCCCAGCCCGGCGCCCCTTACCTCGACGAGCTGCCGGTTGAGCGCGTCGAGCCGCTCGGGCGCCGCGTCCGCCCAGCCGGCGGGCACGTACCGCGCGCCGCCCAGCCCCGCCCAGCCCGGCGCCACTTACCTCGACGAGCTGCCGGTTGAGCGCGTCGAGCCGCTCGGGCGCCGCGTCCGCCCAGCCGGCGGGCACGTACCGCGCGCCGCCCAGCCCCGCCCAGCCCGGCGCCCCTTACCTCGACGAGCTGCCGGTTGAGCGCGTCGAGCCGCTCGGGCGCCGCGTCCGCCCAGCCGGCGGGCACGTACCGCGCGCCGCCCAGCCCCGCCCAGCCCGGCGCCACTTACCTCGACGAGCTGCCGGTTGAGCGCGTCGAGCCGCTCGGGCGCCGCGTCCGCCCAGCCGGCGGGCACGTACCGCGCGCCGCCCAGCCCCGCCCAGCCCGGCGCCACTTACCTCGACGAGCTGCCGGTTGAGCGCGTCGAGCCGCTCGGGCGCCGCGTCCGCCCAGCCGGCGGGCACGTACCGCGCGCCGCCCAGCCCCGCCCAGCCCGGCGCCACTTACCTCGACGAGCTGCCGGTTGAGCGCGTCGAGCCGCTCGGGCGCCGCGTCCGCCCAGCCGGCGGGCACGTACCGCGCGCCGCCCAGCCCCGCCCAGCCCGGCGCCACTTACCTCGACGAGCTGCCGGTTGAGCGCGTCGAGCCGCTCGGGCGCCGCGTCCGCCCAGCCGGCGGGCACGTACCGCGCGCCGCCCAGCCCCGCCCAGCCCGGCGCCACTTACCTCGACGAGCTGCCGGTTGAGCGCGTCGAGCCGCTCGGGCGCCGCGTCCGCCCAGCCGGCGGGCACGTACCGCGCGCCGCCCAGCCCCGCCCAGCCCGGCGCCACTTACCTCGACGAGCTGCCGGTTGAGCGCGTCGAGCCGCTCGGGCGCCGCGTCCGCCCAGCCGGCGGGCACGTACCGCGCGCCGCCCAGCCCCGCCCAGCCCGGCGCCACTTACCTCGACGAGCTGCCGGTTGAGCGCGTCGAGCCGCTCGGGCGCCGCGTCCGCCCAGCCGGCGGGCACGTACCGCGCGCCGCCCAGCCCCGCCCAGCCCGGCACCACGCACGCGCGCAGCACCGGGATACTCGCTACATGCTGCGAGGAGGGATAAATACATATTAGGAGACATCTTATAAAAATCGTACTATGGATAAATATACTTATATTATTCCAAGCCTGTTTGCCAGCAGTTCTAAAAAAAGGTAGTCATCTGTATCGTTCTAGGGGGACAATCTGTTGCTCGCGTCCGAAGGATTTACCTACCACAACCCTGCATGTGTCCCATGGTGATAAATGAGCGACAACACTTTCGGCGAAATAGGCGCTCCTATAAAAATTTCACATGGATATTCGCCTATTCTACAGATCGCCATACGATTAAATAAACCCATTCTATTTTTTCCCAAGGTTCTCCAAACTATTCGCCGTGAACATTGAGTGATTGTGCACTAACAACTGCATCCCAAAAGTCACAAGCTTTACGCCGATGCATCGAAGACGACGCGCCACTTGATAGTATCTATCTCTTCCTTCACAACCGCATGATGCGGAAGATAAAAACGATCTCTCTGCATCTGACATAACTCTAGATACTCGTGTATTTATTTATCAATACATTTCTTATAGACACAAAACAAAGAAATCTAGTAGAGCGGGCAAGCCATCCAGAACGCCCGTCTCAGCCTGCTATGTATATTCGTTAACCAGCTATTGTGTACAATAAAGTGCTTACATACATACTTACATACATACACAGCCGCCCTCCTGTGGGCAGTACCGGAGGCCCACGCCGGGGCTCCGTCACACTTGTGTGCCGACTGTAGCTGACACACTACCACTAACCTCCAGGAACGGGTCCCGCAGCGCGGCCGTGGCCCGCAGCACGTGCACCTGCGCGTCCAGCAGCGCGGGGAGACCGTCCAGGGCCCCCGTGACGGCCCCCTCGAGGGGGCAGTACCGCAGCACCACGCCGTGGCTCTCTGTTTCGCATACTTCTATGCTAATCTGCAGGTAGCAGCGATTTATTTGTGTCAATTATCATATTGGTTATAAATGCCGTACATTTTCGAGCTCCTAAAACCTACGCACCCCCCTAACAGCTTTCGGAAGAACATAAATAGGTTTCGGGAAAAAAAATAGGTGGCTTGAGATGATTATTAAAGAGGCCAGTGGAGCTAAAAATTGAGATTAGTAGTGTGGCCGTGTCAGGTTAATGCAGCGAATTATAAACAGCGCCCCGATATGTTCATCACGAAAAGAGATATAACGTGTTTTAATACTAGATATCCTGACAGGCTAGTACGCCCTAATATGCGTACAGTCATGAGAAGTAAAAGTTGTTACGCAATGTGCATTAAAATATTTAACCGGCTGCCTGATGAGCTTAAAAAACTACCAATCACGACATTTAAAAAAAACTGTTCTCTTTTCTGGTTGAAAAGTGTTACTACACATTGAATTACTTTTTATGTAATAATTAATAAGAATTTTTCATAATTAAAACGACTTTGTATATTTATTAATTAATGTTCTTAATCTTCATTTTAATTTAATTGAAATTTGCATGGCTTTTTAAAGTCTAAATGTGTATGGCTCTATAATTTATCATTGTAACACCATATGTATACCACATTTAATGGCAAATAAATATTTCTATTTCTATTTCTATTTCTATATTTTATTAGTAAAAAGGAAAGTTAGAATTTTGATCGTGCCAATTAAACGCTGCAAAAGAAGAGTTGTAAGACTAATTTTGCCGTTTATTATCGTTATCGAGCAATATCTAACATATGCGATCTATGACAAAAACGATTATACATTTTCCCTATTACATAAAAGCCCGAACAAGAATTTTTAGTAGTTGAACAAAAGAGATCGCGGAAAAACGCGAATGCTGAAAGTTAATGCACGGGAAAACGATTCAGCGGAAGACGTCTAACAAATCAAAATAGGCCACTACCTGAAAAGAGGGGTAAGACTGCTTGTTTCGGGTTAATGTGGTGAATTATCGAATTCGCTAATCGAGCAGTTTGTTGGTAAAGTTTGTCACACTCACCATATCTGCTTCCCTCTGCAAAACCTGTCCGAGCCAAGAATTGAGTTTGTCGTAGTAAGGTGGTGGCTTCTCTACCTCCTCGGGCGCAAACTGGAATGTTACGCACGCCGACGCACGGGATATCGCCTCCTACAATAGTCGTAAAGGACGCTTTTGTTTCATATATACATATTTGTACTTTCCTCATGGCTATTTGGTTGCAGATTTTTTGATATAGGCGTTCTTCCCAGCCCCCTTCAACTGAAAGGCGCCGCGAAGCAAACCCGACCCGAGGTACTAGCAGAATATCAGTGCTTGCTCACGCGAGCAAAGCAAAACTGAGCTATAGTACCTTTTTGGCATTATATTTGGTATTTTTTTATATTGTTTGTTGCAAAATGCCAAACAAATAATTTATTTAATCTATCTATCTTTCAAACATCAGGAGTATTCATGAGCTTTTTGCCTTAGGCTAGTGACTTATTATTTATTTATTTAATAATCAGTGTAAAAAACACTATATTTACCAGTCTCACAAAACTGTCGAAACTGTCACGTACAGTCGAGGTCAAAGATACGTTTACACTTTGGCACCTTATTACAAGGCAATAAGGTGCAAAAATGTAAACTTATCTTTGACCTCGACTGTACCTACAATCGGAAATCTCATTCTATACAGAGCTGAAACGACATAAGCCCATGTGATATGGTCCCTTGGTTTACAATAAGAACTAAAAGTGAAACTAGTGATATTTTATTTCGCCGGGGTCTCCTCTTTTCAACTGTATTCTCTCTACATGCCAAAACCATCTCGGTATGCCTCTCAATTTTGCCCACTACATCTCCAGATATTCTGCATTTCATTCTTCTCATATTCTATCCCTAGTAATGATAATACTTACAACTAAATCTACGTTCGGTGGTTCGTCGCCGCCTGGTTCTGCGCTCTGGAATGTATGAGTTTATTATTTTATAAAGCAGTGTCAAGAAAGGATACGTCTTTCGAGGCCGTGTAAGCCAATGAGCGTGTGTGGACGCGTGATAGAGGGCCCAAGCGTGTTTTAAAAAGTAAATTGAGATTTTGGAGATAGATATTTGTTCACGTCACTCTGGGCAGTAAGAGAGATTTACCGCTCACGGGCGCAGCGGAAAATCTCACTTCACACGTAGGAGAAGACGTAAAATTGTACGCACCATGGGCGATAATTCGTAAAGCCCCAGATCGCATATTTATGGCCCACCTTCGGTTCGGGCCACAAACACTTGTGATCTGAGCCATTCACGAATTCACCGCCCTAGGTACGTAATATATTTTACAGTACATATGGTGCTACTTTCCCACACTAGTGCGGAAAAGAGCACGAAAAAATCGTTGCGAATTTCCTATTTTTGGCACTTGTATCGTAAATAACTATTACGTCACACCTGGCCATAATGCGAGTTTTACTGCACGCTGCGCGTACGGTAAAACTCGCATTGTGGCCAGATGAAGACGTAAAATTGTGTACTTACCACGGGCGGTAATTCGTAAAGCTCCAGATCGCATATTTATGGCCCTCACCTTCGGTTCGGGCCACAAACACCTGCGATCTGGGCCATTCACGAATTCACCGCCCTAGGTACGTAATGTACTAATTCTGTTAAAGCTGCAGTTACCAGTATCGTGAGCCCCGCCTCTGCTATGATGGCCTTGGCGGCCCTGGCGGCGCGGAAGGCCCTCGCGAGCCGCGCGGCGAGCGCGCGGGCGCCCGCGGCGCGCAGCGCGGCCCACAGCGGCAGCGCGCACGCGCGGCCCGCGCCGCCCGCGCCGCCCGCCAGCCCGCCCAGCGCCGCCAGCGCGCCCTCGCGGCTGCCCGCCTGCCGCCATACCGACACGTTATACGGTATACCCCTGCCACACACAACTCGAGTGACGTGGGAAAAGGCGAGGACGCAGACAGTGCGGCAACGTTACCCGTCGTGCCGCTCATCTTGCGTCGTCATGCCCACCGCTCCCTGTATTGTTGATTTTTTGTGCGACTTTTTTTAAATACCATTCCGTCAATCTTTATCGTCAACTGTGCAAGTAGTCTGGTTTACCCTTTGTGTTTAATTTACAAATGTTCTCTTACCAGTGGAGCTTTCCCTTCTATTTGAAAGAAAGCTAACGTTTTAACTATTCCAAAAACCGGCAGTGCCAATACGTAGTCGGTCCCAAAGTTCTGTCACTGGCATATTATTTTTAAATTTAGAAGATGATTTTAAGAAAATTTTATTGCATTCCATTTTTGAATGTTTGACAATTATTTTAAAACAAAAAACAGTCATTCGTTGCAATTTCTCACGATGGAGTGGACATAGAAAGAAAACCGAATAGCTGTTTTAGCATTGCACCGCTGTGGGCACTCGCCAAGTACGATTTTCAAGTTGCTCAAAAATTTAAAAATAACGCTTAGGTTTGTGTACCGTACTATTGATAGGTACAATGAAGTCTCCAGTGTTGAGGACAAGAAAATAATTGGCCGGCCTCGCTCCGTACGAACACCAGCAGTGATCAAAGCGATCAAGGCGCGCATAGCAAGAAATCCTGTCCGAAAACAGAAATTGATGGCTTTGCAGATGGGTGTCAGTAGAAAAACCGCCAAAAAGGTTTTAAACGAAGATCTTAGTCTACGAGCATACAAAAAAAAGCGTGGGCACTTACTTAATGCCCGTCTAAAAACAATAAGGCTTAAAAGATCCCGGAAGTTGTTAAAGCGGTACGCGAAAAATCGACACCGTGATATCCTCTTTACAGACGAAAAGATTTTCGATATTGAAGAGAAGTACAATAAACAGAATGATAGAGTGTACGCTAGGAGCTCTGAAGAAGCAGGAAAAAGAGTTCCGCGGGTGCAACATGGGCATCATCCATCATCAGTGATGGTCTGGTTGGGTGTATCTTATTACGGGCCAACTGAGGTTCATTTTTGCGAAAAAGGTGTCAAAATCAGTGCGAAAGTATACCAAGAGACAGTTTTGGATAAGGTTGTCAAAGATCTGCCCAACACGCTATTTTCGGGACATAATTTTGTGTTCCAGCAGGATTCTGCGCCAGCACACAAAGCCAAGACCACTCAAGCCTGGTTTGACCGTCAAAAAATCGACTTTATAAGACACGAAGATTGGCCTTCCTCTAGTCCGGACCTTAATCCTTTGGACTATAAAATTTGGCAGGTCTTAGAGGGGAAGGTCTGTGCTAAACCACATAAAAATTTGGAGAGCCTAAAGTCATCTTTAAGAAAAGCAGTCACTGAGATAGATATGAAAATGGTGCGTGCTGCGATAGACGACTGGCCGCACCGATTAAGGGCCTGTATTAAAAACAAAGGAGGTAATTTTGAATAATTTTGAGTAATTTTAATTCTTTATTAAATGTACTTTAAATCGGTATATAATTTATTAAAAATTGATTGCTACTTTTGTTTTTATCATTATTTTCATTTGTGACAGAACTTTGGGACCGACTAGGTAATATTGAAAATTGTAGACCCATATCGCTCCTTTCGATACTTGTTAAAGTATTTCGTACCGCGATAAATCCCATATTATTGAGTCATCTCAAGCCTATCCTCACCCCACAACTACACGGTTTTCGCAATAAGAAGTCGACATCAAACCTGGTTTTGGTCATCTCTGAGCTCGCAGATATTAGATAAGGGATCGCAGGTAGACGCTAGTTACACGGATATAGGAAAGGCGTTTGATCGAGTCAATCACTATATTCTGATACGGAAGCTTGGTAACTTTCGTGAAGCTTTGGTGATAGAGAATTTATTGGATTGGTTTTCTTATTATTTATCTTCAAGATCGCAAAAAGTTTTAGGTGTGTAGTCTAGAGTCAATAAGTTTCGATGCTCCCTTCGGCGTTCCACAGGGCTCTCACCTGGAGTAAATGTTATTCTTGCCTTTTATTAACGATGTCGGAAATGATACGCTCCTTAAGCTTTTCCCATTGGCACGTATTTCCGAATGGTCTGAACAAAACCAGCGTCCACACCAATTCACCAAGCACATCAAATTCACTAGGAAGAGATTTCCCTTAGCAACTTCATATGTTATATACAGTGTTACTTTATAAACAGTGTTATATTGGCAATAAAAGATTTAGGCGTTCTATTGAACAGCCAGCTCGCTTTCGTGAAACATATGGACGAAATTGTCAAGAAGGCTTACAAATTGCTAGGTTTCGTATGGTGGAATTGCAAAATCTTCAAGGCAAAACGGCTTTAATAACTGCATATTCCGCCTTGGTATCTAGAGAATTCTAATCTAAGAAATCTTTTGGAATACTGATCTAATGTCTGGAACCCTCAATATAGATGACACAAAGTCAGAATCGAAAAGATCCAAAAAATGATTATCTTCTTTTTATTTTATATTAATTCATCTAAAAACACTCCGTACCCGTTCAACTTATAATGATTGACTTCTTTAAATTATCGTCCCTTGACAAACGCCGATGGATTTCAGATCAGGTTGTACTTCACAAAATCTTGACCTGGGGTAATTGATTCTCCTGAGCTAAGGAGAATCAATTATTTTGTTTAGGAACAGAAAAGTTAATGGTACCCTATAGGGTCAAACAAAACTCGCATAATTCGTTTCCGACTTTTTGCTGTTTCCAATGTGTCCTGCCCAGAATTTGTAGGGAGCATAATAAGCTTTTCAAGGCATAGGGTTGACTTTTTACCTATGTCCCAAAGACTAAAACCTTATTGTTTCGTTCTCATACATTTTAAGCACAAGAATTCAAGCTAGTATTTCATAATATTATTTTCTGATTTGTACTTGGTACAAACGAAAACAAAGTAAACTGTCCAAACTGTATTTATATGTAACCTTATTACAATGCACATAAAGTGCACGGATAGTCAGTTAGCTGTGATGACGATAGGATTTATAATTGGATTTGTAGTGTGTAGCGTGTGTTTGTTTAGCATAAGATGACGTGCATGTTTTGTTTGCTTGGAATTGGATAAACACTGCTTTGTTTTATATCAAGTTTAATTCCTAAGTCACATCGTGTTGTTGGCAAACCTTAAATAAACAATATAAATTTGTTTTCATTATATTTCTAGGGACATAATTACCATGTCTCAAAAATCTATCTTAGTTACATAATAAAAATACTCACAGAACTGACACCTTTGGAATGATCATTAGCCGTCATCGCTTCTGGAATTTTGTAAAATGTCTGTTGCGCAGTTGAGGAATATATTTGTGCTTTGAAATACTTACGTGTTTTTTAACGTACATTGGGTTTAAGCAATATTCTTCGTTAGCAATAAAAAGGATACGACTGTGGGCAGTCCGGGCACGCCGAACCAGGGCCCCGGCGTGAGAGTCACCGAGTCCGCTATACTGTAGCTCTGGAACATACGAACATACATACATACATATAATCACGTTTATTTTTAATAAAAAAATAAAAAAAGCCCGGGGCGGGTAGGCAGATCACGGATTTCCACTTGCTACTTTCTTGACAAGCCTTTCTTGTTTCATTAACTTTCATTATATTCTTCATACATGTTCGTCAGTTTAGGGTCCTCTTGACCTGACCTTCGGTCAGGATTAATATCGTTAGATTCATTAGACTGAGGTCATTTTCTACACTTTGTCCTATCTCATTTCATCAAGGCTGAACTTTGCGGGAGGATTACCGTTAATATTCACCAGAGATACACTAAGATGTGTTTTCGTATACCTAAAGTCCTACATACGTGTCCACCTATTTTAGAACAGACAGTGTATATTTAATTTGAATTGTGTTCTGTCTGTTGGCAAACCCAATAAATAAATTTGACGCTTCGCATGCTTAATAGTTAATACGCATGAAATAAATGTAAATACAGCCTAGCATTTTTTTTATACTTCATTTTTTTTAATCATCTTGGTACAGTCGCCATCAGATATATCGGAGCGGCCAAGGTGGTCACAAATATCTGAACACGTCTCTAATGTCTCCACAATAAAGACGTGTTCAGATATTTCTGAGCACTTTAGCCGCTCCGATATATCTGATGGCGACTGTGCGAAAAATATGATGACGATGATAGTAATGACGTCATAATTATAATGATGAAGACGTCCGCGACGTCGGCTCCAACGACGAGAATGTCCCCCCTCACCTCGTCCCCGGGCAGCGCGGCGGGCAGCGCGAGCGCGTGGCCGCGCAGGTGCAGGTGCAGGCCGCGGCGCCGGCACGCGGCCGCCAGCGCGGCCAGCGCGTCCCCGCCGCCCAGCGGCGCCGCGCCCGCCGCGCCCAGCGCTAAGAGCGGCGCGCGCTCCGCCGACAGGTCTTCGGCGACCAGCCGCTCCAGCGCCGAGACGTCCATGCCACGACCTGACACATGAGTTTATAAAACGTTACGTATGGTTTTAATTGAAAAAAAAAGATATTTGGCATTAAGGATACCATCGAATGTCCGACTAGACAGACTCACTAGTGGAATACGATAAGCAGTTGCAGATGACTCACCGTGTGCGTCCTGCGGCACTGGGCGCACGCAGGCCAGCGGCAGCCCCAGCTGCCTGCACAAGTGCTGCACGACGCCCAGCGGCGAGGCCACGCAGCTGTAGATGCACGGGAGACGAGTCGCGAACGCTAGCGCTGGAAATGTTAATAATTTTAGTCGTTCCATTGATTTGGACATAGACATATAATAGTTCAAATACAACGACTAGCGGCGAGGCCACGCAGCTGTAGATGCACGGGAGAAGAGTCGCGAACGCTAGCGCTGGGAATATTAATCATTATAGTCGTTCCATTGATTTGGACATTAGGCATATAATAGTTCAAATACAACGACTAGCGGCGAGGCCACGCAGCTGTAGATGCACGGAAGACGAGTCGCGAACGCTATCGCTGGGAATATTAATCATTGTAGTCGTTCCATTGATTTGGAGTTGGACATTGAAACTTTTCATAACCACACCCACACTCTCTTATATTTCTTAAATCTAAACTAATATTATACAGATGAAAAGTCTGCGAAGTTGTAAGTTTGAATGTAGGGGGAAATCTCCAGAAACATTCATTCGATTTACAAAATCTTTCACTAGTGTATAAAATTGACCTTCATAATGGACATACACTAGGTATATATTAACCCATGGCTCCGCCTGGGTTCTCTGTAAAACGCGATCGGAGCTGCGCGGGCAGCTAGAATCAAAAACACCCGGTAACATAAGTCTTCTTCTTATTCTTCTTCGTCTCCTGTCTCCTGGTGACAGTATGCGCTGTAGTGGGCAGTCTGTAGTGTGATTAGTTACCTCCGTCCTCGAGGTAGCGCGGGTAGCGCGCGTGCAGCAGCATGCGCGTGACGCGCACCAGCCCTCCAGCTGTTCTTGGTGGCAGTACGCGCTGTAGTGGGCAGCCTGTAGTGCGACTAGTTACCTCCATCCTCGAGGTAGCGCGGGTAGCGCGCGTGCAGCAGCATGCGCGTGACGCGCACCAGCCCTCCAGCTGTTCTTGGTGGCAGTACGCGCTGTAGTGGGCAGCCTGTAGTGCGACTAGTTACCTCCATCCTCGAGGTAGCGCGGGTAGCGCGCTTGCACCAGCATGCGCGTGACGCGCACCAGTCCCTTCAGCTGCTCCTGGTGGCAGTACGCGCTGTAGTGGGCAGTCTGTAGTGTGACTAGTTACCTCCGTCCTCGAGGTAGCGCGGGTAGCGCGCGTGCAGCAGCATGCGCGTGACGCGCACCAGCCCTCCAGCTGTTCCTGGTGGCAGTACGCGCAGTAGTGGGGAGCCTGTAGTGTGACTAGTTACCGCCATCCTCGAGGTAGCGCGGGTAACGCGCGTGCAGCAGCATGCGCGTGAAGCGCATCAGTCCCTTCAGCTGTTCTTGGTGGCAGTACGCGCTGTAGTGGGCAGCCTGTAGTGCGACTAGTTACCTCCATCCTCGAGGTAGCGCGGGTAGCGCGCTTGCACCAGCATGCGCGTGACGCGCACCAGTCCCTTCAGCTGCTCCTGGTGGCAGTACGCGCTGTAGTGGGCAGTCTGTAGTGTGACTAGTTACCTCCGTCCTCGAGGTAGCGCGGGTAGCGCGCGTGCAGCAGCATGCGCGTGACGCGCACCAGCCCTCCAGCTGTTCCTGGTGGCAGTACGCGCAGTAGTGGGGAGCCTGTAGTGTGACTAGTTACCGCCATCCTCGAGGTAGCGCGGGTAGCGCGCATGCAGCAGCATGCGCGTAACGCGCACCAGTCCCTCCAGCTGCTCCTGGTGGTAGTACGCGCTGTAGTCCGCCAGTCTGACAACACATACAATTGTCAGATGTAGGTTTTCACGGGCTGTTTTCGCAATTCGAAGTCTATGTGCTTATTTTGCGTCATAGGTTGTTGGCAGGTCTTTCAAGTAAAAGTGTTAGTGAAATGTTTTTATTAAAAATAGCATTATTTTAACCTTTAACCTTTTTAACCTACATTGCAAGGTATGCTATCGTACGATTTAGGAAGTACATCTAGCGCCATCTAGTGACGCGCGTAGTGTGTGATTATATTACATTTGGCAACGCTCATATGTCATTTCACTCTGTTTGTTGGTCTCCATACAAAGTTTCATCCCTTTTTTCGTCCCTAAAAGGGATTACATTTGACATAAATTACAGCCATGTCCTATGTTGATATATAAGGTACATAAAAATTCGTCCAATAGTTTTTGGGATTAATTGGAACGTACATCCATCCAAACTTTCGCATTTATAATATACTTATAGAAGAAAGAAAGAAGAAAGAAATAAAGAAAGAAAATAAGTTTATTTCGCAAAAATACAGAATACAACAATGGAGTCCACTCAGCACAATGTCGAGCCACAGATGATAACTCGACGCTGATATTATGTGGATCCTCGAGTATATAGTAGGATATCTTTTTCCAATCTAAATTCTAAGACTGATAAATTGCAGGTAGTGATTTGTTCGGTTATGTATGTGAGACTTAGTTCATGTGATTCTTCATTGCTGGCAATGCTTGTAATATGTTATTTATATTAGTTAGGCTAAGTTTTTGTTACGTTGATTTATTGCTTATTTTTTTATGGTGCACTATTCTGTATTATTAATGTACACAGTGCGATAATATGTGTTACTTTTGTCGAACATTTTTTATCTCATTTCTATCTCTTGATTTCCTTAAAATAGCTTTGTATTGCTATGAGACTTATATGGGTCAGGCCGTAGATTTTGCCACAAAGAGCGCAGCGGTGACGTAGAATTTTCTACGAACCGGATGCGCAGAGTGACGCAAAACAGTAACGCAGGTGCGCAGAGTGACGCAAAACGGAAACGCAAAATAATTAAGGTGCGCGCAACATGTGTGATTTTTACATAAAATATTTGGAATTAATATATAATAATAATAGATTGTGAACCGAGGGAAGAAAAACCCCATTACAGACGAGATATTAAAGGTACTGGAACGAAGTGAGAGCGCCAATAGGTCGTGGATGGAATGGGTTGTTTCATACGAGTAAAACACTATACCTACACGTTTGATTTCGAATATGAGGAAAGTAGAACAGACACGATGTTAGGAAATATCATACATTATTAAAATGCGTCCAAGATCACCAAGAGACTCCATACTAAATAGTAGAAATTACCTATCAGTACTATTATTAAGCCTCAGGATTTTCATCATAGTTAGGTTAGGTCAGGTACAAAATAAAATGACGGTTTTTGGTATGGTATTATTTTTTTTTATTACTTTAGACAAAGACTGAATTTCTTGGATTTCTCTGCCGGAGTCAAAGGCATCTTGAAAGGAAATATAATAATTGTAGCTTAGCAAAAAAAAACACCTAAAAAACCACAAATCTAAGCATTGTATGTGTGCACACCTTTACTAAGTAGCGCAGAGTAGCATACAGCCATTCTGCGTAACGTGACGCAGATAGAATCAATCTTAACTCGATAAGTACACTGTTTTTTCCAGGTTTATTTGCCTTAAAAGATTACACACACTTTACTGAATAGGGCACAATAACAATAACAAATATTCATACAAGACTTACCTTGAAATCTTAAAAAATGCACTCCGCGACAAACTGGTTACCTTCCACTTTTTGCCAAAATTGACAGCCTACTGACAAAAATATAGCCGCTACCGCGTCATTGACCATTGACAAGGTAACTTTGGTGTTGTCACTACTGTAATACAAACATTGCTAATGTTTAACTCCATAAAATGGGGAGATGTTAGTTACGCAGTCAAAGTAGCGCAGAAAAATGGTTTTGTGTGTGTTTTTATTAAACGTGTGAAAATTAATGTACTTTCTTAGGAAACATGAAACGATATTTAAAAGGCGGCTAGGTAACTATTATTTCATAACGTCAAATCAAAAAGATTATCAAAAATTTTTTTTTTTCTAATTTTTCTGATTGAGTAAAGTACACTACTACCTAAGCGGATTCGCGTTTTTTATGAAATTTTCGACGTTTTTCATGAAAAAATATTGTGTAACTTCCCAAGTTTATGGATTTATTTTAATATCTTCAGTGACCAAGGTTCACCATTTCTTACGGAATACAATGCTGTGGTTGAGAAATTAATATTACGTATTAAAGGTTTTAAAAAAAGGAGCGGAGAGTTAGGTTATACCTTTTGTGGCAAAATCTACGGCCTGACCCATCATGTTTTTGCAGCTGTTGGTACTCCTTATAAGCATAAAAGAAATAAATAAATACAATTGCGCTGCCAAGGTTTAATAGAGTAGTTAATTTCAAATAAGATTTAACCAGGCCCCTATTTCACCAATTTGACAATTGTTACCTGACACTGAAAATTCGTCACGCATTGCTTGTTCTAGAAGTCAAGGTGGTTGCTAGGTTACTTGTGGATCCAGCAATGTACGTAGAATTGTCGTTGTCAGGTGACAATTGTCGAGTTGGTTAAATAGGGGCCAGGTTGGCACTGAAAATATCAATTTATACCCAGTCGGACAATACACACCAGAGTGGCACTAAGCTAGTTGATCAGTTAGTGCCACTCTGCAACACACAATCGTAGTCTTTGTAACTGATTTGGTTACAGAAGGAATCATTGAAATAATAAACGTGGCCATCTCTTTCTATCGCATGCAACGCGCTGCGATAGAAACGTATCTGCGCTAACCACAGATAACCTCCAACAGATAGAGCCTATAGGGCGACGTGCGGTCACCATGCATATATGCTGTAGCACTGATAACCCCCCGCTACTATACCGCGCCATATTGTCAGTAGCGACCAGGTACGCGATCTATACGTGCGTAAAACCAGCAACAAATTAAAATTGTATTTGCGCTACAAAAATGAGTTATTGCTGTGTGAAGTGGTGTGGGAAAAACTCCCGAACGTCTAATTACACAACCAACGGAATAACATTTCACAGGTAAGTTAAATTTATCATATAGATGTATATTTCATTCTGTCACGCGGAGTTCATTTTACACTGGTTCATAAGAAGTAGTGAAGTATGCATGTCCCTTTTCATCAAATAGAAATGGCAATATACTGTTCCTTTCTCACGAAATCACGTGACACTAGTGATGGGCTAGTGATGCTTTCGAATTTTACCGATTCAGATTCATTTAAGGAAACAATACGTTAATTCATCCGTTTTCGTGTACTATTTTTATACGAAAATTCACCAAAGATCATATTTATATCCTTGTCATTGCATTGTCAAAATTCTTTTGTTAGAAATCATAGATAATGTATACGATGTACTAAAGGTTTAAACTGCACCAAGAAGGCAGCGTGGCGGACTGCAACCGTCTTACAAGCTATGAGGTAGAGGGAGATGTAGTAAATTACTGTCTCGCTCTATTTTATAGCTTCCAGAGCTAATGAAGGGAATATATTATTGTAGTACCTACAGCACGTCTATCATGAGACGGCCGCGACATACTCTGGATTTTTCTCGCACTATACCTCTTGTTCTACGACGGATAGTGCGAGAAAAATCGAGAGATCGATGAAATAGAATTTAATAATGAATACGCAGGTATTATTTGGGTTTTTACGAATCGTCTTCGAGAGCAATTAGGACTAGGTAGTGTCATAAGATGGACCTCATGCTGGACTTCGACGACGTTTAAGGGATCTCGGAGGTGGTTAAAGATGGAGCCATGGCATTTGGGTTTTTTCGAATCGTCTTCGAGAGCAATTAGGAGTAGTCACGAGATGCACCTCATGCTGGACTTCAACGAAGTGCGAGGGATCTCGGAGGTGGTTAGTGATGGAACCATCATCAACCACATAATTTTATCACATTGAATAAATATATGTACTTTTTATGACATCGTTTTTATTTGTCTTCCTTGCCTAGCTATACCAATCTTAAAATATCATACATAAGCCTTGCTAGCACATTCGCGTTAATATCGAATAAATAAACATCCCGTTCGTTCTTTTCTAGTAAGTATGTAAATACGAACGAGACGAAGGCTTCTTGTCCGACATAAACACGATAATGCAGTAAATGTTGTAAAATGCCTAGAAATAACTATTTTATATGACTACTCGACGTGATTATAACATACTTTTTTATGTTACGTGGTGATAAAATATTCTATGAACGAAACGTGATAATAATATAACAGTGACAGCCGTTCAAAAATTTAAACCATGTTAAAGGTACGCCATGTAAAATATTCTACTAACAATTAATTGCGGCACCGCTAAAAACCGTTAACGACCAACGCGCCCCATCACTACGCTTCTGGCGCCATGATGTGACAAAGCGCGCTACTTTTGAAACAGCCAATCACAGCGCCGTTACCGACCTCCCCGCAGCCCGCACCTACCGCCAACTGTGGTGACCTTTGCATCGAACTAAATCGCTTATAGGCTCTATCTATTGGATGTTATCTGTGGCGCTAACATACCGCCCTTGCTACTTATTTATTTATTTTATTTATTTGGAGATCCAACAGCTGAGACATAAACAATAAAAAAAAATACTAGGCAACAGAAAACCAATTATAGGAACTCACAGGTAGTAACATATTATTTAACTATAGGTACTTAGATAATAAACACTAACACTCTATGGATACTTTGTATGTCCGAAATAAAGAAATTGATTGATTGATTGATAAAGTTGCGCACTAACACAACCATACATGAAGAATATTAATTACATTTTTTCTTCTAAAGCTGAAGTTCAAGTTTGCTAATACAATAAAGTATTTAAGTATATCAAGGTAAGAGAAATTGATTTACAGTACTATTAATTATAATTACCTACATAACAGAGGCAACACGCTCACTCAAAAGACTCGACGTATCGCTGCACAACATTACGTCATTAAACTACTACTTCATTAAACTGTGATACACGATACTTTATCATAAATGAAACGGTCACATTGCCATAAATCATAATGTTTATTGCACGCGACACATTACCAACACAATTACACACATTGATGTTGAGTAGGTTACAACTAATTGATTCATTAGAGCAGCATTGGCCAACAAGCGTACGGGCCGCCTGACGGTAAGCGGTTACCGTAGACTATGGACTCATGCAACTTGCCAATATCAATGTCACGCGATGACTGGATGAAATATGTCTTTAGTTGTAATAGAAAGAAAGAAAGAAAACATTTATTCGTGGACAAAACAATGGGTATAAAAACAAAACACAGTACGTAAAAGTAGAAGTGTCCACGAAAAGGCCCCGAATCAGCATGGTGGTAACCTAGAAGGCCAGCGCTGGTCTTCCGTCGGAACCTTTACATGAGTAACCTCCTGGAAGGCAACACAAAACAAGTAGGTATTTGTTATGTAGCTAAACATATTTTAAGGAATATATGCAATACGGCAGATTGAAGCGAGTTAGTCGATCTTAGGGCCCGTTTTCTAAGGGGACCTTGCATTTTTGAGACAAAGCAAACCGCCTGGAACAGGTGTTCCTGAGGGTGATCTGAGCCAACCCAGCCCGGCCGCTACGAGGCTAATAAGCGTACACGTTTTCTTCCACGCCGCGCGTGACGCTTGTCTCCACGCGCCGCGCTTTGTAGAGAGAGCTATGAACTTCACTATAATATAATAAGTTTCCGTTAAAGCTTTCATTTTTGGTACAAGCTTTATTGCCAACTGTACTTTTTCGTGTACCGTCATCAAACTCATCAACTACTAATTTTGACGATTCTAATATTTCTTACGAGCCCAAACACAACGTGGTTACGTTGGTTAAGTATTGAATTTCCATGGCCACCTTCTGTCTCCACCATCAGATCAGCTCGATGGTACCATAATGCTGAATTGTCATCCAAACTTTATCCAAATTTTCAGCCCAATCAGTAAAATTTTACTTGCAAGATTTGCCCCGCACTAACAAACAAACAGGCCAGCTTGTAAAATATTTATTTATAGACACGAAAAGAAATAACAAAAAATGTAACATTACAGGAAAAATCCCGTCATTACAATTTTTTTTTTAAAAAAAACACAATTAGCATAGTAAAGTCATGTGTATATTAGACACATATTAAAAATTAAAAAATTAAAAAATAACACTAAATACTACATAAGCATCTCACACAACTTCAAGCACTCTCTTTCAACAACCGTCCAGCCATCCGCAAACAGATCGCAGGAAAGTTGCTTCGCGTTTAGTTTATTGAGCGCATGCAGGGAGCGGCAAACAGGAGAGTTACGATGCGCGACCGTACGAGAGAAAGGGACAGCGAAGAGCCGCAGCCGATCTGCTCGAAAACGCACACGTCCATCGGGTACAAAGAGGCGACAAGCCTCACTGAGCAAGCTGGGACAATCGGGGTAATAACCGTACAACTTTTTAAAAAGATAGCGCAGGAAGCACTTTTGTACTTTTTCAAGCATTAGTGCATAGGTCGACTCGTGCGGATTCCAAACGCACGAACTAGCCTCTAGTTTGGATCTTACAAGCGCCGAATAGAGTAACTTGATGACACCTACATGTGTGAAGTCTTTGCAGTTACGGAAAACAAAACCCAGACGCTTAAAACCTTCACCAACTAGAGAGCGCATATGGCTATGAAACGTAAGTTCATGATCGAACACCACGCCGAGATCTTTTATGGAATAAGTTCGAGAGAGAGGTATTTTATCAATAAAATAACTAGCGAGTACACCCTATAATATAAACATACAATACCAATAATAATGTTAGTTCATTCAACTAGGTATGTTTAATTAATCCCTGATTCTGCTGGCCCAATCTAATCATATAAGCTCAAGGTAACTGATATGAGAGCCATAAAATTTACCCATGTTTTATGCATGTAGAATGTATTGAACATGTATACTGAAGTGTGTAATTGTTGTGAAGCACGCATAGTTAAGTGTCGAGCATGCATACGCAGGGTGCCAATGGTTGGTTATCCATGTAATATGGATGATAATTGCTTCAAATGTTGTACATTGGATGATTTGTCTTATGGAGACAATATTTGTATTTCCTAAAGTAAGTATAAATACAAAAAAAAACTTGATCCAAGGTTTAAACACTGCATGTGAAAAATAATATTTTAACATTTAAATAGAGACAATTTAAATGTTAAATTATTAAGATTTATTTCAAAGGAATATAGTAAAAAAGTTTTTTGTACAACCTTTTATTGCCAACAGTACTCTTATGTATACCAACGTCAACTACTCATTGAGACAATTCTAATGAGCCCAAACTCAACAGGGTTGCGTCGGTTAAGTGCTGAACTCCCATGGCCACCCTCTGTCTCCATCATGATATCAGCTTGATGGTAACATTATATACTATACTTATACCCAAAATTTCAGCTCAATCGGTCACCGGGAAGTGGGTCAAATTTAACTTGCAAGATTTGTCCCTCACTAACAAACTGACAAACAAACAGGTCAAGTTAAATTGTAAAAAAAGGAACACTGTGTTGCCATTTCGCCACAAACAAGTATCTCACAACAGCGGCACTACCACGAAATTCGAAAATCGAGGTTCGGGTATTTCCATCTCTATCGCACTCCCTTACTCGAGTGACAGGGATGCATGTATTACGAACTTCGACTTTCAAAGTTCATGGTAGCGCCGCAGACTTGTTTCAAAATACCTAAAACTTCAAATATCATATAAAAATACCAAACCTGATATAACGTTTTGTCATGTGAGTGTCTGTGATGTCCATCATTTTTATTTGTTTTATGTTTCTGGAATGATCGTCCCCCAAAAACCGTCAAAATTATACCGAACATTCTCCTTGTGTGTAAATATGTCAAAAAACTTAAACTGATGTTGGCAAATCCACCTTGCTAAAACAGCAAGGAGTATAATGCTATACAAAAAAAAACCTGTTATAACTATATTTCAAATCTATCAAAAATAAAAGCAATCATATTTTCCTGTCACAATCAGGACATTATTTTTTAAAGGACAAGTCTATCTACACTGTAAAGTAATTTCCCTGACTGCCACTAAATTATGGGAGACTGTATGATCTAGCAGTTCTGATGTACTCAGTAATATGAGATATTTAACCTATCACTATGAAATCACATGTTGTTGATCTTTTATACCCACATTTATGCTAAATGATGACATTATAAACTGCAACATGAACATTGCAATCATACACTCTCCAAGTATGCTCTATTGGAAACAACTACAAACAATTCTGTTATCACATTAGATAGCAAGCAAGCATCACGGAGTGACTCACAGCAGTGGGTTGTAGTACAACTGGCCAGCATGGAGTAAATCACGAGATCAGCTGTCTCTCTCACGCCATGACAACACAAGGACTTACCTACTATGTGAAGGAATTTGAAACAAGTTAAATTTGTGGGTTTTTTAAATATTTACTGCATGGCCAGTTGTGCTAGTGCTGTGGCTGTCAGTGTAATAAGTACCTGAACATGTGCGCCATCCACCGCGACGTCTCGCTGGCGATGTGCGCGCCGAGCCGCGCGGCGTGGCTGCGCTCCAGCCGCCCGAACAACGCCGAAATACTGTGCGACAGAATAGCTGCCCGCGTCACCGCATCCGTCGGCAACAGCGGTGGCTCCACACTCTCACAACTAGGATCAGTCTTCAGCACCAGATCTTCCAGAACCTTCAAAATCTCATCCATAGAAGTCTCCTCAGGCTCAAAGAACCCGGCGCTGATTTTCCTCGGTTCCCGCCGCCTCTCATCGTCCCCCGACTCTTGAGCGTTCACACCGGCTTCCAATCTTTCCACTACTTCCGAAACTTGAAATTCCAGCCCGCCAAACGGACGCCGGTCCTGTTAACAAGCCGGAAATTAGAATTTTCAACACGAAACACAATGCCAGTAGATAGTCAGTGTTTTACCGTCTCGGACGGCGCCTCGCTCCGGGGACTGGGTTTGTTGGATTCGGCGTCTGCGACCGATGCATCCCCCATGATGCGTGGCGAATATTTCGCAGATTTACAGCACCTATTGCGATATCACCGAACATAAAAATTTGTAAACGTCACGTCACGTATTGTTTTGACGTGGGCTGCCGGTCACAGATTAAATATAGCGGTAATGTTTTTTACGTAATCTTTCTGATGTCTCAAGCCATCATTCCAATGAACGATTTTATAATCAGCTCAAATAACTCAAACATAGGCTAGGTTTAAAAAAAATCTTTATTGTAGATTTTGACAGCAGTTTGAAGTTTCACTCTTCAAAATCCAATATTTTCTAAATAGGGCTAAAAATGTCTTTAGCCAAAATATTTTCGGTTTCTACGCGAGGTAATGAAAAGGCGATTCAATTTTTACATTTTTATTGTTTCATGAACTCGCCATTACGCTGTTAAAAATAAATCGATTACGCAACTGTGTTGTTTATAACCTCTTCTGCGTATTTACTGTCGAAAATTTCTATTAATGGACCAAAATTAGCACGTAGTTTCTACTTTCACTTTCCGTTTACATTATTCTCTTGAATCAGCAATGCTTCCTTTGTAATTATGTGGTCAAAAAATGATGTTGTGCTAAAAAGTTATATTTCAAGCTGATGATTATGATAGTTGTGTGATGTTGAACAACAAGAGTGTGTTTTAGTGCGTGCGTGCGGCGCGCTGAGCCGCGCGTACTCGGCGCCGGCGCCGAAGGCGGCCAGCGAGTATCCGCTGCAGGAGAAGGGCTACATGTACGTCAACGCCGAGCCTCAGGACATGTCCTTCAAGGCACTATCCAACAAGGCAGCACAGACCATGTTTTGGACAGAGCTGGCTAGAGGATTTGCTGTTACATTGGCGCATATATTTAAGGTGTGATTGTTGAGGCATAATTAAAATAATCTCTGGTTAAAAATTACCTATACAATAGAAACTTGCAAGTTGATTTAGACTCACGGTGGTCAAATTGTCTTTTGGGTAGGACATAAGATGATGTGATGATAACTATGTACGCAACTAATAATAGGAAACTTTTTTTATTTTATTGTGAGAATCTTATACAAAAGTGAGAGTGTGAGTGAGAGTGAGATAGTATGGGATTTCAGTCTTGTAATTGAGTAGTTAAATCAGTTCCCCAAACTTGTTTATTCCTCGTAGCCAAATTCCCAGTTGCATCATTCCCAAGACAGGCAAGACTGAAAAGCTCATGACAGTAACAATATTCTTTTAGGAACCCGCAACCATCAACTACCCATTTGAGAAGGGGCCCCTGTCCCCCCGCTTCCGAGGGGAGCATGCGCTGCGCCGCTACCCGTCTGGAGAGGAGCGCTGCATTGCTTGCAAGCTGTGTGAAGCCATCTGCCCCGCTCAGGTTTGTAGAGATAATAATAAAAATCATATCAGCCAATAGACATCCACTGGTGGAGATGGGCCTCCCCCAAAGAGTGCCAGTGACCTGTCCTGCGCCACCCGCATCCAGCGGACTACCGCGGCCTTTACCAGGTCATCAGTCCACCTTGTGGGGGCCTACCCACACCGCACCTTCCGGTATGTGGTCACCACTCGAGAATGTTTCCGCCCCAATGGCCATGTCCACTTTTTCAATAATGGATTCATCTTTTTTTAAGTCAACTTTTTGGTTTTGTTGTCCATGTTTACTAATATAATACAAACTTAGTAGGTGTATGTCTAATAACTATAGGTTGTTTAGATATTTTGTAACATGATATGAATTATGAAAAGTATTTATATTGACACTGAAATGCTACATGTTAATGTCCTATATTGTTTCCTGTTCTTGTCTTTGTGTTCTACACAGCAAATTCTCTGCTTCATCAACACATATATGGAAATTCAAAACTGTTATGAACCTGCTGTGTGTTCTGTATCTCCTGCTACCCTAAGGCTGTATGGAAGATATCACTCTTTAGCGATAGGACCGCCTGTTGTTGCCTAGTATTAATGTTTTATGTTTTGTTTATAGATTTTTTTTCTCTTTGTGGTGCACAATAACTTGTATATTATTATTATTTTATGACAAATTTATCATATTGTTTTATTATTTTGTCTATAAATATGTTGCGCTGTTGGTTTTCCATGTATCAATAAATAAATAAATAAATAAATTTAATAACTAAAACACAACCCTGTTGTCCCGCAGGCGATCACGATCGAGGCGGAGGAGCGGGCGGACGGCTCGCGGCGTACCACGCGCTACGACATTGACATGACCAAGTGCATCTACTGCGGCTTCTGCCAGGTACGAGCCATCGACAACGGCCTTTCAGTCTACTTCAGGCTATAATACCTCAGCCAGCCACGCTGTGCTCCTCGCTGTCGCGATGTTTCCTTCTCTGGCCAGACGCTCCGCACGACGGTTAAAGTGGTTCGATTTCCATACAAAACGTTATTTGACATACACAGGCTAAGGGTGTGATTTAAGAAACCTAGGTAAGTAAGTTTCACAAGTTGGCTTTCCATTTGCGCGAAATTCCCCTTTTTCTTGAATAAACTTGTATAAATTAGAATAATTTGAGATATATTATTAGTTTGTGACGTCATACTTTGGGAAAACCATTTTTCTCAAATTATTCTAGTCTATACAAGTTTATTCAAGTTAGGTACATAAGTTTGTTAAAAAATCACGCCGTTAGCCTGCGAATGTCAAATAACGTTTTGTATGGAAATCGAACCACCTTTGCCTTTATTGTCGCTCCTTTGACTCGCGCCCAAAAAACCGACAAGACTGAGAGCGGAGGGCATGACGAGTAGCAAGATGAGCGGCCTGACGAGTGACGTAGCCACACCATGTCTCTGCCTCCTTTCCTCGCTGTTTCCCACGTCACTTGACGTGTGTGGCAGTATAAAAGCAGTGTCAAGAAGGGAGACAACGTCTTTCATGGCATTACACGACCGCAAGTGTAATTTGCCTGTGGCGCCACGTTGATGTCGCTTATCTTATCTGCGAGTTTCTTAAACGTGGAAATGAAAGTGACAGTTTCGCCGTATATCATTGCTCGGCCGCACGCCTCGCCCGAGGCACGTCTACACTGAGCGCGCAAACTCGGGCGAGGCGTGCTCGGCCGAGGCATGCGTCGAGTGTAGACACAATTTTTTCGCAATGGTATAATACGCGTATGCAGCTGCAAACCACTGCCATTTTATGATCTTTTCTGTTCAATCTTCAAATAATTAGTAAAACTGAAACTCTGTTTCAATCTGAAAGGACTGGTTGCCAATTGCCCATCGAACTCTATATTGAGGAATAAAAACTGTAAAAATAATGTTTCATTTCTGTAATTTTTAACTACATGATTTTTTATGGAAATTTGTATTTCATTTTATCAGGGATAAGAGTACCAGAGGCGGTGCGTGAAAATTTTCAATGGGCAACCCGGAACAATAAAAGTTATAAAAGAGTTTATAGTAATAGTGAATAGTCATTTTAGGCAAGCTAGTACTCATGACTTTAACCCTGTGCCTGCAGGAGGCGTGCCCAGTAGACGCGATCGTCGAAGGCCCGAACTTCGAGTTCTCGACGGAGACGCACGAGGAGCTGCTCTACAACAAGGAGAAGCTCCTGCTCAACGGAGATAAGTGGGAGAGCGAGATCGCGTCCAACATCCGCGCGGACCATCTCTACCGTTAACTAGATCCCGACTGTAGTCTAATACGTTTAAGGGCTGTTTTGCGTTGAACTCGTTGGGCAGCGTCGTCGGGAAACGTTCGCGTATTCATTGCGCTCCAGGGAAGGGGTCAATCGGAAATAGTTGTTATTATTGAAGTGTTAAGCTGCGTACGAATTTGAGCGGCTCAACCTGAGGCATGCTCGCCCCGCGCGGCTAGCTGCTCGCGAGCCAAAATGTTGCATATAAACATGCGCGGGCGAGGCAGGGTGCTCGTGGCGAGCCGGCATTGCGCGTCGTTCAAAATGGCGTCGACACGATGACAGCTGATTGATTCAGGTCCCACAACGCCTTTTTCTTTTCATGTATTTGTATCAATAATTGTTGCAAAATTTACAAGCAAACGATGCGCACGGCTCAGCCACTTGCTCAAATTCGTACGCGCCTCGCGCACAAGGTCAAGGTCTGTTCGCGGCACGCTCGATACACGAGGCACGCACACTGAGGCGCGTTAGAGCACGGTCAAAAGACCTCTGGGCGTACGAATTAGAGCACAATATGTGAGCCGTGCGTGCCTCAACCCGAGGCTGCTCAAATTCGTACGAAGCTTAAACTTCTTTAATCACCCTGCCGACGAAATCCTGGGTAGTGAAGAGATTTGTTACAATCCTTAAATCAAATATTGTGGCAGTAATGTGTAAATAGCTGGGCTCAGTACAAAATAGCCTTTGAATTTAGGAATAATGTTATTATTTGTGATAATAAATCAATATCTCAGTTTATCACTTGTTTTCACTGAAAACTCGCTGTCAGTTTTGTGAGTTTATGTAATGTACAGTCCTCCAAAGCGATGTTTACATTTTTCGCGTAATTACAATGGAATAAGATGCGAAAGTGTAAACATGTCATTGCCGTCGACTGTACAGTGTTCTGCATTAATAGATACTGTACTGTACTGTTAGTAGCAGCCAGTCTCTACTCTGGCCACATACACGGTGTTCCCGGGAATTTCCGTTAACTTCGGCATACTGCAGAGTACATTCACAGAAACAAATTAGCATAATAATTATTTTTTGAAAAAAAAAAAAAAAAATAGTTTAGTGTAGCATTAACGGTTATTGTCTTATTGTACAAGGGTCTTGAAACACAAAAATGAAATAAAAAATATGTACCTCCGAGTCAGTTCGTGCCTAATATCGAACAAACTCACTTTGAAAACACTTGACAAAACTAAAAAAGCTTTTCATTATTTAAACAGCATACACACTTATAGGCAACCGCTGTTTCAATCGGCTGCCGCGCGACAAAAAATATTTTTTTCATACATCTTTTCTATTTCCGCTCCAGTCCAAGTGAGCTCAGTTTGGGTTGCACAGAGTGATTCCACAACACTTCGGGAGCTAAAATACCGCGAACCATCCGGTTGCCTCTTGGAAACTGCAACTACGCGTCATTGCTCTAAATATTACCTACTCAAATAGGTAGTTTGTTTAATGTCAGTTGGTAGTAGCAAATAATAAACAGCAATTTAAGTAAAAATAATTTATTGATCGATTCATTAAAAATTAACCAATATTGAGGTAATAATTATTCTACATTAATATCGGCGCCAAACTTTTGCAAGCTCGTATACTTTTTAACTCGGCTAAAGCACGCTAAAGTTAAAGCGTGAAGTTTACATTACATTGACAGCGTGTACGGGCATAAATATAATTGTTCTACGACTCGCGACGATTTCATGCGTCCTTGGCGTCGAAAGGGTTAATGTTGGAACAAAAACATGGTGGAAGCTAGGTAGCTACACGAAAACAGCATACAAAGTTAGCTTGCAAAGTCATTGGTCAACAATACTAAGGCAACAGCATTTCATTATCACTATTCAGTCATTCATCCTAAAATACTTAGGGACGGTTTTTCAATCACCAGATAAATGTATCTGTTAGGCAAAATTATCACTATCCTTTTCCCCAGACATATAAAAGAAAAGGACAGCTAACATTTATCTGACAGATATGTTTTATCTGGGGGCTGAAAAAGCGGTCCTTAATATTAATAAAATAAGGAGCTCCACACACTAATAAGTAGTATTTGAAAAGTGTACGTTCGAGCCTTTTTTTGTAAATATAAATTAAAATAATGATAATATTTCATAGATACTTAATTATAATTTTATTAATACTCGTTAAATCTATTTGAGGGTCATTTGGTTATTAATCATTTTTGGATAGAGTTAGATGCCAGACAATTTATTCATATTCTGAAACAAAATCAAAGAAATTTTGAAGCCAGTGTCAGTTTAGCTACCAGTGTTTCTTCAATACAGGGTTTTCTAAAATAGGATATTTGAAAAGGAATTAGTAAGCATGTCGGATATGGTAACCATAAGGTAGCCTCAATAGGTTAACTTATGGTATCTCAATAGATAGGGTTTTCAAATTGGTTAGTGGCAAACTAAATTAACTTGATCAATAGGGTTACCCTATCAGTAAGGTTACCTTATCAATAAGGATACCAATATGGATAGTGTTTTAAGAACAACTTCTAAAATAACCCTAAGGTGGATGTCACACTGCGCCGCATCTCCGGACGGAGATGCGGAGCTCGTTGTATGCAAGTACCTCAGTTTATATATAAATTCCGTGTGGTACGACACACTGCACCGCACCTCCGTCGAAATTTGTATGCAGCTCCGCACCTCCGTCCGGAGATGCGGCGCAGTGTGACATCCGCCTAATTAGGGAAATCGGTTCCGGTCCCTGCATCAATCAGGCGTGGTCCCCTCCGAGGTCAGGCATCAATCAGGCGTGGTCCCCTCCGAGGTCAGGCATGAGTATGGTGTGTCAGTTGGTGTGGTTCCCTCCTAGGATCTTGTACGAGTACCGCTCCAGGTCCTCGACGACGCGCGCCAGCCCGCGGTCCGCGTCCACCGTCAGCACCTCGCAGCCGACCGAGGTGGAGCTCAGCCAGCTCTCGTACGAGTCGTGCACCTGGTAACAGCGTTACAAATGGACTCTAGGGAAGCAGGGCGAGCAAGCATGTTGCACAGTTTAAAGTATCCAATCCCAATCAGGCGGCCAAACTTAATTTACGCGTTTATTTTCTCCCATTGCATAACGACAATCCATAGGGTTATCTCACCTGTTACCACCAATTTGTTAGCAGAGGTAACAGCTGGGATTTTTTTTCGACCTGCACGGCCATCATGAGACGGCGCGCGAGCCGTCTCGATTTTTCTCGCACTATCCGTCTCTCTTTTGTTGGAAAGTGTTCCAACAAAAGAGAGACGGATAGTGCGAGAAAGATCGTGTTAGCCTGCGGGCATTGTGTGCCAAATACTAGTAAACTCACCTCCTGCAGATACTCGAGCGGCACTTCTGCTTCCTCGGCGCGCGCGCGCTTCATCATGCGCTCATACACCACCTGCGGCGTCGTCCGCAAGTACACTGCAACATTATGACACCAATCATTATAATTGTGGACACAAAAATGGACAATACCCAATAGCCGTCTACACCGACGCCTGCTCGGGCGAGGCATGCGGTCGAGCATGTGGACCATTTGCCGAACGGTGTGGCTCGCCGAGGTACGTCTACAATGAGGGCGCAAGCTCGGGCGAGGCGTGCTCTGCCGAGGCATGTGTCCGGTGTAGGTAGACACGGCTAATGACCGGTGACTTGAAAGCTTACCAATAAGATCCAAGCCAATGTCCAGGTTCTGCTCGGTGTACTCGAACCAGGTCGCGAGGACCTGGTACTCAGGCTCCTCCAGGTAGTTCTGCTTCTTCGCATTCTCCACAAAGCAGTGGCGGCTGTTCTGCACTGACCTAATGCAGACATCACAAGCTTATTCATAAGTATTATGTTGTAAATTCTGTGAAGTTGTCTATTGATGTGCCATTCGATTCAAAGGTATATTGTTTCAGGTGGCTATCACAAATGGTTCCCAGTTGACTACACAGTGACTGTCTCTCTCACTCTATGCTAATTACAGGAAGGAGGATAGATTGGGTAGATTTTCTTGTATTATGTAATTTATGTATCATGTTATTTCTCCTAGTTCCTGATATACATAACAAAACATACAAAAAAAGGTGTACAAAAGCAAGAATGAAAATACACACTGAAAAATATAGAACTAGCTTCCACCCGCGACTTCGTCTGCGTGTACTCGGGATAAAAACTATCCTATATTTTAATCCAGGCTATAAACTATCTTCGTGCAAAATTTCATTCAAATCGGTTCAGCCGTTTAAGCGTGATTGAGTAACAAACATCTTAAGTTTCGCATTTTATTTATTTATTTATTTATTATTACACACAGCAACTATCTTTACAGATAACCCTAATACAATAGTGCCTTAACCTTAAATTAAAAATCATCCTTATTACTACTTCACTAAATAATTTAAATTAAAAATTCAATTTATTACAATGCACAATAGTCAATTTAGATTTCAATATGTCATTACACAATAATTCAAATTAAATGTCAATCCATTACATAGCATAATACATATAAACACGTTTTTGACAATTCCCACATAGGGCAATAAAAAAGATCTGTCTTGTCGGCAACGAGATTCAGAACGTGTATAGTACGGCTGAGAGGTGCCTTACGGAGCAGATTCGTTCTGCCGGTTGGCTCTGCCAGCAGCTGCGGTTGCCGCCTCCTCTCGGTGTACCTGTCAGGCACGCACAGCTTGAACATTTGTAAAATGTCCGGGTTGCAGATACTACCGCGGAGAACCCGAAGCAAGTAGCACGCAAGCACTTTGTCGTAACCGACCATGCCAATCACAAAAAGTGTGGGATACATCAGCGGATAGAAAGGATACACTCCATACCGTTTCCAGTATAAGTAACTGGGAAACTTATTTTGTATCCTTTCCATCATGATGCTATATTTGGCCTCATGCGGAGCCCATATTGCCGCGTTACATTCTAATTGGCTTCTTACAAGAGCATTGTACAGCGCCGAGACGGCTTTCATGTCTGAGAAGCTTACTGCTCGGCGGAGTACAAAGCCCAGAATTCTGAACGCCTTTTTACACGCACTGACAACATGGCCCCTGAAGCACAAGCTGCTTTGCATGTGCACTCCCAAGTCCTTCACGGAGTCCAATCTTTTCAACTGAGCTCCGGCTACCTCATAGCTGCGGTTGATAGGTGTTTTGGACCGAGTGAATGTCATGGAAACGCATTTATCCACATTAAAGTGCAGTTCGTTTCTCTGACTCCACTCCACCACTCTGTCTATGTCCCTCTGGAGACGCTCACAGTCTTCCTCATCCTTAATTGCCAAGAGCAACTTGAGGTCATCCGCGAATAACAGGCATTTAGCCTCCTTGACCACTTCTGGTAGATCATTAATCATAATAATGAACTCCAGCGGTCCCAAATTACTACCCTGACTTACCCCGGTTCTGGTGAAATACGGCTGAGACTTGCAATCCGCGTACTCCACGTATTGTTGCCGGTCCCTCATGTATTCAGCAAAGAACTGTAGCAACTTGGGAGTGCAGCCCACCGCCGCCATCTTTGACAACAAGAGGTCGTTATCGACCATGTCGAATGCTTTCCTGAAGTCAAAGTACGCGGCGTCCACCTGCACCCCCTCGTCAACTTGTGGAATCAGGTATGACATGGGGTTCAGAAGATTGCTCGAGGTGCTTCGTGCCTTCCGAAACCCGTGCTGTGCCTCCGACAGCTGCGCTGATACCTGGTCTCGGACGCTACGCTGCACTGCCGACTCAAACACCTTGGCTGGCGTTGAAAGTATCGCTACGGGTCTAAAGCCACTTATTTCCGACCCTGCACCCCCTTTGGGTATAGGGATCACTCGCGTAACCTTCCACCGCCTCGGAAAGTATGATTTTTCTAGACATAAGTTAAAAATGTGAAGGAGCGGTTCTTCCAAAACTCTGCTGCAATCTTTTACGATGAACGCAGGAATGCCGTCCGGCCCCGCTTTAGCTTGAGCGCCGCAAGCGCCGCGCGCACCTCGCTCAACGCTAGTCTCGGCAGCGACACGTCCCCCTGCCCCCTGCCCGTACTGCGTCCTCCACATTCAAGTTCGCCGGAGAGTTTCCATATATAGAGTGGAAATAGTTAGCGAACTCCTCCGCACATTCCGATTCCGCCAAACTCTTTCCGTTCTTAGTTACGGCCCTATGATTTCTCGCTCCCCGTTGAGATTTAACGAAGTTCCAAAATGACTTTGGATCTCTAGTCAGTTGGCTCTGCATCCGCTCCTGGTAATGATTATGGGCCTCTGTTATCATAGCTTTAACCTTGGATCTACAGACCGAAAACTCAGAGTAGTCATCGCTCGCCCCGCTGGATTTATACAATTTATGTAGCTTCGCTTTCTGTTGGATATACTTGATAATATCTTTGGTATACCATTCCGGATAACTGTACCTGCCATTTAAAACTTTCGGCTTCTTTTTTGGGGCACAGTCATCCATAATACGGTATACCAAAGTATAAAAATATTCCAATGCATCTTCTGGCTCGCCCATACTATATAGGGGGGTCCAGTCGATAGCTATTAGCAACGCATACATATTATCAAAATTAGCTTTAGCAAAATACTGTTCTGCCTTTTCCTGTTTGTTTGGGGCCAATACCTCAGGGGAGCGGGAAGTATGAACACAGCCTAGCGGGGCATGGGAACCGCGCGCAGTTACCGCCAGCGGCGGGTGGTACGCGTCCACCGGCACCAGGGCCTCGTCTGCTTCCCGCACTGATACCTCGTCTGCCGTGTCCTTCCCACATAAAACTAAATCAAGTTGCCGGTCGTAATGACTATTCTTCTGGTCAAAATCACAAAACACTAAAATATTCAAAATAGTTATTAATATTATCACTACACGAGTACAGATTAAAATCCCCTAATATTATGTAGCATTTGAATATTATGTTTATTTGTGTGATGAGCATGATTATTTGTTTCTGAGTCTTGGATGTTTTCTATGTATTTAAGTATGTATATCTATTAAATATATCGTCGTCTAGTACCCGTAACACAAGCCTTATTGAGCTTACTATGGGGCTAGCTCGATTTGTGTAAGATTGTCCCCTAATATTTATTTATTTATTTATTTATTATTTGAATTGAGTACACCATTCTTCCAAGATTCTAAATAACAACATATATTCATGCTCATTACTTCTAGGTGGAATATAAACCAGGCAACATAAAAACAAAAATCTTTTATTTAAATAATCTGCAGCACCTACTAGTTCAAACGCACAGTTATCTACGATGACGTCACCCGGTATCTGTACCGGGCGCAGCTCGAATCGCTGCGTGGCCACGAGAAACGCGCCGCCCTGCTTCCGCCCATCCGCTCGGTCACATCTTATTATTTGATATCCCGGTGGAATAATTTCTGCATCTTGTATTGATGCGTTACAGCCCGACTCAGTGATGGCAAACAAATCTGAACTTGAACCTTCTACATTATTATGGAAAACATCTAATTTTGTTCTGAGACCTTGCATTTTGGTAATAAATTTCGATGCTATTATTTTCCGTCTTTGGTTCCATTTGTGGCCCTCCGAAACCATTCACTAAATTTGACATTTAATGGCCAATTCCCTGGTTCCAACAACTGGTTATAGATGTTTTCTGGAGCTGTTATTATAAGCGATGCATGCATTTATAATATTAGTAGGATTAACTTAAAACTGAATGATATTTGTGATATGTCCGTTCAATACCTGTTGGATGAACATAGATTACCATGTTTTTTACCTCTCAAACATCTTGACGGTAACACCGGGATGCGAGGGCGGGCTGGTCTGTATCTTGAGCCGGCTGAGGTGCACATAGTGCTGGAAGGGGAAGGTCCACTTGTGCACGTCGCTGTACAGCAGCCCCAGCAGGTTATGCCCGCCCACATTCCGCCACTCCTCCAGGGGCTCCTGGAAAAGTTTTCTATTGATTGAGGACTTATTTTTACCACACTGACATGCCCTGCAGGCTAAACCATTTGATGGATTTCAACATATGAGGTGTTGTTGGAGTCCTATCAACACTTTCGCAACCGGACTAAACTCATTTTAAACGATGTGTTGGATTGTAACGAAACTTTGCATGTACAATGACATGAGGTATATCCAGGTCTGTAATTAGTATATGTAGCTTCAGATACCATAGTTAAAAAAATACAGCAAATTTAAGTTTTTCATACAAACTTGTTTCAGCTGTATTTAGTTTGTTTTACAAACTGGAACCATATATAAACTAATTACAGACATAGATATACCTCATGTTATTGTATATGCAAAGTTTTGTCACAATCCAACACGTAGTTTTAAAATGAGAACGAAACTCCGCTTGTATGGTGAGGTGAAATACGGCTGAGCTTACTGCGGACTCTTACAAGGTTAATGTGGAAATTGAGGAACTTGTTGAGGAGCCTAAAGTCGCTTAGACTTCGGTGGGTCGGTCACCTAGACCGAATGGGCCTGTAGGAAACATCCAGATGGTTGCTCCAAATATTGGTGGGTTGGTGGTAGATCTGTTGGATTATAAAATGTACCATTATGACAGACAAAAGAACTTACGGCATGAGCTTCCACATTCCGGTATTTCTGGAAGAATTTGATACAAGTGGACTTTCCTGAGCCGATGTTGCCTTCGATGGACACCCTGAAAGGGCGAGAGCCCGCCAGGCGGGCCGCGGTACCCACTGCTTTCATTTGAGACATTTGCCTGCTTTTGGGGATTCAGATCGATCTTGAAATATGTTTGACTTTTAGGCACTTAACTTAAATTCCTTGTAACGCAACGCAATATGGCGGGAGCTACCTAAAATAACACATCACAATGAAGTAATTGAAAAGGCGGCAATAAACACGAGACGAGGTTATATTGACAATTTCAAAACAAATTGTCAATGTCAAGACGAAAGATGGTTTGAGTTGGCGATAAAAACACTGCCCAGTTTAGACTAATTTGAGATCGCCGTGTGATACATTCATTAAATACAAGAAAACATATTCTAGAAATTCTAGGTAGGTATTCCTCGCATTTAATTAAAGCAAATATGCACGGCTAGCACGCGACGGCGCGCGAGCTCTCTCGATTTTTCTCGCACTATCCGTCTCTCTCTTATTAGAACACTTAGAAGAAGAGGTATAGTGCGATAAAAATCGAGAGTATGTCGCGGCCGTCGTGTGCTAGACGTGCTGGTGTCCTCTAACTGTTGTTCTAGTGTTAGCTATAGCTGACGCCAGACGTCCGAGCGGGGGATGCGATGCGAGACAAAAATGAGATAGAGCGAGATTGGGATAAAAATATGCAGCATGCCGTGCTTCCGTTCCCACACCTATCTACACGAGCCGCATCATCTGCATGCACTCCACCGTTTTCGTACGGGTGGTGGCACCTAATAGTTAGTTTAGCTTAAAAGGGGTGACAATGCTATATTTTTAGTATAAACATAACATGGGTCTGATGATGAAAACAGAAGGTGGCCATAGCAACTGCTAAACTCATTGACTTAATAACTCAGTGGCTAAATTACACCAAGTGTCGTTTTTGGCTCATTTAAAGTATTAAAACCCTCTTATGAAGTAGGGTAAACTCGCATTATTTAGTGATAGGTACATGTTTTGAAGCACGTTACGGAATAAAGCTACTGAATTAACGAATCGTAAATAGCGAATTGCGACCTTACTATCCGTAGTAAGGTAGCATTTCAAATGCCCTAATTCACTAGCTTTACTTATTCGGTAGCATGCTTCAAAACATGTACAGTCGACTACAAAGAGATCAATACGGCTAAAGTTACAAAAACTTCTATACACGCCTTTATTGCCTTAACATTAAGGTCGTGTATACATGTTGTTGTAACTTTGATTGTTTCACAAACAATCAAATGGGAACGCAGGTCGATCGTTGCTAACAATTTTACGCTCAAGAGGTAACTTCTGAGGCAAAAATAAACCAAATAAAGTATTTTATTAAAATACAAATTGTTGTCACACCTCAAAGTATTGAATTGTATATATTTAAAAATGAATCACAACTCCTTGTGTAAACTTCTAAAAAATTAACCAAAAAGTATTTTATCAAAAATACAAATCTTTATAGCATATTTAAATATTTTAAATTAAATATCTATAAAAACAAAATATTGGAGGCACTTGCGTAGGCTCGTTAATTAGTATGACTAATATTAAGATTATTTTTTATGTAAGAGATCATAGGTTTTCTCAGTTTCAGCTTATTAGTTAAACATTAACATAATATTACCTAGTAAGTACGTTTTAAGAACTTCATTGCAATACAGAGATCCCTTATAGGGATAAGTTCGCCTTTGTACTTTGATCTATTGTGTGACATGTATATTCTTTAACCTGTTATTGTGTACAATAAAGTGCTTACATACATACATACATACATACAGCCTAATTATAAGGCACAAATAAATCCTGTTATCTAAAATACATCTCTTTGGAACATGAATGGCTTCACTTTACATTTAATAACTATAAAAAGTCACATCTACTTGCGTAATCTCTAATGCCACAGTAACAGTAGCATCACTGGAATATTAATCACAACTCCTTTTGTAAACTTCTAAAAAAATAACCAAATAAAGTATTTTATCAAAAATATTTTTTTTATAACATATTTAAATGTTTTGAATTAAATATCTACAAAAACAAAACATTGGAGGTACGTTTGCGTAGGCTCGTTAGTTACTATGACTAATATTAAGATTATTTTTTATGTAAGAGATCATAGTTTTTCTCACTGTTTCAGCTTATTAGGTAAACATTAACATAATATTACCTAGTACGTTTTAAGAACGTAATTGCAATACAGCATAATTATAAGGCACAAATAAACCCTGTTATCTAAAATACATCTCTTTGGAACATTAATGGCTTCACGTTCCATTTAATAACTATAAAAAATCACTTCTACTTGCGTAATCTCTAATGTCACAGTAACAGTAGCATCACTGAAATATTAATTAAAAATAGTACATTATTATTTCGTTTACAGCTTAGACTTTAGAAAAAGTCTAGTTACTTATTTATCTCAATAACAAAATTATCACTTCAAAAGTACTAAATCCAAAACAATCACAGCCTTTTATAATTAGTCCTTCATATAATTATTTGTAATAATAAGCAACTTGTGCTTCTTTGTTTTGGAAATTAGAATAGAATGCTTTATAGTGTCTCGGTATGACACCTTGATTAATAAGATTGATAATATCATAGAATATTATCTATATTATAGAATAGAGATATTGTGTCAGAAGAATCGATAGAAGGTATATCGGCTTTGTGTGTGTATGACGTGTTTGTCGCCATTTTCAAAATTCTTCTCGCTCGGCTCTCCATTCTGTTAGAGTAGACATTCATTTGAGTCATATATCTTTTGAGTCTGTGAGACGGATGGTAATTGGTTGTGTTAAATTTTATTTTTATTTTTTATCGTTTCTTTAATCACGATAAGAATGTAATACTAAGCAAATTTATTGATGATAATGTCGATAATGGTTTAAAATTATGAACTTTATTAAATGCATTGTTAAATTCAAAATGGCCGCATGAGCTTAATCGGCAGTTTTGCTTCTTAAAAATTGACAAATTTTACCTAAAAATTTAATTTATATTAAGTTACTTACCTTATTCCAAGCCTAAACAATTGAGATGGCAACATCTGTTTCGACTGGCAACACTCCCAGGTTCCAAAAATTTTGGTTTTACCGCCAAAATCCCCACCTTTGACTTTGAACCAGCATGACGTCAATATCGGCTGCGCGCCGAGCAGCCATCATTGGATTCTCAATTGAGTCCGAAGTCCAATATGAAATAAGTGGGCGGTAGATAGCCACTGTAGATAGACAGGTGGCGATGTAGCCACGGTCGGTAGTACGGTGGCAATACTATGTTATGTAAACAAACACCGCGTTGGGTGTAGGTGGTTGGTTTTGAAGAAGACAAATTATGGTACTCTATAGGTACAGCTGAAATAAGAGCTTAAGTACTAAGTGTTCCTGAAATACAAGCTTAAAAACTAGGTTTTATGGCTGAAATATAAGCTTAAGTACTAAATTGTGTCTCTGAAAAATAAGCTTAAATACTAAGATATGATGATATTATTATGTAATGTTATTAAACATTGAAAGATATTTAAGCATACGCCAGCATGCAGCAATGAAATTAGGCTTGGAATACGGTAAGTAACTTAATATAAATTTTATTTTTAGGTAAAATTTGTCTATTAAGTATTGTACCTTATTCCAAGCCTAATCAATTGAGAAGTGTTTGTTATCGGCTGCTGGTTCAAAGGATTGCAAATAGAACTGTATAGTTTCGTTAGAACGCCAATGTGAAAAAACAAATATTAGTTAGCTTTTTATAAGAAAACTGTGCAGCAGTGACATGTGCATGTAAAAACTCGGGTAATTTCCATATTCAATAATTATATCAAACTACTAAATCGGATCTGGACGTGTTTTAAAAGCCGAAAGTTTTCTTATAAACATTGTGAAATATAGTAGCACAGCACGTAATTGTAATCAATCACTTACCACTTTCCAAGACGATTAGGTATAAATAAAATAATGAGTGTCAAGCCAGCTTGACGATTGCATATACTGTTCAAACTACTAGATATGTGCGTTAGCATCGTTCAGAAAAGCATGAATGGATTATTCATGAAGCTGGCTTAACAAAGTCACATGTTCATAACTTAATCACCTATAAATTCTGATTGTATCGGGGACAAATAACGTCAATCTATGTTTTGATAAGTGGGTCTATATTTGGAATAAAAAACTTCGAGCAAGTCAATTTGAATATGTAATTCATTGGAAACCCTAGAGCCAAAATCGGGTTAAAATTTTATTTGAACATATTTAATATTTCTTCCACCAAAATGTCTCAAATATCGAGCCACGTCAATATACCCACCTGGGATGATGGAACTTTGAAATCCTGGCTGACAACAGAGTGAACTCAGCAAGGATTCGTGTTCGACCACAAAACTTCATGATAAAACCTGTGTAGGTTAATGATCTGTTCAAACGTAATTTAATTTGTAAGTACGTACATGCAATACTTAGCTAAGTTTGGTTTTGGTTTGGTTGGCTAGGTGACCCCATCATAGTGCTAAAAAGTAAACTTTGGGATGTCCCACTATACTCATCAGCGAAACTTTTACAACCATCTAATAAATAGATTATGGTAAGGCGTTTGTCAGCTTAAAAGTGTGTAGTCTAATGATCTCCATGGGATAATTATATGCGGGCCTCATTCCCCAGCTCACTAAATAAAACGCCAAACTAGGTAATAGATAGATATGTTTAACATTTAGATAAGAGAAAACGTGTTGTTTCGAGAAATACTCCGATTGATATTACAAACTGTGACCAGCGATGAACTAACTGAACTAATCACTAAGTAGGTATGTACCGAAACTACTTGGGCTTCCTTCAATGCGAAGAAATCTGACAGAGCACCCCAGAACTTCGTTATAGTTTAAGTCCCTTGTTGAATAGAGTAGGCCACTCCTACTGACAGCAAAATCTTTAAAACCGATCTACCCTAGTGGAGTATGACCTACGACTGTAATGCATGTAGTAGGTACGAAGGCGACGGCGTTTTAGCGCGTGATTCTGAATATATGCTACTTGGTACAACACAAATGTTTGATAGCGACGAGTATGTCGGTCTATTACTTTCCCTAGGTGTCGGTACTAACAACATGCCAGGAAAACTAAAATATCAACAAGACTCACTATACCCTGCGTTAGCAGCCGTTAACGCCGTCTAATACAGATCTGACGCCAGTAAAAATGGTGATGATATAGACAAATAGTTAATTAATACAAGTGGACCACCAGGCTTCAACTTATCTAGCACATATTGTTGGATAATATTCATCAAAGCGACCTACTCCAAGACTGAGGGTGTATGCCCAGTCTATGGCAGAGAGAGTAAAGAATGCATAGGTATATGTACGTTCGTCACACGCAGGTAAGGTAACCGTTCCAGTGCTCGACACGGGGCCAATACTGGGTACTTTCAACTTACTAAGCGAAAAAGGCGAGCAATATGTGAATTATTAAAATAGAAGATGTCAAATATTGGGACGTTTACTTTATAGGTACTTTCCTAACATCTCATGAAAATCTCGTGTTTTGTGCTGAATCTTTTCAGCTGAGAATGACTCTGGAGCACACAGGCTTCGAGATCTGAGGACCTCAACTACCTGAATGATGAGCTACCGCCGAAAAATTGAGAGACTAGACAAATTTCTAAATCGAAGTATATTACCTTACGCAATTGTCGTTGTATGTTATACGTATAATTTTTAGTCATTCAGGACTAAAAAGTATGCATAAAAGCCCAGTCTCACCATCCAATCACGTGGTCAAAATCGTGAACATTGAAAAAGACAATATGTGGGAAAGATCCACATATACTTACAGATATGAAGAGTCGTTTCAATAATTAATTACTCCGTCCACCTGCCCTCTTCAGGACCAGAGAAATTACGTCCAATAGTCCTGGTATACCCGGCAATAAAAAACTCGTGGTCCGCAAGGTCTCTCGATATCTTCCGTCAATGGTTTTGACAACATTTGAGGGGAGGGTACTGGTGAGCAGTATTTAGACTGTCCTGATTATTAAAACCTGTTCTTCGTTGGAAACCGCGCTGTAGCCCCACTCCGACCAACCTTGTTTGCTACATCATTTTATTACCTTGGTAGAGCCAGCGAGAGCTTTAAGCTGCGGAAGGCAAGGTATCTAAGGACTTCTTATTATGCTTTGACTGTAACATTGGCAAGTTTGCCTAGCTTGCGCAGGAGCGACTGCTGACCGGTTGGTAGCAACTCCTTGCGCAGGAGAGCGTAGGCTGGAAAATACCTTATAGCTTCTGAAATTCAAACATATGAAACATGTTGGAACTCGAACAAGCGTCCGCTGCGTAACAGTCAACACATGGCTACGAACTCATGATTATATAAATAAATACATAGTAACTCTTCATTAGAGATTCTCTCCTGTACGCTCTCAGCGGAATGTAACAACAGTTACTCTCAAAGTCTGTCTACGCGACGACTAAAAACCATTTTCAGGAAGTATTAAGTACAAGTATGATCATTGAATGGAATATATGACTAAAGTATATGTCTTAAGTGAACTCCGTCTTAGGTCGGTTAAGTTAGGGTTCACTTGTGTGCCTCAGACCAGAAATAGACACCCCGCGCAGCGGGGTGGCGTCGACTGGCTGGTGATTATCAGGCCCCCCTTTGGCACAGTCTGACCAAGACTATGTACTACTGAAAAAGTAGAGAGCTCTCTGAAAACTCAATTACGCATATATTACGTGGCTCTCCGGCGGGGAATCGAACCCCGGTCTCTCGCGTGACAGGGGGAATACTTACCTCTATACTACCGAAGAAGTAGTTGGTAACTTTTCCAGAAATGAATGTGTTTTAACTAACTACATTCTAACTAATTAACTACATCAGTTTTATAAGAATTACATTTTTAGTACCGGCCGTACCTATTACGTACGTAACTATTGAGGAATTCCCCCTCTTGGCCCCATCATTAGATTCACTTATAGTATGAAATCTAGTTTCATATTTAAATATCCAAGTCGATATGACTAATAATGGAACAGGGTGAAATCCACCAAATAGGTACTCGATTCACAAACCGTAGGTTAATAAATATAATCAATCAGCAACTGCCTACACGGCAAAACCAGAAGATAATATGAACATATTTTTTAAGTATCTCATTTAAATCGACACTCGTATGGCAGCTAACCAGTGAGCACCGCCAAAAATCTTAATCAATTTAGGTTCAGTTAGATTGACATATATATAACGACTTGAAAATAGTTAATACAAGAAACCGAAATACGGTAATTATACCGGTGCGCTCCTGAGACAATTGCAGTACCCGACGAATTGAGGGTAGTTTTGAATTTAAAATCAATCTCCTTTAAATGAGCACTAGCAAATGGTTAGGCCGTGCCAGTTTTACTGGAGAAAGAACTTAAGGGGGCTTCAAGGTCATCGGGTACGCAAATTGACCAAAAACCTTAGTCATCAAAATTTCCTTTATGCGTAAGGAATAATAAAGCACCTTACCTTCTCAGTAGGTATTACTCACGGTTTCCTCCAATACTAGCATCCGTCCGTGACCAGGTGGTGAAGAATCCTCGCTACCCGCGACCTTTTGTTAGCGGAGTACAATCGTGCACCTTCATTTCGTTGATACTGTAGCTTGTAGCATACAAACTGTCAATTTTGACACTATCATGGAACATTACGATCAGAAAATTACAAGGAATTTTCCGTTTTTTATATGTAGTACTGCCGAGGCTAGTACTACGTGTTGCCTCTGCAAGAAACAGAACGCCAATGATGGCTGCTCGGCGCGCAGCCGATATTGAAGTCATGCTGGTTCAAAGTCAAATGAAGGTGGGGATTTTGGCGGTAAAACCAAAAATTTTGGAACCTGGGAGTGTTGCCAGTCGAAACAGATGTTGCCATCTCAATTGTTTAGGCTTGGAATAAGGTACAATACTTAATGAAAAATAAAAGTAATCATTCTAAAACCACATTCTGTTATATGACCCCTTTATGTAAAATACTTAGGCTTATTTTAAATTCAAAACTGCAACATTAAATGGCATTATTGATTTTAGATTATAATTAATTTTCAATTCAAAACGACCACATGTACAAATATGGCAGTTTTGCTTTCTTGAAAATGTTACATTTCGGTAAACATTCTTAAACCTAAACTGCCACATTCTGAAATATGGCAGTTTTGTCTAAAAAATAATTCAATTTTTATGTTTTTTTTTATATTCCAGACGGCAACATTCAAAAATATGGCACTTGATTTTAGATATTATTAATCCGTAATGTATTTTTCATTCAAAACGGCCACATATAAAAATAGGGCAGTTTTGCTTTTTGAAAGTATTAAATTTAAGTAAAGAATCGAAAATCAAAACTGCCACATTTTGAAATGTGGCCGCTTTGTCTAGAAAATATTACAATACTTACGTTTATTTTCTATTCAAAACCGCAGCATCGGCAAATGTGGCACATATTCTTCTTAATGAATATGGGAATGTTTTCGTTTTGTGGCACCTTTCCACAAAACTGACGTGCGATCGAGCCGAGTCTCGCGTCGCAACTGACAAAATGGCCGTATTGCACTGAAGGTCGTGACAAAAGAGGGGTATTTTGATCATTTCTAAAGATAAATCTAGAGGTGTCTTTGTGCCACGCTATAAAATGAGTGTCTATAGTTTCATTTTTGCAATAAAAGTAATTTTGACTTTTTTTGACTTGTGTCGCTTTTGTATTTAATCAACGATATATCGTTGCGATTAATCTGTGCACACCGATTTACGCAGATTTATCGATCATGTGTAAGACAAATCGTTGCAGATTAGGTATCGTTCATCGGTGGCAGTTGCTATTTATATCAGATTAGCTTCCGCCCGCGACTTTGTCCGTGTGGACCCGAGATAAAAACTATCCTATATTTTAATCCAGGCTATAAACTATCTTCGTGCATAATTTCATTCAAATCGGTTCAGCCGTTTAAGCGTGATTGAGTAACAAAACTTAACATTTATAATATTAGTAGGATAAATCGTTGTCGATTGCGTTTGCACAGTTTTATCGTCGCGTTTGGATGGCGATCGCTCATTTCGGCTGTAAGTACTTCACGGAGCTCACTTGTGTGTGTTGTGTTGTGTGCGCTCTCTTTGCAACATGTCGAAAGGAGAAAGAGGTGGACACCGCAAACAACTGCAAGAGTTCATAGAGAGCTACAGAAACGAAACTATGATAACAAAAAAAATGCGGCCTAACTACAACAGGCTAGTAAAAAAATCTAATCGTTCTAATTAGAAAGAGACGGATAGTCTCTCTCGCCGCGACACAGCTCGCGGGCCGTCCTGGGGGGCGAGCTCAACTAGCTGCAGTCGCGTCGCGCGCGGCTCTGCTATTCCTGACTCATTCGATCTGTGTAAATTAGAAAGAGGAGGGTAATTCTTTTTCGTCTCGCGTCGCGTCGCGGCGTCAGATGTGCTAGCCGTACTGTTATCACCGTGTGCAGGGTTTCGCTACAAGTACTCGTATTGGATAAGAACTTCGTTTTTGGTTTCATGTTTTACCACACGAGACACTACACAAACTAAATAATAAAACCTACTTATTTAGGTATCAATAAAGTAATTTAGTAAAGAGGTAGGTAAGTACTCAAGCTTTGAAAACATCGGGCTGAAACTAAAATCCCTGTAACAGAATAAACACGCCGGATTGACAGTTCCATTTAGAGATGAAATGAACGGAAGCGGTGACTGGCAGGCCTGCAACAGATATGTTCCATTTCCGTAAGGTACACACACACACCAATCTGCTCTATTATGCCCAATTATAACAGCCGCTGTAATTAATTCAGATAGCAGTGGACCCGATTCTACAGTGGCCTCTAAACTTCCTAATGTTATTTAGGTGTCGCTAAAACACTTTGCTATTCTATGAGCAGCTGTCATATTCAAATGACAGCGCTAATTTGAATCTGACGTTTCTTATTTTAGGCGGTCTACAACTTACTTAGCTGCCTAAATGCTATTCTAAATATGTCGTTTTTAATCTGCCGCCTAAATTATGTCAAAAAATTAGACAATTTAGTTTTAGCGGCTAGTTAAGCCATGTGCACGTAGAATCGGGTCCATTAACTGAGTAACCAGTTACTCAGTGAAACTGTTATCATTTTTCCAGGATACTGGGCGAGTTCGTTTTTATGGACAAAACGGGTGAGCGGAGGCACGGGGTGAGCGTCGGAACATGGACAAGTACACGCACAGTTTATACCCGCCTGACAGCCCGCATCACGCGCTGCGGAACGTCCCGCTTGTCCATATTAAAAATAATGATAGTCTTTTATTTCTTGCAAAAAAATTGATAAAAACTTAAGCAATGATACTTTTACAATAGTTTAAAAGTAAAAATAATAAAATAATCAATCTGCAAGATCCCCCCGCAGATGAAGGCCTCTTGCAAAGATGTCCATGTTTCTATCATGGTCTGCTTGCATATTATACAGCTTCATCATCATCATCATATCAGCCGACAGACGTCCACTACTGGACTGTAAAGCCGCAAGTAGTATTTTTAACCGACTTCGAAAAAAAGGAGGAGGTTCTCAATTCGGATGTATATATATATATTTTTTTTTTTTTCAATGTTTGTTACCTTAGTACTCCATCATTGATGAGCCGATTCGTAAAATTTTTTTTTCATTTGTAAGTATATGCTTCCAGGTGGGTCCCATTTTTTCAAAAATTCAATTGAATGATGGGATCCATGAGGAATTGAGGGAACTCCTCAATTATATTAGGCACGCGTGTAGTGATTTTGGTATTTTCTATTATAACTCGTGTATTTACACCCGGAAATCATAAATTTGGTGGAGTGGAATTGATGATGAAGACCACAGATGACTTATGGAATTCCTCAATTATGTACATAAAATTGAAAAAGTATATCACAGATTCTGATAAGATTCCGTTGAAATAGCAACTAATGAAGTGCCAAAGGTGATCCTTGTTGAATCGACGGAAGTCCTCAAATATTATCGGCCCACATACAGCGATTGGGTTTTTTCTCTAATAATTAACGCATTTGCTCTCGGAAATCAGTTCATGTGGTAAATTGGAAAAGAAATGTGGAAATGTTCTCGTGGCTTGGCGGAGTACTAAATTGAAGTCGGTTAAAACTTTGTTTTTAAAGTAAATTATGTAGCTTCAGATATCATAGTAAAAAAAACACAGCGAATTTAAGTTTTTCATACAAAACTTGTTATTAGAAAGATGAGCGTCTATTTCGTTAGAAGTAAACGATTCAACGGATTTAAAAAGTTAGCAAAAGAAGTGATTACGCAGAATAACATGTCCAAGATGATCTTTTGTTTGAAAATAGATACGCGTGAAAATGCTAGGGTACGTAAGTGATATCCGAAATAATCACGGATACCGAAAAGAATACGCCCCATATCGTACATTTTAGGGTGCTAAAGCCTGTCCGCTAGCACATAACAGACAGCAACAATGTCCACATTATTAAAAGTGCTGCGGCAGCTGGCTCATTAACTGTGTCGTTATACTTATAATGGAATAATGAGCGTATTGTCGCCCGCCGCGCGGCTTCCCGCGCATTGTCTACGGATCACCGCACTTCGCATTGTGAATCACTGTAGATGGCGCTAATGCCAGTTTTAGACCGGGGACATTTGCACTTCACTTTTTTTTTTTTTCGAAAAAGTGTGCACAAAAATCCATACTAATATTATAAATGCGAAAGTGTGTCTGTCTGTTATCTATTCACGCTTAAGAGGAAAGTATACCTTTGGAATACTACGTACTCGTCCTTCCACAATGAGAAATGTATTTCCACTTCTAAATATTTTCCAGTCTCAATGTTTTTTTAGTAGGTTATTGATACAATGAAAGACTAGGTTCATAGGATTGCCTTTTTTCAAAATTTGCAATAAATTAAAATAATTAGGCAACTAAATTTTTTTTTAAAATCGAAACCTGTAAACCTAGAACCTATGCTGAAGCGATCGACATCAAAATCAAAGTGATTTGTTAAGATTTAGTTAGTGGATAACGTTTCCTCCCGAAATGGAACTTTCGTATAAAAAGCACTGCCAGTCGCGAGCCGCTAGCTATACTTCCCTCTTAAACCGCTTCATCGATTTTGATGAAAGGTAAAGAGATAGTTTGAGTCCTAGGGAGCAAAGGATACAAAGGATAGTTTTTATCCCGGAAATCATCATCTACGGGGGTGAAATGGGGGTGAACGTTTGTATGAAGTTACTATATTATAAACTCTATATTATTATAATTGACGAAGCGCTCACAAAATTTCACGAGAATCGATTGAGAAATGCGACCTGTACAGCAGAACAGCGGGACTGACGCCGGACAGACAAACGATTTTCAGCCCAAGCTGAAGCATACAACTTCGTTCGCTTCGCTCGTTCGTTCGATAAAGAGTTAAAGTATGTGAGATTGTAGCTTTGGAAGTTAGTATGTAATGGGTAATCTTCAGAACTGCTTATCTGATTTTAAATGTTATGTAAAAATCCTCACATGTAACTTGGTGTTATTAATAAAGTATACTCTTATGTATTTGTATTTTTATTTGTTTGTAAAAATTCTTTCATCTGCGTGTAGAATGAACTCTTCTGGATATGCGATATTTTATCCCGCAGGTTTGCCTGCGTTCTTAGCAATTCGCGGGCGAAGCCGCGCTGGCAGCTAGTTATTGCAGTCCACCGCGTGATGTATGCTATATGATAGAGGAAGATACAAGGACATAAAGGACCTGTGTTGTCTCGCTCTTTTATACGATTAGCTAGCAGGTCTGCAATGCTCGACCATTGTTGTCTGCATAAAATTGTAAGTAGTTCTATTTTTTTTGAGAATACCGATACCAGTTCTTAAACTTTTGTTAGGCATGGACCACTTTCAGAATTTCAAAAATACCGCATCAGACCCCTGTTGAAGAAAATGTTGAAAAAAATCTCAGGTTTCATATGGTAGGTATACCAACCGTAGGGTAGGGTAAACGAACTGGCCGTGTACAGTCGAGTTCTCCAATATCTATACAGACAACCTTTCAAAAATATCTACACATTGTGTCTTAAGTCAGTAACAATAAAGTCTCTGTTTAGATATTTTTGAAAGGTTGTCTGTATAGGTATTGGAGAACTCGACTATACCATATACTTTATACTTTCGTACACGTCTCCGCAGTCGAAGCAAGTTCTCATGTTATTAAACGAACGAACTTTAAGTAAGCACAAACGCCAACACAGTTAACTGACCATCCGGTATTTATATTGAACCTTATCACAATCCACATAAAGTGCACGGATGGTCAGTTAACTGTGTTGGCGATGGTTTTACTGTTCAAACATTACCTATTAACATTAATAAATAATAGCACGATAGTCTGGGAAGAAAGCAACATATTTTATCAAATTAAAAATAGAGCAAAGAACCAATAAAAATTAAACTAAATATAATATGAGCTAGACCTACTTAAAACATATCGCGTAATTTTATACGTCTAATTTATGGTGCCTTTGGGACAGGACTCAAGTCAAGGCCTGTATAATACAATATAATAAAGGCCTCCACACACCGAGCGCGGCGCGGTTCGGGCGGTACCTCTATCTCTTTGTGTGGCCCGCGCCACTGTGTGGTAGAGATAGTGAGAGAGATATTAAATGTGTTGGTAGTGAGAGAGATACCTGCCGACCCGCGCCGCGCTCGACCCGCGTTCGGTGTGTGGAGGCCTTAATTGATGAGCGCCCACGAGCCCAGACGTCAAGGCAGACGATCCTAAGTATTTTTTTAGTTTGAGTTATATAGGAAACCAGAGTTGGGCAAAACTTAACTTGAATAAGACTAAGAATAAAAACAAAATTTTAATGTTTATTCACGTTATATAAAATAGCATGTAGGCAAATAAATCATGCTACTTTTATTTTAAATATGTAATAAAATACAGAATAATTATTCCTTACCAAGTGTAATGTGTAGAACTCGTCAAAACAAACCAAATGAACCCAAACTCAAGGGGTATAAAAGCATCCATCGAGGAGTTCCACTGTCCACCTTCTGACTCCATCATCATATCATCAAGTGTGATGTATAGAACTCTTCAAAACAAACCAAATGAACCCAAGTTCCACTATCGACTGAGATTAAATCAGCCGAATTGTACAAAATCAATATCTTGTATTTGTATGGTTACTATATAAAAAAACAATACGAGTATAATAAAACTATGCGAAAGCCAACTTGCAAGATTTTATATATAAAGGGTTTTATTACATCAATAGGTCTAAATTCATTCAGTCAACAAGATTCAAGCGTCTACCACTTATTGCCTCTATACCGATACCAAATGCGTCATATTACACCCGAGTACCTATCCGAATTACATTAATATTCAAGGAATATTATTTAAAATGAAAAATCATGATTAGATTTATTTGAAATAAGAATAAGTTAACTAAAAAAACTTTCTCACATAAGAATTATTCACGGCGAAATTATTCGAATAGTTTTGACGGGAATAAAATCAACATGATTTTATTCTTGCGTGCCCAACTTTGTGCGAAGACAATGCGAAAGTGATGAACTCTACAGATGGCTTTACAGCAATTACATTAGAATAAGAATTTAAGAATAAGAATAAGAACATTAGAGTAGCTACACCACAAACCCCAGTAAGGGTGTTTCATAGCATATCTTATTTTCCAAAACGAAAGTGTAGTTAATATACCTAATAAGAAGTTAAGTATCACAAGTTACTTAAGCTAAAATCTCAGAATATCTAGTTAAATGCACCCCCTTCGCTGTTGGTTTTACCTACGTGATTCAAACTAAATATTTAAATAATGTACCGGGATTGTTTTATTGTAGTCCAGTAAATGAACTGACAACTCGTATGGAAAAAATGTTAAAAATATAAAAATAATTTATAATAGCTTACTTTTTATGTGTAACGTATATATTATCAATTAAATAGTTACCCAGCGACAAAATCCGACAAAATTTCAGACATCAAAAAAATTATAAGTTAACTAACTTCTGAAAAGTCAGAAAAAATATTAATAAATATTTTTGTCTTCATTTTGTTTCATTTACATTTGCTCTATAATATTCAAGATAAATCGTATAAAAAAAGACAATGCATGCTTCATTGAAATCTACATAATTACTTCCGGGTGGAAAGTTTGTCGGATTCTTGAATAAATCATCTTATAATAACATTTTCAAATGTAATCAACAAAAAAAACGCTATTATAAATTAATGTTTTTCAAAACCGTATTTTGCCTGGAGCTCAAGTTTCTTTTCATTTGCATTGAAATCCCTTGTTAGTTTCACTGGCACTTAGACTTAAAGTAATTCTTAAGTTCAATTTGCTACATTGACTTTTACTGGGCGTACAAAGAAAGTTAGTTTCTGCGAGAGCGGGTTTTAATAGGTATTTTTGTTGCGAGCGTTTGAGAGTAAACGTAAGACAGCCGAGGCGTAGCTCTTCACAATTTGTTTATTACGCTTCGCTGGCTTCTTGGCTTTCATAGCTTACTTCTATTATCATTTTAAGGATAATAGTTTTCTATTGCACTTGAATACCTACTATAGAAATGTATAGTACTCTCTATGTAGTAGTCTCTATGTTTGTCAGCAAATTCACAATATCTACAAACTTCGCTTACCAACTTGCTGAATAAAATTTTATTCAGCGATTATAAACTAGGTACTTATGTACTTGGAAAAAGCTGCTTGTATGTAACATTCGTATGTTTTCTTTTTAATACAACTTTTATGTGATGGTCTGATGGTGACCACACCAGCTTTAAAATAAACTGTTTCAACCATGAAACAGTTTATTTTAAAGCGCATCTATTCTGTGCGATACTTTCACACATGGAGACACACACAGGTACGTAGAGTCAGCTATAAGTACTATCTACTAATAAATAGCCTACATAGTACATAACCAGAATCCAGACGATTTTCCTCCCGTGAACGCTCCTGAAGCGAACGCGGCTGAAGAATAAATAAGTAAGGATGTTTTCAAGAACCGAGTGCATTTATAGATTTTTGAAGGGTCAGATACGCGTATGCTATTTCCCTGGAGTTGAAGACGTCGACATGCCACGGTAACCGCTTACTTTCAGGAGTTTCAGGCTGGCAGTAAGCTTGTGTGTCACCGATGAAGTATGAAATAAAACGTATTGTAACCCCAATGCATACTAATATTATAAATGTGAAAGTGTGTCTGTCTGTCTGACTGTTACCTCTTCACGCTTAAACCGCTGAACCGATTGAGATGAAATCTGGTATGAAGATAATATGGATCCCGGGGAAGGACATAGGATAGTTTTTATCCCGGAAACCATCCCCGGAGGGGGTGAAATGGGGGATGAAAGTTTGTATGGTGCTACGATATAAACGAGTTAAACGCGGACTGAGTCGCGGGCAGAAGCTAGTTGGCTATAAGAGCGACTCTATGGTGCGGCCCACCAATCAAACGGAGCAGGGGATGACCTCTGACACGTCGAGAAGACTGCCGGCTCACTCTGGTACGACTACGAAGTGGCACAGGACGGACACTTTACCCGCCCAGGGGTAACCGTTGCAAACTATTTGTATATTACTAATACATACCTAGTTTAACAATGTCAATAGTTTAAGTTTTCACTAACCAACGATATATGTAGCTTTTTGTGTTCTCTAAGAAATAAAAGGGTTTTTAATTTATTCATATTTATTTTATCATAGGTAGTCCCGAATCTAAAGTGCATTCTCCATCGCATCGCTGCGACAGTAACTGTTTAATTTTTGTATCTTTTTCGTAGTTAAAATAGGAATGGGCTGTAAAATGCGGGCGTCGGGTGTTGGGTGGGGGCGGATATTGTGGGGCACAATGTGGGCACAATAGACGCGTGGGTCCCGGGCTGCCTAAACCGGGGTTACTGCTCGCTCCGTTGTTATTTCCAATTACTACTTTTTTTTGCATTGTATTAAACGACACGGTATTCGGTACCTAGTCTAGTTTCAAAACGATCCAATAGTCCGTTTTATTAAAATCTTCACAATTAGCATGTGGGCGAGTTCTTGTTGATTGATGCATTTTTTCGTAAATCTAATACGCTGATCATATGAATATAATAATAAAATAAGGAATTATCAATAAACCACATAGGGCACGCCGTCAAATCTTCACTTTAGAATTGTACTGAATGAAAGGAATTAATGGAAACATTTTTATATTTCGAGTATGTGGATGTGTACATTGTTTATCGGCGGATAAGATTTTCATTGTAAAGTGAAAGTTCTTAACGTGCATGATTACCTCTGCACATTGGAGCATTTCGTAGTGCCGCGTTCGACGCTAGCCTCGCGTCGTGGCCATCACATCTAAATCCCAAATTCCACATGCATTTCCTATCAGATACTGGTCTAGTAAGTTAAACCTTGTAAGGCGAGAGAACCGATTGCAAGGGGACAAAGATTAGTAGAATGGTGTCCCTACACTACACCGCAAGGGTCAGTTGTAGCTATAAAAGAGTATTCTTATGTAGGTATGTGAGTATTCAGTTGCATAACAGGACGCAGTTCCTTGACAACTTTACAGTACTTAATCTCCTCTTAGAAGGTGCTGGCGGACTCGAACTTGGCTTGGGTCTAATATAGACTGAAAAACCATACCTCCTATTGGAAAGTTATGAACATCCGGAATCTAATTGTGGTCTTCGAAGTAGGTTTGGATTATGTTAAAATTATGGGTTTCCAATCCTCCAAAGTTTTTAGCGAAATGGTTGTATAACTTGGTTGGTACAACATGCGGATATGCATTATCTATAAAGGCAAACTAGGCAAGTGCCTAGAGGCGCGGGGTTCCGAAGGGGCGCAGCACCGCACGCGAGCGAATTTTTTTTCATTATAATTTTTAACCTATGTCCACTAGAGGGACGCCAATGAGGTGCTTGCCTAAGGCGCTCTCAACATTTTAATCCGTCTCTGATAACCTGACATTGATAAAGGTAGCAGAGGCAATGAAAGTCATGAGCTACTTATAACGATATATTGTTCTCCCTGGGTGTGATAGTGAGCTTGAACCCATGTTTTGGCCGCAGTATGAAGGCGCGCGGGTCGAGTTTCCTCGAGTCAGCGCCACCACGTACACTGTAGTGCCGGAAGAAGTAAGCCAGGAACACCTTGGCTGCCGTCGTCGCGAAACGGGACCCTGACACGAGGAGATATGGAATCAGTTGTGTAAGGCAGTGGAACGGGAAAATGCTAAGAGAATCAAACATGAACATCTATTTAAGGACGAGCCGTCCGACCGAGTCTTCGATAAAGGATAAGATTATTAAATGAGAGATGTCTTTTTCGCAGCGATAAACAACGAAAACGCCATAGGCTTGGTAGGTGACAATAACGCCACGACAAACATTTGTTAGTGACGATTAGGGCAATGGTTCTTACTGCTTGTGCCCAGGATATCTTCATTAACTAGCCTCGCTTTTAAGGGCTTTTTTAAGATCGGATAATTGTAAGTGTTCTCACCGATGCAGTGCCTGGGCCCGGTCCCGAAGGGCAGGTACGTGTAGGGCAGGATCCTTTGCTTGGTACCGGGCGCGAAGCGGCCCGGGTCACACTGGTGAGGTCTCTCCCAATACCTCGCGTCGCGGTGCAGCGAGTACACTGGCAGCCATATGTGCACGCCTGCTTCTGCCTGAGGAATAACGAAATTATTGCATGAGGCAACATTATGTGGACCACTGACGGTCCAGGTAGAATTACCCAACTTTTCTTGAAAAAAATTCTGCTTTACTCACAACGAAGTGTTTCTTGCCACCGATCTCTGAAGGTCCGAAATCGTAGCGCGCCACAGAGCGGCGGTCCGCGGCACCCACCAACGGCCATAGCCGGAGCACCTCTGCAAAGAATTACAACCTTCTAATCACATTTATAGATTTCAAAGATGTTACACGATTGGACGTAATTCCACTTGAGATGTTTGTATACATATTTTCGACGGTAGTGACCTAAAAATAAACTTTCTGAACTGCTCCTATATAAGAAGTTCTTTCTTAAGTCTTCTGTTTAAAAAAATCGGCAGCGGAGCGATACTTATCAGTTATGACGTTTTGGTTAGATTTTGCTCTTCTAAAGAAGTCCCTTTTAAGAAAACTAAGTAAGTGTAGTCCATATTATAAAAATCCATACTAATATTATAAATGGGAAAGTGTATGTGTGTGTTTGTTTGTCCGTCTTTCACGGCAAAACGGAGCGACGAACTGACGTGTTTTTCAAGTGGAGATAGTTGAAGGGATGGGGAGTGACAGGCATTTCGTCTCTGTCTAACTCCCCACTTTCCTAAAATGGGAGGTGAAAGTTTGTATGAAGCTACGATATAAACAACTTCCACGCGGACGGAGTCACGGGCAAATGCTAGTAATTATTATAAGAAAATTCAAATAGTTTTGGTGAGTAACACACCACAACTCTCACACACATCTCTAACTATTCCTGCGTACCGGTAGCCGGTCCAGCTCCTTTAGCTTGTCCTGCAGGTCGGACTAGATCGCCATCTCGAACAGGATCAGGTTTGCCGCGGTGTCATAGCCCATGGGCTACATCATGATGTAGGACAATAGGCATACGCTGAAAGGACGTCGTCGGAAAAATCTAAAAAAGAGTAACTCACCACAAACGCACATCTCCAAGTACTCCAACTCCTGAACGCGATCATAGACCTCCTTGTCGTCGTGCGCTCCTGGTAGCCGGTCCAGCTGCGCCTGCAGCTTGTCCTGGATGTCCGGGTTGACGGCCATCTCGTAGAGGAAGTAGTTGATCAGGTTAGCAGTGGTATCGTAGCCTGCGATGTAGAACAACACCGCTTGCGCTACTAGGTCGTCGTCGGAGAAATCTGAAACATACATTATCTTTAATAAGTAAGTAAACGTTAGTTCGAACACTTCGAACGACAGTTTTTATTGAAATGAACTCTATCTGCAAGTAGCTGCGCTATCTGCTAGTAGATGGCGCATTGCTGGATAGTTAATGGCGCCCAAAAGTTCCAGATTGGCTATTACAAAAAAATTGAAGGCGTAGCTGATATAGACCTGAAGGTGAAGTGATGAGTGTCCGTAAAAAATAAACTCTTCTTTCAAGGATATCACAGTTTTATCCACAGTTGTTGCCCACTCACTTGACAAAGGGGGGACAACTGTTACTCGCGTCTGCAGGGGTTACCTACCACAACCCTGCACGTGTCCCCTGGATGGTACTAAAGAGTGACAAACTTGAAAGGCCAAAGTAATATATGCCATACGATAAAATAAATAGATCACTTTACTTTGATGGAACATAATATATATCATCATCATATCAGCTGAAAGACGACTCCCCCGAAGAGTGCCTCAATGACCGGTGCCGCGCCACCCGCATCCAGCTGACTCCCGCGACCCTTACCAGGGCATCAGTCAGCGGTCGCCACTCGAGAACCTTTCCACCTCAACGGCCACCGGTTCTACGCGCAATGTGCCCCCTGTCACTTAAGTTTAGCGATTCGGAAAGTACCTTCCAAAAATAAACTATGTAGTTACCCAATCATTTAAGACACTCCATTAATTAAAAGTGAACTACAAATAACCGTCACATCGTAGTTCAGTTCACCGAAGAAAGGAGGTACATTAGATCCTCAGAAAACCACGTCCTTAAAAAGCAGGATTAATGATCCGCGTAACACACAATGGTCGTCACAACAAGTAATAATTGAATTTCTCCGTCAATCAAAGTCAACCACTTGCTAAAGGGTAACAAATTAAACGAGTAAGTACTTACTTTCTGTGTCGGGCGATGGCGTCGGCTTGCCTGTAATTTGACAATGTTGTAGTGTAGGTAAATATATAAAGTCTAAAATTACGTGCTATCATGTAAACAAACATGACGTCAAAGATGATCATTGACAACGACTAGTGATTGAAAATGACGATAAAAAATTAATAAATGAAGTGATTCATAGACATTCATAGACAATCTAGACAGCGTTATCTTAGATATTTTTTAGGTCATTCGTTCGTTACTATTATTGAAGAAAATCTTATTAGAAACAGTATTTTTCAATAATTACTTGGTTGATTTCAATACTTTGTGAGTTTCTTCAAGTATACAACAACATTTTAAATGATGATTACAACATTTTATGTAATACCAGAGAAAAATGTTATAATGGCGTCGAGAAGTGTTTGTTTACATAAATGGTCACTTTTACTTTGCGGTGTCATTTACTGATTGCGGATGGAGTGCTTGAAGTATTTAATTATAGTGAGGCGTGTTCGAACTTTTTCGACGGATCCAGTACCGGTATGTGAAAATAAAATCCACAGGCCAGGCGGAATTTAATATTATGCTAATGTTATGAAAACTTTGTCAGGGAAAGGTAAATATTGCGTATTTTAATGTTAAGTATTGGTTTCACAAAGACTTTGCATAGCAACAATTTAAATAGGTATATACCATTGGCCCGGAACCAATTTCGTGAAAAGGTTGCATCGAATTCATGCATCGAAAGGGTCGATCTTTATCATGAATACCAAATGACCGAGTCGCGAGTCTTATTCTTCTTTAATAAGTTAATATTTTAGTTATTTTTTTATTTTTTTTTATTTGACGAATATAGAAAAGTCCATTTTTAAACTCGCACTGCCTAATTATGTTGTTTTTGTATTAGGAAAAGCACACTCTATGAAATTGTGATTTATTATTTAATTTAAACCCATTAGGTAGTACTATATTTCATTACACGTGCGGGTAAGACATAGTGATACCTACCATGCTGCATTTTATAACATCTGTATAACCTATGTTTTGCAAATAAATACTTTGACTTTCATTAAGACTGCGCCGAGCATAATCAGCAAAAACGGCAGTCACCGTTTCGACGGTGGAGTTCACAATTCTTTACAATAAAATATAATTTATATGTAATTATAATCACAAAGAGTGAGTTTACAATAATAAACTATAAATATTCTCAAATCATCTACAGTTTAATAAATACAATTCCGTAAAGTTGCACAAAAAATGAGAAGAACGTGTGTCGGCGTTTAGGTAAAATTGAATGAAAAAAAAAATACTTTAGTTTCATAATCGTACTCAAACGAATCTCCAATATATTAACTACAAAAGAATCCAATCCTAACATTTCAAAGTGCTTTGGTTATTTACTTATGATTTTTTAAAAACGCCCTTCAAATTCGCCATATAAAATTACTATGGAACAAAATGATGAAATATAATACGCGAGCAACGCATGACATATTCAGTCACCCCCGAGAGCTCAGAGAGAGAGCACGTCTCAATGCGGCGCTGTGACACTTAAAAATACTTCGATGTCAATTGTGTATGAATACAGCAGTAATACGCAGCAAAACAGGGTAAGTATTATTTTTGATATTATAAGCTTCTAAGCAGGTCGATCACGTAACGCATTGTACGCGCGTCAGTTTAGATCTAAATGACAATTTTTATATGGAAAAATGAGAGTTGTATCTACCTGACGCGCGTTCGAAACGTTACGTGGTTGCCCCTCAGGAGCAACGAGAACTGATGGCGAGGGTCTCATGACGGAGCCGGAAGATGGCTGGTGGAACTCTATGATGGAAGGGGCTAAGATAGTCGAGTTTGGGCTCGTTTGCTTTGTTATCGTCAGTACTTACCATTAAACATGACGGCGAGGGTCTCATGACGGAGCCGGAAGATGGCTGGTGGAACTCTATGATGGAAGGGGCTAAGATAGTCGAGTTTGGGCTCTTTTGCTTTGTTATCGTCAGTACTTACCATTAAACATGATGTCGAGGGTCTCATGACGAAGCCGGAAGATGTCTGGTGGAACTCTATGATGGAAGGGGCTAAGATAGTCGACTTTGGGCTCGTTTGCTTTGTTATCGTCAGTACTTACCATTAAACATGATGGCGAGGGTCTCATGACGAAGCCGGAAGATGGCTGGTGGAACTCTATGATGGAAGGGGCTAAGATAGTCGACTTTGGGCTCGTTTGCTTTGTTATCGTCAGTACTTACCATTAAACATGATGGCGAGGGTCTCATGACGAAGCCGGAAGATGGCTGGTGGAACTCTATGATGGAAGGGGCTAAGATAGTCGAGTTTGGGCTCGTTTGCTTTGTTATCGTCAGTACTTACCATTAAACATGATGGCGAGGGTCTCGTGACGAAGCCGGAAGATGGCTGGTGGAACTCTATGATGGAAGGGGCTAAGATAGTCGAGTTTGGGCTCGTTTGCTTTGTTATCGTCAGTACTTACCATTAAACATGATGGCGAGGGTCTCATGACGTAGCCGGAAGATGGCTGGTGGAACTCTATGATGGAAGGGGCTAAGATAGTCGAGTTTGGGCTCGTTTGCTTTGTTATCGTCAGTTCTTACCATTAAACATGATGGCGAGGGTCTCATGACGAAGTCGGAAGATGGCTGGTGGAACTCTATGATGGAAGGGGCTAAGATAGTCGAGTTTGGGCTCGTTTGCTTT